>OW240917.1:229224052-229409391 GCA_933207985.1 Pelobates cultripes | reverse complement strand
TCATGTACCATTTATATTAAAGACATCTTGGAAAGAGAGATCACCATTATATAAAAGGGCTCACTCACAGCTACTGTTTCTTGCAGAGGCTACAAGCTAATAAACAGCAGTGGGTCGGGGATATAGGAACATCACGTGACAAGTTCTAATGTATCCATGCATACTATCTACAGAGAGTGCTGTTTATTTATTAATAACATATTTATAGGCTGGAAAAATTTGTTACGCCCACAGTTTTTTGTTATGGCAATTTAACCTATTAAGGACACATGACATGAATTATTCCAGAAGTTTGGTCCTTAAGGGGTTAAAAGGACACTCCAGTCCTTGCACATGCTAGCTTACAGTTAGTTTTGTTAGTTATTTTTTTTTTTTATGTTCTTTAATTTAGTTCTTTTTAAAATAATTAATTTTGCTCGATACGCCCACCTGTCCCATCTCACCTTCTCCCATCACAACATGCATAGGCTACCTGCTTTGCTCGAGTAATAGTGGATGTCGTGACTTTAACAAAAGAATGCTTACAGATGTATTTCAACTCGCTTAAACCCTTGCTGGAACCATAAGACATTGCTTATCTCATAAACTCCGTCATGCTGTAGAAAGTTAAGTGAGCATCCCGATTGACTGAGTCGCTTTCTGATCTAAGCAGTGCTCACAGCAGAAGCTGCAAAGCTTGAGAAATTGCAGCAAATTCATGAACTTCATTTGCTAAGTATTTTTGTTTTGTTATTAATTGTTTTTTTGTAATTACTTTGTATTACTGTATTTTGGTTACAGTTTGAATCCCTGACCATAGTAGCTGCAGCGGGAGGCTGTATAATAGAGTAGGATTTTTTAAATGGTACCTTTTTGCATATATTTTATTATACTCTTGATATTGATTAAAAGTTAAGTTTTAAAATACTCTCCCATTAAGGAATACATTGTTGGTAGACTTTTCCTTTTTTGTTTTTTTAACTTGTTATTCACACTTTAGGGGTTTCCCCCCTCCCCCATCCCCTTTCACCCCCCCTGTCTACCCCTTTTTCATATTAAAGGCTCATTTTATTCTGGTCTCAATTAGAGATTCTGTAAATTAATATCCAGTCAGATACTGGATGCAACGGCAAAGTTCTTAGATTTTCCTCATGATGTAACATGTATGCTACATATTGCAAAATTGCTGTCCATGAAGAGGTTAACGCCAGAGTGCGTTGGTTGCCAAGTAACAGGCGTGTGGGAAGCAGCAGCGTGCTCATTGAAGTAGGGTGCTCCGTGCCTTGTAGGATGTTTTTCTGATGCAAAATTAAAAGCATTTCAATGGAAAATAAGAGGTGGGGGAAAACTCTTGCACTATCATGGAAAAGGAGAGAGACTCATGGGGACATTACATTACATATTAAACAGTGTTTAGGGACTTACGTAGCTGTATATGTGGGTATATTTGTGACAAGTCTTGACACGTTTGTTGAGAATGACTCATGTATGCATTATTTTACCAGATAATCAATCTAAAATGGCTCCATCCGCACGAACGATAATCACCCAAAATTGATTACCACCGAACATCCCACCTCAGTAACTGGTGGAAATAAATAATGTATTCTGTATATTTACAGAAAAATGTATCAGAGCATATGTATTTGAAGGGCTATTGAGGGATAATATAAAATTTTATTTTCACCTCGTATATCATTCTTAGGAGTCATAAGGTCTATGAAGGGTTTACCAAGATGTTTTGAAAACTGTTTTTTTTAACCTTAGGTCTCTTATCTGTTTTCATTTATGAAATTACTCCAAAAACATTCAGCTTTTCAAATTCTGTAATTTTTTACAAAAATATCCATTTAAAAAAAGAAGGCAGAATTTGGAGTCTTAAGAGAACACTATCTTAAAGGGTTACTCCAATTATTTTGATCTAAACCGTTTTTGGTTTAGTATGCCCTATTGAGTACACCCCATTGTGATGGCGAGATTACTTAACCCCTTAAGGACGGGGGCAATTGTCCAACATTTGAACCAAAACAAAACCTAGAATTTTGTCTTTGTATTTTTTCCACCATAATTTAAAGGTTTTTGTTTTCTTATCATATCCTTTATGTATACTTAACACAACATTAAGTATGAATAAAATGTTAAAATGGGAAAAAAACATGTTTTTTCACAGTTTTGAAAAACATGTTTTTTCACAGTTTTGCGAACAATAATGTTTATACATCAAGTGCAACAAAAAAAAGAATTCAAAATGAATTTATGTATCAGTTCTGATTGTTAAATGTGTTTGGATATAAATTAATTCTTGTAGCTAACAATATCCCCATTCCATCGCTACCCCTAATCTTCATCATCTTTACCCCTAAGTTAGGGCTGGGTCCAGAGTTTTCTTTGTAGGCGCACTGTAATTAGATTATTTTGACTCATCAGATTTAAAAAAAAAATAAAGTTTTACAGAGCAGACAATGTTTATTTTTATTGTATAGTAAAATGTTAAATTGATGACAGTGTTGTTTTAGCATAAGTTATGGGTTCTTTCATTAGCTTCAGATAGGATCCTACACATACCGGACCCATAAATATTTTTTTAATTCTGCAGTTTATTAAAAGAACCAAGCTGGGAGGTCATGGAGTTAGTGAGGAGGAGCTGTATCCGGAGATGTACCTAGGTCACTTGTCACCTTGGTTGGAAATCTATGCTGTCCTGATTTCGTCAGGATTTTTTTATATATTATGTTTATCTCCTATATTTAACTAATTGTGCTTTTGTGCTGTGAAAAAAATAAATTTCAGTGAAATGTTCAGTTAAAAGTTAAGAGTAGAAATCCAACCTTGAAACGAAGGTCTCCCTAAAAAATATATCATGTATCCTAAACTACATAACTTTATGATTTCCCAATGGGTGATTATACTGATTACAATAACATATTTAGGCTCTTTCCCTGTCCAAAATGTATTTGCATAAAAAAGTCATCATGTACAGATACAAAGCTACTTATCTGATATAGGAGGATTTTTGCTTTCAAACAAGGGCTTGCCCGCCTGACCTTCCTCTCTCCACTCCAAAGCAACGAGAAAGTGCCAAAGCAAATGGTGCAGGGGGGGAGGGGCTCCTCAATCAAGGATCCCTCCTGTTTTGGGATTAGATACTCAAAATGCAGCAGGCAACACTAGTATATATGTCACGGGTGTCGGTCCGGACCCCTGTGTGCCGGATGATGGTAGGAGTCACAGCGTGGAAATTAACTATCAGGGTCTGGTGCAAGGTAACCACACGCCCCCTGGTGTTGAGCACCAGGGTTTGTGCGGCCACATACCAGAGCCCTGATGCAGCTTCTGTGGATCCCAGGAGCTTGATAATATGCAGATATGTGTCCATTACTAGAAACAAGGCAAGATTAGAAAAGGCACCAATTAAGATAACAAAACAAGACTAGACGAACCCAGAACCGGAGCAGGACAGAAAGCAGAACCCAGAACATGTACACAAGACATGAGGGAAACATGAACAGGACATGAACAGGGCAGGACAGGACAGGACTGTACATGAACTGGGAATACAAGACAAAATAAAACAAGACAAGAGATACAACACAAAACAAGAGGAGAAATAACGTAGTACTATATATGTAAAACATTGGAGATTTAGACATACATAAATGGCCAAGCTGTATGCAGCCCACCACTGCGCCAAAGTACTCCAATTACGGTGGGTCCTAACTGCCTAGATATGCATGACTAAATAAATAACAATAAAACACACACAGTACTTACCTGCAAGGAAAGGGGCAGAGGAATGAGACCACTGCTAGCAGGAACAGACTGAAATAAAAATGATTAATGGCAAAGGAACGGGTGTGGCAACAAAAAACAAACATTTAAAGGAATCCGAGAGACTGGGAATTCCAGGAACGGAATAAAGGAATGAACCCGGAACACCCAGCATAAAGAAAACCAGACATAGAATAGGAAACCAGAAAAACTGAAAAACTAAGAAAAGCTAAACAAGAATTGTAAAAAGAGTACTGGATACCAGAAGCCAAGGCCAGAAATGATCCGCAACAGGAACAGGATGTGACAATATGTTCCTCTGCATTACAGAAGCACTGCGGCTGACAACACTAATCATCGACCACTGTGAAAGGGTTAACAAAGGTTTGGAAAAGTTGCAATTGTTCACACTGAAAATGATTACAAATACATAAGGGCCAGTGCAAACTGTCCTTTTGTAACCTGATCAATAACAGGGATGTACAAAGCATGCAAAGCAATCCACTTAGGTTTAAAGGGACACTTTAGTCACTAGAACAACTACAGCTTAATGATGAGTATAATCATTCCCTGCAGACTTTTTGCAGTAAATCATGTCTTTTCAGAGAAAAGGCAGTGTTTACATTAAAAGTCTTAGGATACATCCACAGGGCACTGCTCCGACACAGTGTGCAGCACTACCTTTCAGTGTTTCCATCCTCTGCATGGAGACACTGAGGATACCTCATAGAGATGCATTGATTCAATGTATCTCTATGAGGAGATGCTGATTGGTCAGGGTAGTTTGACAATCTCAGCCAATCCAATGCTTTCCCATGCGGGAATACTAGACCTTATATACAAGATTTAAAGTAAAAAAAATGTGAGTTAGTTTAACAAACATACTGCCAAATAAATATGGATCATCACCCTCCAGTAGGCTCGGGCAGAAATATAAATACAAATAGAATATCATCCACAATATTCAGGGAAGGGACCAAACCCAATGGACCTAAACATTCTAAACTCATAAGCAGAGGCGGCTCTAGACTTTATGAGGCCTTAGGCGAAACTCAAACATGAGGCCCCACTAACACCAAAGTGAAAAGAATAGAGTTGCAATACATGCACACTGTCACATATACACATTGATACACTGTTTACCTGTGTATGTGGCTGAGAGTGTGTCTGACAGAGAGTATCCTTGTGTGTGTGTGTGTGTGTGTGTGAATGTATGTCTCTGTGAGCATGTTTGCATTTTTATCTGGGATCCTATGTGTATGGGGTAGCTGCTTGAAGTGTGTTGTTTGTATGGGGGTCTGCCTATGGCCTTTGTGGATTGTGTTTATGGCAAAGCTATTGTAACGGACCGTTTCTCTCACAAGAGGATAAAAACCATTTAGGCGATAATCCCCTTTCCCATAGACCAGCAGCTATTGCAATCACCAACCTCCCGAACTCCAAACTGTACGAATCCCCAACTCACGAACAAGAAATACACGAACTCTGGAAGCAGCCGAACAGGAAAAGCAATACGAACGGCTTACACTCCTGGCAGTCAGCACACAATCCAATTCCCCCAATAACGAGACGACACTTCGTTTTGAGGGTTAAGCAGAATCTCCAGTGCTGGCACACCCAGCCTGGTTTTTATTACAATCCACAAAACATAGTACAGCCCACAGGGCGTTACAAAACAACCAATCACATCACAGTTACATCCCACATATTCCCTCCCCTTATCCTGAGAGGAAACTCAATTATACATACAGTTAAAACATACTTTCTACCCAACTTTCATAACTCCAAAACCATACATCACATTCACATAAAATTACATATTCACAATCAATCCATTCAGGGGAACAACATATTCAAAAATGGCACACATCAGACAAGGGGTTCAAAAGTTAGTAAAAAGTCCTTTGTGACTAAATGAAGCATGGCTTTCTGGCCCAAACCAGTTTCAGAGTCTTCTATCCTGGAGATAAGTAATTCAATTATCTCCCAGGACAGACACAAGACTCCATTAAGCACATGGTTGCAAAAAGACACAAAACACTTTAAAATACATAAAGTCACCTTTACACATAACACACAGACATTTCACATATCCCCAGATAGCTCAGGTCTGAGCGCACATTATTAAGTGAATGGCGCTCAGACCACACGAATACAGTTTAATCGCCATGGAGCCAAAGTCTTTACAGTCAGTTTCATACAAATGGGCTCCATGGGATTCCTATCTGGGGTATAACACATTCAAACACATCTACCGAACCCCAGGCAGAAAAGCACGAATACAGCTTTTCTGCAGGCAAAAATAAAGTCTTTTAAAAGGGGCCATAGTCAGATGGCAGGAGGCTGGCAACCAGGCTTCTCCAGTGCACAGTGGCGAGGTTGGTTTCGCCACACTTCTCCCCTTTACCAATCAGACTAACAGGGTATCTGACCTCCTGCCGGTCAGTGCCCTTGTTAGTCCAGCAGCCCACCCACAAAACACAATCAGTAATACAGCCCACCCACAATAACTGGCTACTACACCTGGGTAGAGGAGAACTTTGTCCGTGTCCAGGTGCCTCACCATGGCTGTGTGGGTGACTGGTAAGCGTACTGGGTGGGTTGCTGAGTGGGCAGAGACCAGCGGTACTCTGTCCTGGTGCCAGCACTACCACGGGAGTAGTCTGGTTGGAGCCTGGTTGCTGGAGGGGGGGACAGACTGTCTCCCCTTTGCCTAAACAGTCCTGCTGCTGGGGGACAGGACTGACTGTTCCTACCCCCGGTGGTGCATGTGCAGCGACTACTGTCCCATCTGCACTGTTGTGGAGATTACTGTCTCCCCTTGGTGGGCTAAGCTGCCGCTGGGGAGAGGGTGTAACAAGCTCCTCTCCCATACATACTTTCAGCCGCTGGGGAGAGGGGATAACAAGCTCCTCTCCCGGACACACTCTCTGCTGTTGAAGGGGGAGACCGACTGTCTCCCCTTTCAATAATTCGTCCTGTTGCTGGAGAAAGGTGATAACTGGTTCCTCTCCCTGGAACACTCTCTGCTGTTGGAGAGGGGGACCAACTGTCTCCCCTTTTAATATATTGTCCTGCTGCTGGGGAGCGAGACCGACTGTCTCCGCTTCCTGCAGGACACACTGCCGCTGGGGAGGAAGGACGGTACCTTCAGCTCCCTGGGATACACACTGCCGCTGGGGAGGAAGGACGGTACCTTCAGCTCCCTGGGACACACACTGCCGCTGGGGAGGAAGGACTGCACCTTCAGCTCCCTGGGACACACACTGCTGCTGGGGAGGAAGGACGGCACCTTCTGCTCCCTGGGGTACACACTGCCGCTGGGGAGGAAGGACGGTACCTTCAGCTCCCTGGGATACACACTGCCGCTGGGGAGGAAGGGCGGCACCTTCTGCTCCCTGGGGTACACACTGCCGCTGGGGAGGAAGGACGACACCTTTGGCTCCCTGGGACTCACACTGCCGCTGGGGAGGAAGGACGGCACCTTCAGCTCCCTGGGACACACACTGCCGCTGGGGAGGAAGGACGGCACCTTCAGCTCCCTGGGACACACACTGCCGCTGGGGAGGAAGGACTGCACCTTCTGCTCCCTGGGACACACACTGCCGCTGGGGAGGAAGGACGGCACCTTCTGCTCCCTGGGGTACACACTGCCGCTGGGGAGGAAGGACTGCACCTTCTGCTCCCTGGGGTACACACTGCCGCTGGGGAGGAAGGACGGCACCTTTAGCTCCCTGGGGTACACACTGCCGCTGGGGAGGAAGGACGGTACCTTCAGCTCCCTGGGATACACACTGCCGCTGGGGAGGAAGGACGACACCTTCAGCTCCCTGGGGTACACACTGCCGCTGGGGAGGAAGGATGGCACCTTCAGCTCCCTGGGACACACACTGCCGCTGGGGAGGAAGGATGACACCTTCAGCTCCCTGGGATACACACTGCCGCTGGGGAGGAAGGACGGCACCTTCAGCTCCCTGGGACACACACTGCCGCTGGGGAGGAAGGACGGCACCTTCAGCTCCCTGGGACACACACTGCCGCTGGGGAGGAAGGATGGCACCTTCAGCTCCCTGGGATACACACTGCCGCTGGGGAGGAAGTACTGCACCTTCTGCTCCCTGGGACACACACTGCCGCTGGGGAGGAAGGACGGCACCTTCTGCTCCCTGGGGTACACCTATGAGTCCCCGTAGCGCACTCTGCCTCCGGATAGGGCGGCTGATACCTTTGGCTGGATCTGCCATGAACTCCAGGTACTCGTCTACCTGGCTCCTTACGAACTGCACGTATTTCTCCGGGGGGTTGGGTCCAAAGAAAGCCAGCCGCATAGCAAACTCTCTGTCATACTGCTCCTGAGTGTAGCTAGGTGCCATGCTTGCGCTGCTGAAGTTGGTTCTTTTGTCGATAGGGTCGCTGTACGTGTACTGGCGTTGCCCTCACTTTGTAATCCAAGGAATGGTGTTGCCCTGTAGCTGTCTTTCTGGTTGTAGGAACGATCCCGCCGCTTGCCACCAATTGTAACGGACCGTTTCTCTCAAACGGGGGATAAAATCCGTTTAGGCGATAATCCCCTTTCCATAGACCAGCAGCTATTGCAATCACCAACCTCCCGAACTCCAAACTGTACGAATCCCCAACTCACGAACAAGAAATACACGAACTCTGGAAGCAGCCGAACAGGAAAAGCCATACGAACGGCTTACACTCCTGGCAGTCAGCACACAATCCAATTCCCCCAATAACGAGACGACACTTCGTTTTGAGGGTTAAGCAGAATCTCAGGTGCTGGCACACCCAGCCTGGTTTTTATTACAGTCTTGCAAATACAGGACCGCCCACAGGGAGGTATAAAACAACCAATCATATCACAGTTACATCCCACATATTCCCTCCCCTTATCCTGAGAAGAAACTCAATTATACAAACAGTTAAAACATACTTTCTACCCAACTTTCATAACTCCAAAACCATACATCACATTCACATAAAATTACATATTCTCAATCAATCCATTCAGGGGAACAACATATTCAAAAATGGCACACATCAGACAAGGGGTTCAAAAGTTAGTAAAAAGTCCTTTGTGACTAAATGAAGCATGGCTTTCTGGCCCAAACCAGTTTCAGAGTCTTCTATCCTGGAGATAAGTAATTCAATTATCTCCCAGGATAGACACAAGACTCCATTAAGCACATAGTTGCAAAAAGACACAAAACACTATAAAATACATAAAGTCACATTTATTACATAAAACACAGACATGTAACATATCCCCAGATAGCTCAGGTCTGAGCGCACATTATTAAGTGAATGGCGCTCAGACCACACGAATACAGTGTAATCGCCATGGAGCCAAAGTCTTTACAGTCAGTTTCATACAAATGGGCTCCATAGGATTCCTATCTGGGGTATAACACATTCAAACACATCTACCGAACCCCAGGCAGAAAAGCACGAATACAGCTTTTCTGCAGGCAAAAATAAAGTCTTTTAAAAGGGGGCCATAGTCAGATGGCAGGAGGCTGGCAACCAGGCTTCTCCAGTGCACAGTGGCGAGGTTGGTTTCGCCACAGCTATGTTTCCTGACTGTGTGTGTATGATGAATGTCTTCAGCTGGTGATTGTGACAAGATGAGTAAAGGGGTACCAGTGGCAGGGAGAGTGTGACAGGGCAAAGTAGGTAAATGGAGAGGGTGGGGGGGTTGTGAGAGAGAATGAGGGAGAAGTAGTATGACATGGTTTGATGAAGGAGTGTGACAGGGCGAGTGGAGGTAAGTGTGTCAGGGCAATAGTTACATGGTAGGAGGGACGAGTGTGACAGGATTAAGGGGGGGTTAATGTGACAGGGTGAGTGTGGCAGAGTGAGGGCAGGTGAGTTTGGAGGGATGAGATTAACAGGATTAGGAGTGGTTAATGTGAGAGTGGATGCATGACGAGGCCGACAGTGTGGTAGGGGTGACGACGTGTGGGGAGGGGATTCTAACAGTGTGTCTGTGTGTGTAAGAGGGGTGATACTGTGTGTGTGGGGGGGCGATGATTATGGTGTGAGTAGGTGATAGTGAGAGGGAGGGTGATGGTGAGAGGGGGTGATGGTCTGAGGGAGTGGATGGTGAGAGGGAGTTGATGATTTTAAGAGGAAGAGAGGGGTTGATTTTGAGAGGGAAAGGTGGTGATTTTGAGAGGGAGTGATTTTGAGAGAGAGAGGGGGGTGATGGTGAGAGGGAGGGAGTGATTTGAGAGAGAGGGGGTGATGTGAGAGGGAGGAGGGTGATATGGAGAGGGGGTGATGGTGAGAGGGAGTGGGATGATGTGAGAGGAAGGGGGTGTGATGTGAGAGGGAGTGGAGTGACATTGAGAGGGGGTGATGGTGAGAGGGGGGATAGTGAGAGGGGGGTGATAGTGAGAGGAAGGGGGTGATATTGAGAGGGGATGATGGTGAGAAGGAGGGGGTGATGTGAGAGGGAGGGGTTGATATTGAGAGGGGGTGATGGTGAGAGGGATGGGGTGATATTGAGAGGGGGTGATGGCGTGATGGAGGGGTGATGAGGAGGGGGGGTACTAAATACCTTTAGTTATGATACTATCGGTTATTTGGGGATTAAAATATCCTTTGATATAGAGAGGATGATACAATCAAATTATGATACATTATTAAGAGATCTGCAACAACTGGTAGACAATTGGAGGAAGATTGAGTCCTCATGGATAGGAAGATTAAATATGATCAAGGCATTTTTGATACCTAAAATTATATATTATTTTAGGGCGATTCCCTATAGATTGGGGAAAGGTATTCTTAAACGTTTTCAAATTTTGATTTCTAAATGTATTTGGGCTAATAAACCACCTAGGATAGCTTTTGATACCCTTCGAAGGAGCTACCAGAAGGGCGGTATAGCATTTCCAGATGTTGATAAAATTCATGAAGCATGTATGGCGACGCATCTTTTACAGTGGTTAGATAAGGAGCGGGGATCTATATCATGGCTTACTCTAGAACAGGAGGACAGCCCTAGATATGAACTGTCTGTTCTTTTTTGGATGGGTTTGCTAAATTTGGGTGAATTGGATACCAAGAATTTTTCGAATCGAATATTGATAGATATGATCAATACTTCTAGAATTCTAAGTAAGAAATTGAAGCTAGAAGACAAATTATTATATAGTGTTCCATTAGTGGTCCTACAATATATAATGGATAACATAAATGTTCAATCTTGGACACATCTAGGCCTAACGAAGATCTCTGATTTATGGGATGGACTTAAACCCATCCCATTTATACAATTGCAAGAAAAGTTTAATCTTTCCCCTAGAGATCTTTTCCAATATCTAAGGATTAAGAATTTTATACTATCTCGGACCATACTTAAGGACCACATGGTTAATCCCCTTTTTGTATTATATAAAAAGAAGGGAGGGATCTCCAGATTTATTAAGGTGCTAGAATCAACGGAACAAGACTCTCATGCTACCTCCTTTGTTAAATGGGAACAAGATTTTGGGGAATCCTTTCCACTTCTGGAATGGTCCAAAGCTACACTCCTGGTTAAGCGCTGTATACATAGCGTTTCTCTTTATGAAACACATTTAAAGATAATATATAGGTGGTATATGGTACCGGCTAGATTATACAAAATATCATCTGTCCATTCTAAGTACTGTTGGAGATGTGGAAATGAGGAGGGTACTATCTACCATATATGGTGGGAGTGTCATGGTCTCGATAGTATAAAAATTCAAATGTTTGGCCTTATTAACTCTATCTTTAAGGAGATAAAAGAAATTAGCACTCAACTGTTTCTTTTTAATATTGGTTTTCCCTCGCAAGATAAATACCAAAAATATCTTTTGACTCATATATTTTTTGCCATTAAAATATGTATAGCTAGGGCTTGGAAATCCTCTACTCCTCTAATATGGCATAGTATTACAGAGCAAATTGATTACCAACATAGGATGGAAATAAACCCTTGCTTTGGTACTAGAGACGTGACCAAATTATGGTTACCCTGGACAAATCGACAGAACCCATGATAGCATGTTGTGGTTCCCCCCTTATCGAGTCTCAGAAGATGTAATTTATTTGTATTATAATTTTTTATATTTTAATACCTATTTATTTATCTATCTATTAATTTTTTTTATTTTTTTTTGACTATCAATGTGATAATTATACTATGGAAATTCTGGCGTTAACTTTCTTGATTAGGTTCGGTAGTGGATAAGTGTAGCTGGCTGTAATATATATTGGGTGTATGATACGACGGTTTTCGATGGAAACATTATACTATATGTGGAACCAATTGATGCTGGATCCTTTATTATGCTTTTTTTTTCTTTTTTCTTTACAGTATATACCGTGTTTCCCCGAAAATAAACCCTACCCCGAAAATAAGCCCTAGTCGGATTTTCGGGGTGGGCTGCAATATAAGCCCTACCCCGAAAATAAGACCTAGGCATTGTACCTTTGCGGCGAGACTTCCTTCTTCTACTGTAGGAGGAGCGTTGCGGGCCGTGGCATTGCGCAACGTGATGACGACATTTCGCAGCGCCGTCAGTCTGCCTTCACGGATCTTCAGCGGAAGGATCCATTTCCGGGCGGTGAGGCTCCCAGTGGTCGGACTCGGCAAGGAATCTTTGAAATGTGAGTACCGCTAGATATTTTATGTCTGGGACTGAATTAATTAAAGGGGGCGGGGGGTGAATTAATTAAAGGGGGTGGTGAATTAATTAAAGGGTGGGCTGGATTAATTAGAGGGGGTGAATTAATTAAAGGGGTGGTGAATTAATTAAAGGGTGGGCTGGATTAATTAGAGGGGGTGAATTAATTAAAGGGGTGGTGAATTAATTAAAGGGTGGACTGGATTAATTAGAGGGGGTGAATTAATTAAAGGGGTGGTGAATTAATTAAAGGGTGGGCTGGATTAATTAGAGGGGGGTGAATTAATTAAAGGGGTGGTGAATTAATTAAAGGGTGGGCTGGATTAATTAGAGGGGGGTGAATTAATTAAAGGGGTGGTGAATTAATTAAAGGGTGGGCTGGATTAATTAGAGGGGGGTGAATTAATTAAAGGGGGGTGAATTAATTAAAGGGTGGACTGGATTAATTAGAGGGGGTGAATTAAAGGGGTGGTGAATTAATTAGAGGGGGTGGATTAATTAGAGGGGGTGGATTTATTAAAGGGGGGTGGATTAATTAAAGGGGGGGTTCAATGTACATACCGGTACCGTAAATAAATAAGCCCTACCCTGAAAATAAGCCCTAGTGTGTTTTTTGTGACTAAAATTAATATAAGACCCGGTCTTATTTTCGGAGAAACACGGTATACAGTTTGAGAGTTATATATTAATGCGAAATGAGAGTTATAAATTGTGGAAAATAAGCAAAATGGAAGTGTATGTTACATTTAACTATAGTACATTCTTTATAGCATTACCACCATATATTGCCAGTTTATCTATGCTATTTGTAGCTATATTGATGGTTATAAACTTTTTTTTTTTTTTTTTTTTGTCGTTTGTTTGTTTAATTTTGGTGCTTTTTTTTTTTTCTTTTAACAATTATTTTGTATATGGCTGTCTTACTATGTTGGAGGTATGCCTCTCGGATACCCCATATGTAAATGTTAATAATGTTAAAAATTTTAATATGATAAATAAAGAAATAAAAAAAAAAATACCTTTATTCCCAGGTGGTCCAGTGGACTTCCTGGTGGTCCGGTGGGCTCCCTGGTTGTCCAGTGGCCATTACATTCGGTCTGCAGCTCCGCAGAGCTGCAGACCATGTATCTCACAAGATCCGTCAGAGCCTTGCCATGGTAACCCGCGGCAACACTCTGGTTGGCCAGTTCTCGTGAGACACATGATCTGCAGCTCTGCAAGGTGCAGACCGGTGTCTCTGATGGCTGGCCGGGCAGACAGGAGGGGCCTTGCTCAGTATGCTGCCAGGCCCCCTCCTGGTGTCTGGTCCTCAGTCACTGACCGAGGACCCAACACAGTCTGCCCTTCGGCGGTTTAGGCGGCCGCGAGGCCCCAGGCAGCGCGAGGCCTTAGGCGGCCGCCTAAACCACCTAATTAGAGAGCCGCCTCTGCTCATAAGCTTATCATAACCATGGCGTGAATATCCTCTTTATCCATTCTCTTGTAAGTTGGACGATGTTTCTCCTTATAGTAAAGATGATCCAGGAATCAGGCGCCTAGTCAGAGTGTTTGTATTTCTTAATCAGAAGCCTGTTTGGTGAAAGAGGACTTAAGCTGGTTTCAATGTAATGCTGTCATGAGACAGGAAAATGACAATTGTATGAATGACCTCCAAATATGGGTGTTACGTGGGCAACCCCAGCACAAGTGAGAGCAGCTGCCAATCTCTTCATACCTCCAACACCAGGGAGACCTGTGGAAGATATTTAGAACAAGGACATGAGTCCTATACCATCATGTAAGGACTTTGGAAGACACATCTTGATATCTAGAGGAAATTGTACACTTATGCGTTTAATTAAATATCTTTTGGCATTGATCTCGTGTCAGAGATAATCCAACTTCTGACTCCCACTGGCAAGTATAAGTGGGCAATTCGAGTTGTACTGGAGAAGTAAGTAAAAAATAATTTTAAAAAAATACATCTATGACACCAAGCATGGGGACATGGTCTTAGAGGTGCAAAAAAGATGCCACTGATCTCTATCTCCACAGTAGGTGTGGCAAGGGGAGTTTAGCTATAAAATGATGTGGTTGTTATGTCGTCAATTATCAGACCGTGCCGGGGTACCAGAACATTCGGCAACAAACCTAAATTAGGCAAGTGATGTGCAAGGATAACCTTGGAGCAGGGGATCTCCAGGTAAGTGTAACAGTTGGAGAAAATAAAAAAAGAAAAGCAGATATCAGGGCCTACTCTGCATGAGGCCGACAGGGGAGATGAAAGAGGGCCCCGGCACTTGGTGAAAGGCGGCTCTGCAAAAAACGGGACATTCATGCGTCCCGAGAAAGGTAAAACCGGGATGTCTGGTCACCCTGGTTATGTAGTTCCTTGAAATTTTATTGAATCAAAAACATATATTGCATGCAAGCATAGTACTCAAATGAAATGTAGGATATGTGAGTGGGACATGGGGCAACAGAGGAACATGTTGCAGCAGGGGATGTGAGTGGGACATGGGACAGCAGGGAAACATGGGGCAGCAGAGTGTGTTTGTGGGGGGGGACATGGCTCAAAAGGGGGACACAAGGCAGCAGGGGATTTGAGGTGGGGGTTCGTGGGACTGCAGAGTGTGTGTGATGCGGACAAGGGGCAAGGGAATGGGGCAGCAGGGAGTGAATTTCAACATTTCTAGGCAATCAGTAGTTGCAAAGTTTCCATGCAAAAACAGAGGAACAATATACAATACAACTATATATTGAGGCCTGTTAAATTAATTTCTTAGACATGGTGATGTTACATAATGAACATGCTTATCTTCCTGTCTGAGTAGAGGTTATTAGATAGGTGGAAAACCAAAATAATAATGCACACACAGTGGAGAAAGCAAGAACCAAAATAAGTAAATGCATCAGACAGGTGGGAATATATATTTTTAGAGTTTACCACCCCATGGGACCCCCGTGCCATCAAGTTGACGGTCAGTGACCCTGTACCATTTAGACCAGCCTAGTTGGAGGAATAGGTAGGGACAGAAGCATGAAAACATGAAAACCTGAAAGTTGTATGTTACACAGAGTGGCAGTCCCCAAGTGTTCAACTTCAGCCGATGCTCACCGTGGACAGGGGAACCCCGATTTTGAGGTGGAGTGTGTGTAGTAGGTATCGGGCTGTGTGTTTGTGTAGAGTCTTCTGAGCAGATATCCACAGATTTCTTGTCAGCCCGTGCCGGCAATCCCCCAGTGTTGAGGCTGTTGAGGAGGTCCTCCCTCTGGTACAGGCAGCTCAGCACGTTGTCTCTGCCGTTTTGGCATTCATAGGGGTCACAGGGTGAGGACCGGGATCACCCCCACTGGACCGGGGTGGGGGGAACAGGACCAGTTCCACATAGCCTAGTGCTTCTGGCAAGGAACTGCTAGGCAAGATAGCAGGGCAGCGGCCGTCCACACTGCCCGGGTAATCCTCATCTTGGAGGAGGAACACCCCTCCAAGGGACTAGAACACATTGGCAAGCCTCGCCTCGGAACCACGGTGCCTTCTTGCAATGGGCCACAGCTTCCAATCGACAGGTAGGTATTTAATCAGTGTTTATGGGCTAATAATATAAAAGACTGAAGGAGCTGCTCTTTTGTGCGACTGTTCAGCATGGCGGTCAGGCCCCACCCAATATTATATATTGTTTTTTAAATAAACTCAGCATTTATTCCCCCTGACTCACCTTGGACCTTGACAGGGGGAATAAGTTTCTCTGGTGGTCTGATAAACATGCAGCGAGCACAATGTGGAAGGGATCAGAGCGTTGGGACATGGAACAGGAGATTGTGTGTGAGGGGAACATGAGGCGCAGAAAGACATGGAGCAGTGGGGGAGGCATGGGGAAGCAGAGTGTGTGTGAGGGAGACATGGGACAGCAGGAGAATATGGAGCTGAAGAATGTGTATGAGGGGGATGAGGGGCAGCACAGGGTGTGAGGGGGACACTGGGCAACAGGGAGACATGGGATAGCAGAGTATATGTGAGGGGGACATGGGGCAGCAGGGGGTGTGAAAGTGACATAAGGGGTAAAAGTATAAATTATATTTGAAAAAGGAAAAAAAACACCTCTGTGTTTATTCCCCCTGCCATACTTTGGGGTTTGACAAGGGAAGCAGTTTCTCTGGTGGTCCCGTGGTTCAACATGAAGAGCGGGCACTGTGGAGGGATCACATGACAATGCTCTGATTCGCTGTCTGAAGGCCGATCGGAAAGATAATTTTATCTCCACTGTTGGATTCGACCACGCTACAAGAGAGGAGTAGTGTGTGCTTCCCTCCTGGGCATTTGCACCCCCCTCAACCTGCGGCCCCGTTAAGGAGCAGTTTCGTCAATCCCTAGGAACACCACTGGCCCCCGGGTGCTTTCTTTAACCCCAAAGGCTGACTCCAGCACAACATCTGAAATTTAGATTTGTCTCTGGAGGCAACCTTTGGGCTTAAACCATTTGAGAATGACTTAACCCTTTACGGTAGAATGACATTTTAGATGAACTTGTTAAGGTGACTAGAGTGTTCCTTTAACGCTTTAGTTGAGAAATTGCTCCATTTTCCCCCACTTACAGGTTTTTGCAGATACCCAAACTTCCCTGAGTTACGCTACTCATGTCACTGTCGAGGCTAATGATGGGCTGGCCTGGCCACTAAAGGGACCTGTCAGCCCCAAGCAAGCATGCCAGGCTGAATGAAAGCCTGTCTGACTGGCTCCCAACCTATAGGACCATGCAGAGAGCACAGTGCCTGACTCTGATCTGGTCGGAAATAGTACCTCGCCCTGTGTGGAGATTAGGAGGGTATGGTGAGGTTTTGAAGCGCTGCAGGCATGAGATCAATATGTCCATTTTGCGCTTTCTCAGACGGCTAGGAGGCATTGGTAGTTAGGCACTTCGAGCTGGAAGGTGAGAACTCGAAAGTTATGCGACAGGAGGGGGTCCATTTAACGCCAATTGGACAGGATATCTTTAATGTTGGGTGCAGTCTGGCATTGACGCTGCGCTGTCTGCAGGGGGGAGCGATGCCATCGTGACATAGCGCTCGATAGGGCGGCTTTCCCAGGACAGCGCAGTTGAAGGAAGGAGTATGACGCAGTGCAGGGCCGCCATCAGAAATTTTGGGGCCCCTGGCAAAGCACAAGGTCTGCCCCCCCCCCTTCCAGGGCCCGCCCACGCCCTACCTGGTCCGCTGACAATGATGCAGGACTGAATGAGTGTGTGTTAGTGTGTGTTAGTGTAGTGAATGCAGAATGTGTTAATATGTAGTGAATGCAGAGAGTGTGTTAGTGTGTAGCGGATGCAGAGTGTGTGTTAGTGTAGTGAATGCAGAGAGTGTGTTAGTGTGTAGCGGATGCAGAGTGTGTGTTAGTGTAGTGAATGCAGAGAGTGTGTTAATGTGTAGCGGATGCAGAGTGTGTGTCTTAGTGTAGTGAATGCAGAGTGTGTTAATGTGTAGTGAATGCAGAGAGTGTGTTAGTGTGTAGCGGATGCAGAGTGTGTGTTAGTGTAGCGGATGCAGAGTGTGTGTTAGTGTAGTGAATGCAGAGTATGTTAATGTGTAGCGAATGCAGAGTTTGTGTCAGTATAGTGGATGCAGTGAGTGTGTTAGAGCGTAGTGTATGCAGAGTGTATGTTGTATTAGTGTATGCAGTGTGTGTGTTGTGTTAGTGTATGCGGTGTGTGTGTTGTGTTAGTGTATAAATGTGCAATCTGGGGGGGGAGGGGGAGGAAGGGGCATTTTAACATTTTTTTTTTTTTAATTATTTAAATGTTTCACCCCCCTTCCCTGCTTACCTGTGTCCAGGGAGGAGGGAGATTCCATCCGTGGTGGTCCGGTGGCATGGGGGGCCCCCCCGGCTCCCTGTTACCGCAGGGGGGGCCCAGGCAGCACATTGCTTCTCCTCCTCTCTTCTTTCTTCTAATAACTCTCGCAAGACCCGCGGAGCGTTAGTAACCGGTCTCGCGAGAGTTATTAGAAGATAGAAGAGAGGAGGAGTAGCAGTGTGCTGCCTGGGCCCCCTCTGCGGTAACAGGGAGCCGGGGGCCCGCGGCTGCACACATAGATAGCGATATTCGCTATCTATATGTGCAGAGAAACAAAGTGGGGCCCAGGACTGCCAGAGCAGTCCGGGCCCCCCAGGGCCGCCGGGCCCGTGACAACCTCACGGTTGTCACCTTGTTGCAGCCTTGACCCAGTGTCACCTTGGGGAGACTACAGTCGGCACATGGCTGATATCTAGTGATGGCTGTGTTGGGCTCTTGGAGAGAAAGATGGAGAACTGTCTGTTGGGTTCTCACCCTACAATTGACAGGGTTTAAGAACATTATGTTATGGTTTAATAAAGCTGTGGCTGTTGCCCTTATCCACTTAAAAAGGTGTCTAACGTGTTATTGGGGGGTAGCGGTGGGTTGGATATGGGTCAGCAGTCAAGTGCCCGTTCACAGTGTGAGCACGTCTATTGATGTGCTTGAACCATTTTGTCCGAGAAACAAATTCTGGATGACAGGACAGGACCCGAAATAGAATTTGGGAGGCACAGGGTTAAATAAACAACTTATTACAACAAAGTAAGAAATATAATGCATTAAAGGGATCTCTTGAATCACTGAGTTGAGAATACCAAGTGCCAGAGCATTAAAACTGAAAGCATATCTCACTTACAAAACTTTTCCAGGCCAGCTATATTATTCTTCAATTTGAAATTCACTTTGAATTCTTACTTCAGTGAATAACCCTATGAATTTCGAATTTAAATGCAGAATAGTCAAACTGGAAGAATAACTGACTTTGAAAATGATTCCAGTTTACATATTTTGGCCTTAAAGGTGAAATTCACTCTGAATTCTCTACGTTTATTTTCTTACGTGAATACCAGTGCCTGTCACACTTGTATTTCACGCAGGGACGTTTTAGCCGCGAGGCAGACAAAGCATTTGTCTTGGGCGGCATTTTCCAGGGGCCGGCAAAAAAAGCCGCCTCCAAATGCCCAGGGCAAATGCCTTGTTAGCCTTGCGGCTAACTGACAAGCGGGCGGGCGGCGCTGGCGAGGGAGCACTTTCCCCTGAGTTCTCTGCTCAGCTCCTACGCCAGCGCCGCCCGCAGAGTGAGGCTGGAAGCCGGAATATGATGCTGAGCAGAGAGTTCAGGGGAAAGTGCTCCCTCGCCAGCGCTGCCCGCCCGCCCAGCAGCCACTGGACCAACAGGGAATGGGAGAACCCCCCCACCCCCAACATTCCCAAAGGTAAGGAGGCTGGGGGGGTAAATAAAAAAAATAAGAAGTTTGTGTTAATGTGAGTGAGTGTCTGTTAGTGTGTGTGTCTGACTGTGTGTGTGTCTGTGTGTTTCTGTTAGTGTGTGTGCCTGACTGTGTGTGTGTGTGTTTCTGACTGTGTGTGTCTGTTACTGTGTGTGTGTGTCTGACTGTGTGTGTGTGTTAGTGTGTGTGTCTGTTACTGTGTGTGTCTGACTGTGTGTCTGTTAGTGTGTGTGTGTCTGACTGTGTGTGTCTGTCAGTGTGTGTGTGTGTGTCTGTTAGCTAGTGTATGCGTATCTGTCAGTGAATGTGTGTGTGTGTGTGTGTATTTAAAAGGCGGGGCGGGGGGAAGGGTTGGGTGGGGTGGCATGCGCATTGGGAGGTGTCTGAGTTTTGTCCTGCCTGGGGTAGCACAAAACCAAGATACACCACTCATTTCACGCTGTCGACCTCCTTGACAGAGTGCAAAGCTGCGAACTGCTAAGTGGTCCTCAAAGTCCCTGAATAACACTAAAGGGCATCTTTCAGTCAGAATCTTTATTTATTTTGATAAGTGAGTTTTCACCAGAATTCTATCTGGAATCTAACTGATGTAGTGGAAGATCTCAGTGTCTGTTTATTATATCTGTGTGTGTGTTTCAGTGACTAGGCTGGGTCTGCTCCAGACATCGTGTATAGATGCATACTTTCTTCCACATTATTACTGTGTGTATGTCATTACAACGATTCCCAGATTTACATCCATAAGGGAGAGGGGAGGATTGGGCGAGGAGTCTCCCCCCCTCTCAGAGGTGCAGGGAGCTGCAGAGAGAGGCGGGATCATGGGCAAAGGGAGCAGAGAGAGTGTGTGTGTTTTTTCCCCACTGTGGGAAAGCGACCATCTCCCCCAGGGAATCCGGCTCAATGAGACTTTAATCAGCACAACAGCTGCTTCCTGCCATGATCCTATTAAACACGCAGCCTGAGCCTCGCACAATAGGATCTCTCTGTGCTCCTGTCCCAGCCCTGCTCTCCACCCTGCGGCCCACCGAGGGCCATGGCCCGGGACACTGCCCGCTGAACACACAGGGGGGCAGGTAAGTGCTGGGCACAGGGGGTGGCAGGCCAGAAATCCTGCAATCGTTAAATGTCATCTTGCTTAATTATAAGCTACAGCTTGCCAGGGAATGCAATGTGCAGAGAGGCAATATTATTATTATTTATAAAGCGCCAACAAATTCCGTAGCACTGTACAATAGGTATACCCTTTCTTGCCCCATGCCCTGTTTAATTACTCCATACCAGGGTAGGGGTAAAACAAGGGTCATGGAAAGCACTGAGTTGCCATGTGATGCCATCTTGGTACCCGTACTTCAGGCACTCAGTGTCCAGCTGCAAGGAGTGGTGGTAATGGGATGGTATAGTCATTATGCCACTGGCTGCTTGGCAAACAGTGCCCATTATATCCTGGCATAAAGGGCAACTCTCAAGGCTAGGGCTCGCAAAATGTGAAGATACAGAAAACAAGGAAGGTAGGAAACTATCAAGGCTAGTTTGCATGGGCTGTTGTAATGGAGTGCATGTAATTCTGTGAGTCCTTGGCTTAAATGAAGTTTAGATAATATATATCACGGGGCTTATTAACTAAACTTTAAATTGTGGTAACTGTTAAAATCTGAATGTTAAAATGTAGGCAGCAATAGCTGTTCTGGAGAAATTGTCCAATGCAACTCTAATCACAGCCTAAATTTTGCAATATGGATTTTTACTCATTTCGGAGAATAGCGGATAAAGCCCTAAGAGGCGTATTCACTTAACCTGGAATTGGATGCTAGTAGCTTATTTTGGAAACATTCTCCAACACTGCTATAGTCACAGTTTATGTGTTTTAGCCTCCATTTGCTATTCAGATTTTAATTTGGCACAGTGCGAAGTTTAGTAATGAAAGCAGTAAGTGTGGATAGTATAAAGGAAATCTTATGAATTCCAGTGATAGTGCCTTATCAGCAGTGGGTAATGTCAACTATGCTTCCCATGATGGTAAACATCAGCTGGAGTACAAAAGGTCAGGCATTACTACCGGTAGTAGACTGCAGACCAGACAGTGAACGGTATATTCAGTAAGGTGGGGGTCGTGGGCAATTGACAAAATGGCTAAATTAAAGAAAACAATATGTCTACTGCTTGGCTAAATTGGCACAAACAGACTTACAGCGGCAGCGTTTTTTAGGTTTATTCCCTAAACAGTGGATTGTGGTGAAATGCAATTCACTGTTTAATAAATAAAGAAAATTACGAGAAAATGCATCCCGCAATGTTCACATAGACTTTACATTTTACTCCACAATTTTTTTTCCAACTTAAAAGTGGCTCTGTCACCGTCTGGGGTCTTTGTAAAGACCCCCGATAGTCACTGCTCTGTTAGGTGGCTGCAGGGAAAGATGAGTTTTAATTACCTGAACATGTCCCTCGTGGCCACCATCGCCATCTTTATCCAATTGGTCCTCTGAAGATTCTGGATCTTTATCTGAAAGGAGCCATGTCAGTGCAGTATTCTAGAGTACAAGACTGATGTTGGTAGAGGTTCCCATGAGACCGTGGGATCCCCCATAGGCAAAGTATTTTTCCCCCTGTCGCCACTAATGATGGCTGGGGAAAATTAAATATTATTGACAATGATAGCTCCACCTTTTTTTCGAGTGTAGGTAATTGAGACAAAGCAGTTCCAGTATATGTTTTGATTCCAGTACAATTTCAATACAGTTAATGTGAGGATTTCATAAAAATTTTATGATTTCATATTTATGAAATACTAATGGGGCTGGGCGGCGTGAAAGTGCCGCTTTAACATTTTAGCCAACAAGGCCTCATAAGTCCAGTCAGTAAGAAAGATTCCCAGGCACTCAAAATTTGAAAGCCGCAGGCGGATTTATTGCAACAAAATGAACAGCAACGTTTCGACCTAACAAGGTTGCAATAAATCTGCCTGTGGCTTTCACATTTTAAATGCCTTGGAGTGTTGGGATTGCTGGTCCTGTTCCAGAGCACCTGTGGCCAGTGGGAATGAGTGCGGCTCCTGTGATCAATTTTTGTCATAAGTCCAGTCAATCACAACTGACAGCTGAGGAACCACTGTGATTGATCCTAGTTCTAGCAATTGGGTCAGGATCAAAAATTATGTCACTATTCAATTTGGGGGTTTCTATTTGTTTGAACAAGCACATCATATTAATTCAAAGGAAGAGTCCAAGTTTGGTGTTTATGTACATTAATATTTTATATTAACCACTTGATAATTGTTCACTGAGCTAACTTTACAGTTAAATGGATTTTCACGCAAACTCCATGTACATAATTTGGGTCCTTGTTTTAAAAAATTAAGATCCTGTTTCCCGTTGCCTTAGAAAGTATAGCCAGTTAAGTTTAGGATTACCTTGTCATCATAAGAACTGGAATTGTGAATTTTTGTGTTTTTTAAATTATTGTAGGCACTGATATAAATGTCTCTGATCTTCATACTTAGATACCCCTCCCATGACTAAGGAAGTGACTCAGTATGTCGAACCCTGAAGGTGCAGCCCCAGTACCCCAGCACCTGCATACCACCACCAGGACTTTAACTCTGCGGGGCATTCGTGGGCACACATCAGAAGGCCGAGGCTCAGACACAGTGGCGGACTGCAAGAAGGTTCACAGTGCCCTCAATAAAGTGACTGCCTGTTACCGGCAGCTGGTGATGTGTGTTGGGGGTACCTCAGACTGTATTCGACTTAGAGAGGAATTGGAAGAGAGCAGGAAGAAAGCTTTTGATCTAAGCACAGGTGAGTGCCTACCTTAAAAGTAGTCATCGATTTATTAAGGACGACATGGGCAAATGACCCTACAAACTATTGGTGGTGCCTCTCATGTTTTATAATGAATGCAATATATTGGAGAGGAAAGAGAAGCGAAAATAGAGCTCCACATCTATATTATTCCACTTTCAAATGCTTCAGTCCTCATGAGAACTTGGAAAAAGGGGAATTTGATTGTTTGTTTAAGCGGCTGAGGCAGGAAAGAGAGGTATCTGGAAAAGGGGCTTAAAAACATCCTGACTGAGAAGGAGATGGCGGGTTGGGGATAAAAGTGTTGTAAAAACTCTGCATTGATAAATTGAGGGGAAGGGAGGCAAAAACAAAAACCACAAACAGGTAGGGGTCTGGGAAACGTATGAGATAAGGTCTGAGGTGGAAAAATAAGGGAGGGCTAATCAATCTAGGAGTAAATTATGTGGAAGGTAAGGTAAGAGCGATAAAAGTATCGTAGTTTGTTTTTATCACAAGACATTTTGCTTAAGTGGAATTAATGTGCAGAAAAAGCAAGCAAGGTGCTTTATATGTTAAGAAACCAAATCTTTTATTAACGGAGGTAGCTTTCAGAACATTTTGTTTTTTTAATGATTTTTTTTCCCCAAGACAATCTTTATTTGGAAAGATGATCAGAACCATTCAAAGATGATGATATATATATATATATATAAAAAAAAGATACATAGCTTCAATGCTAAATGTGAATGTTTAGATGCACATCAGCTCTAGGGAGAGATTTGACGTCGCCACCACAGCCTACAGGCGTCCTGTGATTTAACGGTTTAGTTGTTTACATTCTGATAATAGATTCTTAATGGTGTAATGGTTAATAGACCTGTGCAAAAAATATTTGTCCTAATCAAAACAAATTTCATCCACACCCAAATTAATTAATTTGCCCAAGATTTATTTATGGATCGTACTATGGGGTTTCAACAGAATTTCAGGCCTAAGATTTAATGATGGTAGAAATCTTTTGCTAGCTGGTTTGAATTCTGAGTGTGTGAACCTGATTTTAGAAAACTAAAAGACTACCATATTCGGAATAAAAGTTTGTTTTTCGCTAGACACACAGACAATAATGCATTGTTAATTATATGTATGTGCCCCCAGATCTGCGGAACACATTGATGGCACTGTTGACAGAGCAGGAAGTAAGTCCAGAAGAACGGGTGGAGTTGGAGAGGACCTGGGTGCTTTTCCTTTCCACGCTGGAACTTTTCCAACAGGATCTGTGCAAAGCCCACCACCTTTGCCATCTCTTTCCTTTGCATGGACGTCGTAAGAGACTGGTCAACACTGGTGTGATTGGCAAGACTACTGAAGTTGCTTATAGGGCTCGCAACATTAAATCTCCCAGCAGCAGAGTGCGGGAGAACCCGCAGCGTTCAGAACGACCCTGTTCTCCGGATTTAGCTGAACAAATTGAACACATGGAAAGAATGCTGCATGATATGCAAATGAAAGTAAGCATCCCCATCTGGAGTGTAGAAGCGACCGAGGAGGCCTGGGCAGAGGTCAGTTCCACTTGTGATCTAGATGAGGGGTCAGATAATGAGATCCTGGCAGGTGATGACATGTCCAGCAGAGGGTGCTGTGCCCACGGGCAATCACTTCACCGACCACTGTGCATGGTCTCGTAATCATTAAACTTAAACAAGAAGCAACTGAAATGGTCAGTGGAAGGGTTACAAGGACGGTGGAAATGTGGTCTATAGTCTGCATCTTCTGTCCATGTCAAAGCAGTAATCAATGGAGGGGACCGAAGACAACAGTCCTGGATATTGAATATATGGGCTATGAACCTTTAACCACGTTTATGCCTGTTCTGCATCAGCACAGGCCTGCCTTTTCGTTCGCTCTATTTTATATGAAAGTAACATGAAAAAAAAAAAGCTGTGATAGGAAATTAATGCAGCATGTCAATGAATCTTACACTGCCATGAACAGATTGAGTGATTTTTTGTGCAGCTGCCTTATAGGAATGATGCCATTTGGGATTAAGAGGTTTTGTGTGCGGGTAAAGAACCCAGACTATTCTCATTGAAGGGACTAATACAGGGGTAAATTACAATCTATTCTTTGACAGTTATTAATATGATAACTGCTGCTGATGAGCCGTTAACGATGTAGACACAATCACACTTTTGTTGGACAAAACTTATACCATCACTGGTTCAGTGGGGGGAAAAAAGGTCTCCCAATCCCTTACGTTACATTCAAACTTAAGCAATCACAATCTATTAAAGAACAGTTATCGACACATTAATAGAACATTCAATACTTTGCGAATTCATCATCAAAGAGGACTTGATGGTTAACCATGAAAGGTGTGTGTGCATGAGCAGAAGAACAACTCCCCTGAGTTGATGAAATATAAAATCACCAAAACTATACTAATGATTTCTTCAAGGGAACCTGTAGGCACCGTGATATATTCAACTGACAGTGGTTATGGTGCCTGGAGTCTGTGGATGCAGGGTCTCTCATCACTGCAAAACAGTTTATTCACTGTTTAGCCGAGATTATCGTCCCCAGTAGACAAAATGGAGGATCTGTGCTCCACTTTAACTATACCATGCATAGCAAGCAGTGATGGGCTTAAAGAGGCAGCCGAGTGTTTTCAACCAATCACTGCTCCAACCCCAGGTATTAAATGGTATGGCGCAAGGCAGAAGCATAGCTAAACCTCCATTATATCATTTGGGTGCCGTTGATCAAACATCTCTGGTAAACGGTGAGTAAATAGTTTAGCAGTGATCGAGAACCCAGCTTCTGTGGTCTCTAGGTACTCTAACAACTTTAATCAGTTGAAGTGGTTATGGTGCGTACAATGCTCCTTTAAAGACATATACATATCAATCTTGCTGTGGAACACAACAGGTTTTAGACAAATAGAGAAAATTTATGACAAACTTACCGTAATTTTATTTTCCTGCTATTTCTCGTAGCAGGATCACATATGAGTAGCTCCTCCCGTAGCAGTCACAGGACAAGAATTAATTAGCCTGATAGGTATAAAGAGTCCGTCCTCCCCTTACACCACAGTCCAATTATAAAGCTGAAAAAAATAAAAGAATGGACGGGAACCCTGATGCTGCCATGCGAAATAGCCAGGAAAAGAAAATTATGGTAAGTTTGTCATAAATTTTCACTATTTCTGGCTTATCATGGCAGCATCACATATGGGTAATACCCAAGCTTACAGAGATGAAGGGTAGGAATAAATAAACCGAGAAAAAGACACTAAACAGACTCTCATGCTGCAAAGAAATGTAATATCAATGGGATAAAGAAACGGTAGACTGTGGTGTAACGGAGGAGGGACCCTATACCTATCAGACTAATTAATCTAATTAATTACTGTCCTGTGACTGCTAAGGGAGGAGCTACCCATATGTGATGCTGCCATGATTAGCCAGGAATGTCCCTTATTACCATCACCAATGCACTAGAAAAGGGCTCAAACAGCAAGATCGATCATTCCAAGATGGATCTTCGGGAACTTGGAGTAATCTTTTCGAGATTGTGTACTTGAACAATGACAACTAAAGTTAGGGTTTTGCGCAGATATCGATTTCTAACGGTGGCAGTTGTGACATTTTTGGAAAGTGATGTGCACTGAAAACGCAGACATGATGGCAAACGAAAGTCGGAAACGTTTATTGAATGGTTCTGTCTGCTGGATTGTAATTTACCCCACAATTTGGTGCCATAACAGACATGCATGTAGTCTTCCTCAGGGTCCATATACATCTAAACACTTACTAAATGTACCAGTTGTCCCATATAACCTCATACAGCGTGTATGTAACCAGAATTTCACCCAGTGTCTAAATGCTCTGTCTGTGCAAGGTAGCACCTGTCTTTACCTTCAAAACCAATGCTCCAAAAAGGATATTGTGTGGTATCAGTATGGTCTGTGTCTGGCTGTGTCCTGTTTGGTTTCAATGTGCTATACAAACAGGGATGTTATACATTCCTGCGAAAGCAAAACTCCAAATTGATGTCACTCAGTTTTAGCAGCCATTATCATTTACTATATCTTACAAGTAATTGCAGGAATATGCAAAAAAACAAACAAAAAAAAAAAAAATTCGAATGCACTCCATATCGTAGGGGATGGGCTTTGGTTAAAAAAAAGTTAAAGGGAAGCTATAGTGCCAGGAAAGCAAAGTTGTTTTACTGGCACTATAGTGCCCCTCCCGATGGTGCAGAAGGGGACAAAAGCTGATTCAGGCTTTGCCATTTTCAGTCGGCAGTGGAAACCTAATGCACATAGACAGCAACTAGAGGTGGCGGTAACCCTGCAAGGTAATTATTGCAGTTTATCAAAAACTGCAATAATTACCATTCCAGTGTTAAGGGATCTGAGACACTGTACCCAGACCACATCAACGAGCTGAAGTGATCTGGGTGCCTATAGAATCCCTTTAAGGGTTTATTAGCTTTAAAAGTTATAAATAAAATTCCTTCATTACTGTATAACTTCGAAGCAGTACATGCACTCCCTTTAGTTGCACTGCATGCAGCACATTTAAGACATGTTTTGGAAATGTCCCTTCAATATACTGGTGAACCTCCTCTTGCCTGCATTATTATATTCATGGGTTTTTGAGAAACGCCGATACCCAAGGTCTATTTAAGCAGATTACATTTTGGTTACAAGTTACAACATATAAATTAGCCCTAAGTATCTACACTTCTAAAAAAGATAAAGTTGCCTGAGATTACAGTTAAGTGTTTGGATTTTATACTATGCTTTCATATTCCCCTATTTAACAAAATGTGTTTTGTGAGGTCTGAACAATAAAACTAAATATAGAAAGCCACACTGCTGTATTTAACTCGATCCTGGAACTCCATCTTGACTTCCTGTCCATTTTTGTCATTGAGCAGTAAACACGTTTATGCCTGCTCCCATAATGCAATGTCAGCCTTGCCTGTGCCGAGGCTAAACTGGATTGCAATGTCAATTTTGAAAATTTTCTATTTAATGCTCTCTGTCACAGTTTGGGAACATTGCCAAATTCACAAAGTGCCCCAACAGGGACATTGATGCTAGGGGGTCTGATGGGTGGTAAAGGCAGGCTTTATTTAGCCGAATCTGTCCCTTGCAGGTGTGGCCTCTTTGGTGCTGATGTTACTGCTGTTCGCTTGCCCAAAGTCACGCGTAGACATAGCCAATGCCTTGCCAGCACCCATAACCATTCTCTGAACATCTTCAAAACAGAAGCCTCTGACTGCCCTGGACATGGGGTGCTGCTGATTGATTGGCAGCTGTAGCTTTGAACCAGTTAGTAGCTCCCCATTCGCAAAATGGATTAAGAAACATTATGTATGTAGCTCTGCAGAGATACAAAGTGTTACCGGACCACAAGGGAGCGTCAGAGCCCGACATGTACCTAGCTAAGATGGGGGAGTGGCAAATGGTTTCACCCCACAACCAGAGAGAAGCAAGGGTACTCCTGGTATCATGACCACTACAGCAGGCTGGTCCTTTAAATAAGCCCTTTGCACCAGCTGTTGTAAATCTACTATACCACCACTGCATTGTCTAATACTTGTCTTTAGATACTATGCAAGTTCTTGTTGTACAAGAGAGATGGGGGAGGGTTAATGAACTTCATCTACTGGGGCCAATTAAAATGCATCATAAACTGATTGAGGTATTTAATGGCAGTTACTATGTTGTGTTCCTTCCATTTCACTGGGGATGATGTGTTTTAAAGCTCTACCATTAAGCTAATGGAGATTCTGGCATCACCCACTCATGGGAGTTGGTAGACATGCTAGGAGACAGTCTTAAAGTCCCACATCTGTATATCAATCCACATCCCCGTTTATTTTTTAATTTGAAGACAAAAACGATAACAGTCCATGCATCAAACTGTAATTCTATCACACGAATGGAAAGTAAACGTGTTAGTGATGGTAGGACCTGGCACCTAAACCATGCCAGTCTATTATGGTGCCCATCATGCACAGCCGGTACAATCCGTTTCACGCAGGCTATACTACTGCCCTGTGTAAAGGGGAGAGAGATTCTTGCAGCCATGGGGGAATAAATAAAAATTGTTATGCTACCACTCAGTACCGAAGATATTAAAATAAATAAAATTCACACAAAGCTAAAAACCTAGACAAAATTATAAAACCACTTTTATTTGTACACTTTAGGATTAAGTTAAGCATATATTTTACAGCAGTCATGTACAGAGCAGAGAAGGTGCAGGTAAGTTAAATGTCCTTTTCTTGAACTTGCTTCTTATACTGTTCATGTAATTGCTTCTTGTATGCTAGGAATAAAGCCACATGATTAGAATGAATTATAAAGTTAACAAATGCATCACAGACAAATCAGGTCTTTGGCTAAACAATCTGGATTTTAACTCCCCCTAAATATATTTCCTCCAAGTCACTGCCATCAGTTAATGAGCCATTTATCCCAAATACCAGGTAACCTCTGCATCAGATGGGTAGGGAGAGGGTATAATGTTAACATACGTGGAAGGTTACATGAGTTTCACTATAGTGCCCTCAGGGTCCCCCTCCTGTGGCACTGAAGGGGTTAAAACCCCTTCAGCAGCTTACCTTATTCCTCCCCCGCCAACGTCAGCGTAGCCGCATGAGCAGCAAGTCCCACGCGCGCATTCAAGCTGTCAATAGGAAAGCATTTTTTCAATGCTTTCCTATGGATGCTCGGCGCGATGGAGGCATAACATGCCTCTAGGAGCTGTCCGATAGACAGCCACTTGAGGCTGGTTTAACCCCAAATGTAAACATAGCTTTTTCAGAGAAACTGCTATGTTTGCATCTGGAGGGTTACAATCTGAGGGACCTGGCACCCAAACCACTTCATTGAGCTGAAGTGGTCTGGGTGACTATAATGTCCCTTTAACGATAGCTTGGACATATGGTAGTTTATAAAAAAAAAGTCTAAAATGGCAAAATGTAGGCAAAGATACAATCTGGAAGAAAAAAAAAAAACCCACTTAAAAATGGATACTTTATGCATCAAAACAAACTTTAGCTTAAAGGACCACTATATTGCCAGGAAAACAAATGTTTTTTCTGGCACTATAGGGTCTTTAGGTCCCCCCACCCCAAAGTTCCCACTCCCACTGGGCTGAAGGGGAGACAGCCACTAGAGGCTGGATTAACCCTAGTGTAAACAGTTTCTCTGAAACTGCCAAGTTTACAGCTGCAGGGTTAACACTAGAGTGAACTGGCACCCAGACCACTTCATTGAGCAGAATGGTCCTTTAATGAAGCAGCCTTGGTGTGCAGATCACGTCACAGTGCAGTCTCACCGTTTAATTCTCTGCCATGTAGAAGTCACGTTTGTTCCTGCAGCCCTAACCAAACCTCCCAGCCAGCATGAACAAACTCTTTCATGGGCCATCAGCTTTTACAGCACACTATTTTAGTAGATTTCTCCAGCTCTGTAAACTGAACTTTAAATCTCACACTAAGATCAGGGTTTATAAACCAATCCAATACTTTCCCCAGAGTAAAGAGTTGGGAGGCTAGTGCACATGTGTAGCAAATCTCCACACTGCATCAATCAGATGTCTGAGACCAGTTTTACACTTTCTCGGAAGCTCCTCTAGTGATGGTCAGATTGACTGCCACTAGAGGCAGGTTAACCCAGCAGAGAAAACACTGCTGTTCATGCAGAATGGCAAGGATTTCAGCTGCAGAGTTAAAAAACAGGAGACATGGCACCCAGACCACTTAATTGAGATTAAAGTTGTCCGAGTGCCTATAGTGCTTGTTTAAAGGCAGACTCCAAGCAGTATAACTTCTATAACACATTGTAGCTATGATGCTAAAAATGCCTGGTACCCCATCCCCAAAACAAAGAAATATATTTATATCCCTAATATAAATAGTTTGCTAAACCAACCTGGGATCCTATCACATCTTCCATTGAGAGACACAAGCTCCTGTATTCCTAGCACTATAGTATCCCTTTATGTTTAAAGGACCACTCTAGGCACCCAGACCACTTCAGCTTAATGAAGTGGTCTGGGTGCCTGGTCCAGCTAGGGTTAACCCCTTTTTTCCATAAACATAGCAGTTTCAGAAAAACTGCTATGTTTATGAATGGGTTAAGCCTTCCCCTATTTCCTCTACCGGCTGTCTCACTGACAGCCGCTAGAGGCGCTTGCGTGCTTCTCACTGATTTTCAGTGAGAGCACGCCAGCGTCCATAGGAAAGCATTATGAATGCTTTCCTATGTGACTGGCTGAATGCGCGCGCAGCTCGTGCGCATTCTACCGAATGGGAGGAGAAGAGGAGGATCGGAGGAGGAGAGCTCCCCGCCCAGCGCTGGAAAAAGGTAAGTTTTTACCCCTTTCCTCTCCCCAGAGCCAGGCGGGAGGGGGACCCTGAGGGTGGGGGCAACCTCAGGGCACTATAGTGTTCCTATAAGTATATACCATACCCCTGCAGTCTCACTGCTAAATCCTATGCCATTTAGCAGTTTATATGTCCTGCCAGCCCTCCTGTGAAGCCCTGTGCCCCCACCCCCCTTCTTGAAAATGAGGATTATAGAATCACTAACTAAATAAAAACTTTAGTACAAACTGCATTTTGAAAATTTTTACAAAGTATAGACAGGTCAGGGGTGTGCTACAGTGGTTATGATGCCAGGTGTGCCCCACCAATGTAAGGAGTCAAACGGTTGTCAGAAAGTGCATTCTGTAATGAGTGCCGTTTCCAACTACCATTACAGCATACAGTGAATCTGGAGGCTGTGGGGCCAACGGAGACTCCTAAGCAGGAATGGTTTGACCAGGTGCACTGCCCGCTCCAACCTAAGCGATGCATGGGCTTTAGCACAGATTTCTGGCTCTCAATACTGGGAGATGAAAAAGCAGAACCTAGCATGGCCCAGATAAAAACACAAACAGCTTGACTACTTAAAAGGGAGATACATGAGAGCACTTCTGGCAACAACACTACAGTGTTTGTTATGGTAGTTAAAGTGTTCCTTAAGGATTGAAATACTCCATACAAGTGAACCAGTTTGACAAAACCAAGTTGAGTGAGGAGAGTGGGTTGTATTTAAAAACAATAATAAAAAGTTACCCCCAAATTCTAAAGAGGCACAGGCAACCTTTTGGACTACACCTCCTTAGATCCTTTGCCAGCAATACAAGTAAGAACATTGTGGGGATGTAGTCCACAACATCTGTGTATGAAATCCCTGGTGCAGGGATAGGCAACCTTTGGCATTCCAAAGTATGCTTCTCCAAATAAGTATGTAATTTGAGAGGTACAGTAGCTCTTCAGGGTACAGTAGAACCCAGTATGCAACTACGATACAGAGAACAAGCAAAAGGCATAATGTACTTACCTGTCTGATTCTGCCATAGCTCTGCAGCATGTGGATTCAGTGGACTCTCATTATTGGGCTCTGGTGAACAAAATTGATACATTAGGTTCACACAACACCAGTCATTGACAAACATTTCACACAGTTATGGTATGCAAGTCACTTTATGGTAAATATTTACAAGTTAAAGCCTGTTGTGTTCTTACAGTACAATATCAGTGTGTAAAAGGATCACTTTAGACACCACAACATGCTAGTGGCTATGGTGCAGTTAGAATGTGGGAGACCACGTGAGCAGTTTGACCAAAGTTAGGTCCTCTGCTAGTCCATTACCAAAGTGAACACTCTGGTTATTGAAACTTATGCTGGAATTTGATATTGCCAAGGTGGCAGTAGGAACATATCACGGCTCAGAATTGCCAGTGATCCCTGATATGATGTAAAGCACTTTAGCCATTCCACTAGAATGAGGCCAGGCTACGTCAATCTGGGGATCCAGGTTCCCATTCAGGAGCTATCCCATTGTACAGCATTACGGAATTTGCTGGCGCTATATAAAATAAGATAAACAGAGCACCACAAAATGAGTTTAAAGGGACACTAAAGCCACCAGTACAACTGCAGCTTAAAAAGGAACACTATAGGCACCCAGACTACTTTAGCTTATTGAAGTGACCCTGCAAAGGTAGCTATTGCAGTTTTCCATAAAATGCAATAATTTACCTTTGTGGGTTAACTCCAACTCTAGCGGCTGTTTTCCATACAGACACTAGAGGGACTTCTGGATCGTTAAGCGACTTTTGGTCGCTGGACGTCCTCATGCTATGCATGAGGACATCCAGCATGAAAGATTGTATAATTCTTTGCGGTAAGGGAAGAACCAATGTAAGCGCGGCCATTGCCATGCATGTGCATTAGGTCTACCCCGCTGGCTGAAAATAGCTTTTTCCTGACACTATACTTTCCCTGCAGGCATTTTAAAGTAAATGCTGTATTTTCGGAGAAAAGGCAGGGTTTACATTGCTCACTAGGGTCAGCTCCAGCTGTAGTCACTCAGATGGCAAGTAGAGGTGCCTCCTGGGTCAGTGCTGACATTCAGCACTTTCCCTATAAAGATGCATTGAATCAATGGATCTACGATGAAGTTCTGATTTGCAAGCGCAGCATTTTGCCACCCATGTGCAACAGCCTTACCAATTCTTTCCTATGTGAAAGCATTGTATTGGCTGATATGGTCAATTCTCAGCCAAGGAGGTAGATGAGGGCAGAGCCAGTGCTTGGAAAAAGGTGAGTTCTAACCCTATGTAAGATGGGCAAGGGGGACCAGCCACCTAAATTGTGTTTCTAACATTACAGGTTTTTATTACACACCCTTTACTGTTCCTTTAAAACAAAGTTGGCCCCTGTACAATTTACAGTATTTCTGTATTTTAAAGAGCTTTCCTATTAAGGACAATCAGGTGACTCTGCTGCATTAAAGAAATTCAGTTTAAAATATACATACATTAGCAGGTTCCATAAATCTTGTGATGAAACCTTAGAAATCTGCATAAATGCTAATCAAATGAGTTCTTGCTCATCTGCATAACGACATTTGATTACATCTAAATAACACTTAAGTTAATCAGTGAAAGTTGCCCATGTCTCACAAGTGACAGTTTAAGTCTAATTTAACTTGTGGGGAGATTTTTAGGCAGGCATTAAAAAATAAAAATAATTTTTTAATTAAAAACACAATACCGATAACATTGATAAGAGGATTGGGGTGCAGAGCAAACAAGGAATAGTATCTACATCATGTCCAAATATCTTACCTGCTAAGAGACTTTGAATAGATAGAAGGATAGTTCTGACATCGTACAGAGCAGACCACTTCTCTTTCAGGATGTCAAGACAAATATTTCCGTGAGTGTCTACGTTCGGGTGAAAACACGGTGTGATGAACTTCACAGTGGGGGCATTATAAGGATAGCCACTCGGAAACTCCAGTGAGAGCTTGTACCTCAGGCTCTCATAAACCTACAAAAAGCACAAAACCACAAATCGTGAATCTAGAGTAGTAAGTCTTACAATTATCGCCTACCCAGGAAACCCGTGCTTTCATATAGTAACATTTAAGAGAAATTGTAAAGCAGTTTAGAAAGGTTGTGTGTTCCACAACCTCATGGCACCTCCTTCAGCCAGAGTGGTTATTAATGTTAGTTTTCACTCCTCCGCTCAGGGTCCCACGTTTCATTTTTACTTATAATTAACTTTACTCAATCTCTCTCATGGATACTTAGTTGAGGAACCTTGATAGAAGTTACCTTTTTCAGACAATTGTATCTATTTTGGGTCACTCATATGGTGGGAACGCGTGTCGTGGCTAAATATGTAGGGACTAGCAAGTCATCCTTTGGCTAAAACTTTAGACCAAGTGCAGGGACCAACTGACACATGCACCCTCCCTGTGTTCCCTTATACCTATACGTGAACTACAGGATTTACATTATATACACCTGCTCTATTATATGTACATAGTTTGCATATAGTCCACTTTCAATATACATCAGTTGATTTAGATATGTATATGTTAGAGTGGACTTTTTAGCCCACTTTATGTATTAGACTTTCCTCTTATCATTTGATTTATATGGTATTGGATTCTTGGCATTCAGTGATATCAGGTGGCAAGTTACTCAATAGCCACACATTATCTGTACCTTCGAATCTGGTCCTGGTTGCCACCCATTTGGATGTGGTTCATCTTGTCATTTGACAAGTTATTTCACTGTTTACCTCGTCTCATTTTAGACGACATTACTGTCATACAGCCATAAGTTGGATAAGTTTTTATTAGTTTGTCATTAAAACTTCTATTTTAACATTTACCTCTGGTGTTTCACCACATTCCATTCGTTTCTCTAGTATGTCGAAGGGCTCAAACCCCTTATAGGGTAGTGAATCATCCCTTCTAGACTATGTGTTAACAGTGATAGACAATACCTATATCACATGCAGAAAGTGGACATTATCCGGTCTTTCTACTGAAGAAGCACAACACCCAAAGACAGAGTGGAACTGGTATATGTTCTGGCAATCCTTTAGTAGCAAGATCGGTCCATCCATATATCACTGCAGGGATATTCCAGGTACCAAAACCACTTCATATAACACTCAAATATGTTATAGTACCCAGATTCCACTTATGCCTCCTTCCCTTCAGGAGGTTTGTGGTTTGCCTTTAGGAGTTTCACAAACAGGGATACTAGTCACCAGAACTACAGTTTAATGTAGCTGATCTGATGTATATTGCCTGCTCCTGCAGGCTTCCTAATGTAAACACTTTTCAACACTGGTGCTGAAATCTACAGATAGAGATGCATTGTTTCAATTCACATGCACAATATCCGGATTGTCAAATTTGATACTCTCAGCCAAGGAAGCAAATTCGGGCTGGAAAGAAGGTGAACAAACTTCGAGACACTCCTGCTCAAGCCTTTGTCAATATACTGGTAAATCCCTTGACAAACAGCAGAGCTACTGCTGTCAAGTTTTGTTACATTTCAAACCGTCACTAGTTTTTGCTGTGGGAATAAGATATTGTGCTCATTGCAAGAGGATATCTATGGAGACTCCCACAGTCCTCTATAAACCATTTTGTATGTGCGAGAGTACAGCAGCAACATGGCTCCTGGTAGATGAAGCACCAGGAGCTGAATATGTAAGATAGCAGCACCTACAGGGAAGAGCATCAAGTATGTATATTTCATATCGGCTACACTCCCAAGCCACTGCTATCCAAGTGATGTCCCCATTGGAAGTTAGTGCAAAATATGCAGTGATCCCAGAAGGTTATAAAGATATTCATTTCCGCGATAGAAAAATAGTGAGACACACCCCCAAAAAAAACCTACAATATTAGGAATATGCATCCAACATTGGAAAGTCCTTTTCATTATAACTTTAGCCCTCTACAAGGTTACTTCCCTCAAATCCTTGGTTCCTCAGGGCATGTCTCACAAGAAGTTACATTGGGCAACCCAGACAGAGGTACTACTAAATGGAGCGTACTGCAGGTCTTAGCTCAAGAGGGCTAATTGAATCCCCCATTGATTCTTTATAACAGGGGCACGAAATAGTCACTATATTGGTTATAGAGTTTTGAATGCCCTTTTAATGAGAGCGTGTTGGTGTACAAACACTGCGTCTTCAATCTAACCGCTCAATTAACGGCCATTTATGAGATGCACAAAATACATAAAAATAGTTAAAGCTACATTAGTCACCAAAACAACTTTAGCTTAATGAAACAGTTTTGGTGTATAGATAATGCTCCTGCAATGCTCAATTATCTGCCATTTAGGAGTTAAATCACTTTATTAAACCCTAGTCATACCTCCCTGCATGTGACTTGCACAGCCTTCCTAAACATTTCCTGTAAAGAGTCATCTAATTTTTATCCTTCCTTTATTGCAAGTTCTATTTAATTTAGATTTTCTTATCCCCAGCTACATTAATAGCGTGCTAAACTTTGTAAGTCTCCTGTATGTTTAAAGTTACATTTACAGAGCAATATATAGAATTGTTTAAGGTAAATTACAGCGGATTGAAAGTGAAACCAGTTTTTCCCCCATGCAGGCTGTGTCAATCAGAGCCAGGGGAGGTGTGGCTTGGGCTGCATAAACAGAAACAAAGTGATTTAACTCATAAATGGCAGAGGATTGAGTAGTGAAACCTGAGAGGCATGATCTATACACTAAAACTGCTTCATTAAGCTAGACTTGTTTAGGGGACTATAGTGTTCCTTTAAACTGCTACAGAATAAGTCAACCTACAGCAGTCCATTTGACAGAATAATGCATCAGCTCATGGTGGCCAAGGGGGTTAATAAACAGTTAACTATACTCATCATACAACTAGATCGTGCTCTTGAAGAGTTAGCCAGCATTACATTAGGATTGTAAATTTCCTTACAGTGTCCACAGCTCCATCAATGGTCCCAATCCACTTAAACAGGTTATCAGATTCTGGGAAAGCAGAGATCCCTTTATCACCAGACATCTAAAGACAAAAAAAAATAAAAAATGTCAATTTCAAAAGTCAGCTCAGTAACATCACCCATCCTCCACAGCAACTAAACAGTCAGATACTCACCATCAGAGTCATCAGTTCCTGCTGTAACCTGCAAGAAAAAAAAAAAAAAAATTACTACCGTTATTATTGGCATTTATATAGCACCAACTTATACCGCAGCGCATGGCAATATTATAAAAAAGGGGGAACTATTGAACAATAAACAAGACCATCACAAAACGTTACGGTAACAATAGGTTGATGACAACCCTGTTCAAACAAGCTTACACTTTATTTCCAAGACAGTTTTAAGAATTTTAAACCACTGATTGGCCGAGTGTCCGCTTTCTAAAAAGTGAAATGTCATAAGACAGACGCCACTTTTGGAAGGCTGGGGGGGGGGGGATAGACATTCCTGCTGGAGGAAACTTTGGGGTGTTAGCTTCCTGGCACCATAACAACTGTCCACTTTCTAAAAAGTGGAATGTCATAAGACGGACACCACTTTTGGAAGGGGGGGGGGGGGATAGACATTCCTGCTGGAGGAAACTTTGGGGTGTTAGCTTCCTGGCACCATAACAACTGTCCACTTTCTAAAAAGTGGAATGTCATAAGACGGAAACCACTTTTGGGGGGGCTAGGAGGTGGAAGACAAACTTTGGGGTGTTAGCTTCCTGGCACCATAACAACTTCATTTAGATGTAGCAGTTTTGGTGCCCGGAGTGTCCCTTTAATTGGTTAATAGCTCAGTGATTTTTCTCAGGCTCTCAGCCTTGGACTACATGCCCCATCCCATTATAAATCATTCAGGGAGTTAGAGGAATACAATGCATTAATGAGCAGCTAGTTAAAGGGAAACTCAGCTTAAAGAACTACAAATCCCATGATGCTCTGCTACCGCCAAGGCTAAGAGAGCATCACGGGAGTTGTAGTTCTGCAGTTGCAGTTTTGCTGGCCGTTGCTCCCAGCCTGCGCAGGACGGGGATGCCGGGATCTCACCTCTTGCCCACAGAACCCCTGGCGGCCGCGGCGCCTTGTTCCTTCCCCTTGCGGGCTGCGGCGGAGGAGGCAGCAGCCGGATCTACATTCTGCGAGGCCATCGGTGAGGCGCGGTGACGGCGGGTCGGGGAGCCCTGAGAGAGAGAGCGGAGTCTGTAAGGTGCGAGTTAACGCCTTGGCCGGAGTACTCTGCGTAGCCGGGGCCTCCTGCTTCCGCTCAGCGTCCGAACATCCCGCCCTCTGTTTGAATGTATTAAATCCCGTCCGAGGCAGCCAATGAGCGGGCCGAGCGGGTTTGATTCGACCAATGGCAGCGCGCTGTCAAGGGGGTTACCATGGAGACCGGCGGTTGCTGCATACCTGCTGCGTTTGAAAACGTGGCGCGTGACTGGCCGAGGGGGATGGAACGACGCCTCGCTGTGATTGGACGCGTGCACTGTCAATCACAAGAATCACACATATTCAATTACAGTGACTTAGAGAGCGTCCAAGTGTCCCTGTTTAGGAGGGACAGTCCCTATTTTGCACACAAATTCCTCTATCCCTCTGATCTATCACCATATATATCTATATTTTCTAGCAGCTCCATATTGTTGGAGAGTCTGATGTGTATAACAGAGCTCCTCAGCAATAATAATCCCAGTAATGTGTATTCAAACTACAATAAATGTGTTTAGAAATCAGTCCGGGTAAATAAGATACATTGTTCTTGTTTTAAATTACATATTAGTTGCATAAATTGTTATTAGTAATTCACGTAAAATGTCTCAGAATAGGCCCTGGACACACGCCCACTCTCACCCCTATTATTATTATTCTGATATTTATAGAGCGCCGTCAAATTCCGCAGCGCTTTACAATGAGTGGACGAACAGACGTAGTTGTAACCAGACAAGTTGGACACACAGGAACAGAGGGGTTGAGGGCCCTGCTCAATGAGCTTACATGCTAGAGGGAGTGGGGTAATAATGTGTAAAATAATGTGTCCCTCTTTTGTCCTTTTGAAATGTTAGGAGGTATGCGCAGTGTTGTGACAATTTTTCTGATACATTATAGTCTGGTAAAAACTCAGGTACCCACAATCTCCCCATTAAAATTCTTAGGTACTTAAAGGGATACTATAGTTACCAAAAACAACTCTAGCTTAGCAAAGCAGTTTTTGTGTATAGATAATGCCCTTGAAGTCCCACTGCTCAATTATCTGCCAGGAGTTCACTCTTGTTTCTGTTTACACTTTTGTTCCCTCTTGTTTCGTTTCTGTTGCAGCCCTACCCCCCCTCCCTCTCCCAGCAGTGGCACATACATCATTCGTGGAAAAAATGGTTTCATTTTCAATCAGATGTTGAAGGAACTCTAGAATGTCAAAACTACAAACATGTATCCCTGACATTATAGTGCTGACGATGATTTTTAGGTGATCGACTGCTGCGATCACACTGAAAAGGTGATTTTACTGACCTTATTTCCCACGCTGCAATGGCATCACTGCAGCTGGCTTAGCTCCATGGAGATCATTAAAGGATCACTATAGTGTCAGGAAAACTAAGCGGTTTTCCTGACACTATAGTGCCTTAAGGGTGCCCCCACCCTCAGGGTCCCCCTCCCTTGACGCTGAAGGGGTAAAACTTACCTTAATCGAGCGCCGGGCTCCCTCGGCGCTGGTGACCTCTCCTCCCCCGCTGACGGCAGCTCTCAATGCTTTCCAATGGACGTTCTGCACGCTGGATGCGAAATTCGCAGATGTGCCTCTAGCAGCTGTCAGGAAGACAGCCACTAGAGGCTGGATTAACCCTGCAATGTAAACAAAGCAGTTTCTCTGCTATGAAACTGCTAAGCATAGCAGTTTCATCTCTGAAACTGCTATGCTTACGGCTGCAGGGTTAAAACCTGGGGGACCTGGCACCCAGACCATTTCATTGAGCTGAAGTGGTCTGGGTAACTATAGTGTCCCTTTAAAGGAACACTGATCATTTAATGGAGATCATTAAAGGAACATTATAGTGACAGGAATACAAACGTGTATTCCTGTCACTATGGTGTTAAAAACACTATTTAAGTGGCTGGCCGCACCTTGTCCCCATTAAAAAGCTAATAAACTTACCTTTTTTTTTTCTCAGTACCACTGTGGCAGGTTCCTCCCCCTCCCCCAACTCCTTGGCTGAGATAATCAAAACTGACGATCTCAGCCAATCCACTGCTTTACCATAGGAAAGCATTGGGAAGCTATTGCACATAAGCGGCAAATTGCCCTGTGTTCAGGGATTCGATGCAGAGCGTGACCCGGGAAGCACTAGTAGTGGCAGTTTGAGTGACGACCTCTATAGGTGTTACTAAGCAGTATTTTAAACTCTGCCTTTTCTCTGAAAAGGCAGTGTTTACATTAGAATGCCTGCAGGGACATAGTATAGACACCAGAACAACTGCATTAAGCTGTAGTTGTTCTGGTGACCATAGTGTCCCTTTAACCCCTTAAGGACACATGACATGTGTGACATGTCATGATTTCCTTTTATTCCAGAAGTTTGGTCCTTAAGGGGTTAATCTTTATGATCTCAGTGAATCCAATGCTTTCCAGTAGGAAAGTATTGATAGGCTATTGGCCAGGGCTGCATAAATAAAGTGATTTAACCCCTAAATGGCAGATAATTGAGCAGTAAGAGTCCAGGGCATGATCTGTACACCATAACTGCTTCATTAAAGGGACACTGTATGCACCCAGACCACTTCAGCTAATTGAAGTAGTCTGAGTGCTGTGACCCTTTTGCACTTAGTGCTGTAAAAAATTGCCGTTCCAGAAAATTGCAATGTTTACATTGCAGCTCTATGTCTGCCCTCTGTGGCTGTCTAACAGACAGCCACTAGAGGGCTTCTGGAATCCAAACAGACTTTTGGTCCGTTATCTGACACTGGACGTCCTCACGCTCTGCATGAAGACACCCAGCGTCAGATTTTCCCCATAGGAAAGTATTAAATAATGCTTTCCTATGGGGAGGTGTAATGCGCGCATGGCCATTGCCGCGCATGCACATTAAGTCTCCCCCGACGGCTGACGTCGGCGGGGGAGGAGTGTGGGCGGAGCCTGACCCAGCACAGAGTGACATCGGCGCTGAATTCAGGTAAGTGGCTGAGGGGGTTGAACGGAGGGGGCCACATGTTTTTCTATATAGGCTCCCTTTAAGTTAAAGTTGTTTTGGTGTACAGTATATTAGGAAGACATTGATCCCCCTACCTCAAGGGGGATCTGACGAAAGTAGGTAATTTTGCAAAAGCATGCATTTGGTATAATCAGAATGATTTATTGCATAATGTTATATGAGATGTGTTAGTCAGCTAAACCGAAGATAAATCATGTTCAGATGTCCTTGCAGTGATGGTTTGAAATAACTATTGGGGAATTTCCAATGTGTTTTGTTCAGTAAGAGCAAAGTGTAGTAAACTAGAACCCTAATTGCAGAATTTAGGTAGCTATAGGTGATTGACCATTTTAGCCTGTATTTTACAAATCAGTTTTCAATCCATTACAATTCGGTATTGCATTAATAAACTCCAAAGTCTCTTTATACAAGGTAAGTATTTTAAATGTTAGGCCAACATTGCTGAAATTGGAAACATTCCCCTAGTCATTGTGGCAAAAGTAACCTCGCCATGGGCTCTTGGAGTTGCCTGCTGGCCAGCCTCCAACCTCAGGACTATGGCCCCTGTAATAGACCTTGGTCCGTGCACGTTTAACAGGCTCTGTTCATGCCTTTAGACTTCTATGGTTCGGTATATGGGGCTTACCGAATGGATTAGGAGTATTGTGTTCGTAAACTCTTGGACCACGTGTGGGAGACGTGTGCTGCTTATTAACCTTATTGACATCGTTAACCGCAACATTCTAAGTGTTTAGCTGGGTGGCCATCATTCGTATGTGTGAACACGTGGCAGCGGCCATCTTTAGCCGCGAACGCGTACAGTGGTGTATGGAACTATAATCTGGAACTCGACAGCGCGAACACCATTGGGACTTCCATCTCTATGTATGTTCGGCTGGATTCGTATGAGAAGAGCAGCGTTCGGTGGGAGCAAGCTTCCAAACGAGGGACATAGACTGAGCATACCCAAGAACCGCTACGTTCGGTACTTTTACTGTACTCTTTGCACTCCCGAAAAAGGAACTGTTTAGGGAGGAGCCTCGTGTGCGGTCGGTAAAATTATGAGTTCCGTGGAAATCCCGAACCCGTGAACCGATCTGGGTGATTTTTGGATATGTTGGTCCCCCAGATTGGGGCTATCAGGGGATATAACTGTTGTGAGGTTTCCATGTGTTTTGGGGGTACTTTTGGGATGTTGTTAAAATGTATGTTTTCTGTGCCTGGAGATAATTGAGTTTAGTACAGTTCCTGACTCAATTATCTCTCAGACACAGGGGAGGGATTAACCTGTTTTGTGTGGGAGTGTAATGGACCTGTAATTCTGTGTTTTTTTATGTAGTTCCCTCTCAGGTCCAGTGGGGTATGACCCTGGAATATGTTGTGGAAAACCCTTTGCATGGGGACCTGCACATAATGGCCAGTTGTGGCTGCCAATAAACCAGTTCCTCTTCGCCCTCAACATAGAGCCTCGTCTCATGTGTGGAGAGAACAGCTATATTCACTCTGGTGTTTACTATACTCATTTTACTCCCTTGGATTATAATCAATAGCCCTTGTAAGAGCTATCCTGCTTTACTCTCTGGAGTAGGGGAGGTCTACCCACTGGAAGCTGGATCCCGGTCTTGGGTCCAGGGTAGGTGGAGGACAACAAGACCCCATTCAAGCTGTAATGCTGGCTGCGGGGATTACGGTGGTTATGGTGTCTGGTTAAGTGCTTGGAAGTACTCTGGAATACTAGGAAGCATTAATTGTCGGAGTCACTCAGTTGGGGTGCCGGGCGGTCCGCCACAGTCAGCTATAAGTCAGTTAAGCTATTTTGGCCTAAACTTTGGAAACTAGACTTTTGACAAAAATGTGTTTCAGATCGTTCCTCCAGAATATATTAATTTTTATGCCTCCCAATATTGGGAGGTATGAGATCAAGAAAGATGGACCTGCCCAAAAAAAGAATGGGCCAGTGTCCCATCAAATGTCCTAGCCCCATTAGAATTCTCAACCCCCACCACTTCCGGGGATGCTATAGCACTTGCAATGGTCTGGAAAGGTTGCATGTGTGCATGCACTGGTGGGAATGTGTCCATGTGATAGGTTACTGCACATGCTATACTAGTGCATGCACATTTGCAGCATAAGAATACCCTACCCTGTACTGCACATGCATACTGCACAGCTGATGTTGGAGCATGTGCACTTTCAGTGTGAATAAACCCTACCATAATACTGCGCAAGCGCCTGGTGCGCATGCACACATCACCCCGTGAGGATCCCATACCCTCCCTCCTGGTACACGGGTAAGCCAACATCCAGCTTATTCAGCCTCACTGGTGGTAGGGAAATATGATAGAACACTGAATGGCCCTGTCTGGCTGACCCTTAACTTGCAAGACCTTACAGATAGAGCTGTTGAAGTTCTCTCTGCGGGGTCTTAATGCTTGTGCCAAGAGCAAGCACCTCTAATGATTCGCTAACACTGTGGTGCCTGAGGACATTTTCCGTATCCATGGAACTAAATCAAAATGGCGGAACACGACCCTACAATCGATGCCTGAACAAATCAATCATTCAATAAACAAGACTCCACAGGTAAATCAGATGATAAATTAGTCTAGGTGTGAATTAAAAGGAATTTCATTTGGATGAATCGGAGGAAACTAGTTTTTGCACAAGGTTATAAATCACTGTGAATTCCCAACATTCCACACTTCGGTGAAAAACACTGTAAATCTTCTAAATGCATCGTCGAAGAACAAGTGTGTGTTACACTGACAAGTGTGTTTTATTAAAGTTTACATTTTTGGCTTATGTAACAGTTTTTCTCCTTCCGTCCATTTTGTTGTTGCTGTTTTGTTCTTAAATTTCCTAATATGTCATTTTTTCAGTTTCTTGCAAAAATATATGCATTAGGATCCATGAACCAGTCTGCCAACGCCATCTACTGGAGCAGATGGAATTTTTCACTAAATGTTACGTAATTTCAAGTGAACACTTTATTATTATTATTATTAATTTTGCCATTTTTATAGCGCCAACAGATTCCGTAGCGGGATTTAACTATAAATAGGACAATTACAAGAAAAACTTACAGGAACGATAGGTTGAAGAGGACCCTGCTCAAATGAGCTTACAGTCTACAGACTTTCTTTTATTGTACAATGCAGTGTTATTCCTTTAAACACTGCCTACTTTTACACGGATTAAAGAGAATAATAAACTTTTTCGCATATAATTTGTTTTCGGGTACTTTTGGGACTTTTAGAAATGTATGTTTTTTATGTGCATGGAGATAATTGGATTAGAATTAGTACAGCTCCTGGTCCAATGATCTCCCAAGCAGAGGGGAGGGATTATGTGTCGTGTGGGAGTGCCTTACATTGTAAATGTGTTATTATTGGTTTGTAAGTTTGTGTCACTGTCCCCAACAAGGTCCATGTTTGGGGACTTACATAAAAGGCCAAGTGTGGCACCACTAAAATCTGTTCCAGTTTACACTCCAAAGCTGTGTTGTCCTGTTATTGGAGGGAAAGAAGATTTACTCCTGTGTCTACAGTTCCAGCTTGCAGGGGATTCAACGGGGAAAGTCCTTGTAAGGACTAGAGTTAAGTCCCCATCCAGCTCCAGGAAGGAGCGGTTCCAGGGCCCCAGTCAAGCCACAGCGACTGTGGGCAGAAGTGCTGCTGTTTGTCCCCTGTTCCAGCTAGGAAGCGGTCCTTGGCAGAGGTACCCAGCCGGGGTACAGGGAGCTCCATCACAATGGGTATACAACTTTCCCCTCCAAAAAACCTTAAAGGAACACTATAGACACCCAGTGAAATGATCTTGGTTCCATGTCCCTCCCACACTCCCAGTTCTAACTCTGCATCTTAGAACATTGCCTTTATTCAGAATAGCAATGTTTTCATTGCAGGCTTAAAATGCCTCTATTGGCTGTGACTCAGACAGCCAGTAAAGAAGCTTACGCAGTAATAGCAGGAGAAAAGAGAAACTGATTGACGCAGCGCAGTGTTTTGCCACTGATGCGCACTAGCCTCCCAATGCTTTCTCATGGGAAAGCATTGGATAGGTCATGAACATCGATCACAGTGATCTCAGCCGAAGAGGTGGAGCGGCACACCGGAGACCATCATTGCAAAGTTGAAAAGGCAAGCTAACTTTTAAACCCCTGCAGCGGATAACTTTTTAAACAGTGACTATAGTTAGTCTTCCTTTAAAAAGTTTATTAGTTAACTAGGAGAAGGACTTGAATGTAAGGCTGGAACAAGTGGGTTACTGAGTAGAGCACGTATTCAAACCCTTTGCCATCCGTGTTTTAAAATCCCTCTAAGCTGCACGACTGGACTTAGCTTAGTGTTAGAGCTTCCATCTGAAGAGAAGGCTCAACGGATCACAGGTAAGTTGTCAAAAGAGCATTAAATGTCTTGACTTACACTGGGTAGATGCCAGTAAAACTCCTAGCCCAATAACCAGTATAGGGGGGCTGTAGTGGTTAAGGACCTATGGTACTCGGGCAGTTCCTTTATTGTCTGTGTTAATAATGGAGATGGGATGATAGAGTCTACAGGCTGTTGGGTGTCTTCCTTGGGAGATGACAACTATTCGTGCCCTATGCATATTTTTGGAGGGTGTGTGTGGTCTTCAAGAAAAAATATGTAGCCCTTTAGATCGTGTGGGTCAAAGTCCCGCAACAAGAATGGTTCCCGAGAACAGTGCTGCGGCTCTGTAATGGTTGCGTCCCCGCAGTGCATGGAGGTAAAACTGTAAGACCTAGCACCAGGAATATATAGTATGCTGAGCGCATGTTCGAGCAAGTTAAAGAGTACACAGTGCTATTACCAGAAGAGGAACAGAATGTTGTGTTAGCACGTTGCACTTAGCTGTGGCACACTGTCTGTAATATTTATTAATGGGCACACTGTGATATTTTAATTGGCAAACTGACTGTAATATTTATCAATGCGCAAACTGATTGTGGTATTTATTAATGTGCACATTGAATGTGGTATTTATTAATTGGCAAACTTACTTTGTTATTTATTAATGGACAAACTTACTGTGATATTTATTAATTGGCAAACTCACTGTGGTATATATTAATGTACACATTTATTGTGGTGTTTATTAAAGGGCAAACTTACTGTGGTATTTTTGAATGGACACCTGGCTTGGCATGCGTTTAATGTGCAAACTGACTGTGGTATATTTTTTAATGGGAAAACTGACTGTGGCATGATGGCAGGCCAGTGACCCAAGGCATTAATTGCACTGCGAAAAGGGGCAGACCCACGTGGAATGTGGGGCCACCCAAAGAGCCATGTTTGTCAGTGCCATTTGGAGCGGACCATGTACAAAGACCATGAACCATCTAACAATGTGCTCTCACTAGAGCATTCCATGGTGTCCCAAAAGCAGTACACCAGGGAACAAACCCAAGATGGCGGGACAGGTGCCCAAAATCGCTACTGACCAGTCTTTTTTAGGACAGTCGGGAGGCCCAGGATTCTCCATCTGGATTAGACCAGACGCAGCCGTGGGCACTCCAAGTAATTCCAGGTAAGTTGCGAAACCATAATAAGATGGTTTGACATCTTAAAGCGGGATGATGCCTGATACCCCTGGCACCATAACCACTATAACAAGCAGTAGTGGTTATGGTGCTTAGAATCTTCCTTATAATGTTTTAAAGCTATTTTGAATTCTTACAATTCACATACAGTATTAATTTGTTTCTAAATATTATTTAAAAAAAAAAAAAAAAAAACACATCTCACCCTCCAAAAATTATTCTACATTATTTATTTTAGCCTCTTATACTGATTTCGGTTTTACTTCCACTTGACATTTGTCTTACAGACCCCCTGTTTAGTAAATAACCCCCTGACACAGTATGCTGGAGTTTGAGGTCCCCCCCTCCCACCACTCTCAGCCCAGCTCTGATCACTGCAGCTGCTCTGCCTGTGCACAGGTTGGGTGTCGCGGCTCGATGACGTCACCGCGCCGCTGTTGTGAGTGATGTGAAGATGGGAACAGGTAGAGATCCCGAGCTCAGAGCCCACAGTGGGGATGGAGAGGAGGGAGACACGGAGGACTGTACATCCACGGTGAGCAAGAGGCAGGGAGCCGGGGGGAAGGGGGAGGAAGGGTTTATATTAGGAAATGATGGAGATTTCATTCTGATTTTCAGAACCCATGGAATATCATGATCAAACACCGCCAGGTACATCGCAGGGGGAGGCGCACACACATATCTGCCAGGTAAGTGGCCACTCAGCTCTCAGACAGGTCTCTTCATTGGCAGCCAATCTGTGGCATTGTGAATCTTTCAAACAAACACAGGACATGGGGCTGGCTAATAGGACATGGGGCTGGCTAACAGGACATGGGGCTGGCTAACAGGACATGGGGCTGGCTAACATTACATGGGGCTGGCTAACATTACATGGGGCTGGCTAACAGGACATGGGGCTGGCTAACAGGACATGGGGCTGGCTAACAGGACATGGGGCTGGCTAACAGGACATGGGGCTGGCTAACAGGACATGGGGCTGGCTAACATTACATGGGGCTGGCTAACATTACATGGGGCTGGCTAACAGGACATGGGGCTGGCTAACAGGACATGGGGCTGGCTAACTGTTGGCATTCCACATAGGGTGGAGTGTGTTTCCTCTGATGCTCAAATGTCTGTCAGAGTGTCATGAAAAAGGCAAGTCCCTGCAGATGGAAAGCAAATGATTTAAACATGACAGGTTACGTCCCACAGCAGGGTTTATTAACTAAACATCAAATTACAGGCTAAACGGAAGCTGTGTTTGACATGGGGCTGGCTAAGTGTACATGGGGCTGGCTAAGTGTACATGGGGCTGGCTAAGCGTACATGAGGCTGGCTAAGCGTACATGAGGCTGGCTAAGCGTACATGGGGCTGGCTAAGCGTACATGGGGCTGGCTAAGCGTACATGGGGCTGGCTAAGCGTACATGGGGCTGGCTAAGCGTACATGGGGCTGGCTAAGCGTACGTGGGGCTGTCTAACTGTACATGGGGCTGGCTAACTGTTGGCACTCCACATAGGGTGGGGTGTGTTTCCTCTGATGCTCAAATGTCGTCTGTTAGAGTGTCATGACAAAGGCAAGTCCCTGCAGATGGAAAGGAAATGATTAAACATGACAGGTTACCTCCCACAGCAGGGTTTATTAACTAAACATCAAATTACAGGCTAAACGGAAGCTGTGTTTGATTTAGAAACATTTCTCTAACTCAGATGTAGTCACAGATTGGACCTAATTTCAAAATTCTGATTGTGAATTACTACAAATATACGCCCAAACCAAACATTTTGCTATGGGCTTTTAGGGAAATTGTATTCTGCGTGAATGATGTAAAATCTTATCTTCCTGGCAGGACACATCCATATAGAGATTACTAAATAAAGTAGCAGTATGGCGACTGCTGCCTATGACATATAGTGACTAATCATCTGTTTGTTCTTTGGTATCACTCACTACTGGAGCTTTTGTTGAATATTTTATGTGGGTTTTTTTTTGTGTTTTGTTTTTAGCTTTACAGACCCTGCGGTCTCCATGGAACTACTGCGGGCTGTGCTGCAGCCTACTATTAATGAAGAGATTCAGGGTGTTTTCAATAAGTACATGAAGGTAATATATTCACATTTTCATCTGCAGGGAAATACTTGAGTGTTGTGGCTTCTACCGAAAATTGCCAGCTCTGTCCAGACTACAAACACCTTTCAGGATATACCATTGTTTGCTTTAGGGAAGTTGTGATGGTCCCACAAGTATCCCTGAAGATGTATGGTGATGAAGTATATGCTAGGACTAGACATCTAGTAAAATTATGTCTATATTTATAATTAGAGTAGATGGATTAGCAATGAGGAGAACCACCAGACTCTACATTCTCCAGAAGCAGAAAGTTCCTTCAGAACACTTCCATCAAGCACTAACTATAGTAACAATCCTGCGCACTCTGCAATAATTAGCAAATTACATTTATACATCCATCCAAAAAAGTAGACCACATTTTTCCTGAAGTTTTCTTTCTCCAGCATTTTGAGAAATTTGTTTGGGTGTTGAAACGTTGCCCATTTTTTGAATGGTTAATATTTAATTTGGAAATAATTGTGGATCTGTGAGGTTTATTATTATTATTATTTTGTTACTGCATATTGACGCTTTTGTCTCTGCACCAGCACCCAGTTTTTAGGGATTTTCTATAGGAGGGCCTGCTACATATCATACCTTCTTTCAAGCTCTGTCTGTTAGGATGTTGGACAGGAGAGCATTATGTTTGAGCTAAGAGAGACCGTCACCTAATTTGCAGACCGCGGGGTTGATCAGGGGAGGCCTTTTGATCGTCCTTGACTACTAGGGAGACGTTTTTGGCACCTAAGTAACAATTCTGTGTTGCCGTGGTAATTTCGTACTTGAATTTCAAGTTTAAATATAAGTGAATCTGCAGTAATTAATTCCTTTTTAAGTTCATTAACATTTCTCCTGTGTAGTTTTTTCAGAAGGCTGCTGGGAATGTAAGAGATAATATCGGTGAGCAGGTGGATCCAGAACAACTAATCCGTGAGACATGCCGTAGCTGCCTGGAGCAGGTAACACATGAAATCTAAAATTCTCTGATGTGGTTAGAGTAACTTTTTACACGTTAATTGTTTCTGTTACATATATCCAGGCCAAGGTTCTATTTCCTGATAAAGAGAAATCTGCGCAGAAACCTATCTCTGATATGCCTCTGTCGAAGGTGAGACACAAGCAGACATTTTTAGTGCATTCACCTGTCCTTTTAGCCCAACTTTTATAAAAGAAAAATAAGCAGTGACAGGTGTTCTTTGGTTTCAGCTGTCGGGCAAAAAGGCGAAATGAATAAATGATACCGTTAATTAGGCAATTGCCTAAGGGTGATTTAACATTTAGAATTTGGTCAGAATAAAGGATGCATGTATTTTGGGCCATCTAGTGATGGAGTTGAATTTTGGCCTTTGGACTATTTTCCTTAGTACTGACTTGTGATTTGTTGACTTATATATAGAGAGCAAGACAAATTGAAGAAGAAGTTACCATGCGGAAGAGTCCAGTTCCCAAGAAGGTAATTTGCAACTCACCTGCAGGAGATAAGAAATGTTGGCACTACACCAGTGTGGCAACGCTCCACAGAGGTCTCCGCTGACCTCCGAGAACCAGCGTTGTCTGGGAATGGACTCGCTGTGCAGGATTTGACAACTACGCCCTACAGTCTGCTACTTGGCTGTTACCGCCATCTCATATCGCCGTGCCATTACTTATCGTTATGTGCTTAGATATAGTTTAAGCTTCACCCATATTTATCTTTTTAGTTATAACAAACTTAAAGAGGGGATCAGGACCATACAAATGGGGTTAACCATCAAGCTGTGCATAAGTGTTCTGCAGTGGGGGGATACAGTGGTAAACCTAACTTGTTGGTCTTAGATTGAACAGTGAACCTAGCATGTTATTTACAATCGATACACACAGCCAGGAGAGATCATGGTGGAGTTGGCGTGTCTTTAGTCTTTACCCGGTTTAATTTTTCTGCTATTGCTTGTCCCTATCTCCTGCATTTGAGAGTGTTTGTTTATTTTGTACTGACCATGCATTATATGTCACATATAACTTGACCAATCATAATAACCTCTAGAGTCAGCAGGGTTGGCACATGATTCCTGCTTATTAACTTTGTGTTAAACTAGCATGTTAAAGGTTGAACAAACCATATACTCTCCATGCCAGGAATTTCTAATATGAGTGCATATATTGTGTTAGACATGATTTCCTGATAATAATATTGAGACCGCATAAATTGTTAGAAGCCTAGATGTGTATTGCTTATCCTGTTTGAATCTTGCTTTTCAAAAAAAAAAAAAAAGAGGCTGTATATTGCAGAGTTTAGCTCTATATGCATATCTACTATACTACTGTCAAGTACACACTTGCTATCACTCCTGTATCTTTTTTATGCCTCTAATAAAAACCAGATTGACCAAAAAATTTTTACAAAATGTTGGCATAATTAGTCTATATCTTACACTTGTCTGTGTTACAGAGGAAGGGACGGCCTCCTGGACAATCTCTGGGTAATGACCGAGGTTCCACAACATTCACACCGTAAGTTGAAGAGTAATCTTACCTGCAATTCTAATTTACTAAGCCATGTTCGTTTAAAATAATCTAGATAGGAAAAATCTCCGCCTTACTATAAAGAAAGGATTAACGACTTCCTTGAATTTTATTTCCGCAGATACTTTTATAGTGACACCTGTATTACTAATAGGAAACTAGGACTTGTTGTGTCCCCATCGTTTCTAGAAAAAAGTACTAGTTAGTTCATAAAAGAATAGTTGAGTTTGTGACATTATTTTCTACATTAAGAGTGTTAGATTGAATGTTTTCATCTGGTGACATTTTCCGCTTTGATCCTCAGATTGAAAAAAACTGAACCCATCAGACGGGAGGGACCAAAGGTAGGAAAAAAAAGTTTTAGTTTTGTTTGTTTTAGATATGTGGTTGATATAGTGTAGGAGTAATTAATTTATGACATGTTTTTTATTTAATGCAGTGGGATCCAGCTAGATTAAATGAGAGAGCCACCTTCGTGCTGGGATCACGAGCTAACAAGTAAGTGTTGGTAGCCTTTCTAAATTGTTTTACTGAAATATAGAATATTGGTGATGTAATATTTGTAAGGGTCTTAAAAGTTAAACTATGATAAAAACTATAAGAAAAGAGATACCTCAGGGGGCTAAAGGAAGAGCGAAGACAGCGTGTGCCTGTAGCCCACGAATATCCGTTCCTCAGAAGCCCATCAGAGATTTACCCACAACAAGAGTGGCAACTCAGAGGGCAAAAAATGTTTAAATATATGTCTAAAATTCTCTTTTGTACAAATATTTAAACAAATATAAGGGGACTGAAGCTCCTGTACCACAGCCTGCTCTGCACAGCTCGACCACGCTACACTGAGTGACTGGTAGGGGGAGCGCTGTGCCCTGTGCTGCCTCATGGACTTGCCGGCCCTGCGTGCGCTGGGCCACGACACGTCTCACATATTCAGTAATATCTGTATCAATAGTGGGCGATACCGATATTTACCAAAATCCGGAATATCGTCCAAACCGATAATCGTTCGATCCCTACTGAGAGTGCAGCGGGTCACTGGCTAGTAGTGTACACTTTTTTTTTTTTTTATTCTTTATTTTTGGTTTAATCCTCAAATATATGTTCATGACATAGGGACAAAAAGAAAGGTATTCATCAGGGCAAACATGCCAACGTGGTATTCAAAAATATGTTACACATTTCAAACAAGGGATTGAATTATTTCTGCAAACATGAAAGGCATGAGAACGATGATTCAAATGGGGCACATCACTAATTCAATTTCAGTCTAAGCTAAATCTACAATCTATACAGACTTGACATAACATAAGCGGTAAATCCATAGGCTCGGCATAGTGCCATAGTGTCAGGAGCTTATTGAGTCTGGGGTGTTCTTGACGGTGTACAAAATTACACCTGGCTGTCTCAGAAATAAGTGTGACTGTTCCCCTAAACGCTTTAGTAGGTGGGGGGGTTGTTAGTTTGGTCTAGAGACCGATCTATGGGGTAAGAGATCTACACTCAGTTGTATCTGTCATAGATGAGAGAAAGGAGATAGACTATGTTCCACCGTTTATTCTATCTATTGATAGACCACTGCTAAACACAGTAAAACATTTAGGTGGTTAGCATGGCATGGCGGTCTTGCCCTGGTTGCCTCGGAATGAAGATGGCTACTGTGTCTGGATCCCAACAGTGGAACAGTTCGGTAGTACTTCGGGTCTTGGTAAGATGTAGGGAGTCCTGAGAGTGATGCAGTATTTCAGATGCTGGTATGTCTTCCGAGATGCCCCTTATTTTTAAGTTATGTTTGCGCCATGCGTCCTCCAATGCAGCAAGCGGCGCTCATAAGCTTCATTTTGGCTTTGAAGAACCTGGACAACTTGTTGTAAGGTGGTAAGTTGGTTTACACAGTCCCCGTAGGTAGTCTCCAAAGCCCCCATCAAGCCTTTAATATCAGAGCGAAGCACAGCTACATCAGATTGGATCGTTCTCTGTAGGTCTGCCAGTAATGTCTTCAGGACTGTGGTTATGACTGGTGAGTTGTCAGGACTTGGGAGAGCTGGTGCTGGGTTAGGCTTAATAGGTAAGTGTACATACATCATCCTCTTTATTAGAAAAGTAATTGGAGACTTCGGAGTATGTCTCCGCATAGGCGGCCATATTGGGCCCAGCTGCCCTATGTGCTTGCCGCAGGAGGTCTCCGTTGCGGAGTCCTTTCCGCGGCTTTTCAGCTTTTTGTTTTTTTTGTTTGTTTGTCTTTCGACCCATTCTGTCTCCATGTCTGCAGCCAAGTTTCTGCAGCCGTGCAGTTCGGACTTTGAAGCCCAAAATAGGTGAGAATAGCCGACAGTATGCAGGAGCTCTATCTCCATGCGACCAGTCTGCTCTGTTGTTCGGCTCCGCCTCTCTACACTGGATAGTCTTAATAAAGAAAAGAGCCCAGGTTGTTTAAGTGATAACACCTGTTCTGACAAGGAAGAAACCCAAGGACGAATCACTGGGAATTTAGACACAGACTAGTGCATATGCCATAAAGCTGCCAGATCTGAAGCAAGACAGACATAAACTGGGTAGCCTGGTCTAACAGAATCTCTCTGGGTAAACTTATGCTCCCAAATATTAAAATGGGAGTCTCCGCTACAAGTAGGTCTAGTGCCACAGCTTCCGGGTACCAAACTTCTAATCCACCATGATACGGTTGTACCTTTTGTTCATAGAGCTGTCTTTTAAAAATGGGATCACTAGCACTTTACTGACTACAGAGCAAGTCAGAAGTGCATCAGGTACTTGAGGTGTAGCCATGATCTAGGTACTCATCAGTGGGTCTACCTCTGCAGAATGCTGTATTATTCTTAGTGTTTACTTCTGGCATGCTAGGAGGGCATACTGCTGCTATTTGCTTTGGCTGGCATAGATTTATTGGATTTTGTCCAAAAACATCCACATGGATACTAGACATCGGCCCCTATTATGTGCCTACCTTTGCCTGTGCTCCATTCCAAAAAACATGAAAGGTTGGATTTTGTGATGTTTTGCTCCAGCTCTGTTGATTATTTCATGAGTATCCAAGTGAAAGTCTTAACACAAAGCCCCTTCAAAGCATTACATGGTTTTCATTCCAAGGATCCAAGGAGGCTTTATATGGGTCGTCCAGGCAGTAGGCCTGGGAGCAGATGCTGATTCCCTTGGAGGTGTACACTGGCCATCACATGTCCTGATGGTCTGCTTACTGCCATTATTGCCGGTGGTTGGTCCTTGACAGAACCTTAATACTCCTGTGACTTCTTATTAGTGCTTTGGTTGTGGGATTCCAGGTCAGGTATATTCTTCTGACTAGCTGGGGCTTTCTATGAGAGTTTGTATAGAAGCTGCTAACGATTGTCATTTCATTAAGCTACTAGGCAAGTTAGCTTAAGCAGCTATTGGCTCTCAGAATGATTTCATTTATATGTCTAAAATATATGAAACTACAATGGAGAGCAGAACTACTGCACATAAACCTTTTGCTTAACGCAAATATGTGCTGAATAAAGTCGATATACTGCAGTATACTTTCCCCAGCACATGAATTTGAATCCATAAGTGAGCCTATTGCTCCCTGTGATACAGAATTAATATGCAATGTTTATCTTTGCTTTACAAGGGCCCTAGGCATGGGAGGGACCAGGGGACGTCTTTACATCAAACATCCTGAGCTATTTAAGGTAAGTGATACTATTACGCTGTTTTACTGGAGCCATTTCATGTACAAGGATTCTCGTTGTTAATTATACATGAACATGAGACTTTGTCATGGATAAGCTGCTTGATTTAAAAAAAAAAAAACTTTCTTCATACTTCATATATTTATTCTTCATCCCTTTTTAATCCTCAAAAAAATACCGATTCATGCATAATTTTTAATCTTGGAATTTCAAGCTAATGGATCTTTGGAATGTGATGATAAATATTGTCATCCATTGCTTCTCAGAGAGGAGTGCACACAGGTCAGACTCCCAATGCAAGATGAACCGGGGAGGCACATTAGGGCCCCTGGTCAGAATTGATGAATCTAAACTAGATATGATTTTTTTTCTAAGTGCTCCCAAGCTGTGCAATGAGTTTTAAACCGAGTCAATTTCCTGTGTGAGTTCCACCTTCATGGTGGGAATTGTAGTAATGCTGTATTCGAAAATAGCAGAACAACCCGAGACCTGTCATTGGGCAGTCAAGAATCCATTCAGGAAGAGGTTTTAGGGTATCAGAGGTGATCGTCTCCCATTTTCTAGAAGTTGCGAGATTTTACAGCTGGACGTGAGTGGAATCCAAACTACAGAGCATACTCTGTAATCTTCACACCAAAAGCTGTAGGAGGACCTGGATTGACCAGGACATATTGCAGTCACTTCCTTCATAATGGAATGGTCTATGGAGGGAGATCAGAACTTAAGGATTTCCTGCAACAGAAGAAAGTTCACGTTTCTCTTTAACATTGTTTTATTAAACACTGTTCTAGATACCAGACACTCATTATTGGATACACATCTCGTGCGATGTTGGTATTTTGTAGTCTATTTATTTGAATTTTATCTCTTACTATATATGTGGCTGGAGCTGCGTTATCTATATGTCCATTTCCTTTTTTTTTTTTTTTTTTTTGCAGTATGCCGCAGACCCACAGGACAAACAGTGGCTTACAGAAAAGCAGCACATGAGAGCCACGGGTGGAAAAATGGTGAGTTTTTCTGGAAAGATACAGAATTCATTATGGTTTTATTCTTAGTAATGGAGGTAAAAAGGGTGTTCATTAACTAGTGTGCAGAGCTTTACGTTTTAGCATTTCTGTAGTAACATAAATCTTACAAATGTTACGTGTGAAGGGACACATTTTTTTTTTCCTTTGCTTTTAAAAAAAAAAAAAAAAAAATGGATATTTAATCTTTTATAATCTAGAATAATAATAATAAAAAAGTTGTGCTCAAAAAAGCCATCCTTCCTGCCTCTTTCTCTAAACCTGCAGTATTTTCTTCTTTTTTTTACGTAGTAATGCAGCTGTACGTAATGCACAACACGAATTATGGGAGTTGTAGTTCAACTGTTAATGTTTTGCAGTTGAAATACAAGCAAACTACAATGTTGAGGAACCTCCACTTTGCCCATAAAACATTGCTGTGTGGGAGATGTATGTGGTAAGCTCAGCCATTGCTATAGAAAAGTTAAAAGAGCATTGTGATTGGCTGAGCAACTTTTTGACCTGAACAGAGCTCACCGCATAGGCTGTAAATCTTGAGAAGATGTTAATTTTTATTATTATTTATTTAGGTGTATGTTTATTGTATCTCTCAACTCCAACCTGGATTGGCCTCCTTTTAGCAGAAAATTAAGTTCTAAAAACCTATTTATCATTTTATAAATTAATTCCATAATTAGGTAAAATAGATTCAGTTATTGAATACTAATGCTGGGTTTGTGTCCAATGCTTCTCTGAAAAAGTAAGCCGAGAGCTACCACATTGTGGGTTATATTTAAAATGTGTTCTGTCCCATTTCATATATCAACCTCTTATGTGCACAAGACATTTTTGTTATGTAGAAAAGGGTTACTCCATCCTTTAAATTTTTTTCCTATTTTCTATAGTGCTCCCAAAATAATCCATCTCTCTGCCACTTATATTCCTTTTTCTCTGTTTTTGTTTTCCCTATTTTACCATTTGATTTGCTAATTAAAGACACACTATAGGCACCCATCTCATTGAAGTGGTCTGAGTGCAGTGTCCCAATTCCCTTAACCCTTTCAGAGAAAATGCATTGTTTCCAGACAGCCACTAGAGACACTACCTGTCTTTTCACACTGTTTAACTCTGTGAAACTACGCTGGACGTCCTCACACTTTGCATGACTGCGTCCAGCATCTTCAAATCCCCCCCTTAGGAAAGCATTGCGTAAAGGCCTAATGTGCGTTGAAAGAGGAAAGTTGTGTATGGGTCACAGACAACATCCCAATCTGATGGTAGTGGAAACATTTGTCCGAAAGAAAATGAATCATTTCATTTATTTTTCTCAATAAATTGAAAGCAATACATTTGTTAATCAGAAAAAAAAAGTAAAATGGAAAAGACATGATATTATAATGGGAAAGTGTCAAAAAAAAAAAACCACATTGAAAAGTGATCGTGCCATGTGTTATACATATCTTGAGGTTATTGATGCTGATCTCGTATTCCATTTCTTGCAGGCTTATCTCCTTCTAGAGCAAGATATCCTGGAGTTGGCATCAAATGATGACTACAGGTAAAGAAACCGCAAATGTTCCACCTAGACCACTTCATCTCAATTGGGTGTCATGTCCCTGTTTGTTTAACTCTGCAATGTAAAACATTGCCATTCTGAAGGAACAATCTTTATATTGCAGAGTTTAAAAAAAAAAAAGTTACCTGTGCACTACCTCAAATCCCTACAGACATTTAAAGTCTTTAGTATGACTTCAATGGCCATGTCCATGTACGCTCACCTGCCACATCAAGGACTGAGGTGAGTCCTACACTTACAATTCACATTGCTGCTTCGAGCTAAAAGGCAATATCTCTTTGCATTTCTGTTTTTTATTTTTTTTTATTTTCTTCCATTAAGATTTAAGCCCTTAAAGGGACATTGTAGGCATTGAAGTGGTCTGGGTGCAGTGTTCAAATCCCCTTAAAGGTCCACTATAGTGCCAGGAAAACATACTCGTTTTCCTGGCACTATAGTGCCCTGAGGGTGCCCCCTCACAGTGAGAAGCACGCAAGCGTCAATGAGACAGCCACTGGAGGCTGGATTAACCCTATTATAAACATAGCAGTTTCTCTGAAACAGCTATGTTTATAGAAAAAAGGGTTAACCCTAGCTGGACCTGGCACCCAGACCACTTCATTAAGCTGAAGTGGTATGGGTGCCTATAGTGGTCTTTTAAGCCTGCAATGGTAATTATTGCCGGTTGTCTGGTTGTCTACCAGATAGACACTACAGGGATTTCCGGGTGGTGAGGCTATGCATGAGGACATCCAGCGTCGCCCAAAACCCCATGGGAAAGCATATTACAATGCTTTAGTATGGGGGAAGTCCTAATGCAAGCGCTGTGCTTCCATGCATGTACATAAGTGTCCATTTAAATGTCTGGGTTTCTAGTGCGGGCAGGGATTTTATCCTGCTCACACCAAAATGTTAGGACGTTCCTTGCTGTCCTAACTATGTCAAAGCCCACTTTGTAAAGGAAGGCATGGTACTTCCTAACATCCAGGGATACGTAATAAACCATTCTAGTTTACAAACATTGGCAGTGCAAGATTAGTCCTCACTGATTCTCACAATCTTCTACCTGTTAGACGCTTAAAGGGTCAGCATTTACACCAAAACTACTACATCTTAATTTTGTGGTTTTGGTGTATAGAGGCTTTTTATTGGACAATGTACAACATTCTGAAACATTTGGCTAAAAACAAAATATTTGATTAATACTGTAGCCTGTATACATATTACCCAAGTTCTTTGTTTACCTCACATTGTGTTTTTCTACTCTTTTACCTTTAAAAAAAAAAAAAAAAGAGTGCTGGATTCATTGCAAACTTACAATAATTTGACATGCCAATTCAATGCTGACTCCATAGTGTATAATGTGTCCTCTGTGTTTCTAACGTGCACTTCAAAAATAAAGAATTATAAAAAATTTTTACAAAAACAACATTTTAATAGCTTTCACACAGTCTCCCTCCTTATATCCTTTGATTTTCAAATTACATTTTGTGTCACACACATCACGATGATGCTGAGCACTGTTAATGCTTTGGATTGCATTGGATTGATGGATTGTGGCAATTGCTGTGCATTCACAGTGTCCTCAATGTGTCTTTGTCTGATTGGATGATAACCTCACAAGAAAAGGATGAGGTTGCATTGAGGGGGGCATTAATCTGATCATAAAAGGAACATATACATTTTTATTTATTTTGGCGTTTCTTTGACCTTTCTGTTTCTTCCATTCCCTTTATTTACTGACATGCTACACACCCCCTACAATCTAGGTAACCTGTGTCTCTTCTTTAGGGAATCTCTGGAACTGAAATTGGATGAGCTTAAGCCATTTACTGTACCCCTGTGGATGACTGACAAGATGAAGAAGACTATGGAGATGCAGCTTGTAGACCAACCATAGCTGGCAGCAATTTTATGATTTTTCCCTGTAAAATATTGTCAACAAGAGAACATCAAACATAGTATAAAAAGAACACTCCAGGCACCATAACCACTACAGCTCACCGCAGGGCTTAGCTCAGGAGAGCATTGGTAGTGGAGGCAGGGAGACCCCGGGGGGAGAGGGAGGGATACAGGCAGCTATAGTGAATCTGGCGCTTGGAGTGTTTCTTTAAAAAAAAAAAAAAAAAGTAGAGAAAACACATTTTGTTACACAGAAGCCAAATGAAATTGTACTGTCAGTGTACGTCTCTACCTATAACCTTCCTAGCTCCTCAGCGAGGCACCGTATGACTAGGGAAGAAGAATATGCACTTAACCATCTGATTATCTGACAAATGTACATTGTGGCACAATTTGCACAAATAAAATGTGATTTTAGAGATGTTTGTGTTTTGTTTTGCTTTGTTTTGTCCAGGGAAAGAAATAGCCTTCCTTATTAAAAATAAGCCAGGGCATCATATGCTCATAGGCAGAGCTCAAACTTTCTATTTTTCCAATGGCGAGTGAAGATTTAGCCCTGGCAAGTAGAAATTTACTCCTGATGCAGTGGCTGGTAGATTTTATGACCTGGCTCGTAGCACAGGACTAGAGATTTTAATCCCGGCTCTAGTGTATCAGTCAAAATAATAAACTATATTGTCCTTCCTCAACCACAAACAAGATTCCATTTGGCAGCAAACTGGCATGACTTTGGTATGTGCTCTGTTTGTTGCCTTGCACATTCACTGGAAGGGCTGAGGAAACGGTTTTGATTTGGCAAAACGCATCCTGAGGGCATGTCTGGCGATCTGACCGTTTATTTCTCTCCTGACTGCCGTACATATTACAGGTAACGCAATCAACCTTAAATCACATTACATCTGCAGACTGGGAACCTTCCTCTACTTATTACTGTAACAGGTAGCCACTATCTTGGTGATTTATGGTTGGAGAGAAACACTGTCACACTTGCTTTGAGAGGAGGGGTGGCATATGGTTACAATGTAAGTGGCTCATACGAACTGCCTTTTTCATACCCGAGTCTAAGCCTGCAGATAAAGTGGAGAATAGATCCTTACGGTTGTAAAAGCTTAAACTATTAGTATTGTTACTATATTGATGACGCGACTTAGAATACCCATTGCTAGTGCTTCTACTGTACAGGATTCTACTTTTCTAACTGTGCAGTCTCTTGCTTTATTTATTTTATTTATTTATTTATTTATTTTACATTCTTTATTTTATTGTGCAATGAACAACAAGCAGGCTTGTGATGCCACAACAGCATTGACAAGTGTTACATACGCATACATGTACATACACTGTCTTGGTATAGGAAGAAAAAATTCACTATTTTTGGGAAGATAAACAGGCTAGTTAACATGTCTATACATTATACTTGACAATCATCTGGTTATATAGACAGACATGGTATTATCACATTATTGAAGACCACTGGGTATCTATGTTGTCTCACAAAAATGCATCATACGGCAATTGTACAGCGCTACTGAATTTGCTGGCGCTATATACATAATAAAATAATATATGCCTAGTCAAAATAATAACTGACCAAGATGGATAGGTACAGTAACATAAAATAACTCAACGAGATCAAGCTTATAGAAGCTTGCAAGGTTACAGAAATTAAGATGGCAACAGCTACACTTAAAGGGAAACTCCAGTGCCAGGAAAACAATCCGTTTTCCTGGATCTGCAGGTTCCCTCTTCCTCTCACCCCCAATCCCCGGTTGCTGAAGGGGTGAAAACCCCCTTCAGTAACTTACCAGAGGCAGCGACGATGTCCCACGTCGCTGCTGCTTCCGCCGCCACTGCTCCTCCCTGTGATTGCGTCGGCCGGTGGGCGACACTGATCCCGCCCACCGGCTGGGGAGACCTAATGCCCATGCACATTAGAGCTCCCCATAGGAAAGCATTGAAAATGCTTTTCAATACTTTCCTATGGGGAAATGAGTGACGCTGGAGGTCTTCACATAGCGTAAGGACGTCCAGTGATGCTCTAGCACAGGTTTCCTGTGCTAAGATCCAGGAAGTGCCCTCTAGTGGCTGTCTACTAGTGAAGTTAACCCTGCAATGTAATTATTGAAGTTTATAAAAAAAACTGCAATAATTACACTTGCAGGGTTAAGAGTGGTGGGAGTTGGCACCCAGACCACTCCAATGGGCGGCAGAAGTGATCTGGGTGCGTGGAGTGTCCCTTTAAGTATTACTCAAAGTACAAGCTCTGATAGTGCCTCGGGTGATACGCCAACTTTCAGCCTATACCTGAATCTGGGATACTCCAACCTTTTATGTGGAGGGTGAGGAGGGCAGGTAGACCAGAGGTGCCGTATAAGGCTTCCCTCCCACCCTGGGATGACTCAAAGGCCTGTTTCCTCATGCCATGGACCTGGGGCCTGATAAAGTCCAAGTCCTTTCCCATAAAGGTGAGACAGAAGGCCCGGGTGGGACATTGCCGCTATTGACATTTGGCCTTCTGTCCATCTGGACGAAGCTTTGTGGTCTTGCCCCTGTCGACCTTCAGCCTAGGTGGGCAGATGTGATATGGAAATTGTGCTTGCGTGGATTGAGTGCCTGTAGAGGACCCACTCACCATCCAGCGTTGACACTCCTGATCTCCCTTCAGCAACACTGTGAAAACTGGGACATTGGAAAACCACAGAGGTGAAGGCTGCCACGGCAATGCTCTGAAAACTGGGACATGGGACAACCACAGAGGTGAAGGCTGCCACGGCAATGCTCTGAAAACTGGGACTTGGGACAACCACAGAGGTGAAGGCTGAGAGACTCCTGCCCGACTTCATGCTGTATAACACTCCAAAAAGTGGGGCGCAAGATTTGATCTCCCTTACCGGGTCTATGTCAATGAAAGGGGCATGGGCCACTCGCCTGGCCCCCTACAAGTGTATGGGTTGTACCTCATGATGGCGACCATAGGTGGCACACCTAGCACTGTCTTACACTATGTTTCAGCAGTAAGAGTAATCCATTTTCTTATTATGCTCTCTACACTCAGCTATATGACTGCCCATGATACAAATGAGCTACAATTTAATTTAACATTTTATACTTTGGATGCGGATACATAGTTTAGCTACAGTTTACCAGTTAATGTGATTTATATACTGTTTATTTTAGTATCAGTCTTTTTTTTTCTGTGTTCCTCATTAATTTTTTTTATAACCAATTTATTGGAATGGCTAGAAATACTAAAAAGGGGGAACTTTCTCAGTGATTTGGCAACGTTGTATTTAGTTTATGGACTTTTGTAGATATAACAGTCTTTAGAGAAATCTTAGTCCCCATGTAGCAATATGGATACACATTGTAGCTACACCATCACAGCTGGTAAACAATGACCTGTTGTTTTTTTTTCTTCCAATCCCCCCACTTTTAGTTTTTGATTTGCTTACTCCTGCTAATGATAAGTGAGGGAAAGGTAGACATCCTCTGTACGTGTTTGATCGACTGTCAAGCTGGTTATTAGAGCCACTGGGTTTACCCATCTCTTTGTATGGGTTTGTTTTCTCACTGTAGGTTATTATAAGTCTGAATAAACATTGTGATAAGAAATACTGTTTGTGTTCTATATTTTCTTAGGAGGCAATTCCCCATTTAAGGGACGCAGTCTGCATTTTTTAAATATCTTTTTTAATACAATAATATTGATGGAATTACCTTTTTTTAAACCTTTATTATAACCATTTTAGGCGATATTCACTTTCTTTGCTTTATACTTTACTAACTGGCTGCTGTAACAATTCAAGGACACTGTCCGTACTTTCTGTTTTTCCAGCAAACTAATTCTTGGCTACACAGCAGATAATTGAGCATTCTAACAAAGTTAAATAATGCCATTTAGGGAATGATGGGTTGGATTCATGGCCTGGAAGACATAGTGCTTTGAAAATGTGTTTAACTCTCGAGTGGTACAAAGTTACAACACGTCCATAGACATGTATTATGTTGCTACGTATTCAAATTTTTGGCAATCTCTTTGAACCTACCACCTGCAGAGATCTCTAAATTGAAGTCCATGGCATTGTAGTCTATCATATACGAGGGTCTTCACCACTGAATAATTTTCTAACAATTCTTATTATTTTTACTGGCATTTATATAGTGTCAACATATTCTGCAGCACGTCACAGTTGTATTTATTTATTTATTTTACATTTTATTTCGATTTTTATTTTTTTTTTAAAGTAGATTTTACAGAATTTTTATTATTTTACAGTTTCTGCTACGGCGATACTAGACCTCCTAATCGGGGGATCAAAACATATCTCAAATATCATTACATATTTGGCCAGAAATAAAAACACAATTTTAATGTTGAGATTTAACAAAACTAAAAATGAAAAAAAAAAAAAAAATGATTACACGTGTTAACAGGGAGAATATACTACAGAGGGTAATATATCCAGAAAGCACAATTAATCTTATAATATAAAATGGTCTTATTGTAGCCAGGCCTTTAGAAGGCAATAATAGCCTATGCTCACTTTGCCTATTCCAATAGGCTTTCATGCATCAGTTTATGGAACTCTCTGCTGCCCTCTAGAGGTGGTTTGACTAATTACGTCACAACAACACCACCACCCGGCGAGCGTGCGGTACGACCATGAAACGTCACATCCGGTCGGTCTCTGATAACCGGGGAAATGGCCACCTCGGACCGCTTCCAGTATCTGCAGGCACTGGTTACCGAATTCCAGGACACGGATAGTGCAGGTATTATGTGAATCAGGGGGTGGCAACAATGGGTAGAACTACAACTCCCATGAGTAAGGCTGGCAAAGCATCACGGGAGATGTAGTTTTTTGTAGCTATCCCTAGGTATCAGCTGTAGTACAGCCAGGGATGTTTGTGATGTTTCCTCTCTAATTCCTCCATATATTGTTTAAACACACTATCCAGAGGTTCCTTTGATATGGTGCCCCACCTCCCCCCCCCCCGTAATTATTTTACCTATATTAAGGGTGGCTTTTATAATTACCACTCATGCTTTACCATTTACCAGGCTTTTCCTGCACATTTGCACCAAACCTGAGCTACATGCTTGTACAGCGCTATGGAATCTGATGGCTCTATATAAATAATAATAATAATGTAAATGTCAATCAGAATTTCTCACTATACTAATGTACATTATATTGTATTTCTGATGTACTTGTACTCCTTGTATAGTGATCTGACAGATCTAGAGCAAAGCCAGGGTGGAACAAAACAACTACAATTGTGTAACACAGTCAACATTAAATAATGAGTGAATATCGCACTCATAAAAGTCTAGGATATGTAAACCTTGGATGGTTCCTAGAAGTCACCATGATGTCATCCTCTGCCACAATGGAACCCCTAATTACTTATTTTTAGCAAGAGTCCCTTAATGAAACCTGTATAGAGAACCGTGCATGATACTGAAATTATAAAAATAATAAATTTATTTTACGTAACTTTAACAAAGCAAAAAAAGGTGTAAATAAACTTATCTCAAATATCCTCTTTAGTTGCCTTTGCCCTATGCGTTTCGTCACATAGCTGTGGCTTCCTCAAGGTCCCAAATAATATTACAATAATACTTTGTTTTTCTGTACTGAATTATAAACGGTTTGTGCCTTTAGTACCCCATACTTTACATTTTTGTTTTCTAATCCATTTTTTTTTTTTTTATCATCGCAGAGGCAAAAGAACAGGTTCTTGCAAACCTTGCCAACTTCGCATACGATCCACGTAACTTCTCAGACCTTAGGAAGCTGCAGGTAATAGATCTGTTCCTGGACATGCTAACTGAGGAGAATGAAACATTTGTGGAATTTGGAATCGGTGAGTGATTACATAGATTGTAAGGAATGCTTAAAATGGCTGGCCAGTAAATATGTACAATTTTTAAAATAGTTGGGTTGATAAGGTAACAAGGAAAGCGTAAGGACAAATGTCATCAAAATTTCACTTTTTTTTTTAAACGTTTTTTACATAGTTACATAGCTGAAAAGAGACTTGCGTCTAGGGATCGACCAATATTGTTTTTTTTAGAGCCGATACCGATAATCTGTGACCTTTCAGGCCGATAACTTGACGATATTCTGTACATTTACCAATTTGAAAAAATAACCGATTTCTAAAGGTAGATGCACAAAATATACATGCCAGTGGATGCAGTGTGTTTAGACAGGGAAGGTGTGTGTGTGTGTGTGTGTAGTGGATGCAGTGTGTGTTTGTGTAGTGTGTGTATATATTGGATGCAGTGTGTGTTTGTGTAGTGTGTATATAATGGATGCAGTGTGTGTTTGTGTAGTGTGTATATAATGGATGCAGTGAGTGTGTAGTGTGTATAGTGACTGCAGTGAGTGTTTGTGTAGTGTGTGTATATATATATAGTGAATGGAAAGTGTGTGGATAGTGGATGCAGTGTGCGTAAAGTGAATGCAGTGTGTTTGTGTAGTCTGTGTATATAATGAATGCAAAGTGTGTGTTTGTATAGTGTGTTTGTGTAGTGCAGTGTGTGTGTGTGTGTGTGTGTGTGTGTAAATAATGTAGTTTGTGTATATAATGCAGTGTTTGTGTAGTGTGTGTATACAATGCAGAGTGTGTGTTTTTGTGTAGTGTGTGTATATAATGCAGTATTTGTGTAGTGTGTATATAATGCAGTGTGTGTATATAATGCAGTGTGTGTATATAATGCAGAGTGTGTGTATTTGTGTAGTTTGTGTGTATATAATGAATGCAGTGTGTTTTTGTATAGTGTGTGTGTTTGTGAAGGGATGTAATTTGTGTAAAATGGGCAGGAGGAGAGGCTTATGTATTCTTGACCCCAAAGAGCATAACTTTGCATTTCTCTACGTTAAATAGAGATGAATTGAATCAATATATCTCTATGAGGAAAGTTCAGTGTCTCCATGCACATTGTGCAGCACTACCCCAGGAAGCACCTCTAGTAGCCATCTGAGGAGTGGCCGGTGGAGGTATCCCTAGGTTGTAATGTAAACACTGCATTTTCTCTGAAAAGACAGTGTTTACTGCAAAAAGCCTGAAGGGAATGATTATACTCACCAGAACAAATACAATAAGCTGTAGTTGTTTTGGTTACTATAGTGTCGCCTTAAAGCAGATCTGTCACCGTCTGGGGTCATTGCATTATTTGCAAATACCTTTAACAGGGACATTGTTGTGCAGGGGTCAGGTAAAGGTGAGATTTACTTACCTATTCTTTACAAGAGCCACTGTCCCCTTCCTGCTGCTCGTTTTCAGTTCCTGGCACTTCAGCTGCAAGAAGTCTGTGTCAGAAAGGTATTCTTGCACATATGCAAGAGTACAGCATTTAGGTCTATGGAGGAGACCGCAGGGATCCTCTGTTGTGACGGCTGGGGGAAGTGAAAAGCTTGACCTAGTTTCAAGCTTTGTAAGGCGTAGGAGGAATACTTAGACAAAGTAAGTCCATACTTTATCTCAGTATATCTTTTGACTGGGTTGGGATTTCAGTGAATTCCCAAGTCTGGCTGATGGCAAAGAGAAGTTAAGTTGCAAAACAATTGGTCTTTTGTTGCTGGACTTCTCACTGTGATTTCAGATGGAAATCACCAATTGTAAACCAAAGATTGGTTAAGGAATTTTCTCCCGAAATAACCACAACTATGGTATGCAAGAGGTAATATCTCAACTGGAGCAGCATTTCAGAGATTCACCCAGTTACTGCCCTGAAGTCAAATGAAGTTAGGACATTATGTGGACAATATTGACACTTACAGATAACTGGTGCATATCCTGGATTTTTCCTACCCACGGGTGACTGGAAACAGGATTTGATTGGCTAGGTCTATCTTCTTTGTGTAGCAGTGTGGCTATATACACTCATCAGCCACAATATTAAAACCACTGCCTGGTGAAGTTAATAATATTGATTACATCGTTACAATGGCACCCGTCAATAGGTGGGATGTATTAGGAATTTCATGTGTTGGAAGCAGGAAAAATGGACAAGTGAAAAGAACTGAGTGATTTTGACAAGGGCCAGATAGTGATGTATATGGTGCTAGGTCAGAGCATCTCCAAAATTACAAGTTTTGTGGGGTATTCTAGGTATGCAGTGGTTAGTGCAAGGCAGGACAACCGGTGGACCATCGTAAGGGTCGTGGGCACTTAAGGCTGTGTTGATGCACATGAGGAGCTAAGGCCAATCACATAGAATAGCTACTGTAGCTCAAATTGCTGAATAACTGAATGCTGACCATTATGGAAAGGTGTCAGAACACACATTGCATCTCAGTTTGCTGCGCATGGGGCTGCGTAGCCACAGACTGACCAGAATGCCTTTGATGGCCCCTTCCACCACTGAATGTGCCTTCACTGAGAACGTGAGTGTCAGAACTGGACCATGCAGCAATGGAAGAAGGTTAGCTTGGTCTGATAAATCACGTTTTCTTTTAGATCAGGTGGATGGCTTGCTGTTTGTGCGTCATTTACCTGGGGAAAAGATAGCAGCAGCATGCACTGTGGGAAGAAGGCAGGCCAGTGGACTCAGTGGTATGCTCTGGGCAATGTTCTGCTGGGAAACCTGGGTCATTGCATTCACATGGATGTTACTTTGACATGTACCACCTACGTAGAGTTTGTTGCAGGCCACATACACCCCTTCATGGCAGTAGTGTTCCCTGGTGCTTTGGCCTTCAAATTCCCCAGATCTCAATCCGGCTGAGTATCTGTGGGATGTGCTGGAACAGCAAATCTAATCCATGGAGGCTCCATCTCTCAATCTGCAGGACTTTTAAAGGATCTGCTGTTAATGTGCTGGTGCCAGATACCACAGAACACATTCAGAGATCTTGTGGAGTCCGTGCCTTGACACATCATACCTGTGTTGACAGCACAGGGGGGGACCTACACAATATTAGGCAGGTGGTTTTAATGTGGCTGATCAGTTTGGATATGTTGTGTAGGAAGCAGTTAAATAAGACAGACAACATCAAGATAACTGGGACACCACCATTCTTTGTCTGCACACATGTAGCCACTAGAATTGTATAGAGATTAATTAACTTGCCTGCTGCTGCTGCTGCATTTGCATTCTTTTTTTTTTTTTTTGGGATCCTAGACTGGCTAGAAACAGAAAAAAGAAATATGCGACAGGCATACAGTCAAAAATTAGACATCAAAAGCACATCATCATACAAGAGACAATTATATAATATGTATCTTGTAATATCCATCCACAACTTATCTTTTCAATAACTGGAAACCCTCATTCAGGGAACAGGAAAAAGAAGTCCCTTTAGGGAGTGAAAGAGAATAAACAAAAAAAAAAATTAAGTTAAAAGAGAGAAAAGTATAGGTGACCAGAAAGGACAAAGGTGATAAGGAAGATAGGGAAGGGAGGAGAGGGGGTGTTCCCATCCCACAGTAGATATAACTTCCTTGAAAAACTGTGCCATTAGGAGCTAATCAGAGTTATCACAAGACAGCTCCAGAGGTTGCCAAACTTATCAATAATTGCAACACTGTTCAACCTGTGCCGTGAGCTTGTCCATCGAAAAATTTGTCCTTTTTATATTCAGTATGATTTTACCATTATCTGAATATCGTCACTCATTCACACCAGAGCCAATGCCCTTCTTGATGCCAAATTAATTTTATTATTAAACAACCTTAATTTGTTCAGCATGAGGCCTTCCATATATATCTGTATACCAGGAGGACCCTGAGGAAGTCCATTCGGACGAAACACGTAGGACCTGGTACCATAACAACTTATTTGTATACTTATACTTTTAATTCTTTTAAATAAAGAAGAACCCTTTTTTTTACTCCACATCCTGAGTGGTATTTCACCTTCCTTGGAGCAGGAGCAGTGTTTACGCCCCCCATCTACATCAGGGGAAGGCACCCTTGGGCGCTAATCATTCATTATATTCTACACAGCGCACTTATACTTTTCTTTTCTACAGTGTTGCACTATTGTTTTATTTTTTGTGTAGATCCACAGCTGTATGCTCATTCTGTATATATCTATTCTGTATTGGAGGGATTATTGCTGGGATGTCCATGGAGGAGGCTGATATCACTGTCTATTTAGATAAGTGTTGTATATCCACTTTTTTTGTTTCAATGGCAAAAGGTGTTTGTTCTTTTGTACTATATACAAGTATTTGGATCAATTTTTGTATAACATTAAGTAAATAGTTTGGTTAGGTCAGCTGTCAGGGTTATACCAAGATACTTAATAGAGTTCTATGTTACTTTTACATTTTAGGTGGAACCAACCAATCCCACGCTAGTAGTAGATGTATTGTGATGCCCTGCAGCTGCATTTTGACACAGAGCAGATCACAGCAGTGGGCGAGTTAGGTTGAGCAGCAGTTGGACAGATGACAGTAGAATCTGACCCAACATGGATGCTCAGCCAGATTAACAAAGTAACATTTTCTAAATAAGTAATCTATATACATAATAATAAAAAAGTTTCCTTAAATGTAATAAACTTTTAAAAATGCAAAAATTTGATGACAGTTCTTTAATTTTACAATTATGGGGTTCTCCCCGCTCCCTTTGCTTTCCTTCTTACCTGGAAGCCTTGCATTTGGTGTGATGTAGATGCAGACTCGTGCTTTATTTAGCTCAGATCAACATCACTCACTTACTCACTCTTTAATAAGCCGGGATATGATGTCAATACAAGGAAAGCTGAATGGAGCACGGCTCTATATAACTGCTCTTGATACTACCAGCAGGGTGTCTGTTGTTGCTGGTCTCTTGTCTGCTGAAGGCCACATGGGGTATACAGCAATTGGTGAACTTAAATTAACAGGCAACTTTGACTAGGCTCTAGATAAGGCTGCAATTATGAAGTACCTGACCTTTATGTGACTTTCTCTCTTCCTTTCCAGGTGGTCTTTGTAATCTGTGCTTGGACAAAGCAAACAAGAGTCACATTCTGTCTTCGGGTGGTTTACGCCTCGTCATAAATTGCTTGTCCAGCAAGCGAGAAGAGACGGCTTTATCTGCTTTAACTACACTCATGTACCTGAGCACCACTGCCTCTCGTGCGGACATTACCAGCCCCCCGGTCGTAGAATGCATGGTCCGATTCTCGCTCTCGGGTAATCGCAGGATACGGAACCTGGCCACCGTGTTTCTAGAGGATTACTGTAGTGAAAAGCAAGTGCAGGAGGCAAGAGCCCAGAGCCAGCATACACATTCTGCACTTGGCATCCCTCTCCCTGATACCAGTCCACATAATTCAGGCGAAACACCAGAGCTGAAGTTAAATTGAACAACATGGGTGCTTGATTCCCAAGGAAAACGTGATCACTAAAGCTCCATTTATGTAGGAGCAACTCGAGACGTGAACAAGTTTAAACCTATATGTGAAACTTTCCATTTATGTTTGGGCTCTAGCAGCTTTCCCAGAGGGTAAGGGATCCTTGTTGAATATAGATGTTGTAAAAGTCTAGTCAGGTTTAGGATGGCATGTGGTTCTATTGATTTAGTTTTCCCACGGTTTATGCAGAAGGACCAACTCTTCTGCAATCTGTGAGATATGGAACTATAAAAGGGACTGCCTATGATGGGAGCTTTCTACAGTTCTTTGTGATCAACATGGAGAGACATGCCAATTGTAAGATATATAAACACAACCTATATCACTGTTTGGTGGAATCTTGTCAAGGAATGACTACACATTATAGCTTTGGACATTTCTTGTGATATACTGGATTAGAATGTTTGTTCTGGTTAGCAGTTTTTTTTGGTTTTTTTATTGCACCTTTTTGTAGATACACTTGTTAATGTCAGTGTTTTGTCCGTGTAACGCAAATATAGAAAATAGTGGTAGGAATCTGAACATTATTGGGATCCAGTGTTTTCAGAACATGTGTTTATTTCCAGATAACCCTATATTTGCATTATTGCTGTTCTATCATGTCAAAGAGATTACTTAGCAGCACTGTCACGCTGAACTTACTTTTATTGTTTTCTTTAAAAGATAAAGTAGGGACTACTTTGTCATATGTATTTTTCTTACGCCTGACATTCTGACACAAGGAGGATCTTAAGTCCGCTCCATTTCCTGTGTAAAGGAGGGTGAGTATGGGAAAACTTTGATACAGTAAATGGAGCTCACTTAAGCATCTCATTGGGTCATATAGAGAGAAGTGTACCATACCTACATCCCCCACCCCACCCATAAGGTAAAGTAACTTCACACGACAAGGTTGCTCGACCCGAGATAGCCACCGACGGGCACCTTTACGACTACTTTGTAAAGTGATCTACCTGAACTAATTCACAAAGTACTTATGCTACCAACTTCTTGTTTATAGTTTTAAGCTATAATTTTATTAGCTCCTGACGACGGCGTGTATTCACGCTGAAAAGCGTGTTGAGCGCTTTTTTATTTTTATTTACTTTTCACTAGGTAGCACTTGGTTATTTAGCAAGTTTGGTTGAAGGTAGTTTACTAGTTTACATAGGTGGCATTAGTCAGGCAGTTTTAGTCCTGCGGTCATTTAGTTTAGTAGGACTTCTATCTGTTTATTAGACGAGTGGGAACTTTGAAATTTTTTCTTTTGGGTTATCAGCTTGCATTAGTCTATTCAGTTTGGGTTCTTACAGATTTAGGAGCCTTCTATATTGAGAGGAGCATTTTGAGCCCTCTACCTCTCTCCTTTTTCTTTTTTTTTTTACTTACTGCTATGTACTTTGGGGAAGGGTTATTCCTCCCCTATAGTTAGCAAGCTTTCAGTGGTTCTAAGGTGTAGATAGGGTTTCTTTTGTCTACTCCTCCTACCTTTACCATTGTATTACCCACTTATGCGTGTTTCCACCTTTTCCACTATTATCTGGTAACTACATATGTGTTTTTTCTGTGTGTTCAGAGCTACTACCAGGATCCCCTTGCCTCAAGGGTCTCCTTTACTTTATTTATAATTTGTTTGTATATTGCTGGGAAAACAGTGCAGTGTCCAGTGTATTTACAGAAACCCTCCAGACGGGGGGTGGGGTGGAGACGGTATGGCCACCTTGTGCATATCCCTGAATGCCCGGGGACTAAATACCCCGGAAAAGCGCTCCTTTGGGTTTGTTAGAACTAGCCAGGCTTAAAACCGATGCGGCCTTCCTCCATGAAACCCACTTCAGAAAGAATGCGGCACCTAGCCTACATAACCATAAATATCCTACAGGGTTCTTCGGGAATTAAACAGAAGCAAAAGTGCGAGGGGTGGCCATACTGTTCGCGGCGCAGCTGCCGTTCACACTGATGGATCACAAAACAGATGACAGGGTAAAATAGGCTGTAATGTATTTACTTTTGTCAACATGTATTTCCCCAACAGACATCAATGTAGACATCTTAATAAATGCTTAATCTTAATTGAAAATTTCATGGAGGGAGTGCTGGTGATGGGAGGGGACTGTAATGTAACTCTAGACACGACCACCTCAGCGACAGCACACTTTAACCCCACATAGCGCCTTCTAGACCAATCCCAACTCCTAGAATGCTGGATCATTATCAGCTCACAAGGGAGGGACTACTCCTTCTACTGCCCAGCAACCCACACCTACTCCAGATTAGCCATGTTTTTTCTCCCCCATAGATTCCAGCATCTCATGAAGTCATGCACATACGGCCCCATCACCTGGTCTGACCACGCACCACTGTCTCTAGTTATCCAAATATCCTCACTGCCAATAAAAACCTTCCATTGGAAACTCAATGATCTACTGCTCAATGATACAGAAGCAATGCAAAAGCTACAATCTGACATCCAACATTACTTCCAGGACAACAACGACCCTTCGACAGTCCCACAGACCTTAAGGCAGTCCCTTGACGCACCTCTCACAGAAGAAGAATTTCAGAAAACGGTACATGCGATACCCCTAAATAAAAGCCCAGGTCTGGATGCATACACGGCCAAATACTATAAAACCTTCACCGACATATTGACTGGCCCCTTCCTTAAAGCATTCAACTCGCTCAGGGGCAGCTCTAGAAGCACACATTACCATACTCCCAAAACAAGGTAAAGATTCTACAGCATGCGGCAGTTACTGCTCGATATCCCTTATCAATGTGGATTTAAAAATATTTACAAAAATCTTGGCCACTTGACTGCACCCCATACTAAAAGACTTGATTCACCCAGATAAATCGAGCTTTGTTCCGGAAAGAGAAGCAAAACAATACAAAATTACTCAGTCTTCTTCACATATCTAAAACGTACCCTACTCAGAGCCTTCTCCTGTCGGTCGATGCCAAAAGGCTTTCGACCGTTTGGACTGGACCTTTCTAAAACTTACTATGAGGTCCCTGGGCTTCGGGCCAAACTGGTCTAACTGGCTGGATGCCATTTATGCCAACCCAACAGCCAGGCTTAAAATTAATGGCCAATTACCAACGGCCCCCCTGCCACCCATACTCTTCATTCTCACGATGGAACCCTTTCTACAAGGGATCAGGGAGAATGGAGACATCAAGGGATTTCACATCAAACAACAAGAATTTAAAATAGCAGCCTTTGCAGATGATGATCTCTTCACACTGACATCCCTGAAACCTCTTATGAACGAAATTGGCCAATACCACCAGGTATCCAACTTTCAGGTCAACTTCTCTAAAAGTGAAATACTACCGTTACAATTAAACACTCACTCCCGGGGACCCTGAAGGGGCTTTTCCCATTCGCGCGGGCAGCCTTCCACATCAGTTACTTAGGGGTGCGCCTAACTAAAGACACATAACTCTTGAACCTGAACTACACCCCGCTACTCCAAACAATCACTAAGGACCTGACAGCATGGCACAAACTGCAATTTAGCTGGCTAGGGAGGATTAACATCTTAAAAAGGGCCATCCTCCCCAAGCTTCTATACCTCTTCCAATCCCTTTCCATCCACGTACCCAAATCCTTTTTCACCAGACTCAAGCAGATTTTCACCAAATTTGTTTGGGCAAATAGACACCCGAGCGTCTCATATGAAAGCTCGCAGAGGACTCGGCATGCCTAACATGTACCAATATTACAAAGCAATTACACTCTCAAATACAATGGGTGCTGTTAGAAGACTATTTCTTTCGAGCCCCGCTTCATACAATCCCATGGCACTTCTCGGGGTCAACCTTTCTAGGGGATAGCCACACTTCCCACCCCACAATTGCACCCACTTTGCGAGTGTGGAAGCAAATAAGGGACTCGGCAGGCCTTTCGGTCTACCCCTATATCCTTTAACCAAAAACCCAGTTTCCCCTGGGACTACAAAACCAGACCTATGACTTCATCAACAGCCCTCCCCCACGTAGCAAGGCCTTAAATTAATAGTTTTCCTGGAGGGAGCCCATGTCAAGCCCCTAGCCACGCTGACATCCTCGGACTCTCCCTCCGCCCTACAATCCTACCACTTCCACCAACTCTCACACTTCATCCGCACCACCGACAAGCCGCCCTCTCACATTTGAAACATATTGCGAAACACATATGCTAAAACGCAAACAACTCTCCATGATGTACAAACTACTAAAAGACGACAAACGTACACTACCAAACTTCACACAACACTGGCAACAGGAACTCAATACAGCCCTCACTGACATTGAATGGAAGACCATATTCCAAGCCACTCACAAGTTGTCAATCAGCACGAATATACAGGAGAGTAAGTACAAAAGAATCTCTAGGTGGCACTACGACCAAACTACACAACATATTTCCCAACATGGTTGACAACTGCTGGAGATGCCACCAACCTAATGCTACCACAACCCACATATGGTGGCAGTGCCCAGACATCCAAGCATTCTGGAACAGAGTAGTAGACATGATTAAAGGACCACTTCAGCTTAATGAAGTGGTCTGGGTGCCAGGTCCACCTAGGATTAACCCTTTCTGCTGTAAACATAGCAGTTTCAGAGAAACTGCTATGTTTACTTTAGGGTTAATCCAGCCTCTAGTGGCTGTCTCGACAGCCGCTAGAGGCGCTTCCGCGCGTCTCACTGTGATTTTCACAGTGAGAAGACGCCAGCATCCATAGGAAAGCATTGAGAAAATAAAAGGAGGAGAGTTTCCAGCACCAAGGGAGCCCCGTGCTGGAGAAAGGTAGGTTTTTAACCCCTTCCTCGCCAGCCAGGCAGGAGTGGGGGCACTATTTTGGTCCTTTAAAGTAGTGTCAGGAGTAAGCTGACCACTCACACCGACTTGCTATTCCTGGTATGTCCTACCTGCCTCCCCAGACCCTTAATCCTCCACCTACTAACAGCAGCAAATCTATGGATACCGGCTAAATGGAAACCCCCCCCCTCCTCCCTCCTCCACCAGGGAGTGAATCCATCAGGCTGATGGACAAGATTCATGCATCCCTCTCTCACAAGTACAACCTCTACTTACACACTTGGAGACCATGGATGCATTTCCTGAGCAACTCCTCAGGGCCCCCATAGGAACAAACGCAGGGCTCAGCATTCCCACACTCCAAAGCACACACATACGGTTGTCCTGACCTAGCGTATACCACAAGGTCCGCCAATGCACAACACAAAGCCACCACGTGTCAGATTGGCGGGGGGGGGGGAGGGAGAATGGAAGGATGCCTTCCCTCAAGCAGATACCATACCAAGACAGCACTGCTTTGATGGCTATCATTCTGTGAACACTCAGTATACTGTGGATATACATACAGGTCACTCCCCTTGAGAAGCCCTACCTAACCATGGGTCATCGCTGAGAATCCCAGAAGGTTTCCTCATGTTTCCCCATTCTCCCCTCCCCTAGCAGGGTATTGTTTATTGTTAACACCCGAAACCAATAAGGAGTATGCCAACTTCTAAGCAACAATGTTTTGTTAACTCTTGCTATCCTGTATTCCGTAGAAACCACTGAAAGACAATGTAACCATTTGTCAGTTTGATACAGATTGTAAGAACATTGTTATTTCAACAGCTATGTGCAAAACAATGTAAATGCTCATTGTGTTGTCATTCATTCAACTATGCATATCTGAAAATGAATTGAAAAAAATAAAGACGTGTAGGAAAAACATACGACAAAGTAGTCCCCCCTTTGTCTTAACCCCTTAAGGACTGAGCCAAATGTACACGTTGTGAACAAAACAAAACGTAAACAAAACCTGGCATTTGCGCTACATGTCTGTCCAACCGTAATTCACCTCTTTCATATTAAATGCACCCACATTATATATCATTTTATTCAGGGGAAACAGGGCTTTCATTTAATATCAAATATCTAGCTATGAAACATTGTTTAATATGAAAATGGGAGAAAATAAGAAACATTTTTTTTGTCAATGTCATAATACTGTTTGGTTTTACTGCAATAAAATACACATTTGTATTCTGCAAAGTCTCACGTGTAAAACAGTACCTCCTATGTACAGGTTTTATGGCGTTTTGGGAAGTTACAGGGTCAAATATAGCATGTTACATTTGAAATAGAAATTCGCCAGATTGGGTACGCTGCCTTTGAGACGGTATAGTAGCCCAGGAATTAAATTGACCCCCCCTAATGGCATACCATTTGCAATAGTAGACAACCCAAGGTATTGCAAATGGGGTATGTCCAGTCTTTTTTTAGTAGCCATTTGGTCACAAACACTGGCCAAAGTTAGCGTTAGTATTTGTTTCTGTGTTGAAAATGCAAAAAACGCCAATTTTGGCCAGTGTTTGTGACTAAGTGGCTACTAAAAAAGACTGGACATACCCCGATTGCAATACCTTGGGTTGTCTTCTTTTGCAAATGGAATGCCACCATAGGGGTAATTTTCAGTTATAGGGTTAAATATAGTGCTAGCAAATTAAATTCCCTATATTTTAGGCATGGGTTGTCAGGCTGGTCCCGCTAATTGTAATTAATTAAGATACCTAATTATGTAAAAATATTACTTATATATGTAGAATTATGTATATATACATATAATTTTTTTAAAATATTTTTATTTATATATAAGTATAGTGATATATATTTCGTTCAATGTGTAATTTGATATAAATATATATTATCACAATACAGTTAGAACAAAATAACACATCTATATATTTTAATTATTTTTTAAATTTTAACGTATTTACATATTTATTTTTTATATTATATATAAATATATTTAACAATAATTATATATATTTAATCAGTCTACGTGTAATTTGATATATATATATATATATATTAATAGTAAAACACACCTAGACAGTGTATTTATATATTTAGATTATATATATATATATATATACACACACATACACACACACACTGTGTGTGTGTGTGTGTATATATATATATATATATATATATATATATATATATATACACACACATGTATGATCTAAGTATATAATTTTATTTTTTATTTTTTTTTTAACACTGATTTTAATTTGATTTTGATTTCCAGCCAGCAGGGGGACTAACTGTCATTACAGGCAGTCCCCCTGCTGGCAATCCAGCAGCCAGCTAACCTGGCCATGTGATTGTGAGGTCCTCGCAAGGACCTCACTCACATGGCCGGAGGAGGCCGGATCCGCCGCGGGGGACTCCCTGGGATCCCAGGTGAGTCTCCCCAACCGCGATCGCCAGCGACCGGGTAAGTAAAAAAAAAAAACAAAAAAAAACTGAGGGCGTACTATTACGCCCTGCGGCGTTTAGAGCCGCTTAGAATAGGGCATAATAGTACGCCCTCCGGTTGTAAGAGGTTAAAGGGAAACTCCAGTGCAAGGAAAACAATCCGTTTTCCTGGCACTGCAGGTCCCCTCTCCCTCCCACCACCCATCCCCCGGTAGCTGAAGGGGTGAAAACCCCTTCAGGTCACTTACCTGAGACCCTGCCGATGTCCCTCGGCGGTGGTTACTGCTCGCCGCTGCTCCTCCCACACGCCGGCTGCGGAAACCTAACGTGTGGCAATGACGCGCATGCGAGCTCTCCATAGGAAAGCATTGAAAATGCTTTTCAATGCTTTCCTATGGGGAATTGAGCGACGCTGGAGGTCCTCACACAGCGTGTGGACGTCCAGCGATGCTCTTTCTTGTGCTAGGGAGACAGAAGTGCCCTCTAGTGGCTGTCTACCAGACAGCCACTAGATGTGGAGTTAACCCTGCAAGGTAATTATTGCAGTTTGTAAAAAAACTGCAATAATTACACTTGCAGGGTTAAGAGTAGGGGGAGTTGGCATTCAGACTACTCCAATGAGCAGAAATTGTCTGGGTGCCTACAGTGTCCCTTTAAGTTTTAAAGAAAACTAGATCAGAAATGAAGAAAAAGATTCTGAAAGATGAAACAATAGGAGCATGGTTCAGTGTGACAGTGCAGCTTTAAAATCTTGTTTGCTGATAAACATTTTAGAGATTATTTAAGACCCATGAATTGCTAAGGATTGATATTTTGTCCCAGCATGTGCTTTGTATTGATGTACTGAACCTCCCAAGAGACTTCCACTCATCTCATACTTATCACTTTCACACTTAAAGGGACACGTCTCCTAAAGCATGCTTTTGTTGTGTGTATGAAATTAAAATAGCTTGCATAAACTGCAGAGAATAGTTATCTTCAGCCTCTGCAATCCCTCCATTTGTCCCTGCCACAGACTCAAGTACTCTAATCAGAGGCCTCTCAATGAGTTTTAGTACATCTTCTTTAGAAGGGGGTAGGGCAGGGCCTCAGTTAACTTTGTGAAGCTAGCAGAAGAAAACCATTCTGGCTGGGTGTCTGAAATTGTCACTTTTATAAACAGTCTCAAATATAAGAGACTCCAGACACAAAGTATCTGAAGTGCTCTGTGTTTAGAGCATGACTTGTTTTGAGTTAATCTTTCCCTGAAAATAAGACCAGGTCTAAGGTTTTTGTACTAAAAAGCAGGTTTATTTTTGCGGGGAATTCCCCTGAACACCGACCAGTTCACTAGGGCACAAAATCCCCCAAAAATAAAAATCTATGTTTGGGGAAACTTTCCTTCAACATTGATAATCTTACTTGTGTATGGAATCCCATGAATATGTCCGGGAAAAATTGCCCAAACAGATTAGCAAACTAGCAACCAGGTCTTATATTATGCACATCCCCCCAAATAAGAGAGCTTCTATTCAGGGGATGTCTTTTTTGGGGAAACCCTACTTTTATAAACTTCCCTTATTAACAGCATGGTTTCTGGCCTCACTTGCTTTGGAAGGAGTTATTCTCAAAAGAATTGGATACAACTTATAAGTAAATACACCACCACAGGAGGAGGCAGAAAGCTACAGTAAGGAGAATCTACCAAATGCTGAACAAAAGTGAGTATTTTAACCCATTTAGTGCCACAAATCAGATTATAGTAATTTATAGTTTAAAGGACAACTATAGTGCCCCCACCCTCAGGGTCCCCGTCCCGCCGGGCTCTGGGGAGAAAGGGTTAAAATCTTACCTTTCTCCAGCGCCGGGCAGGGAGCTCTCCTCCTTCATAGCGATGTCATCGGCTGAATGCGCGGCAGGAGCCGCACGCATACATACAATGCTTTCCTATGGATGCTGGCGTCTTCTCACCGACTTACAGTGAGAAGCACAAAAGCGCCTCTAGTGGCTGTCAATGAGACAGCCACTAGAGGCTGGATTAACCAGATTATAAACATAGTTTCTTTGAAACTGCTATGTTTATAAAAAAGGGTTAATCCTAGATGGACCTGACACCCAGACCACCTCATTAAGCTGAAGTGGTCTGGGTGCCTAGAGTGATCCTTTAAAAAACATTCCAGTTTTAGACTGTTATTTTCCCTGTTTAAATCTGTCTAGTTTGCAATTAGCCAGAAAAAGGGGTGTTACACTGCAGAAAGTCACATCGCTATAAAAGGTTTAAATGCAGCAGATACACTGAAGCAGTTTGTGGATAATAGTCATCACAAGATACAAGTACTATATTTGTTACATTGTAGCTCAGTCTGAGTCCTCTGTTCCTTTTGCATTCATACACATGCTTACTTTGTATCCGTTGTACAGCGCTGTGGAAGAGGTCTGTGCTATATAAATACCTAGTAATTAGAATGTTTTAGAGAGCCGATTACTAAAAATTGTAATGTTAATTTTCTATTTGATTGTTTCAGCCTATAATCTACTGTATTAAGTATTGTTTATTAATACCCAAGCCTTGCCAGCTGTAATTATGGTCAAGGAGTGCCCTGACACCTCCATTGTAAGTAGTCACACCATTTTTAACAGAATTTGAACTTAAGTTTTAAATAAAATTTAATGGGAAATTCATTTTATGATCTCAACATCCAAACTCTAGCAAACTAAAGTGAGTTTTATTGGTCAGATGTACTCTGATGGCTTTGATTATACAACACTACTAGCAATTTAAAATTGAAATCAAAGGAGTTTTAAAAGAGGCAGAGCTGGTAAAATCCAATAGACATGCTTAGCTCTGAAGGTCAGGGAGCGGAGCCTGGCAGACACCAACAGTCAAACAGTACTAAAATGCTTTGACTACTCAAGTGTCAGAGCATCCCTGGCACCATAACCACTACATCATGTTGTAGTGGTTATAGTGCTTGCAAGTGCAACTTAAATGTTCTGTACTTTCTATAGTATAAGCTTTGTGTTTTTTATGGCCAGATTTCAGCTTTAGAGGCTCAGACAGTGTCAGTTTGGAAATATTCCTTAGTTGTTTTACAGAGCATTAGTTGGACATATAGATCAGACCCAGCATACATTGAAACATTCTTTATTATGTGTGAGCATTGATAAAAAAACAAAAAAAAAACACTATCCGAAAATTCATTCCATGCGCCTTCCAGTAGAGTCAGGGGACACGAGTATTTAAAAATGGCAAGACAAAGTGCTTCAAATAAGAAAATACATAAACAGATGAAAGTGGGGAAAAAAAGATTAAAGTCCAAAATTGATTGTTTATCCAAGAATCAGGCTGGACTTTCCACCAGGGGGATTTCTTCTGCTTGGAATGGTTACAGAAGCTGCAGACTCTGCAGATACTCCACTGGACTTGGGTTCCTCATTTCCATCAATGATTTCTGTTAAAGAAGAGATAGCGTTAGTTTGGTGCCATCTAACAATTTATTCTGTATTTGCAAAGTTTTATACAACAATGTAAGTACTCACCAGGTGCTTCCTGTTCAACCTGTATGGAGAAGAAGACATTCATTAAATCCTGTATTGGACATGCAATTAATTATGCACAACAACAAGCACTACTGTTTTATGGTTTTTTTAAAGCTACACCTCACATTACAAAGATTGTGAAGATAGGGTGATACAGACTTTAACACCTGTACCTAGAATCATTACTAATTATCCAATATCCATTCTCCTGGTCCACTGACTGCCAAGTTTCCTTTTTACCCATAAAAAAAAAAAAATCACTATTCCAGATAAATGTGGTCCCCAACTTGTGGAACTCAATACTCAATTCACACTTATTCAGGATCAAACCTACACCAAATGGTGCCCAAGGCAGACAATGAGCTGGCTAACATTCAGATTAGATCTGGGGCCACCATTGGGGTGTACAGCCAATACAGTGTGTACATATTGCAATATATTTCAACAGTTAATAGCACAATATGTGCGCCAGCAGGCTCACAGGCCACTGCCAGTCTGTAGAATGAAGAGAGATACTGGCTTTCATTAGTCAATTCTCTCATTTAGAAATTAAAATAAAACTTTTCTATGCAGCCCCAGCCACACCTGCCTGCATGTGACTTACACATGACGTAAGCATTTCCTGTAAAGAGATCTAATATTTAAACTTCCTTTATTGCCCAGTTGTCTAATTACTTTTTTGTTTGTTTTAAAGGACCACTCTAGGCACCCAGACCACTTCAGCTTAATGAAGTGGTCTGGGTGCCAGGTCCTTCTAGGGTTAACCCATTTTTTCATAATTATAGCAGTTTCAGAGAAACTGCTATAATTATGAATGGGTTAAGCCTTCCCCCTAATCCTCTAGTGGCTGTCTCATTGACAGCCACTAGAGGCGCTTGCGTGCTTCTCACTGTGAAAATTACAGTGAGAGCACGCCAGCGTCCATAGGAAAGCATTGTAAATGCTTTCCTATGAGACCGGCTGAATGCGCGCGCAGCTCTTGCCGCGCGTGCGCATTCAGCCGGCGGGGCGTAACGGAGGCAGAGAGCTCTCCGCCCAGCGCTGGAAAAAGGTAAGTTTTTACCCCTTTCCCCCTTCCAGAGCTGGGCGGGAGGGGGTCCCTGAGGGTGGGGGCACCCTCAGGGCACTATAGTGCCAGGAAAATTAGTATGTTTTCCTGGCACTATAGTGGTCCTTTAAGCACTACAAGTTTACAGGTGGTTATGGTGCAAGGACCTATTCTGTGCTAGAAATACCAGTCAATGTTTGCTTTGTTGTAGCCCTAACCTTTGGTTACCACCTAGCTTAAAGCAACAAGGCCCAGGCTCACTATACCAACTTTTCCACTATAAGCACAACTTGACCTGACTGCCAGAAGAGAGGCGAGTCACAGATTGCATCTATGCAAATAGCTGCATATAGTCCATTTCAATAAACAGTAGCTGTGCTATATGTAAACTGCCAGCAGGTGTTAAATGTTCCACTCATCCAAAATGTGTGGAACTGCTGTCTGGGTTTAAATCTACTTATCCTAAAAAAAAAAAAAATGGTGTCAGTTTATTCCCATTAAGAGACATTTGTGGCCAGGAAGGTAACAAGTCTATAAATAGCTATATTTGATGGAAAAATAATACAAACCACATCAGCGCTGTCGCACTCCACAGAAGGGCACGTCCACTCTGTATTCGTGTCTTCAGAGTCCCCTTGCGCTGCTGCAATAGCAGGTGCACCTAGGGTTAGAATTAGATCTTTTGAGCCACTAGGAATATTTGTGTCTGTTAGAAATTTTAGCGGCAGACTAGTGGTGTTAATACTTGTGACAGTGTTTATGAAACATGTACCCAATTTCCAAGCTCTCATGAAGAAAAAAAAAAAGTCAGGTTTCAGCATAATCTTAGTTTATATATTTTGAACCCTGCTTTAGAGTTTTCTGGGCTTCATATTTACCCAATTTCCATTGGAGATGGAGTATTAAAGAGAATATATATTAAAGAGAATATAGAAAACTACATTGCCCTCCTCTTGTGGCAATGTCCCTCGGCACCGAGGGACCTGCATCAGGACCATGGGTGCCCAAGGCTCATTGATGCATGTGAGAAGTGAAGGCTAGTTCCTCCACCGCCAGCCGGCAAGATTTAATGTGCATGCGCAGCAATGGCTGCTCTCACATTAGGATCTCCTCACAGGAAAGTATCAATGCTTTCCTATGGGGTTTCCGGTGATGCTGGATGTCCTCATGCAGAGTGCAAGGACATTTAGATGACCAAAAGTCATCTAAGCACCCGGACATCCCTCTAGTAGCTGTCTGATAGACAGCCACTAGAGGAGGAGATTACTCTGCAAGGTAATCTCAGTTTCTCAGAAATTAATAATTACCACTGAAGGGACATGGGACATTGCACCCAGACCACTTCAATGAGCTGAAGTGGTCTGAGTGCCTACCGTGTCCCTTTAAGCTTTGATAAATGAACCACCAGTCTGAAAGTAGCAGCATATTTGTAATAGTGGCTAATATTTGGGTACATTAGACAGCTTTTAGAACAGGTTAATGTTGCACCATATGCTTAAAGGGACACTATAATTACCAGAACTATAGCTTAAATGTAGTTCTGCTGTTTATAGCATGTCCCTGCAGGCATTTTCATATAAACACCGCCTTTCCAGAGAAAAGACGTTTACATTGCTGCTTCGTGACACCTCCAGTGGCAGCCACTAGAGGTGCTTCCTCGGGCAGCAGCACTAACGTTCAGCAACTGCGTGCTCTGTATGGAGGTGCTGAACATTCCCCCATAGAGTTGCAATGATTCACTGCATCTCTATGAGCAGATTCTGATCGGAGAAGTGTGGCGTTTTGCTGCGCATTCGCCTCCCAATGCTTTCCTATAAGAAGCAATGCGGTTTAATACAGAGTGGGGCACTGGCAGTTTAATGAGATCCAGCAAAAGAAAGCAGAGATAAATATAAAACCAAATAGCAAGTGGGGTGGTCATTAATACAGAAGGGGCACAGGAAAGCTGGATAAAAGTCTAAGCCACTTTAAGGACTACCGTTAAATTGCTAGAGAAACTATTGTCCCCTAAACCACTATTAACATAATTTTCCGCCTTTGATTCTACATCCTTGACATAGGTAAAGACTACAAATACACCGATCAGTCAATATTAAAACCAGCGACAGGTGAAGTGAACAACATTGATTAAATGATTACAATGGCACCTGTCAAGGGCTGGAATATGAAAGGAGAAAAAAATGGGCAAGCAAAAAGATCTGAGTGACTTTGACAAGGGACAAATAGTGATTGCTAGACAAGTGGATCACAGCATCTCCAAAATGGCAGGTCTTGTAGGAGTGGTTATGCAGTGGTTAGTGCCTACAAAAAGTGCTGCAAGAAAGGACAACTGATAGACCAGCATCAGGATCATGGGTACCCAAGGCTCATTGATGCATGCGAGGAGTGAAGGCTAGCCAGTCTTTTCCAAATCACACCGATTAGCTACAGTAGCTCAAATTGCTGAAAATTTTGATTGGTCAGAGTGCCCATGATAACCACTGTCCACTACCAAAAGTAGCTTCAGTGGGGCCTTGAACATCAGAACTGGATTATGGAGCAAAGGAAGGTTGCCTGGTCTGATGAATAACGTTTTCCTTTAGATCAGGTGGATGGCTGCATGTTTGTGCATAGTTTACTTTGGGAAGAGATGGCAGCAGAATGCACTGTGGGAAGAAGACAGGCTGGCAGTGTTATGCTCTGCGCAATGTGATGCTGGGAAACCATAGGTCCTGGCATTCATGTGGATGTTCCCTTTGAAAAGTACCACTTAACAAGAGAATGTTGCACACCACATACACAAAGAGTTCATTGTATTTCCTTGGCCTTTAAATTCCCCAGATCTCAATCTGACTGAGCATCTGTGGGATGTGCGGGAACAAATCCGATCCACGGATGCCCCACCCTACAATATGCAGAATCAGCTGCTTATGTCCTGGTGCCATATTCCACAGGACATGTTCAGAGTAGGGATCGACCGATTATCGGTTTTACCGATATAATCGGCCGATATTCGGTATTTTCGGCAATATCGGTATCGGCCAATTCAGATACCGATATTGCCGATAATACCTCCTAGGACCGCCAGGCTCATTACAAGCCCGGCGGTCCTGGGGGGGCGGAGAGCAAGCGCTTACTCACCTCCCAGCAGCTCCTCCAGCTCCCCAGTGCAACTCTCGCGAGACCCGCGGCCGTCAGAGCGCTGCCATGGATCACCATGGCAACGCTCCGCGCGACACGCTGGCCGCGAGAGTTGCACTGGGGAGCTGGAGGAGCTGCTGGGAGGTGAGTAAGCGCTTGCTCTCCGCCCCCCCAAAGCTCAGCCAATACCACTGGACCACCAGGGACTGTCATATCCCCCCTCCCTGGCCAGGTAACAAGCAGGGAGGGGGGACAAAAAATAATAATTAAATATATATATAAAAAAATAATTTAATAAAAAATTCCCCCTCACACACTCCATTATATACACAGACACTACACAAACACACTGTGTATATAATGCAGTGTGTGTTTGTATAGTGTGTGTTTGTATACAATGCACACAAATACACTGCATTATATACACACACTATACAAACACACACAAACTGCATTATATACACACACTATACAAACACACACAAACTGCATTATATACACACACTATACAAACACACACAAACTGCATTATATACACACACACAAACTGCATTATATACACACACTATACAAACACACACAAACTGCATTATATACACACACTATACAAACACACTGTGTATATAATGCAGTGTGTTTGTGTAGTGTGTGTATATAATGCAGTGTATTTGTGTAGTGTGTGTATATAATGCAGTGTATTTGTGTAGTGTGTGTATATAATGCAGTGTATTTGTGTAGTGTGTTTATATAATTCAGTGTGTGTTTGTGCAGTGTGTGTTTGTGCAGTGTGTGTTTGTGCAGTGTGTGTTTGTGCAGTGTGTGTTTGTGCAGGGTGTGTTTGTGCAGTGTGTGTTTGTGCAGTGTGTGTTTGTGCAGTGTGTGTTTGTGCAGTGTGTGTTTGTGCAGTGTGTGTTTGTGCAGTGTGTGTTTGTGCAGTGTGTGTTTGTGCAGTGTGTGTTTGTGCAGTGTGTGTTTGTGCAGTGTGTGTATATAATGCAGTGTGTGTGTTTGTGTAGTGTTATATAATGCAAGTGTTTATATAATGCAGTGTTTGTGTGTGTAGTGTGTGTATATAATGCAGTGTGTTTGCATAGTGTGTGTATATAATGCAGTGTATTGTGCAGTAGTGTGTTTATATAATGCACACTACACAAACACACTGCATTATATACACACACTATACAAACACACACTACATTCACTATACACACACTACACAAATACACACACACTCTGCATTCATTATATACACACACACTTTGCATTTAGTATATACAGCATTCACTTTACGCACACTACCCACACACTACACAAACACTCTGCTTTCATTATATACACACTACATTAATACACACTGCATCCACTACACACACTAAACAAATACACACTGCATCCACTACACAAACACACATGCATCCACTACACAAACACACATTGCATCCTCCACACACACTACACAAACACACACTGCATCCACAACCCACACACTACACAAACACACACTGCATCCACTACACACACACTACACAAAGACACACACTGCATCCACTACACACACACACACACACACACTGCATCCACTACACACACACTACACAAAGTCACACTGCATCCACTACACGTGGCATGTATATTTTGTGCATTTACCTTTAGAAATAGTTTTTATTTTCCAAAATGGTAAATGTACAGAATATCGGCAAATTATATCGGCTATCGGCCTGAAAGTTCACAGAATATCGGTATCGGTATCGGCTCTAAAAAATCAATATCGGTCGATCCCTAGTTCAGAGGTCTTGTGGAGGCCATGCCTCGATGCATCAGCAGTTTTGGCAGTACAAGGGGGATCTACACAGTATTAGGCAGGTGGTTTTATTGTTGTGGCTGATCAGTGTATGGAGTTCACAGGTAGATATACAAGATGTATAAAATTCAGATGCATGTATGACCTACATTAAGAAAATTAATATTGTAGCTCTCTCCTAGAAAATGTTTTCCTTCACTATGGAGGACAATAGTGTATCACCTGTTTTACCTGCACAGGTTTGTTCCATTAACAACTAGGTCCCAATTACCATACAATGCATTGACACTTACCGGTTTCCTGGACACAAGGTTCAGACAGGCTGTTATAGTCTGCTATTCCAAATATGTTGGAAGCCATCTTATGTCGTCTAGTAGGTTGAGATGGCTGGTCACCAACACCAAACGTGAAGCTTGACCCTCCGCCTGGAGGCCTAAGGATCCTGCGGGAACAAACAAGTATAAGTCAGATACATTAAACAATTATTTTCAATGAATATCCTTGCTTGCTCTTTGCCAATTGGGAGTAGCCATCTTTTGCCCTCTTTGGTAAGACTAAACACAATTTGAAGGTTTGGAACTATTGCAGAGTGCATTTATAAATACTCTTTAGACTCCCATGTATTCACTAAAATAGAGGCCATATTAAATGCAATCTGGCTTAAGTAAAATAACAGATTTTCTTGAGAGGCGAGCAGTTTGCCAGCATTGCATTTCAAGGCAATTGGCAATAAAGACTGGAGCCTGTAGTCATAGAAAGCCATCTCCTGGGTCTCCAATCCAGCATCTGTAGATTAAACTAAAAATCAATTTGGCCCCTATAGACCGCTTTCTTCTGTATTTGTATGCAATTAAATTGAGAGCTGAAAAGCCAATGAATTGTTTTCACAGACATGTTGAACTGATGTCACTAATGTGGAAGAAGGGACTTTAGAGATATCTGAACAGAGTAGACCAGACAGCTGGAAAGGGTCAAACTATATAAGAACCTGGGCTATTTAATATGAGGCCATTTCATCTCATATTTCTGCCAATTTGTGAATTTTATACCCCTACATGGTAATTCACTATAATGAGAATTCAAGATTCTGGGGGAAGTTATGCTTTCCATTTAGCTACTCTTGTCTTACATTTGAAATGCTTTGAATTCTCAATTTAGTAAATAACTGCTAATTCAAAAACCAGAAGGTAATAGTGTTGGGAATAGTTTTGTATTCCTAGCAATATAGTTTTCCTTTAAAGGTATAGTCACTCAGCCACTGGAGGAGCTTCCTGCATCCAAATGGATCTTTGGTCTGGTATCTTACGCTGCACATCCTCACACTCTGCATGAGGATTTACAGCGTCAGATTCCCCCTCCCCCTATAGGGAAGCACTGATTCAATGCTTTTCTATGGGTGGGTCTAATGCACACTCAGCATTTGCCGCACATGCGTATTAGCGCATGCTCGTCACTGGACAGATGACGAGGTGGATACACAACCCAGCGCCAAGGGATATCGGCGCTGGGATAAGACAAGTAAATAAATGTTTTTAACCCTTTATTTACTGCGATGGGATGCCAGAGAGAGGTGAGGCACAGTGAGCTAAAGTGCCAGGAATACAGCTTTGTATTCCTGTCACCTATAGTATCCCTTTAAGTTAATTCCAGGCACTTAAACCGTAGAAACCCTGAACAAATACAGAATCAGCAAGTGAAGCACAGGTTAAATCCAGCAATAACTAATGCATTATAGTTCTAGTTAATATGTCTAATACGTACACCGTGAGCCTGATTGAGCAGAATGATCACTGGCTGCTCTGCAATTAACATGAGAGCAGAGTTTCCTTTGTTAAACACACATCTAAAATACTGCTGAGACAGTAACTAACCTCACCCAACAGCATCCAGGCTTAAAGGGACACTAAGCACTATCATTACATCTCATTAAATTGGTTAGTGCCCAGAGTCTCCTGGCATTGTCCCTTGTTTTAAATCCTTTTCAAGCAGTTTAACACTAAATGAGAGATTACACACTTCCTTTTAGCCATACCAATTAATACTACCAATGGGCACTGTGATAGGCTGAATGCTGTCTGCAGACACTCAGGCTAATGCTTCCATATTAGCCAAGCATCAGAGTATCAATGGGCTGTTTGGGACTCATTTAGCATAAAAACGTTTAATGCTGAAAAGGACATCACCGGGGGATTCCAGACACTATATCCACTTTTGTTATAGTGCCTACAGTGTCCCTTTAATTGTCAAACCCAGAGAGGAAAGCAAGAAGCCCATCGCCCTTTTGGGTGGCACAGTGGGCAAAGGAGCACTTCTCAGTAGCAGCACCATGGGTCAAAGCAGAAGCCCCATTCTCAATGGCAACAGCGCATTAGCCACTTAATGGCAAAGCGCAGGAGACCCTCTCCCGCTTAAGGGTGGCATCCAGTGGGTTAAGGAGGCCCTCTCAACGGCAGCTCTCCCCCTTAAAGCCAGTGCCTAGGGCTAAAGCAAGAGGCTCTACCTCCCCTACTTTGTATGAAGAGCTGTAAGCCCCTAAGCAGAAGCTTTCATCAGCTTTGACCTGCAATGCAGGGCTAGCTCATTGAGCACCAGTAAAGAGCAAGGCAGGGAGCAATACACAAACTCCAACTGTGCTTAAACAGTTTGACTTCTTACATTGGGTGGATGCAAACACGCTGCTGGCACTATAACAACCAGTGCGTGCTGTAATAGTGATGGTGCTTGGAGTGTTCCTTTAATAGAAGTGCTCTTAGAGCAAAGCAAGAGGCTCTCTTTAATGGTAGACCAAAGCAGGTTCTCCTCTTCCCCTTAATGTTGGCATGAAGCAGTTGCAACATTAATCAAGTGCCATGGAGCAGAGCATTGCCCCTTTATGATGGCACCCACAGGGCAGATCGGGAGCCTCTCCCCTTTAACCCCTTAAGGACCAAACTTCTGGAATAAAAGGGAATCATGACTTGTCACACATGTCATGTGTCCTTAAGGGGTTAAAGTAACACTCCCTTAAAGGCAGCTTGCAAGAGTGCAAGGAGGACAGAATAAGATGCCCACCACTCATCTTGACAGATGTGCCCAGAGCAGGAGCCTCCTCTGAACAGGAGACTCCTTGACAACAGCACCAAGGAGTATCCAGAGCAGGAGATCACCCGATGGCAGCAAATAAGCATCCTGCATCACCTGGAACAAAAAACACAAAGGGAGGGAGCCGCCCTGTACATAAAAGGGAAAGCCTGTCACAGTGAGCTGTAAACTCTGGCTTGAAGAGAACAATAACCTCCAGCTGTCAAGGTACTACAACTCCCATGAGGGTGTTCTAGTGAGAGGAGTGGAGGGGTCTGCTTTAATGGCCATCCCTGTATTTAAGTACCAGCAGGACAAGTCCATCACATCCCCCAACCTCAGTCAGTCTCCACATAATACACATACTACACAGACAAGGCGTGTAACATTGTTCTTCCACATTAGTATTATTGGCATGATACACGCCTATTACATATCAGTGAACGTGGGAGTGCACCGCCCTGGATAAATCCTGGAGTAGGATAAAGATTTGTTATATATTGTCCAGCAGTGGGGGGTGGTGTCCATTGGAAATACTTCCCATTTCTATTCCATGTTCGTAGTTGTTTTTGGCATGATACACACAATCACTGCCTCAGCATACCACAAACACACAATCACAGCCTCATCATACAACACACACAAAGCATACCACAAACACACAATTACAGCCCCGGCACACTGAACCCCCCACCCCGGCACACTGAACCCCCCCCACTGGGCACACTGAACCCCCCCCACACTGAACCCCCACCCGCCTGGCACACTGGCCACCGCCTGGCCTGGCACGCGGACCCCGCCTGGCACCCGCCTGGCACCCCCGCTGGCACACAGCCCCCCAGCCTGGCACACTGAGCCCCAGCCTGGCACTGACCCCAGCCTGGCACACTGACCCCCAGCCTGGCACACTGGCCCCCAGCCTGGCACACTGCCCCCAGCCTGGCACGGCCCCAGCCTGGCACTGGCCCCACCCCCCAGCCTGGCACACTGGCCCAGCCTGCTGACCCAGCCTGGCACACTGACCCCCCCAGCCTAGCACCCCGACACCCCCCCCGTTGCTGGCAGGGAGGAGGCTGTCACGATGCGGCCGGTGTGCCAGGTTTCCCTGCGCAGGATGGGATGGTTGCCATGCAGCATGCTGTCATTGTTCAGTGGGTGTGGTACCTCCAGCTCGCCATCACCGGGAACTACCGACCCCGGGCCGCCCATTCACCGACACCGAGTGCCCTGAATGCCCGCTCCGGTGACGGCTCTGGGTACGGAGGGGTTAACCTGCTTTGTTTCTGATCCCAGCGGTAAGTGATCCGGTACCAGCAACCCCCTCCCCCTCCCCCTCACACCGGTACCAGCACGGCACCCCCTCCCGGTACCAGCAACCCCCTACACCCTCAGTACCTGGAACTGCTGCGGCCCTCCGGGTCCAACCCGCTGAACGTTGATGTAGTCGTCATATCCACACACGGCGTCAATTTACTACTGGCACAGGCGGCGGCGAACGCTGCAATTTATACACAATGCCACGCCCCTGCGAGAAGCTGATTGGCTGCTGACAGACCGTTAGGCTCCGTTCAGTGAGACGGCTGGCAAAGGGGTCTGTACGCACAACCGTTATCCAGACAGTCCGGAGAGTTGGGAATGCCTCGAACGCCGATTGGTGCAGCCGGAAGAAAGACCGTGCCCCTTTGCGGCGTGCTATTGGCCGAGGGAGGTGTCAGTCAGCTGGGGCACGCTGTGATTGGATGGGCTGCGACTAGCCCTGATGAGATGAGGTCATAGGGATAGACCGTGATTGTGCAGAAAGGCTGAGGGAGGAAGGGATGCTGGGTGTCTGGATTAACTGGGAAAATGGTTGATTCACACGTGACGTGACAATAAAAAAAATGTAAAGCATGTGATGCATAATACATACCTCCCAAGGGACCCTGTGTAGAAGAACAGTCCTTATTTTAGGTCCATAGCCACCTGTCACTTTCTATCAGGTTATCCAAAATAATGGGTATCTGAGGGTATAGTAAAATCCTCACATACATTACAGAAATGTGTCTTTAAACCTCAATGAAGGTGTATTTTGAAGGGTCTTCATGAGGAATCGCCTCCAGTGCCACTAGCACAGTGATTTTAGACGTGCGTAAACATTGCTGTTTCTCACAAACAGCAATGTTTTACATTGAACTGAACAAGGGGCGGGGACTATGCACCAAAGCCACTACATTAAGATTATTATTATTATTATTATTTGGGGCATTTATATAGCGTCAACTTATTCCGCTTTACAATATTGTAAAAAGATGGGAAATTTAACAATAAAAGAGACAATTACAAAATGCTCAAGGGAGCTTACAGTCTAAAGCAGCGATTTCCAAATCAATCCTCAAGGCACGCCTACCAGTCCAGGATTAGGGATTACCCAGTTGTGTTTAAGGTGTGTGTAGAAAGAAAAAAAAATCACATTGACACAACTGTTGAATCCATAAATCCTGGATTGGGAGTCGTGCCTTGAGGACTGGTTTGGAAACCACTGGTCTAGAGGATAAAATGCTTTTTTGTGATTAGCAGAGAAGGATGAAGATACTTCTTGGCCCCAAGGCAGGTTAACGCCCCACCCCGCTCCTTCCGCCCATTCTGAGTAAATTCATGGTCCTGGGGCTCCTGTCTAGATCATGGACCATAGGCAGCTGCCTAATGTCAACCCCATGGTGCTTAGAGTTTCTCTTTAAATTTGCTCATATGCACCTCCTGAAGGATTCACCATTCTCTTTGCAGCCATTTACCAATCCCGATTCCTGATTCCTTGCAGTGATGGTGTAATATTGTTCAATAATTGGAGGACGCAATAGTTTAAGCAGTAAATTTATCACTCTTGGCGTAGACTGTGACACTTGGGACGGTTGGGAGACATGCATTGAATGCCAATCAATTCACATTTTAGTGAATGCCCTGGATTACTCTTTTATTATTATTGGTATTTATATAGCGCCTGCTTATTCTGCAGCGCTATTATTCTATATTGTTATGCTGCTTGTATTAAAAGCCAGAGTGTTCACATATATTGCTATTTTGGGTCACAATACACACTCCCTACACCAAAAGTGTAAAGTTGAGGAAAGGGTCTGTTTTGAGCTATGTTACGGCAATCATCAGGACCTGTAGGAAGTATTCTCATTATGATTGTTATTTCATTTGTCACTGCATGCCTTTCAGTGACAGGTGACAGCCAGTCCTCCCAGCAGCTGTTATTAAGCTATTTCAACAATCAGGGTGGGTATGTCGGTTCACTGTATCATAACATGGTTGCATCTGCTTGTTACAGCAGCTGTGTGCCCCGACAGTAACTCAATCTACGGGGGGGGGTTCATTGTATAAATATAATAATATATCCAAGCACCATGTCGTGTTTAATCCACATTTTATGTCCAAACAAATTTGCTTAGCCCGCAAGCTATATCAAATTGTCTCAATTCTGACCAATCCTAGCTTAAACCAATGACTGTGTACGTTGACATGATAATCTGTTCAAGATTCCCATGTGAAACCGTTTTAATCCACTCAATTAAAGACTGTAGGACATGATGAAGTTGTCATAGATAAATAAGCAAGACATTCCACACTCCAAGGGGGCGGCCCGCGTAGCAGGGAACTGCCATCGGGTTAATTGCTTCCTCCTCCCTCCCCCACGGCATTGCTAGGAGGAAGTGGTCAGTATCAGTGGACCCCAGGGAAGCCACTTGACCTCAAGTCTCGTTAATGGTCTTTTATTGAGAAGAAACAAAATAACGACTAGTATTTACAACTGTGTATCTGTGAGCGTATGTGTGTGTGTGTGTATTGGGATGTGTGTGTATGTGTTTGTCCCTGTTAGTGTGTGTATGAATCTGTGATGAATCTGTGAGTCTGTTTGTAAATGTATGAATTTGTGAGTGGTCAAGGAACTATCTGGATCTTTAGCATGATTTGCGACTCACTCTATTTATCAACATAAAGCTGAGATGGAAGAAGGAATGAACACCACTGTAGCCACTAAATGTTTACCAAGGGTCGCTGGGCCAAAAAAAGTCTGTTAAGGTTTTCTGGGATCAGAATGTATTAATTGGCCCCAGAAACACCCTTATAATACACGAATGCTCAGGGAAGTGCAGCCATTTTGCTACATTTGTAAATATATTGGGGCGTTAAGGCCAACTCCTTTGGCTTTGCACCCCTCCCTGTCACATGAACCTAATTCCAGGGCCCAGTTTAACTTTGCACTGCAGAGAGCCTCTGGAGCAAGGAGTTCCCAAGTAAATAGGTTAATCTCATAAGTGCAGACATGGAGCTGCTAGAGTAGGACCTGCCAAGAATGGGGTATATTGACGTTGTGGCAGGCTTATGTAATGTATGGTCAAATACTGTAACTAAACCCCCATTATTGTTTAAGTCAGGTGTTTGCTAAAAAAAAAAAAAAAAATATTCAATTTGATGCGCTTTGTGTATTAAGAAGCAAAATCTTTATTAATTTGGAAAGCATTGAAGAATCGTATGATCTTAAGACGCTAACAGCATCACTTCGTGGAACGAACGGACCACACAGTTGATGGTCCCCTGGCGTGCTTTCTTGTCGCAGCGTGCTGTGGGGTCTAACAGCTCGGCCCGAGCACAAATTGAGGGGAGTAACGGAGTTGGACTTTACCTTTTAGGTAGCACCTGGACGGCTGTGAAGCATATGAACCTGGTTGATCGATGCCCGAGCCTGGATTAACTTCACCAGGGATGGTCGCGAGCGTGGATGTTCATACGGTCGTGCAATAGGATTGGAGGTCAGGACAAAAGGGGGCGTCCGCTGTTGGGAGGGGCCTGTGATTGATGCTTGTCCGGGGCTGGAGTTGTTGTGAGCCCGATCTCGCAAGTTTATTCGCAGTGGTGCCAAATGAAAACATCAGTTAGGGAACATTCACTTACCCAAACAATGATCAGACGGTTTCTCTGTCGATGTCAATGCAGCTTGCATCGACTATTGTCTCCTAAACTTTTTCCTTTTGTTGCACTTCATTCTGTTTATCCACTGTTAGGATAACATGTTCTGTTCCCTATTACACTCTAATCCTCACGCATTGTTTGTTCTATTCAAAACAATCGTCAAACTGAAAAGGTGATCCCTGCCTGGTGCCTCACCGATAAGTTACAAATCAGTACTCTTGTTTTCCAAGTTTATGCCTCTGTGAATTCTATTGCCTGCGGCAGCCAGTTCAATCACTGCTTACTCACTATACCTGCATTTTAATTATTAACATGTGCTGTATATTTGTATGCACATACTGATATGTCGCGCCACATGCGGTTCCTCATTTGACTTTGGAAACAAAAAAATAAATAAAATATAAAACCTCAGATAAATATTGTAAAAAAATTTTTTTTAATTGAATAGCGTTGGATAGTATTTATTTTTGTACAAATGTAAATTGTAATAATAATTTAATATTCATTTAAAGTACTAGTTTATTAATTTAGTTGCTGCCATCTTTGATTTTGGGGCTCAGAGAGCGTAGGTCCAGTGTTTCTAGTATCACCCCATGGATAGTACTGTCGTCTTGTTGCGGCCTACAAGTGAAATATTATCTAACGCTCCTGTCTAACGAATGAAACTTGCTTTAGATGGGGGGGGTGGAGAGGGGGGGTCTAAAGCAATTTCTATTTGTGAGACAAATAGGGGATAACATTCCTTGGATCAGTAGTGAGAACAGATTTGTAAAAAGTGGATTTTTTTTTAAAATCCAACCCACATAATCATCTGATTGTCACCTGTCACCCCATGTAACGCATAAACACATATATAAAGATAACTTTTTAAAAAAACATGTACATTGTTATCATTAGTTTTGACTGAAGCAATGTTCTAGATAAATCTAGATATGTATTGATCTGGACTCTGCCTGTTTCTCTCAGGATATGGTATTGGCAGCGTCACAGAACAGCTGATGCTGGACTCCGTATAGTGATATTTCGATCTTAAAAAAAATAAAAAAAATAGAACATATTTATTTTAAGTCAGATTGAATGGGTGTTTGTGCATTTCTACATGCTCGTGTTTATTTATTGCCCCAGACAGCTGCCCTGACTGTACGAACTGTGTGTGTTCACCAAACATTTATCAGGGCAAAGCATCAATGATTCCAAAAAAAGTAAGCAGAACACAGGGAAAATCTATTAATACCTACAATTGACCTGTTACTCCAACATAACTATTCATTGATGCAGGATTGATCAGAGAATGACAAATATTTAGGGGCATAATAGCCAAATTGGAAAAATAACCCATTTCAACCAATTTTCTAGATTGAGTATCATAGCAAAAAAAAAAAATATATATATAGAGAGAGAGAGAGAGAGAGAGAGAGAGAGAGAGAGAGAGAGAGAGAGAGAGAGAAATTTCCTACAATTTCTGGCAATTCATAGTTTAGACCAGTGTTTTTCAACCACTGTTCCGCGGCACACTAGTGTGCCGTGAGATGTTGCCTGGTGTGCCGTGGGATGTCTGATGTTCTGATGTCCGGGCTGTGATCAGGGCCGGACTGACCCACCGGGATACCGGGAAATTTCCCGGTGGGCCGCGGCACCTGGGGGCTGCGAGGGCACATATGTGCCACCGGGTGGCCGGTCCGGTGGCACACTGAGAGGGGGCCGGCCGTGTTCCAGACTGGAGCCGTCGGGCCGGGTGGCAGCTTCGCCGGTCCGGCGGCACTCCAGTCACTGGCTGCTGATGGAGGAGGAGACTGTCTACCATGCTCCCTTGCGGTTCCACCGCGAGGGAGCATGGTAGACAGGCTCCTCCTCCATCAGCCATCAGCAGCAGTGACTGAGTGCACCGAAACCGGCTTCCACCAACAGCACTTAAATCGCCTACCTCTCTAAGATGGGGTAGGGGCAGGTGGAGATAGGGAAGAGTTAGGGAAGAGGGGGTAGATAGGGAAGGGGAGGGGAGAGACACGGGAAAGGAGGGGAGAGGGAGGACACAGGAAAGAGGGGAGGGAGGAGAGACACAGGAAAGGGGAGGGAGAGGGGGGAGGAGCACAGGGAAAGAGAGGGAGGGAGGGAGAGGGGAGGGAAAGGGAAGGGGAGGGAGAGGGAGGAACATGGGGAAAGGGGAGGGAGAGGGGGAGGGAGGAAAGGGGAGAACACAGAAGGGAAAGGGGGAGAGGAGAATGTGAGGGGGAGAGGGGGAGACTTAGGGGAAAGGGGAGGGAGAGATGGTGATAGGGAGGAACAGGGGGAGAGAGAGGGGAGAGGGAGAGATACAGGGAAAGGGGAGGGAGAGATGGGAGGAGGGAGAGATGAGGTGAGGGGGAGAGGGAGGAACACAGGAAGGGGGAGGGAGATGGGGAGAACACAGGGAAAGGGGAGGGAGAGATGGTGAGAGGGGAGAGACACAGGGAAAGGGGGGAGGGAGAGATGGTGAGGGGAATAGGGAGAGGGGAGAGACACAGGGAAATGGGGGAGGGAGAGATGGGAGAGACAGGGAAAGGGGGGAGGGAGAGAGATGGGAGAGACAGGGAAAGGAGGGAGGGAGGGAGATGGGAGAGACAGGGAAAGAAAGGAGGGAGGGAGATGGGAGAGACAGGGAAAGGAAGGAGGGAGGGAGGGAGGGAGGGAGATGGGAGAGACAGGGAAAGGAGGGAGGGAGATGGGAGAGACAGGGAAAGGAAGGAGGGAGGGACGGAGATGGGTGTTTATTTGATTCCTATTCAAGAGAATTACTTTATATATATATATTCAATATAGGCACAGAGTTAAATTTTTTGACATTTTCTAATGGTGGTGTGCCTCGTGATTTTTTTCATGAAACAAGTGTGCCTTTGCCCAAAAAAGGTTGAAAAACACTGGTTTAGACTAACAAAAACAACATTGTGCAAACAATGAGTCCGTTGTTCCTTGTTATATATTAAGAATATATTGGTTATAAAGAAAAACCAGATGACACAGAAAATGTCTCAAACTATTGAGTTTACTAGGCTGTCCAGTAAACCACAATGAAGGGTTATTTCAACCACCGTGACCACTTCTGCATTTAGAAGTGGTCATGGTGGTAGGAATCTGTACGTGCAGCATTTCTGCTTAAACCGCTGCATATACCCCTAGCACACATGACTCAGGCAGTCCAGAAATCTGTTCGAGACCAACTAATGTCAATTCTGTGCAAAAATGATGTATGTCATCAGAGCACACGGCGCGCTGGAGACAGAAATGATCAGCTTCTACCCTTGCAGTCAGTGCCTCCCTTCCTAATTTCAGCCCTCCCTGCTGTCCTCACCTTGCTGAATGTGCCTCCATTTTTGTTTTTTTAAATTCTATACCTCCCTTCCCGGCTCAGAACATGCGCATGCTCTATGAGAAGGATATGCTTAGACCTCGCGAGCGGGATGTGGAAACTAGCAAAGAGATCTTCGCCTGGCGCTGGATTCCATTTAAAGCTTTTTTTGCAGGTTTATAAGGGGGACCTACTTACTAATGCCGAGCACAGCATTGTAAATACAAAAATGCTCATTAAAAAGGGTTGCAGTAACTTCTCCAGCACCTCTTACATGACCAATTATCCCTTAAAAAATAACTTCATATTATACCCATGATTAAACAGCCAACGAGCAGTGGTTTTGTCTACAAAACAAGTGTATAAATATCTGTTAATGTGTTAAACAGAAGGAGAGCAAATGTTTTCCAAATTACTTCTTCGTGACTTTGGAATAGAAAAGATTGAGTGTTTGTTTAAGGTCAAAGGGTAGGCCTAGTATTGTCCTAGCCCATATGGAGATTAGAAATTGCTTTCAGTAACTCAATGTTGTCATTAAAGGGACACTCCAGGCACCCAGACCACTTCTGCCCATTGGAGTGGTCTGGGTGCCAACTTGCACCACCCCTAACCCTGCAAGTGTAATTATTGCAGTATTTATAAACTGCAATAATTACCTTGGAGGGTTAAGTCCTCCTCTAGTGCCTGTGTATCAGACAACCACTAGAGGGACTTCCAGGTTCTTAGAACACAAAAAGTGCTTTAAATGACGCTGGACGTCCTCACGCTATGTGAGGACCTCCAGCATTGCCGAAATCTCCATAGGAAAGCATTGAATAATGCTTTCCTATGGGGAGGTCTAATGCGCATGCGCAGCCATTGCCACTCATGTGCATTAGGTCTCCCCCGCCGGCTGACGTTGGCGGGGTAGGAGAGTAGGCAGAGCCTGACGCAGCGCCTAGGATGGGGGTGGGAGGGAGAGGTGCAACGAATATGTTTTCCTGGCACTGGCGAGTCCCTTTAAATGTGCAAATCTGCTATGAAATATACCTAGAATCAATTTTATCAATATCTTGAATCAAAGCTAAGTGATATTGGTGGCTATTTATTTTGGTCAATTAACGGAACACTCCGGGCTGGAAGTGGCCCAAGATTTTTTTTTTCCAACAAATTATATAGGTAATGTATTAATAAATTTATGTCAAACTAACTTAACTGGATTGTATAGAGATTAAAGCAGAAATGTAGAGAAAGGTGTTGCAGCGCATGTGGTCTACTTGGACTTTGCTATAGCATTTGATATGGTTCCACCACAAATGTTACTATATGAATTGAAAGCTTCTCATTGGCTGAGAATATTAGCTGAGTTATACCTGCCAATGAGCTAAGGGCTGCTGCACTGGATTGATCTCAAAACACGAGCCTCTGGCTGCACAGGAAGAGGCAAACAGTGCATCACATACCTCAGATAAGTTGCCAAACCATTCTCAGCTGACTACTTATATTAAAAAAATATTTTTTAGAAAGGAGGGTGTTTTAAAAATAAATAAATAAATGTACGTATATTTATCTTTTTATTTCTACTTTATGCATGTTTATAATGTTTTTTACTAGTGATTAATGAGATCCTTGAGGTTGATGCTGTGAGACTAAATATTTGGTATCTGGTTCGATTTTCGTAAGGAACAAACGAAGGTCTCCTCTTTCGGTGATAATCAGAAGACTTCTTTGTTTGCTCATAAAATGATTTCTCATCTGTGCATCAGCTCCCCTCCTCTCCCTCCTCAATTCCCCTCCCCACCTTTTTTCCCCTTTTTTCTATTTTTTAACCTTACTTATAGCAATGCCCAGTAGGAAGGCTGAGCTAGGTAGCCCACTTCCTATTATTAGTCAACAACAATTCTCTCCTTTTCCTTTTCTTTCCTTCTTCTTTTTTACTCTACTCCTTCTTTCTCCTATTCTAGAAGTACTCTACTCCTTCTTTCTCCTATTCTACAAGTACTCTGCACCTTCTTTCTTCTATTCTACAAGTACTCTGCTCACAGACAAACACACACACACAGACACACACTCACACATACATTTACAGACACACACACTCACAGACAAACACTCACACATACACTTACAGACACACACACACACTCACATAGAAACACATACACACAAATATACACATACTCACACATGCACTTACAGACACTCACACACACATACACAGACAGACACACAGACACACACAAACTTACAGACACACACATATACTTACAGACACAGACACACACACACACACACACAGACACACATACACTTACAGACACACACACACACACACATACACTTAATGACACACACACACACACATACACTTACAGACAAACACATATACACACAAATTATTAATATTAAATGTCCACCCAGCCTCCCTACCTGGAGAGCTGGTGTGGATCTGTCCCTGGGGTCCAGTGGGGCTTCACTTCGGCGGGTGGCTAATCAGACGCGGCGAGGGAGCTCTAACCTCTCTGCTCTGCTTCCTCGCGGACTGTCTACTGATGCCGGGAGCTGGAATATGACGTCATATTCCGGCTCCCGCGGCATCAGCAAACATCGCGCGAGGGAGCAGAGCAGAGAGGTTAGAGCTCCCTCGCCGCGTCTGATTAGAACTCTGCCATGCCTGGGGGTCCAGAAGGTGGCCTGGCAGGAAGGAGTACTTCCTCCTGCTGGTCACTGAAGACTTGCACACGCAGAGCCGCTCGCGCCCGCCCAAAAGGAGAAATCCTCTTAAAAAGAGGATTTAGCCTCCGAAATCCCTACCGCCCACCTGGAATCCTGAAACGCCCACTAGTGGGTGGTAGGGACCAGGTTGACGACCCATGCACTAAATGGTAGTGAATTAGGGATAACCACACACGAGAAGGATTTGGGAATTGTTATAGACAACAAATTAGGCAGCAATATGCAATGTCAATCTGCAGTTGCTAAGGCCAGTAAGATTTTGTCATGTATAAATAGGGGCATAAATTCTCGGGATGAAAATATAATTTTGCCTCTTTATAAATCGCTGGTAAGTGCACCTTGAATATGCTGAGCAATTTTGGGCGCCTGTTCTAAAGAAGGATATCATGGCACTGGAGAGGGTCCAGAGACGAGCTACAAAATTGATAAAAGGAATGGAGCATTTTAGTTATGAAGAAAGGTTAAAAAAATTAAATCTGTTTAGTTTGGAAAAATGGCACCTGAGAGGGGAAATGATAACTTTTTTTTGAATTCTTTATTTTTCGGTGCAAGTGTAATAATACAAACATTGTATGAATATGCCACAACAGCAATTGCATAAGATATGGCAGTAGTCTGAGCTTCCTGCAGTTGGGGCTAAGAGGGTCTGTGCACTTTTGTATTACGTAGGACTGGGTAGTCGTAACGAGTTGGTCGCCCGTACCAGTGGGGATTGTGATTGTGTTGTCTAGTGTTATTGGTAGATTTCACCAATGTTGGTATGGCACTGGTACAGGATTAACGCTGGTAAGCCTCCTGGTCCTTTGTGGTCGTGTGGTGTGTATAGAGTTGGATATTAGAATAAGGACTTGGGGTTTGAGTGTCAGCTATGTGTGGATGGTTCGGATTTCAGAGTATGGGTAACCGTGCTGTCGTGGGGCTGAGCTCGTTGAGACTGTGGAGGGAGACTATGTGTTTTGAGTAGGTTATATCACTCTAGTGAGTATGTGCTCCATCGATTGCTATGCCCCTTGACCCCGAGGCATTAGGGGAGGGGTCAGTGTGTTGCTTTACCACCTTTAGGCTACAGGGTTATGAAACCCTTTCCAGTAGAGGAGATGAGTGCCTAGTGAAAGGTAGGTTATTCATAACTTGGTATAGTGAGTGAAACCTGAATCTTTAGCAGTAAGAGAAAAAAAACCCCCAAAAAAACCAACACTTTTAGGTAACAATAACAGAAGAAAGTTTGTTGTGTGTTCAGTCCAGGTTTTATGTCACAGGTCCAGGGTGCAAATTGTTTGCTCCTATGGCGTTGTTGGAGAGCCCCAGTGTAGTCAGCAAGGCCGGTCCTTCTTCCGCATTGGTGATCTTGTAGTGTTGGTCGCCTTTCGTCACCCATAGCGTTCTGGGGGTTGCCCATCTGTAGACGAGGCCCTCTGCTTGTAGGGTGGTGGTCACAGGCTGCATGCTCTTGCGCCATGTTAATGTGTCCCTGCTCAGGTCCTGGAAGAAGGTGATTTGCTGTGTTTCGAAGTCGTAGGGTGCCTTCCCTTTTATGGAGGTTATTAGGGCTATTTTGTCCGTCAGGGTTTGGCATCGTAAAATTACTTCGCGTGGGGCTGTCTTGGGTGCCCGTTGCGGTTTGGCTATGCGGTATACTCCATCAAATAGAAAATGTTTTGCTTGTCTGTTGGGGATGAGTGAGGCCACCAGGCGCCTGATAAAGTGGGGTAGTTCCTCCAGTGGCACCGATTCCGATATCCCCTGATCTTAATATTTTTCCTCCTCCCCGGTCGTCTAGGATGTTTACTTGCCTGGTGATGTTAGCCTGTGCTGTTTGTAGCTGGGCGACTGTGTCTGTTAGTGAGTTTAGGTCTTGGCGTAGGTCTTTCACTTCTTGTTCTGTGGCCTGGGTTCGGGCCGACACCACCTGCACCTCTGCTGCTAGCCCCTTTAAGTCTGCTTGCCACATTAGTTGTAGGTTACCTTGGAGTCCCTCCAGCATGGCCTGGATGTCCTGTTTTGTTGCTGGGGCTAGTCCATTGGGAGCTTGTACTTGTATATTGCCTGTGTTGGCCGCTGCTGTGCTGTGATCTGAGTCTCCATCTTCAGACCTCTCAGGTGAGGCTGCCATGTTAGCCCGGGTCTGTGCGGGTGGAGGGTTCTGCAGCATGCTGCTTATGTCCCGGTGTGGCGTGGAAGCGCTTGTGGCTGGTTTGTGGGACCTCCGTCCCATTTCTTCTGATGTGTGGAAGTCTGCCTCTGTGAGCTGCGAGCTCCGGTCAAGCCACGCTGTCAGCTCCCTGGTGAGGTACTGGTCGCGTGTGCGGTAGGCCCCCGGTCCCTTGATGCGGCTTTTCGTGCCCGACTTTTGAAAGAAAGGCATCTGCGGGTTCAGCAAGGTGGTGGGAGGTTGTGCTAGTCGCCTGTTGTAGTCGATGAGTTGCGGGTGTGCCGTTATTTCAAGTTTTTTGCGCTGGCTGTGCGGAGCTCTTGCAAATGGCGACTGCTCCGTTTTGTCGTTGGCTCCGCCCCCCGGAAATGATAACTTTATACAAATATATTCGGGGCCAGTACAAACCTTTATCTGGAAATCTATTCGTAAACAGGGCTATACATAGGACACAAGGTCACACCTTTAGGCTGGAAGAAAGGAGATTTCATCTAAGGCAAAGAAAAGGTTTTTTTACAGTAAGAACAATAAGGATATGGAATTCTCTGCCTGAAGAGGTGGTTTTGTCAGAGTCCATACAGATGTTTAAACTGAAATTGGATAAATACTTACAAAAACATAACATACAGGGATATACTTTCTAATTAGTGGGGTAATAGCTGCTTGATCCAAGGAGACATCTGACTGCTATTTTGGGGTCAAGAAGGATTTTTTTCCTAGTTTGTGGCAAAATTGGAAGCGCTTCAGACCGGGTTTTTTGCCTTCTTTTGGATCAACAGCAACAACATTTGTGAGGAAGGCTGAACTTGATGGACGCAAGTCTCTTTTCAGCTATGTAACTATGTATGTGCTGGTGTGTGTCTGCGTGTCAAGGTGTGTGTATCTGTGTTTGTATGTGCCGGTGTGTGTCAATGTGTGTGTATCTGTGTTTGTATGTGCCGCTGTGTGTATCTATGTGTGTGTGTTGTATCTGACAAACGGATACACACACCTTGACACACAGTGTGTATCTGTGTGTGTGTGTACGTATCTGTGTCAAGGTGTGTGTATCTGTATCTGTGTGTCAAAGTCTGTGTATCTGTGTTTGTATGTGCCAGTGTGTGTTTCTATGTGTCAGTGTGTATCTGTGTGTGTGTGTATTTATCTGACACACAGATACACACACACACACTGGCACATAGTGGCACACAGATACATACACCTTGACACACAGTATGTATCTGTGTGTGTGTATGTGTGTGTGTACGTATCTGTGTCAAGGTGTGTGTATCTGTGTGTCAAAGTCTGTGTATCTGTGTTTGTATGTGCCAGTGTGTGTATCTATGTGTCAGTGTGTATCTGTGTGTGTATTTATCTGACACACAGATACACACACACACACTGGCACATAGTGGCACACAGATACACACTGACAGATATATATACACACAGTGAAACATACACATACCTTGAAACACACAGATACACAACCTTGCACATAAACACACAGATTCACACACATTGGCAAATACACACACTGACACAGGTACACATACACACACACTCACATACATATCTGTTTAACTTACCTTTTTTCTTCCTTCAGTGCTGCTGGCTGAGGATGGTGTGCCAGGTCGGCAGCTACTCACTCCCCATTGCATTCCCCGCCAGTGCATTCTGTCTGGGAGGAAGTGCTGTCACTTCCTCCCAGCATCCCATAAAACAGGGGTCCGGTTACAGTTTTAGATTTACACGGACACCTGTTTTTAGCCATACCCATTGGGTGGCTCTAAATGCTGGAGCTACCCAACGGGAAAATTGCAGTGAAACCCCAATTTTGTTCTTCCGGAACCCTAGGGTTCTGCGGAACACTAATTGGGAAACGCTGGTCTATGGAAGCTCCAGCTGGTCCATAGGTATCAGTGTTGTACTCTCACACATGCTCAAGAGTACAACACTGATGTGGGCTCCTGACAGATGAAATGTCAAACGCTGAAGAGGATCCACCGGATGGAGATGGAAGCAGTCGCCAGGGACAACTTCAGGTAGGTAAAATCTTCCCCTGCATCTCCAAGCCACAGCACACCAAGCAGCAATGTCACCATCGGGGTCAAAATATGCAAAGACCACAGCAGGTGAAAAAGCTGCTTTAACTATTCTATTTATTGAAGATGTTGAAATTGTCATCGAAAGTCAAGTGTAAGTTTTTTTAAAGAACACAAAACTGGGTAAGGTTATAGAGTATTAACAGTGTATTACATCTCTAAAGAGGGGTTTGGATTAATTAGGGAATAGAATATTGATAATACCAGACTGGAATGTATAATGTAAGTAATGTATAGTTGTATACCCTTAAATTAGGGATCTCATAAAAGCATCTATTGATCCGCTTGCTCTATGCTTTCTGGGGACTGTCTCCTGGAACTCACTTGCCCACTCCTTACCTTCCTTTACTAGCTGAATTTTCTGGTATAACACCTAAATGACAGTGAATTGAGCAGTAAAATTGCAGGGGAATGATCTATACACTAAAACTGCTTTATTTAGCTAAAGTAATTTAGGTGACTATAGTGTTCCTTTAAGTTGACATATGTAGTTTCCTCTGCGCAACAAAAGCCTGTGAAGAGTAGTAAGAAAAACATATTTTATGGACATGGTCCCCCATATTTTTCCAGCAATGATTATAGTGTTAGGAATATTAACATGTATTCCTAACACTATAGTTTTGAACTAGCTATTAGGTATCTAGCCCTATTCACATTGGAGAAATAAAGATTAATCGTACTTTTTCTCCCGTGTTACACCAGTCTCGCAGTGACTGACTCAGACTCCATCTTGTCAATCTCAGCCAATCCAATGCTTTCCCAGGGGAAAGGCCATACTTTCTATGGCTGTCTAATCACAGACTTCCCAATGCAGCTCAATGAGAAGTCTTTGCAAGGTAGTTTCTCTGGGCAATTGCTGCCTCTTGAGTTTAGCTCCACTGAGCTAACCAAACCAGGAAGTAACACGACCTGTTGTCTGATTGACAGCTGGGGGTGGGGGTATAAAGGTTAATTTATAAAAGTGCAAAAACAAACCAATCACTATATGCTCTAAGACGCAAAAATAGTTAAAACCAAAAGGGGAAAAAAAGTGTAAATATCACCAAAAGTGAATAATAAATGTGTAAACCTGTATATAAATGGTACATGCATTACATCAGTATGTATCTAGGGCAGAAATAGAAATATGGTGCAGTATAATCAGCATGGGGGTAGGGGTGGGGGTCAGAGGGGGTAGAGAACTCACTGAATGGATGGATATTCAGGCATATCTCCCTCTCAAATGAATGGAAGCGATCTCCAGAGCGTAATCCTCTTGATCACTCAAACATAGAGAAATAGAGAAAGGAAAAATAGTGCTGATGGTATAAAATGAACAAATTTATTCAACAATACTGCACTCACAAAATGTCAAATGACAACAGGGCACTGCTTAAGGGGGCCCCTCCATCAAGTTGCCGCCAGCCATTTTACTGGGCGCTCGGAAGCACTTACATTGTTGCTGACTAGCGCCCAGTAGAATACTGGTCCGGCGGCATACACATCAGACCTCAGAACCAGGTCGCCCTCCCAGGCAATCAATAGCGACGGCGGCAGCGCGACGGCGCTTTAATTCTTTGCTCCCGCCCCTTCCCTTTTTGTGGGGAGAAGTGGGCGGGAGTGTAGCAGATGGCACTGGGCTGTCCTGGGAATTGTATTGGTTTTGACTGCATTCGTGTAAATGGCAAAGTTATATGTGTTAAATGTATTGTGTTCGTCTGATTGTTCGGTAGTTTCATTCCCTTAGTTTGGTCGAATGAAACTACCGAACAGTCAGACCTCCCCTGTGTGAAGTGTGCCTTCAATTACCCATTGCAACATTGTTGCGAACGGGTAATTGACAAGCTGAGTAGCAGTCCTTTGTTCTCGGCGGTGGCCGCCATTCGGGAAACGAACACGTGGCGGCGGCCATTTTAAAACTCCCGAACAGCGGTGTTTTGCCGTCGAGTGTCTGGAACTCAAATCGGACACTCGACTAGGCGAACACCGCTGAGACCTCCACAAGCCCAGTCTGTTCGGTTCCAAACTACCGAACGGCCTCTCGTTCGGTAGATAAAAACAACCGAACGAGGGGATTCAGGCGAACCCTCCCCAGTCTCTGTAACTAGAGGCTTTCATGTGATTTATTCCCTTGTTCCAGGACCGACTGCAGGGCCCCATCGCATGGAGCCCAATTTGGCTATTCCTTCCAGCGAGGTCGGTCATTTTATTCCCTCTATGAATTTCCCGAACCCCTGGTCTGATCTGGGTGATTTTTGGATATGTTGTTCACCCAGATAAGGGCTACCAGGGGATGTATAATTTAAAGTGGTACCCCTAGGTTTAGGGGTACATCCAGAAACGGGGGGAATTGGTGTCCTGGATAAGGGGATTATGATGCAGGCTGAGGGGAGGGGATGTGTGGGAGGTTACCGGAACAGGATTGGCTACTGTATTAATGAATGGAAATCCCTCCCTTGCATGGGAGCATGCTTTATAAGGCCACTGTCTGAATAAATCTTTAGTTCTGCTCCTGATACTGTGTGTCGTCCAGTTATTGGGAGTGCTGTTGGGATACTACTGCATTGTTTTACCTGCTGGATACCTTGCCTATGGATTTATAATTACTTGTTCCTGAGCCTCAGTGGGATCTACAGGTGGAGGTAGGCTATGAAATACTAGCTCTCCGCTACAGGGAGCATAACATGTCATGTGTGTAATGTCTGTATGGGTTAGTAGTTGTGTCTGTATGGGTCAGTGTGTGTCTGCATGGGTCAGTGTGTGTGTCTGTATGGGTCAGTGTCTCTCTATGGGTCATTGTGTGTGTGTCTGTATGGGTCAGTATGTGTCTGAATGAGTCAGTATGTGTCTGTATGAATCAGTGTGTGTGTCTGTATGGGTCAGTGTGTCTGAATGAGTCAGTATGTGTCTGTATAAGTCACTATGTGTGTCTGTATGGGTCAGTATGTGTCTATGTCATGTGTGTAATGTCTGTATGGGTCAGTATGTGTCTATGTCATGTGTGTAATGTCTGTATGGGTCAGTATGTGTCTATGTCATGTGTGTAATGTCTGTATGGGTCAGTATGTGTGTCTGTATGGGTCAGTATGTGTGTCTGTGTGGGTCAGTGTGTGTCTGTATGGGTCAGTGTGTCTGTATGGGTCATTATTTGTGTCTGTATGGGTCAGTATGTGTCTGCAGGAGTCAGTATGGAGTACTAGGTGTTTGAGCGCAGGACTTAATATTGTATGTTTGTATTTGCTTTTTTTAAATCTTTTTTTTACCAATAATAGTTTTATTGATTTATTTGCATATACATAGTTAAAGTGAGTATAAAAATGCACAAACAAAAGGAACGTGACAACATGCACATGTTACAACTATTATTGCATAGTGAAAAGAATACAAAAATACACAGAACAGCACATAAGGTTTACATGTTTCTGATGTGTGCACACAAAAAAAAAATATGGTTGTCGTATATAATAGTTTTTTTGAGGAAGTTGGTGTTAATGGATAATTTTATAGCTCCTATAGTGTTCAAAGTGCCATATAATGTTGCCGCCAGCCATTTTACTGGGCGCTCGGAAGCACTTACATTGTTGCTGACTAGGGGTGGGGGGGTGGGGGAGAGAACAAGTGAAAGCAGCGAAACAGAACAAGTGAAAGCAGCGAAACAGAAAATAAAAACTAAGAAAAGAAAGTAAGAGAAGAAACAAAGTCCCCTGGAAATACCTATAAAGTGTCTGGTTAGGATTCTCACCCCACCCACACCCATCCCCTATGTAGGCAGGTTCCTGTCCCATCTAGCCCCCATTGCATTACCATCCCTATATTATCTGGTTCTCCACAAAATTCGTCCCTTAGTCCCCATATTATATCATCGCAGAGTGTGCCGTATTCTCCCATTTGTTATTCTGAACTAGAATGTTAAGAACATTTGAGAAGGAGGGAACCTCCACAGTTCTCCATTGCTTGATTAGGGCCTGAGTGTCCACAGTTCTCCATTGCCTGATATATGGCAACTGAGTGATCTCATTGCCCTTGCCAAGGTATCCGCGAACACATGTAACAAAGCTATGCCAAGGCATATGGGTATCTGGTTGTGAAGTACCTTCAAGAATAGGGTAAAAACCACAGTGTTGGATTTTTAGGCAGTTCCACCAGATGTGGCCATGTGTGCCTCTAAGTTCACAGCCACACCAGCACAACACTGCGAACAAGTACTAAAAGCCATCGCAAGCAAAATGACTTTTTTCTAGAAGTTCTAGATGAGAGACATTATGAGTAAATCCCCTGACATTCCTATAGGAAAGAGCCCAGTCTTCGTTAGAAATAGAAATATGTAATTCTATTTCCCATCTGGTGTATTTGCTTTTGTATTACACAGCCCCATTACAGTGCTGCTGCCCACCCAATGTGTTCCGTATTAAGGGTTACTTAGTGTGTAGGAGTTTAGAAAAATATTCCTCTCTGTCTCATTAGAGATTTTAACTTTAAGCTTAAAGAAACACGGTGACTTGTTGACCACAGAGGTACTACTCTGACGTACAACTGGGGTGAACCCCCTTATTGTCATAAACGTCAACTGGCAACTCTGAAGAGGGTACCACCTCCCACCGGGAATATCAGGGGTATTCCCCACCGGGAATATGAGGTGTACGCGCCACGCTTTTGGATTCCCAGAATCCTTTATGGAGGCAATAATGAGTCTACTTTGGAACCTTAGAACATATATTTTATTAGAACGTTGTGTCTCAGCAACCTTCAAAATAACTAAAGTCCCACGTCATGGTTGTCCATTATCACAGTTACTTTGTGTATTATGCTTGGAACCCCGGCATGTCCTATACAGAGTAGTGAGGGGAATTGATGTGATCCACCTGGGCCAGCAAAAAGCTAGCAATGTTGCAGACAACATACTATTGATTCTACACGAGCCCCTAAAATGCCTCCCGGCTTAATTTGAGATAAACACTGAATATGCAAATGGCTCAAACCATAAGATTAAATTCACTAAATTGCAAATATTTTGCAATTGTCCCTGTGCACCTTGTTTGCCTTAGATTGGAAAACCGAAGCTATACATTACTTGGGAATAAAGTTATAGGCAATTATTTCACTAAACGTATCCCTGGTTTGGAAGGCCTTCAAAAAATGCTTGTTAAATGGAAAAACTATGAGATATTTTTGGTAGGTCACTGTGTGGGCATTAAGATGATGCTTCTACTGAAATTATTGTGTAAACATCGAACCATTCCACTCATCTGGTTCATAAGGCCCCTGGGCTTTTACACTTGGGTGGATGTGAAGAAATCTTTGTTACAACCTGCTGTTTGTTAACCATTATTGATCTCTGTGATATTCTGTGATACTTTAACATGTAACAATACTTTCGCTTTCTGTACTCATACCAATATGTACTTTCACGTTCTACCGAAAACCAATAAACACAGGGTTTCAGAAAATAAATATTTTTCAGGTCACTGTGTCCTTTTAATATTTCTACAATACATTTTATAACGGAGTTGCCTGTTCAACATTTCATACAAATCCTTTGTACACCTGTGTTGATTTGTGAATGCTGGGGGAGCTGTTTGTGGGGTGTTGTATGTGGGGTAAGCTGTTTGTGTGGTTGCAAGTGTGGGGGAGATTCTGCTTGTGTGGTTGCGGGATTGTTTGTGTGGACAGGGCTGTTTGCCGTGTACTATGTAAATAGGGACTGTTTGTGCATAGGGCCTGTAGTGTGTGTGTTAAGGGGAATAGTGGCTGTAGTGTGTGGTGGGGAGTGAGCCCTATATTGTGGCTCCATGGAAATTCCCCCTGCAAAGGTTTAATAGAAATTGGGTTACAGTGATGTAAGTAAAAGCAAATGAAGATACGTGCAGCCAAATCAGAGAAACAAAAACATAACCAAACGAAAGCGTAGTACAGTGCAGGTTCCATGTAACTGTTGAGCAGTGCCTGGAAAGGCTTTGGAAGCAGACCCCCTTAAAACCAAGAACTTTGGCCCTCTGACTGTAAGGATATGAAATAGTTAACTCTTTTTGTTTTATATGCTTTAAAATAATGTTTGAAATAATTATGCTGACCTTGGCAGATGTATTCTGTAAGATGCTTTGAGAGGCCTCCCTTCTACAGGATGTATGACCTCGCTCGACCCCAGGATGTTCCTGTCCCGTATTTATTCAAATGCTTATCTTTTAATGTCAGACAAGTATGTACTATTAACTACAAGGAAACGATAAATCTCGCTGCTTGCGTGACAGACTGTGTATAAATGCTAGCCCTGAAAATATACTCCCTGAGAATTTGTTAAGCACTCTTTCGTGTTTGTGTCTTAATTTGCTAAACAAGAACTCCCGTCAATTGATGTGGTGACCGGAGAATTGAGAATCGAGGGGAGTTGAGTCCAGAACAGCATTAACCCTTTCAGCTTGGTGTCCAGAAGTGGGATTACAGCAGGACCATTGGGTAAGTAGCCTTTTTGTGTCTTATTGACGCTGATTGTCTGACACCCTTTGGTTCAGTAAGTCTGTAACCAGTAGATAGGAAAGGTGTAAGGACTTTAGTTATATTGAGACTGTAAATAGGTCTCCGGTTTTTACTGGACAGTTGGTCTAGTATAGGGTTCTTGGTAACCCAGGTTAGTATCTAAGATAGATATAGGGTATCTCAGGTAGATACAGGTTTTGAGTCTATAAAGGAGTCTCTGGTTTATTAAGACTATAGGTGTTCTAGGAAACACGGTTTATAGATCTAGAATAATCCAAACTTCTCGTTCCTCTGGTCACCCTGTGTCTGCTTTGTGTTTATTTTGCTTGTTAAGTAGAGACACACTATTGGTAAGTAGGTAGTGTCTCTACCCTGAGCCAGAAATATGGGAAATAATCAGTCTATTTCTTACCCTTTACCCCACCCAGGGGAGTCATGTCCAAATTATGTTACTAGAATAGGAGCACATGGAGAATTTCTTACAATCCCCTTTGTGTCAAATTTAGCAGGATTGACAGAGACTATGAAGTCATCTGATCCTTTTCCAAGGTGTGGGGCTAATGATGATTTCCATATGAATATGATTCAAGGATTGTGTTTGGGAGATAGGAAGTCATGGCCGTGGTATGGTCCTGATCCAGATTGGGATAAGGAATATATGAAAGCAGGAGGTGAAAATTGGTTGCAGATAGCCCCTCATTGGTTTCCTTGTAGTGTAACAGGAAAGGTTTTAAAGGGAGCTGGCTAAGAGAAAGGGAAATGTTGACAGTGATACCATCCGCTTTCCCATAGAAGCCCCTCCTGAAAATCTATATCCACCACCAATTGTGCCCCCTACACAGTCAGCCCCCAGCCATGCCCAACCACAACCCCCACCTCCCTATAAACCAATGTATCCTGCTGTACCTAATGCCCCCTCAGAGGATGATATAGAAGATATTTGTATTGCTGCAGCTGTTAATTCACAATCACAGCAATTACAGGAATCATCATCTACACCAGATTCTGATATAGAATATCCACCGCCACCTCCCGGTACAATTAAATTAACAGTACAAACAGGAGTTAAACTTAAAAGTGTCAAGGTGTTAAAATCATATGTACATATGCAAGGTGATGATTATGTAGAAATGCTAGAATTAGAAGGTGCTGATCTTACTACCCCGTTCATGACTGTTGGTAATCAGTTAATAATGAAGCCCATTAATCCCAGAGTACTCAATGACATTATTCAAGGTGCCCCAAACCCCCGTACTAATCCTTCTGCATGCCTAAAGCATGCTCTGTAAAGAATGTGCTTAGGACAGAACATGACACAGATAGACATACAGTTAATTATAAATGGAATATTAGGGTATGACTGAGATTCTGGTTGGGATTGGTCTAGGGTACCCTCTATCAGTGAGACAGACAACGGTACTGGAGTTGGAGAGGCTGGTAGTGATGGTGTTTACGAGCTTAGTACTTCAGCAGGATGTACTATAATATGGGACGAGGTGGAAGTTGAAATGTTGAGATTATGGAAGAATAAGCAGTCTATATCCACTGCTTTGGCATGTAAGCAAGGTGCAAAGGAAGAGATTGGTATTTTTGTAAAGAGATTTTACAAGTGTTGGAAGGATGAGGCAGGTTTGAAGTCTGGAGATGATATGGATCTCCTTAAAATACAGTCATGCCTTGGTAATATGTTGCCACAGTATTCTTTGCTTGTGAAACAATTGATTTCAGACTGGGCCAATTTGGTGGCTCAGATTTTCTTACCAAGGTTATAGAGAAAGAAAATGCCGGTTGTTTTGACTTAAGAAAAGATTCAGGAAGTAAGGTTGCTTATTATGCTCAGGGATTGCAACACTGTCCACCTACACAGGCCCGAGAGAGAGGATGGCATGGAGCACATAGAGCCCGTGGAAGGAGTGGTCAAAGAGGGGCAAGGGGATGGAGACAGGGAAATCAGGGTTATAGGGGCAGGGGTAACCAAGGAGGAATAGACAGGAACACTTGTTTCAACTGTGGCCAGCAATGAGTGTCCACACCCCAGGAAACCCCAGCAGCCCCAACAACCCCACAATTCTCAAAATACGCCCGGTAGGCAAGAACAACACCAGGCCCACTCCCAACACCACTGGCCAGCACTTCCCCCTCCCCCCTCGCTCCAGCAAACCCAAACTGCACTAGGGCCATTCACAGGTACCACTGACCAGCACACCCATCACATCCCATGGCCCCAATAGGGCTGCCTTGAAGGTGACACTCCAACTTTTCCACTTTTGTCCTCTACTCATGATGATCAGCCTTTTTGCATTCTGGTCATAGAAGGTAGATCCTTGACATTTTTGGTAGATACTGGATCTACGTGTTCCAGTCTCTGTGACACCTATTATCAGAGGAAAAGGGAAAAGTCTACACCTTCATTGAGTATTAATGGAGTGTCAACACCCACTTTTGTCACACCCCCACTGTCTGTTTTCTGTCCTCTTAATGGTTCTTCTACTGTGCACCCTTTTCGTCTAATACTTAAATGTCCTGTTAGTTTGCTGGGAAGGGATCTTCTTGGTATTCTGGGAGCTACCATTACTTGCACGCCCTCTGGTGGTATTGATGTGTCTATGTTGTGTTCTGAAACTATTGATTTGTCTGATGTTCCTTCCTCTGTGTGGGCTTCATCTAAGTTAGATGTAGGATTTGTCAACTGTACCCCTTACAAAGCCAAACTAAAACCAGATGTAACTATCTCCCTTAACACACCCACTACAGTGACTATTTGCAAAGACCGCCCACAGATACTAAATCGCAAACAGCCCTATCCACACACAACCTGCAACCACACAAGCAAAATCCCCCCACAGTCACAAATAAACACAAGTGCACAAATGAAAAGTATTTGTGTGACACGTTGAGCATCCAATTCAGTTATGTTTTGTACGAATATTAAAAGGACAATTGTAACCTTAAATTTTTTTTTTTTCTGAACCATTTGTTTACTGGTTTTCAGTAGAAAGTGAAAGTACATATTGATATGTGTGCAGAAAGTGAAAGGATTGTAACATGTTAAGGTATCACAGTCCACATTACAGAGATCAATAACCGTTAACAAACAGAAGGTTCTAACAAATATTCCTCCATATCCACCCAAGGGTAAGAGCCCAAGGGCCTTATGGAAAAGAGGAGCAGAGTGGTTTGACATAAAAACAGTATATTCAGTAGAAACATTGTCTTAATGTCCACGCAGCGACCTACCAAAAATATCTCATAGTTTGTTTTTCCATTTTACAAGAATTTGTAGATGGCATTCCAAACCTGGGATAAGTTAAGTGCAGGAATTGATGTCAGATTTGCATTTAAATCTATTCCCAATTAAAGGACCACTATAGTGCCAGGAAAACATACTCGTCTGGCTCTGGGGAGAGGAAAGGGGTTAAAAACTTACCCTTTTCCAGCGCTGGGCGGGGAGCTCTCTGCCTCCGATCCTCCTCATCTCCTCCCATTCAGCTGAATGCGCACGCGCGGCAAGAGCTGCGCGCGCATTCAGTCGGTCACATAGGAAAGCATTTCCTACGGACGCTTGCGTGCTCTCACTGTGATTTTCACAGTGAGAATCACGCAAGTGCCTCTAGCGGCTGTCAATGAGACAGCCGCTAGAGGAATTGGAGGAAGAATTAACCCATTTGTAAACATATAAGTTTCTCTGAAACTGCTATGTTTATAAAAAAAATGGGTTAATCCTAGCTGGACCTAGCACCCAGATCACTTCATTAAGCTGAAGTGGTCTGGGTGCCTAGAGTGGTCCTTTAATGTATAGCTTCGGTTTTCCAATATAACACAAACGAGCTGCACAGGGACAGATGTACAAGGTTTGAGATTTAGTGCAATTAATCACACGGTAGGAGATATTTGCATATTCAATGAGTATCTCAAATAAGGATGGAAGGGGTCTTAGGGGCTCCTGTAGAATCAACAGATTGTGGTCAGCAAACATTGCTATCTATTGCCTGTTAAATGAAAAATAAACCATGAAATATCTTCGGTAGGTCGCTGTGCGGACATTAGGACGATTCTTCTACCGAAATTACCTTTCCACTCCTCTTGTCCATTAGGCCCACGAGGTCTTACGCTTGGGTGGATATGGAGAAATCTTTGTTACAACCTGTTGTTTGTTAACAGTTATTCATCTCTGTGCTGTGGACTGTGATACCTTAATATGTTACAATCCTTTTGGTTTTTTAACACATATCAATATGTGCTTTCACTTTCTACTGAAAACCAGTAAATATATGGTATAGAAAATAATATTTTTCTAAGGTCACAGTTGTCTTTTTTATATTACTACAAAACATTTTATAACTGAGTTGTTTGCTCAGTGTGTCCCACAAATCCTTTAATTTGTATACCTGTGTTGGTACACGTTTGTTACTTCATTTTTTAATGACCTCTTGTGTAGTCATTTCATATCAACTGGTATGTGAGGTATGCAAAGCATAGTCATTATAACCTAACTGCAACTTGTACCTTTGTACATAGATAACATAACTGAAAGTTATTTGCAGCATGCTGCTATAACATACTCACATGTGAATTGTCAAGAATTGAAAGTGAATTTCAACTATTAGGCCGCATTAGTCGATCTAAAAACTTTTAACAATTAAGCTATTTTGACTTAAAATTTTAAACTTAGAAACATAGAATGTGACGGCAGATAAGAACCATTCGGCCCATGTAGTCTGCCCAATTTTCTAAATACTTTCATTAGTCCCTGGCCTTATCTTATAGTTAGGATAGCCTTATTCCTATCCCATGCATGCTTAAACTCCTTTACTGTGTTAACCACTTCAGCTGGAAGGCTATTCCATGCATCCACTACCCTCTCAGTAAAGTAATACTTCCTGATATTATTTTTAAACCTTTGCCCCTCTAATTTAAAGGATCACTATAGGGTCAGGAGCACAAACATGTATTCCTGACCCTATAGTGTTAACACCACCATCTAGCCCCCCTGGGCCCCTCATGCCTTCATAAATATAGTAAAAAATCTTACTGTATTCCGGAATGAAGCTGTAACTCTGCATGCTGTTAGACTCAGAAAAACAAACTGTCGGCTGACATCATCAGAAGTGGTAGCCTGATCCAATCACAATGCTTCCCCATAGGATTGGCTGAGACTGACAAGGAGGCAGATCGGGGGCAGAGCCAGCACAATTCAAACACAGCCCTGGCCAATCAGCATCTCCTCATAGAGATGAATTTAATTAATTAATCTCTATTAGGAAAGTTCAGTGTCTGCATGCAGAGGGAGGAGACAATGAATGTTTGGATGCATTTTAGGCAGCCATGACCCAGGGAGACCCTCTAATAGCCATCTGAGGAGTGGCCAGTGAAGGTATCACTAGGCTGTAATGTAAACACTGCATTTTCTTTGAAAAGATAGTGTTTACAGCAAAAAGCCTGAAGGTAATGATTCTACTCACCAGAACAAATTCAATAAGCTGTAGTTGTTCTGGTGACTATAGTGTCCCTTTAAGACTATGTCCTCTTGTTGTGGTAGTTTTTTTCCCCTTTTAAATATGGTCTCCTTCTTTACTGTGTTGATTCCCTTTATGTAGCCCCATGTAGCCAAAGCGCAGCTAAGCGAAAAAAGGCCTTGACAGGGGTTAGGAGGCGGGCATAGGAGGAGGGAAGGAAGTATGGAGTTATGGGTAAGTAGGCTTGGCTATTTAAATAGGCAGCCATTTTAAAGCCTTCACTTTTAATTACTACCTTGCTGAGTTTGTGTGCACTCCTGTGTCCACAGATTTGGTTTGGTGGGGTCTTTGTTTTTCTCTCCTTCTGCAGGGTCGAAGGATAACATGGAGGAGCTGTTGGAGCGGATCCGGTTGGCGGCTCAAGGACGTGGCGTGGACTGGCTGCGGGCGCAACTTGGACCAGCCCTGGCGGGTGCTGCGGATCATGAGGGCGGCGGAGGTCGGCCTGTGCGGGCTCGGAGGCCGCCGAGACGGCTGAGCCCAGGCGCGGAGTCCGGTGGAGACGGTTCCAGCGGCCGGGCGGCGGCGGGACCAGGCCGAAACGGACCCGGTAGCCACATGGTTGAGACTCCGCCTCCCGGCGCGTTACCGGGACGTCGGAGAAGCGGTAGCCGGCGGGAGGCTACCCGGGAGTCGGACGGTGCGGCTCCCAGTGCGGGGAGGGCCGCGCCTGGAGCGGGGGCCGCGGGAGACATCGGGCGGCCCCCTGGAACCGGAGAGGACGCGGGATTGCAGCCCGGGAGGGCATCTCCTACACCCATGGCGGGGACTGGCGGGGCCGGTGCGGAAGGAGCTCGCGGACCGCCCCTGGAACAGGCAAGTGCAGGGGGTTCCGGCCGGGACCCCCTTGGCGCGAATCAGCGCAGGAGGACTGGGAACAGGGTTCAGAGACCTGGGGGGGACATGGAGAGGGGTCAGGTGCCTTCTAGAGCGGGGGCAGGGAGGTCTAGGGGGGAGGGTGCGCAGGGTAGTTCCAGGGTAGTGAGCTTGGAGCGAGGGCCTGTAGCCGGGAGGGTGGAAGGGCCAGGGGGTACGGCAGGGGGAAGTTTGCCATCAGGTGGGGGCAGGAGGTCGAGGTGCGCAGGGCGTTCAGGACAGGTTAGGGGTGCGGGGTCTGGGGACGGTCTAGAGGTACCGAGGGGAGGGGGTTCTTCTAGCCGGGGGGCCCGCCTGGGTGGGGGGTGGGGATTTCCCTGCGCTGGTGAGCAGATGGGTGGGCGTAGTTCTGGGGGGGGGTCAGGTTTGGGGTCTGGTGATAGCAGCCCGTCACCGGTTAGGGCCCGGGGGTCCGGGGGGTTTAAGGGAAGGGCTCGGCGTGTTAGGTCCTCATCTAGTAGTACAGGGGGGGAGAGTGTCATGGCCCCCAGGCTGGTTACACGGGGGCGGGCCTCTGGTAGAAACGGGAGGAGTCGTAGTCCCAGAGGCAGGGCCGATCGGGCCTTGGGTGGGCGAAAAGGAGTGGTTGCGCGACGGGAGGCTCTGGTGTCCAGCGGGCGCTCTCAAGGTCGGGACGGGGGGGCTGCTCATGACCAGTATGCTCTGCCCAGGACTTCTTCTCCTCGTTACAGATCTCGGAGCCGCTCCGCATCTGATGTGGCCGGGCACCGGGTTGGCTCCCCGGTTGGAGGATCGTTAACGGATGTCGCTCATCCTGGTCAGGGGACAGTACACAACGCAGCCCCAGGAGCTTCGGGGTCGAGGGGCTTGGCCGGTGAGTCCTCTGCTTCTCTGCACTCCAGTGCATTGGTTCATACACTTCAAGCACTTCTCCACTCACTGGGAGCGGGGGGTGCCACAAAGGGCGGTGTGGGGCAGGTTTGGGCTCAGGGGGCCGGGGTGGCGGGCCCGAGCGAGGTTCCCTCCGCGGAACAGAGTTCGGGTGGGGACACTGCAGTGACGGTTACTGGGGCGGAGGCGACGAGCGAGCGGGCTGAGTTGACGGGGGGGGTGGTTCCTGATGCGGCCAGGCAACACGCATATGTGTCGTTTGCGGGTCCGCTGGGGGTCCACCTCAAACAGGAGGTGAAGGAAAAAATCTGGAAGGGTGACTTCTGCGAGATCTTTTCTCTTCTCCCTTTGGAGGATTTTATTGATCTCAAAGAGGACGATAAAAAAGATGAGAAGAAGGAGGAGGAAGAGAAGAAGAAGCGGTATCGTAAGATTCCCAAGTCTTTCGGTAACTGGCTGAGGGCCTTTTGCGTGTTGGCCAGTGTTCTGGGCGAGAAATCGCCGGGCCTGTGCTCCTCTCTGTTTTGTTATTTGGATGGCATTTGGGAGGCGTATCGCACCTATGGCGGACTGGCATGGTGGCGGTACGACGAGCAATTCCGGCAGCGTTTGGCGGCTAATCCGGGTATGCGGTGGGATCAAATGGACCTGCCTCTCTGGATGAAGCTGATGATGGCGCAAAAAGCGCAGCCATTTCAGCCCACGGCCGGCGCAAAGGGGCAGTCCGCCTCGTCGGCCGCCATGCAAAAGGGCTTCTGCTGGCTCTTTAACGAGGGCCAGTGCAAATGGGGAAACGCCTGTCGCTTTAAGCACGAGTGTTCGGGCTGCGGAGGCGCGCATGGGCTCAACCGGTGCTTCAAAAAAGGGAAGTCGGGGCACACCGGGGTCCCTACCTCGGCTGGGGGGGGAGGGGGAGTTTCGCTTGCCCCGGGGCCTAACCCCGGTGAGGCTAGACGCGATGGAGCCGTGGCTAAGCCGCTACGGTAATAAGGCAGATGCCGTGGCGCTCCGGGCGGGGTTTGGTCAGGGGTTCTTTATCCCTTTCCGGAACCGGGGGGGGACTGGGGTTCGGCGCAACCTTAAATCGGTGGCTGAGTTCCCGGGTGTGGTGCGGGAAAAACTGGGCAAGGAAGTCAAATTGGGGAGGATGGCAGGGCCGTTCCCGGCTCCTCCATTGGAGGGTCTGCGGGTTTCCCCGCTCGGGGTGGTTCCCAAGAAGGAACCGGGCAAATTCAGGCTCATTCACCACCTCTCCTACCCGGAAGGAGAGTCGGTGAATGATGATATTGACAAGGACTTGTGCTCGGTCTCATACGCATCATTCGACAGGGCGGTCGAGCTGGTAAGGAGGGCCGGGCGCGGGGCACTGTTGGCTAAGGTGGATATTGAAGCAGCGTTTCGGCTGCTTCCGGTCCACCCAGCGTGTCATCACTTGCTGGGGTGTTTCTTCGACGGGGAGTACTTTGTGGATTTGTGCCTTCCAATGGGTTGTGCTATCTCCTGCGCCTACTTTGAGAAGTTTAGTACTTTTCTTGAATGGGTGGTCAAGGTTGAGGCGGGGAGTGGGGCTGTGGTACACTACCTGGACGATTTTCTCTGCGTAGGACCGGCGGGCTCCCCCGCCTGCCTACACTTGCTGAGAACGGTCGAGTGGGTGGCTGGCCATTTCGGGGTCCCGCTGGCGGCGGACAAGACAGAAGGGCCGGCTCAGTGCCTTAGTTTTCTGGGGTTGGAGATAGATACGTTGCAAGGGGAGTGTCGGCTGCCGCTGGAGAAGTTGCGGCGGCTGAAGGAGGAGGTGACGACGGCGGCTCAAGCCCGTAAGGTTACATTGCGGCAGCTGCAGTCGTTGATCGGGATGCTGAATTTTGCATGCCGGGTGATCCCAATGGGTAGGGTGTTCAGCCGGAGCCTGTCGGCAGCGACGGCGGGGGTGCGATCCCCGCGTCACTTCATTCGGGTGTCGTCGGCCATGAGGGCCGACTTGGCCGTATGGGAGACCTTTTTGCGGGAGTTCAATGGGACGGTGATTTTTAGACAGGAGGGCGTGTCGGCTGCGGAACTGGAGCTGTTCACTGACGCGTCTGGTAGCGTGGGCTTCGGGGCTTATTTTGGGGGACGTTGGTGTGCGGAGCGATGGCCGAGGGAGTGGCGACTGAGCCCCCTCATGCGGAACTTGGCTTTCTTGGAGCTGTTCCCGCTGGTCGTAGCGTTGGCCCTGTGGGGGGATAGGCTGCGGGACCGGAAGGTGGTCTTTTTCTCGGACAATATGGCCGTGGTGCACGCTGTGAATAACCAATCAGCGGCATCGAAACCCGTGGTTAGGTTGCTACGTCATTTTGTTCTGTTGTGCATGTCGCTAAATGTTGTTTTTCGTGCACGCCATGTGCCTGGGTTCATGAATGATGTAGCTGACGCCCTGTCTCGTTTTCAGTGGTCACGATTCCGGACGGTGGCGCCGGAAGCCCAAGAAGTGGGGCAGGCTTGCCCAGACGAGATTTGGCGGCTCGGGGCGACCTGCTTGGGGGACTGGTGAAGGCTTCGCTGGCGCCGGCCACATGGGCCGCTTACAGTAAGGTCTGGGACTCCTGGGAAAGGTCATGGGAAGGGTTGGACCGCCTGCCGGCGGGGGAATCGCTCAAGGATGCGTTCCTCTGGTACACCTGTCAATTTCTGGCGAAGGGGGCATCCCCGGCGGTGGTTGACAGGTCCATGGCGGCGATGGCTTTCTGGTTCAAGCTACATGGGGAAGAGGACCTTACTAAGGCCTTTGTCATAAGGCAGGCACTGAAGGGGTACCGGCGGGGCCGCAGACGGCCTGACACTCGGCGCCCAGTATCGGTGCGAGTGTTGAGTGACCTGGTCGGTTTATTGCCTACTATATGTTTCGACAGGTTCGAAGCATCGTTGTTTCAGGCGGCGTTTCTGTTGGCCTTCTTTGGAGCCTTTCGGGTAGGGGAGTTGGTCAGTGCCACGAGGACTGCGGCAGGAGGGGTACAGGTGTCGGGGGTCCGAGTGCTGGAAGGGAAGGTGGTTGTACACCTGGCAAGATCCAAGACGGACATGTTAGGCAAGGGCCGAGATGTGACGCTGCGGGCCCTGCCGGGCTCCGCTTTGTGCCCAGTGGCTGCGGTGGCGGGGTACATGGCACGGAGGCCGGGGGTTGGAGGATCGCTGCTGGTACACGCGGACGGGTCTTCCCTCTCCCGGTTCCAGTTCACCAAGGTTTTTTGGTCTGGACTGGGAAAGCTAGGACTGAGGGTGGATACTTTTGGTACACACTCCTTTCGTATTGGGGCGGCTACGGAGGCAGCTCGGTTGGGTCTGGGGGATGACATAGTGAAACGGATTGGGAGATGGGAGTCGGTACGGTTCCGTTCATATGTGCGCTTGGGTTTATTGGAGTAAGATGGTGAAGGGCCTTTGGGGGGATCCCCGGGGGCTGGGTGCATAAGGGGCTGTTATGATCTGTTTTCCTTCTCTCCCCCAGGCCGTGTCGCATGGATCGTGGGCCATTCATTTGTCTTCTGGGCCGAAAGGAGGGCTGCAGCTCGAGCTCAGGGCCACCAGCTGGGCTTTCATCGGGACCAGTTGGCAGTACAGTGGTTCGGGTACAGGGGTTTTTGTTGGGGGGAGGTCTGCGAAAGGGTGTTCCGGATGGTAGCAGGCGGGCAACGGCCGGACCTGCTGGTGCTCCATGCGGGGGGCAACGACTTGGGCCTCACTCCGCAGCGGCGGCTGGTGAAGTGGATGAAGCAGGACCTTAACGGTTTAAGGGACCTACTTCCGGGGGTGATGTTGGTCTGGTCGGAGATTATCCCTAGGAAGCGGTGGCGGCATGCTAGGGACCCGGAGGCTATTGACAGATGTAGGAAGAAAGTGAATAGCTTGATGGCAAGCTTCGTGCGGAAGCTAGGGGGTGTGGTAGTTCGACACAGCGAGTTGGAAGGTGGTTTGCCGGGGTACTACCGCTCGGATGGAGTTCATCTCTCGGCAGTTGGTTGGGATCTGTTGACCCTGGGCTGGCAGGAGGGCATAACTAAGGCTCTTTTTCTTCGGGGTGGCGGAGCTCAGACAGCTTAAGGAGTCAAGGTCTGAGCTTGTGGCGGGATAGGGAGCTGAAGGAGAAGAAATAGGCTCCCTAGGATGAACGTCATGGAGACGTAAAACTGTGGTCATTGGTGGTTGGTAGGTTCCGAGTCCTGTCGGTGGCTCAGAATCTGGTGGGGCAGGGGTATCCGGGTATACCCCTGCCATGGTTAATTTATGTTTGGCACTTTAAGTTGGTATGTTGGAATATGTTGATACGTATGTTATATGTTATATGTATATGTATATATGTTATTTATATGGGGGTCATTGCCTGTTATATTAACAGAAGGATTCGGTTACGAGGGCGGAGTATGGGGGCAATGACCCATGTTTATTGTTAAAATTATTATTGCTTAATAAATTATTATTATTCAAGATTGGTTAAATAAAGCTGTGGACAAATTTTCCCATATACCTTTGTGTCAGTGAGTTATTGGGTTGGGTATGTGGGAGGGTTGTCCTGGAGTCCGACTGCCCATATGGCGACTATACACCGGTCATGTAGCCCCATGTAGCCAAAGCGCAGCTAAGCGAAAAAAGGCCTTGACAGGGGTTAGGAGGCGGGCATAGGAGGAGGGAAGGAAGTATGGAGTTATGGGTAAGTAGGCTTGGCTATTTAAATAGGCAGCCATTTTAAAGCCTTCACTTTTAATTACTACCTTGCTGAGTTTGTCCCGCCCACCCTCCCTGAATTTGGTTCGGACTTGGGTTATCCCGTTTTTTCACAGCGGCGGGATAGGGAGCTGAAGGAGAAGAAATAGGCTCCCTAGGATGAACGTCATGGAGACGTAAAACTGTGGTCATTGGTGGTTGGTAGGTTCCGAGTCCTGTCGGTGGCTCAGAATCTGGTGGGGCAGGGGTATCCGGGTATACCCCTGCCATGGTTAATTTATGTTTGGCACTTTAAGTTGGTATGTTGGAATATGTTGATACGTATGTTATATGTTATATGTATATGTATATATGTTATTTATATGGGGGTCATTGCCTGTTATATTAACAGAAGGATTCGGTTACGAGGGCGGAGTATGGGGGCAATGACCCATGTTTATTGTTAAAATTATTATTGCTTAATAAATTATTATTATTCAAGATTGGTTAAATAAAGCTGTGGACAAATTTTCCCATATACCTTTGTGTCAGTGAGTTATTGGGTTGGGTATGTGGGAGGGTTGTCCTGGAGTCCGACTGCCCATATGGCGACTATACACCGGTCATGTATTTAAATGTTTCTATCATATCCCCCCCGTCCCGTCTCCAAGCTATACATGTTAAGATCCTTTAACCTTTCCTGGTAAGTTTTATTCTGCAATCCATGAACTCTCTCCAAAGTATCAATATCCTTCTGGAGATACGGTCTCCAGTACTGCGTACAATACTCCAAGTGAGGTCTCACCAGTGTTCTGTACAATGGCATGAGCACTTCCCTCCTTCTACTGCTAATCAACTTACTTTGATTTCCTGGCAACACACATATTAGTGAATAATCAAGACTGTCAACAGCATTCTTCTCATGCCACAACCTTAGTTTGACATTATTTCAATTTCATATTTATAATATGCACATAGCAATAAAATACAAAATCTAGATAACAAGATGATAAATTAAATTTAGAAACCCACATTTCTTTCCTGGAGTTAGGCACCTCCATCTTGAGTCCCTGTCTGTCTGTCATATTACCATTTTCTGCAATAGTTGAAGATGAGATACTGAAGCCATAGGAGAGATTACTTAAACTGATATATAGCAAAGCAGTGTTAATTTTGTTGACTAACAATCTTAGTCACATTTTAGTTGACTAGAATTTTTGAGATTTAGTCAACTAAAACTAGACTAAAACTAAAACAATTTGTAACGCATCACCTGGCACCCCGACTAGGTACCTCCATTGAAGGATGCTCCCAGCGCTTCTTGAGGACCACAAGCACTCTAGCCAACACCACTAAAAATGGCTTTTTAGTCAAAATACTATGACTAAAATTTTATTGAAATTTGCTGCCAAAATTAACACTGCACAGAGGGGCTGTGGAAAGGGCAAAAGAGACAGACCAGGGCTTGGGAGAGAGGCACCTAGAGGGGCTGGGAGGACAAAAAGAGACACAGAGGGGCTGGGGATACGGCAAAAGAGACAGAGGCTTTAACTAAACCCATTAGATTTTAGTCATGATGATAAAATCTCCAGTAGATTTAGTCGACTAAAATCTACTGGAGATTTAGTCAACTAACACTAGACTAAAAGTAAAACAATTCAGATGACTAAAACACGACTAAAACTAAAATGTCTTTTTTAGTCAGAAGACTATGACTTAAACAAAATAAAAATTTGCCGCCAAATTTAACACTGCTCCCTAGCATACGGTAAAGTGGGATACAGGTGGTTGGGCATAAACAGGTCGGTGGGCCAGTGTTGTGGCCTGTGTCACTGGCACAGCCCAAAGGGACTAACCCTGATATCGAGAAATTAAAGACTTACCTCAAAGAGGTAGGAGTAGGAGATTCACAATATATATTTTAGATTGTTTGAGCAAGGCCCTCATGACCTCTTTGTATGCTTGTGACTTCATTGTACAGCTATTCAAAAAGTGTTGGCCCTTTATAAACAGTAATATTAAAGGGAGACTATAGTCACCAGAACAACTACAGCTTAATGTAGTTCTTCTGGTGAGTATAATAGCTCCCTTCAGGCATTTTCATGTAAACACTGCATTTAGGAGGGCTAAGGGGGGGCAAGCCACCTAAATGGTGGGTTTAGCACTATAGTGTCAGGAATACATGTTTGTGTTCCTGATCCTATAGTGATCCTTTAATAATAAAAAAATTAAACTGCAGTAGTGACAGGGGAGGGCCCTAGGCCTGGGGGGCAAAACCAGTCAAGTGGCCCATTGCACCACCAAACCAGCTCACAGTCCATGCCCACCTTTTCCTGGTTTTATAACGGATATTGATGTTATGCTAATCAGTAGCTCTTTGCCATACCCGCTCCTTCACGGCTCTGAATTTCAGTGTTGTCAGAGCGCAGGCTGAGAATCTCTGAGCCTGTGCTCTGACTCACTAACTGAGCGTCGGAACCACGAGGGAGAGGATATAATCTGACTGCACCTACTGCTGGTGCGCACCAGTGGACTACCAGCGAATCGTTTAAATTGAATATGCTGGTGTACCCAACTTGTGAGCTGTGTTGGCCGCCGGGCGTCTCTGTTGTCATGGCACCCTCCGTGACCGCACACTTGCACACCCCGACGGCTGGCCCTGCTGACACACACTGATGTTACTACTTAGAAATCCCTCAATATTAATACAGACATCAGAGTAAACACCAATAAACTGTGGAAACAGAGCTGATCCCCCCAAATTTATAAAGATTTGCTTAGGGGATTTATTGTAAGTAGTGGCGTACTAAGGGGGGGGCGGCGGGGGTGGTCCATCCCGGGTGCCACTCACTAGGGGGTGTCCGGGGCGCACTTTCACAGGGGGGGCAATTTCACCTCCCCTGTGTCTTATGTAAAGGGACCGGCCACTTACGTGAGTTTCCTATCCAGCAGCAGCAGGGTCCTCTTTTCTCGCGATACGCGAGAGCGTTGCCGCAGGTTCCTATGGAAACCCGCGCCAACGCTCTCGCGGATCGCGAGAACAGAGGACCCTGCTGCTGCTGCTGGATGGGAAATGAGCAGGGAGAGTACTAGGCCCCTCTTCACTGCCCAACTAAAGCTGTGCCACCAGACCACCAGTCGAGGAGGACGGGAGGGACAGGTAAGTGTCAGGGAGGGGCAAACCAAACACACTGCTCACCTTCCCAGCACTTATTCCACACACACACTGTATTCACTATACACACACTATACACACACTGCATTCACTGTACACACACTATACACACACTGTATTAACTATACACACTGCATTACTATACACACACTGCATACACTATACACACACTGCATTCACCATACACTATACACACACTGCATACATTATACACACAAGCTGCAGTCACTACGCAAACACACTGCATTCACTACACAAACACACACTTATAAATGTGTATCTGTTTGTGTGTCGGTGTTTGTTTTGGTGTGTCTGTGTATCTGTATGTATGTGTCTGTATGTGTGCCTGTGTGTCTGTATGTGTGTTTGTATCTGTATGTGTGTCAGTATTTGTCTGTGTATGACTGTGTTTCTATGTAACTGCATGTGTGTACCTATGTGTCTGTGTATCTGTATGTGTGCCATTGTGTGCATATGTGAGTTTATGTGTGTATGTGCATACATCTCAGCATTTCACCTAAACTACACACAAATACAACCCTGCATCCAAATGTCAACACTACATATAAACCAGTGGTGTATCCTGGTTTTGTGCTGCCCTAGGCAGGACAAAACTCAGGCGCCCCTCCACCCCCCGCGCCAGGCCCACCCAACCCTTCCCCCCCGCCCCGCCTTCTAAATACACACACACACATTCACTGACAGATACGCATACACACGCTAACAGACACACACACACTCACTCTAACAGACACACACTCACTCTAACAGACACACACACTCTAACAGACACACACACTAACAGACACACACACATACACACAGTCAGACACACACATACACACTAACAGACACAAACTGTCAGACACACACACACATACACACTAACAGACACAAACTGTCAGACACACACACACACACACACTAACAGACACACACACACACTGACAGACACACACAGTCAGACACACACATACACACACAGTCAGACACACACTAACTCACTAGCAGATACACACTAGCAGACACACTCACACAGTCAGACACACACACACACACTAACAAACACACACACACTCAAATTAACACTTTTTTTTTTAATTTACCCCCCCCCCTCCTTACCTTTGGGAATGCTGGGGGGGGTTCTCTATCTCCCTGGTGGTCCAGTGGCTACAGGCGGCGCTAGGCGGGCGGGCGGCTGGCGAGGGAGCTCTTCCTCTGAGCTGTCCGCTCAGCTCCCTCGTGCGCCGCAGAGTGAGGCTGGGAGCCGGGTTGATGACGTCATATTCCAGCTCCCAGCCTCACTCGGTGGCGTGCGAATGAGCTGAGCGGACAGCTCAGAGGAAGAGCTCCCTCGCCAGCCACCCGCCCAGCGCCGCCCGTCCGCTCGGCATGTCTGTTAGCCGCAAGGCTAACAAGGCATTTGCCCTGGGCATTTGGGGGCGGCGTTTTTTGCCGCCCCCTGAAAATCGCCGCCCAAGGCAAATGCCTTGTTAGCCTCGCGGCTAAAACGCCCCTGATATAAACACACCACCATATTAAAAAAACCACACTACAGAAAAATTCACGCCTGCATTCAAATGCCAATACGTGCAAACACACCCGTACATTCACTCACACATACTCCATACAAAAACATGCTTAAATAAAAAATATACAAACACTGCTCAGTGCTAAATACATTTAAAAAAATTGTGGTTGTTTTTTACATTTTAAGTTGGGAGGGATCCACCCCGGGTGCCAAATGCTCCAGGTACGCGCCTGGTTGTAAGATTAAACCATGCCTCCTCCTCTCTCTCTCCCATGCGCTGCTCTGTAGGCTGGGAGGAAATGAAGAGTAATCACAATCTCCCAGCACAGCGCCACCTGTGGCTGCATGGGAAACAGCTGGTTAATGTAATGCTTGCAGGAAGGCCAACTGCTGCAGAACCTCTTTGTTCCCGTCTCTGCAAAGGGCTCTAGGCACTGCTTGTTGTGAGTGTGAGCCACTGTAAATTAGGGGCAGAGGGCACTTGCACTGCGGTAAAAACAGGTCTGGTCAGCAGGAGAGTGCAGTGCAATCAGTGCACTCCCCTCTTGTGGGTCACCAGTAGACTGGGTCACCTGCCCAGGATCAGAGCCGGTGCAAGGATTTTTGCCACCCTAGACAAAAGAAAAATTTGCCGCCCCCCATGTGACATCACAATGCCCCACCCATATGATCTGCCATATGAACTAACGCAGTGCTGCACACAGTGTGTGTTTACATTAAAAAGCCTGCATGGACCGGCTTTAGACACCAGAACCACTTCATTAAGCTATAGTGTCCCTTTAATGTGAGGTAAATTATAGATTTGTGTCACTAATATCATACTAGATTGCCTACTTACAAGCAGATGAGGATCATGATGGGCTGCAGTTTGGCTCCACTGGTCTGGTGTAGAACAGGATCTCTGGAGGCTGTTTGCAACTGTGGTTACAAAATTAAATGTTCTTGGAGAATTGGAAGCAGCTCCATTTTTTGGGGGCCCCTTACACAGCTCAAGGTCTGGGCCTTACTGTGAGTATGCCCATAAGGCCCACTCATAAGTCCATTTATATGTTCCACCCACCCATGAGTTTTCTCACCCGGAGTGGAGTGTGTAGGGGATGTGTTATGTGTTATTGTAGAGGATCTAATATGTGTGCTTATGGTATGTAGTGTATAGGGATACCAGTTTGTGTAGGTGATGCAGTGTGTTTGTGTGTAGTGGAAGCAGTGTGTATTTGAGTATAAGGGATGTATTGTGTGTTTCTGGTTGTGTGTAAGGGATGCATTGTGTGAAACTGTGTTTGTATGCATAAGGGATGCAAGATGTGTGTCTGTATGTGTGTGCATTGAGTGTAAGAGATGCATTGTGTTTCTGTGTGTATGTAAGAAAAGCAGTGTGTGTGTTTGCATGTGTATGTAAGGGTTTGCATTGTGTGTTTCTGTGTATGTGTGCAAAGAATGCATTGTCTTTGTGTGTAAGGGTTGCAATGTGTGTGTGTAATGGATGCATTGTTTGTTTCTCTGTGTGTAAGGGAAGCATGTTGTGTTTCTGTGTGTGTAGGGGTGCATTGTGTGTTTCTGTGTATGTATAGGGATGCATTGTGTGTGCGCGTAGTGTGAAAGAGCTCCCTGTCTTGCCCCCTGTCCTATAGAGCTGTCCCTAAGAGCTCTCCCCTGCCCCCCTCCCCCTCTTCTTGCTCCCCCCCCCGCTCACCTCCCCTTCCCTGTAGCGTGGCCAAACTCCTCTCCGGTCCGCGGTGCCCGGTCAGGGTTATAGGAAGGTGCAAACTCAGTGTGCATCTTCCTATCACTCCGGCCGGGCACCGCGGACTGGAGAGGAGCTTGGCCACGCTACAGGGAAGGGAAGAGGAGAAGCCGTGCTGCAGCCGCCTGGGCTCTTAACAGAGCGCTCAGGCGGCTTCAGCATTAGGATCGGCCCTGCAGCGGACGGTTTTAAAAGGATTTGGGGCGACCTGGGGGGGCAATTGCCTCCCTGCCCCCCGGCCCAGCCCGCCCCTGAGTAGGGATCTTGTTACATATGGGATGTAGTACCCAAATCTGGGCACAAGATGGCAAATGTCCAAGTTCTAAGCACCATAACACTCTACTGCTAATTACAGCGGTTATGGTGCTTAAAGTAGCCATTTTATGGGAAAAACCATACCCAATATTAAAATACAGGGCACACTTGGGCACCTAAAATAGCACCTGTCATGACAAATACAACTTAACTTTAAATGATAGAGAATCCAATTATATCTGTGCATTTTGGTAGCAGAACTTAAATCAGAGGTAAAGAAACAGCCCCTCCCAATCAGTTCACCCCTTGGTGTTTCTCCTAGGTGAATTCAGGCTAAGGGAAATTAATGCCTGTAAGGGGAAGGAGGGATGTGCTCTGTGTGAGAACAGCACCACCAGCAGCAGGGAGAGAGGCAAGAAACAGCCATAATAATTTATCACAGCTGCATTGTTCAGGCAATGTTATGAGAATTGAGAGAAGACAACATGGACCACTAATCGGATGCCTTGGATTTGACCCAGACTGGATTTACGGATATTGTCTCCTGGATATTGTCTCCAGACTAATTATCTCCAGATTCCTCACAAAATAATTAATTTCTATTATTTTCTCCTGAATACTACTAAGAATATTCTTTTCTTATTTTGCCTTATAAAGTTTTGTCTGCCAAACATATTATTCAGATAGAATGTTATTTGTGGAATAATAAAATTGAATCCTGACTCGACCTTAAAGGTAAATTTTTTTTATTATTTTAATTTATTCTATTACAAATCTGGCTGTTTAATTTATTATTGTATAATACACACATACAATTATTGTATAATACACACATGCTCATATTTGACAATTGAGACATTTAGTGGGCTAAAATTCAGGGTTAGGTTACTGCACTAACAAACTGTCATTTTTTTCTGAAAACAAATTATATCTATACTGTGACCTGGCTTCTGCGTAAGCCCTTTTTCTTCGAACGGCCACATATCTATCAGTGCAAAATAAAGAATAAAAAAAAAAAAAAAAATGTAGAGTAGGATTTGACAGTTAAATAACCTATTTGTTAGTAGTTACATTTTTTTGTTGCAGGTACATAGTCACACATGCTGTCCCCACTCCCCCTGTAAACCACTTCCTATGTGAGGGGCTGTTTCGTGGCAGATGGGAAATGATCCCTTCCACTCCCCGTCCAGCCTCACACACAAACACTGGACAAACTGGGACAAAACTGAGTTTTACACCCTCTCTAACTGTTCCTGCAGCTCTGTTATCAAGTATTGGAGGCTGACTGAACTACAAAGGACACTGGCCAAGACACCTAGTAGTTATGTCCCCATCAGCCCACCTATACTCCAAACTGAAAACATGCACCCCCTAGTGGACAAGTGCCTGTAAGCAGGTTTTGGTGCTGAGACTGGGCCTGCACATCTAGTAGCAATCACTCAGACGTTTGACATCATCACTCTCGGCATGGAAACGCCAGACACTCCAGATAGATATGCATTGGCTAATCATCTTGTAAACACATTATTTCCTCACCTGCCATGGGCAGGGTTCTTTGTTACTGGTGACATTGTTTCTAATTGTTTATCATATTCTCTGTAAATCCTTAATCACTGATGAAGGGAGATAGCAACGTTAAATAAATACGTCAATGAAAGAATCACCCCGAGAAGGCTTAGACTCACAAAGGAACCAACCTCGGATAGAGATGATCCACATTTCATGACAGGTTGGAATCAAATGCTGGACGGTTTTTCTTTCAACCTCATGGGCATTGTAGCTAGGAGGGAAGAAAGCCTTCCCAAACTCAATGAGGATATTATAAAGTGGAAAGAAAATCTCATTGAGAACACTAGCCCTGAAATTTTTAACAATATAGTTAAAGATATCAGAACCAAAGTAGACAAAATTGAAAATATGGTCATAGAAACTAAAAAAAGGAAATACCTTAGAGATGTCAATGACTATAAAACAGGAAATGTGAGAAAACAGAACAAGAATGGAAAAACAAGAGAAAGAAGTCCTCATAGAAATAGGAATGATAGAGTGAGACGATACTCTGGATATGACAAACATACACCCCAACATAAAAAAATGGGAGATTATAGAGAGAGATCTTTACCAAAATATAAGAATACCCATTGGGAACCTAACACCCAAGGACAACGTCGTAACATCTATCGGGAACCAAACACCCAAGGGTTAAGAAAATATACATATAATGATGACAAAAGAAGTTACAGCTCAGTAGTCAAAAATGGAATATCAAGGAAACCCACTATAAATGGAGAAAAGACAACTGAAAATAGGAGAAACAAAGATTCAGGAACCACACTCACTGTCGGAAAATATGCACAACCGAGACCTGATTCAACCCCAGCAGAGATAGCATCCTCTTCCTCTTCGTTTTTTCGAAAGGACCCAATCAACAACAGACTACAGTGGCCCCAGAAGACTCTCCCCCAAGAATCACCTGGGAAAAGACAGAGAATCATAGAAGAAGAAGAAGAAGAAGAAGAACTCCATTACAGGGAGAAGCGAAACAGGAAACGGATGTAAAGGGAATTTTTAACTTAACACGGAAAGACCTTACAGTTGAACAGGAGCAAATTTTCAAAAAAGGTCTCAAATTTGCACCGATATCAGATTTTAATTCATTCGATTTTTTTATTGATCTTAATCATTTTATTAGAAAATTATCCCTAAAAAAATTTTTTTATGGCAAAAAGGACGTGCTGATTCCCACACAAGATAATACCTACATACACTCTGACCTCAAAAATAAGTCCACTTTTTTCCTAGACATATGATCTCTGATCAAATGAAGGCTTTTGAGATTATAGTTATGAAGGAAGTCAACAAAATTAAGAAAACTACCAGTTATCAGCAAAACCTATCTCAGAGAGACCAAAAAACAATAAAGGAGATGGGAAAAAACAAAGAGATTGTCATAAAACCAGCCGATAAGGGGGGAGGAATCGTCATTTTTAATAAAGATCAGGCCCGGACTGGCCAGCGGGCACACCGGGCAAATGCCCGGTGGGCCGCGGTGTCCGTGGGGCCGAGGCCGGCAGGGGAGGTCCCAGGATCTCCCCTGCCGGTCTATGCAGGGCCGGCACTATCCGAGCGCCGGCCCCGCTGTCTTCCATGGAGGGCCGGTGGGGAGATCAAAGAGCTCCCTCACCGGCCCATTTAAACAGACCTGCGGCTGGGGAGGGAGGGAGAGGACCCGGCGGAGCTCTGTCTTGCAGCTCCGCCGGGTTCCTCTCGCGAGATCCGGCGCGTTGCCATGGCAACGACCGGATCTCGCGAGAGTGAACTCTAGCCCGCAGGCTAGAGTTCACTCACCACTGGACCACCAGGGATGATGTGAGTGTGCCGGTCCCCCCTCCTCCCAGCTACCACCATGCCGGTCCCCCCTCCCAGGCTAAAGGTAAGAGGGAGGGGGGATTTAATGCCTACTTAGGTTTTTTTTTTTAAATTTCTTTATTTACCCCCCTTAGTTTTTTATTTACCCCCCCAACACACATTTACACACAGCACTCTCACACACATCATACACAGCACTCTCACACTCATCACACTCTGCACTCTTACACACATCACACTCTGCACTCTTACACACATCATACACAGCACTCTCACACTCATCACACTCTGCACTCTCACACTCTGCACTCATCACACTCTGCACTCTCACACACATCATACACAGCACTCTCACACTCATCACAGCACTCTCACACACATCACACTCTGCACTCTCACGCACATCATACACAGCACTCTCATACACAGCACTCTCACACTCACACTCTGCACTCTCACACACAGCACTCTCACACTCATCACACTCTGCACTCTCACACTCACACTCTCACACACATCTGCACTCTCACACACATCATACACAGCACTCTCATACACAGCACTCTCACACTCTGCACTCTCACACACATCATACACAGCACTCTCACACTCTGCACTCTCACACACATCATACACAGCACTCTCACACTCATCACACTCTGCACTCTCACACACATCATACACAGCACTCTCATACACAGCACTCTCACACTCATCACACTCTGCACTCACACACAGCACTCTCACACTCATCACACTCTGCACTCTCACACACAGCACTCTCACACTCATCACACTCTGCACTCTCACACACAGCACTCTCACACTCATCACACTCTGCACTCTCACACACAGCACTCTCACACTCATCACACTCTGCACTCTTACACACATCATACACAGCACTCTTACACTCATCACACTCTGCACTCTCACACACATCATACACAGCACTCTCATACACAGCACTCTCACACTCTGCACTCTCACACACATCATACACAGCACTCTCATACACAGCACTCTCACACTCATCACACTCTGCACTCTCACACACATCATACACAGCACTCTCACACACATCATACACAGCACTCTCATACACAGCACTCTCACACTCATCACACTCTGCACTCTCACACACATCATACACAGCACTCTCATACTCTGCACTATCATACACAGCACTCTCACACTCAGCACTCTCACACACATCATACACAGCACTCTCACACACAGCACTCTCACACACATCATACACCGCACTCTCATACACACATCATACACAGCACTCTCACACTCAGCACTCTCACATGCATCATACACAGCACTCTCACACTCAGCACTCTCACACACATCATACACAGCACTCTCACACACAGCATTCTCACACACATCACACTCTGCACTCTCACACACATCATACACAGCACCCACACACACAGCACCCTCACACAAATCAATCACATACAGCACCCACACACAGCACCCACACCTCACACACAGGATCCATCACACACACATACTGCACTCCTCACATACACACACAACCCCCCGATACACTGCCTAACACACATACACAATACTTCCAAACATATTTATATAATATATATACACATATAAATATACACACAGCACCCCTCACACACACACACAGCACCCCTCACACACACAGCACCCCTAAACACATTTCATTCCAGACACACATTAGATCCTCTACCCAACTCTGGATCATCTACACACATACACACACTAGATCCCTATATACACTCTGAATCCATTATATACGCACGCTCACTAGATCTCCTATACATATTCTGGGTCCTTCAAACACACACACACTCTGGATCCCCTATACGCACACTAGATTCCTTATAAGCAAACACATACTACATTCCCTGAACACACACTCTCTACAAACACTACATCACCTACACACACACACTATAGCCTGTATACACACACTTGCTACATCCCCTAAACACACATTCTCTAAAGCCCCTAGCCACATATGCATTACATTACACCACAAACACAACACGACTAAAACCGACCTTATTACACAATACCACACCACGACCAGCTCACTCTGCACACACGCAATACCCCAAGCAGGCTCCAAAACACATGCACAATACTCTTTCCTGACCCATTTGTCTCCTGGTATCCATTTATAGAGACACCAGAGACAAGTTGCAAGGAAACACAGTGCAAGCATGTTATTAAATTTGCTTGCACTGCGCAGAACAAATACAGGGCTTTTTTCTCATGCTAGAGCTCTTCAGCAGAACTCTGTGCATGGTCTGCCCTGGAAGAGCATTGAACCAACATGCTCACTTTGAGAGGGGGCGTGTTTGTCATGAGTGATGACAAAACACACCCTCTCTGCCCCGCCCCCTTCTTAGTGGGCCGCTGTGATAAAAAAATGCCCGGGCCGAATTTTTTTCCCAGTCCGGCCCTGATAAAGATCATTACATAAAAGAAGCGGATAAAATTCTTTTAGATCCACTGACGTACCAACAGTTACCATCGAACCCTATGGGAGAAATACAGAAAAAATTTGAAGAATACATCTTAAAAAGAAAGGAATTAGAAATCATTAACGAAAAAGAAGCTAATTACTTATCCATTGACTACCCCAAAGTACCGGTGTTCTATCACCTACCTAAGGTACATAAAGACCAACACAACCCACCAGGTAGGCCCATAATATCAGGCATCGACTCTGTATCCACACGGATATCAGAATATATAGATATTATGCTGCAACCTTTAGTGGTGAAAAACCCATATTATCTTAAAGACACTATCCATATGCTTCAAATATTAGAACAGACTGAATGGCAGGAAGGGAACTTCCTAGTTACATGTGACGTAAGCTCTCTATATAGTATAATCCCCCACAAAAAAGGACTGGGAGGGGCGTGTCCGGCGGCCGAGGAAAATGGACGCCTAAAGCAGAAGCTCCTCGTGGCGCCCGCAACAAAAGAGCCAGAACAGCGCATACCGCTCGACCACGCACAAACTATGGGTCGCACACGGAAGCCCGCAGACCCCAGCAGCACCCCGAGGTTGTCAGGCAGGGAGGGGGAGCAATCCATCCGCTCCTACCTTCAAGCCACGGCCACCACAACGGGAGATGGAGGAGGTGAGCCAGGGCATGGAGTCCTTCCCCTCCACACCGGCCAGACTGTCACCCACACCCTCATTCAGCTCTGAGCCACAATTAACGCAGGAGGGTGAGTGGAGGGCCATACTGCCAAATCTCCTAACTAAAGCTGACTTTGAGGCCCTGTCAGACCGCCTAGGCAGAGTGGTGAGGGAGGAGGTGGCCCAGCTACGCGCAGACCTGGCTAATGTGGAGGCCCGCATGTCAGTAGTGGAGTCAGAGACCAGAGCGCTCCGCACAGACCTGGAACACACCAACTCCACAGTCACCATCCAGGAAGCAGACCTAGCCAGTCTCACCACGTGGGTAGACGATCTGGACAACCGCGGCCGCAGACTGAACCTGCGCGTCCGCGGGGTGAGGGAGGGTGACCCAGCGGAACACATACCCGACACCCTAAAGAGGCTGTTCGCTCAGATACTGGGGGGCCAGCAAATACCCAGATTGGCATAGTAAGGGCACACAGGGCACTGCGACCAATGCCGCCACCAGAAGAACAACCAAGAGATATCATATGCTGCCTAGAAAATTACCAATTGAAAGAAGACATCCTGCGCACGGCCCGACGCATGGGAACCATACGCTTCGAGAATCAAACCATATCGCTTTATTAAGACCTATCTAGATACACCCTACAAGCCAGAAGAGCGCTACGCCCGGTAACATCCGCCCTGCAACAGGCAGGAATACCATACCACTGGGGTTACCCATTCTCACTCTCAGCTAGACACGGCCAGGTTCAACATACGGTGAAGAAACCAAGCGACCTCCCAGGTTTCCTTCGAGCCATGGGCATCCCACCAATCCAAGTACCAGACTGGCTGGCGAGCTCCTTTTTCCAACCACCGCCCGGACCGCAACAGCCGCGCAGACCAGACCAGGGTCCCCCAAGACTCCAGCAACAGCAACGCAGAGACTGGAACCCAGGCCCGGCACGACAGGAGCAGGAGAACTAACAGAGCACCACGCTGAGAGGAGGGGCTGACGATCCGGAGACCAACTCGAAACAGGACACAAAGGGCAAACTGTGAGTACTATTTGGGGTGACACAAGAAACTATAACAGCCACACAGGCACACGATGGGGAGGGGGATGGTGGCATGGGGGAACAGGAGCGAAGCAAACACTGAAGGGACTGTCAACGGCAAGAGCTCCTTGTGGAGGAAACGCCTTGCCCGCTGTCAGGGCCATGGGGAGGACAAAGCAGGACGTTTTGGGTGGGACATGGGATCCAGCTCCTACACCGGCATGACACACCCTGGACGGACGCACGGACAACGCAACTTGGCGGTGTCATGACATGGGACACAATACTGGCCGGAAGACGCCAACAAAGACACAACGCAACGAACGGAGGGAGGGAGGGTCAGAAGGGGAAATGTCCACTGAAAGGGGGGAAGAAGGGGAGGGGGTAGGGATGGGAAGGGGGAACACACGCACACAGGGGAAAGGGAAAAAAAAAAAACCCAAACACGGTACCGCAACTCATGTATATACACGGGGGGAGGAGGGGGAAAGAGAGAGACACAGCACACGAGCAAGGAAACAGAGGGGGGGGGACCAACGAGACAGAGACGAGTGGGATAAGCCAATAGGAGCTAGGGGTAAACGGAAGGGGACCCGTGACAATAACCTATAGGCATAATCCATAGGCACAACCCCCGACAGAATCACTTCCCAAGCAAACCACAGATACACGCTAAGCATAGACACCAAAGGAACCATTGGCAGAGGGGCCACAGTGGAAAGCACCCGAGATAATCCAACAGGAACCCAACACGAGACCGCCCCAAGGAAACCCCACCCATCACATTAGCGCGCAGACGACATACCACATACGACGCGCACCACACACATTATCGTCAGGCAGCCCACAGACACAACAGGTGACCTAAACACCAAACAGAAGCCAGAGATGGAGTAGGAAATAGAACAACTAGTCATGCTGGAACCATGGGAAATAGGAGAGTACAGGGACTGAAACCCAGACACGCCGGACCCACACCCACATCATCGGTGTGGCACAGGCAGGAAGGTAGCGCCACAAGTCAAGTTACCCCACTAGAATGACACCACTCACAGGCCCGGATAATAGGGAGGCCCCGACCCCACAAGACCCGGAACTGCAACGAACACACGCCTAGATAGGAACACGCGAAGCGAGATAACATGTGAGACAAAGACATGCACAAGCTAGGAAGCACCACCGCGGCAGACAGTAACACGCATGCTACCTAAAAGATGACCCATGCAAGCACATTACCGAAGAGAGGGAGCGGATGCTCCAATATCATAGCCACTAAGGAGACATGCGACCACACCCTACATACCGAACCAGGTAACACACCCCTCACCTACACAGCACGGACCGACGTCACAAGGCGGACCGGACACACCGGGACATAAAGCCCGACACCCCAATAGGCATAGGACACGACTATCCCCACTCCAAAGGGGACGTACTACACCCGGCACCGACGTAGGCACACCACTTGGTGAGACCTATAGGCCGAACAACCGGGACACCTGTCCATTACCCTACACACCCTCAAAACAACCAACAGCAAGTACCCACTAAGCCGTAGCCGGAGCCCAAACGACAATAAGACAGCACTGAACCGCACACATACACACACACCTGCACCCAGGCCCGCCTGCCCCGCCCCTCCGGGCCGCTGCGAGGATGCAGGCGCAAGAACCCAACGGATTCGCAAGGGAGGACATATGCATCGTTTCCTACAATGTGCGAGGCCTAAATGTTAGGGAGAAACGAACGAGACTGCTAAGGGACCTAAAACACTACAAAGCAACAATAGCGCTCATCCAAGAAACGCACTTCCAGGAGGGCAGAGCACCGGCTCTAAAAGACCGCAACTACCCAACGGGATACTTCAGCCACAACCAAGATAGACGCACACTGGGAGTCTGCATCCTCTTCTCACGACGAGTCCCTTACGAGGAGCAAGCCACCGTTCGATGCAAGCATGGCAGATATATTTTTACAAAAGGCAAAATAATGGACCAAATATACACGTTCGCCAACATATACGCCCCGAATATGAAACAACACCACTTCCTCCGAAGAACACTAACCACGCTGATGAAATTCACGGAAGGCACCCTGATCATAGGAGGAGACCTCAACCTGGCGATACACCCGGACCAGGACTCCACCTCGGCACGCGGACACATATCAATCAACAGGCACGCCAACACACTCCGCCTCTTCCACCTCCACCAGCTGGCAGACTGCTGGCGAGCACTGCACCCAACTGCACGAGATTATACTTTTTATTCTATGACACACTCGACATATACAAGACTTGATTATTTCCTAGTACCTCACCGCGACCTAGCCCTGCTCACCGCGGCAGAAATCCTGCCAATGACTTGGTCAGACCACAGCCCAATCCGCATACGGATTAAGTCGCCACTATACAAACCCAGACAAATGTCGTGGCGACTGAACGAATCGATCCTTTCAGACGTCTCGGTCGTAGACCAAATCAACCACCACATACAGGACTACTTCAAAGACAACGAGACAGACGACGTCACCCCACTGACAAGCTGGGAAGCTCACAAAACAGTCATCAGAGGTAGATTCATTGCGATATGCGCGACCCGCAAAAAGAAGGCGACACAGACGATACAAGTACTCAGTAAGGAGATCGGGGAACTGGAGGCTAGACACAAACGCACCATGGACATAACGGTATACGAGGAACTCACGACTAAACAGAACCAACTCACCGCACACTTGAACCGCGCAATCCAACGCTCATACCAACACTACAAACATATGATCCATGAACACGGGGACAAGTGTGGGAGACTACTGGCGAACCTCCTGAAGCAACGCCGCAACCAACTGTACATTCCGAAGATTAAAGACGCACACCAACAACTCAGACACCTGCCGGACCAGATCTCGACAGCGTTCCACGATTACTACCAGGACCTATATCGCCTCCGTGAACCAGATCAAGAACTTCAGAGGCCTCAACGAGCCGAGGACATACGCAGATACCTAGACACGGCAAATATACCAGGAATAGAGGAGGTGGACCAGGAAGCCTTAGAGACCCCCATAACACCCGAGGAATTGGCATACGCCATCAAAAAAGCGAAAACGGGCAGGGCTCCGGGCCCAGACGGCCTACCCCTGCAATACTATAAAACCTTCGCAGCGGACCTATTACCGAAACTACTGAAAGCCCTGAACTCAATCCAAGACGGAGCCACACCAACAGCCCAATTCACCTCGGCAAACATCACCCTTCTCCCAAAGGAAGACAAAGACAAGACGCTGTGTCCAAGCTATCATCTGATATCCGTACTGAATACAGACCTCAAACTTCTGGCAAGCATACTGGCAGCACGCCTGGCACCACTCCTGCCGACCATAATCCATTCAGATCAAACAGGTTTTATCCCAGGGAGGGAGGTGAAGGACAACACAATCAGAGCCTTAAACCTCATAGCACATGCAAGAGGGCAGAAGACCCCAGTCCTGCTCCTGTCCACAGACGCAGAGAAGGCGTTCGACAGGGTGGACTGGGATCTGATGTTTGAAACACTCCGCCACCTGGGCATAGGCCCACACTACATGACCTGGGTATTAAACTACACAGCGCAACAGACACGCAGACACGTGAGCAGACAGCAGCCACACACATACATGGTAGGATATGGCACAATGTCAGATGATTTCCATTCTAATATGGAGACACAAACAGGAGACACAAACAGGAAATCAATAGACCAAACACCGCCAGCAGAAAAGCGAGATACACCTAGCACGGGACCAGAGCAACCAGAGACCAGATACGACAGGGCCCGCAGACACAACTTACACAGGTAACACACGATACAAAACTCCCAAAACCAGACAAGCCTGAGTGAACGCAACAAAGACACACCATAAGTCACGCAGATAGACACAGCAAGCAAACAAATCGATACCTATGTACTGTATCAAGCAGGCAATAACCAACCAGCCTCTGCGTAGGCGACAAGAAGCTCACAAATGTCTGTATGGAAAACGTATGCCCCTGCGCGGGCAAACAATGCCTCAATACTCGCACCGATGTCACCTGCAAATGCATTACGATAACAATGGAGAAAATTGACACAGTCAATAACACATGCAGACTCTAACTGGCACAACAGAAAGTCGAAAACTTCTAACAGACGCAAAACACGCAGGGACCTGCCGAGCACAACATCTATATGATGAGGTCCAAACACATATTATATATTAATGCACAGCTGCCTAAAAACTAATATGCTCCTTATGTTATGATTAAAGCTGGGAAAGCTCCTGTATTTCCGATTATGGCTTAATGACCGCATCTAACTAGCAAGCAGATTAACCTGGCTCAGCACAGGCGACAATTTTGCATCTACTAACCAGCAAACACACAACACTTGCACACACCAGTCAACTCAAAACACCTATTTAACACTCTAACTGAACTACAAAGGCTACACAGTACATAAAAGTATAGAGCACAAAACAACCGACTGTGAATCAATATCAATAATAATAAGTTAAGATAAACAGGCTAAGATGGATCCGCCTCTGCGCAGGCACCGAAGGTATATACTGTGTTAACCAATGCTTAAGCCCCTGCGTGGGCACTCACTTGCTTTATTACAAAACAGTTTGACGTGTGAACTTATGATATGCATACAATAAAAATATTCAAAACAAAAAAGGACTGGAAGCAGCGAAGTACTTTTTTAGAAAAATCATCTTTTAGAGAAGAACAAATAGAGTTCATTTTAGAAGGAATTTTACTTATTCTAACCAACAATTTTTTTTGGTTTCAGGACCAGTTTTACCAGTTTAATCTGCGGTACAGCGATGGGCACCAAGTTCGCCCCCAGCTTTGCCAATTTATTCATGGCATACTGGGAAGAATTTTTTATTTCCAGTGGCCATGGCTGGAGGGCGAACTTGGTGTCCTATCGCAGGTATATAGATGACATATTTTTTATATGGACAGGTATTAGCTGTGAATTGACACGTTTTCTGGAGTTTCTTAATACTAACGATTGGGGCATAAAATTGTCTAGTAATGTGAGCAATATTAATATAAATATTTTAGATCTAAATATCTATATAAAAGGATCTAGCATTTTTACTAGAAATTATTTATAAACCTGTGGACTCAAACAGTTATATTAACCGAACCAGCTGCCATCACACTCCCTGGCTCACCAATGCCCCTAAAGAGCAATTTAAAAGGATTAGGGGAACTGTAAAGAAGAAGAAGAATATATTAAACAGGCCGAATACATAAAAAATCAGTTCATAGAAAAAGGGTACGATGAAGAAGATCTGAAGAAAGACATGGAAGAAATTAGACTCTTGGAAAGGAGTCAACTCCTAAAATATAAACCCAAAAATACGTCATATAATTCTAACGAAGTCCCTTTCATTAGTAAATATAATGGAAACACGAAAAAAATACATAGAGTCATCAACAAACATTGGCATATCTTAAGAGACGACCCCATACTTAAGGATATTTTACCTTCTAAACCAAGAATGATTTATAGAGGTACGAGCAACCTCAAAAATATGTTAGTCAGAAGTAATTTAGAAACAACAAAACCCAAGCATTTCATCAATAATCTGATAGGTTTCTATGGCTGTGGGGAGTGTTTACCATGCAGAGTTACAAAAAACAAAAAAAGACATCTCGTAGATATAGGTGGAATAATAGGACGACCATACAAAATAAGAGATCACCTTACCTGTCATTCTAAAGGAATCATTTATGTCCTAAAATGTCCATGCAATCTCCTCTATATAGGGAGAACTATACAACCCTTAAATGTAAGGATTGCGGAACATGTCCGCAATATTAAAAAAGGCCTTGAAACACACTCTGTCTCCCAGCATTTTAAAATCCAACATAATCAAGACCCCACAGGCCTATTTTTTTGTGCAATAAAATCAGTTCAAAAGGATTGGAGGGGAGGTAACTATATTAATAAGTTGGGTAAAGAAGAAATGAAATTTATCTTTAATTTTTATACTCTTATACCAAACGGTCTCAATTCAGATTTTGAAATATGTCATTTTTTATAAAATGTTACTATAGCACTTTCTGCTCAATCCTTTATATGAAGCATACCCATGTAGTAACATTGGGACAGATAATTTTCTTTTTTTTTTTTTCTAGTGACATTATTGAAATGTTTTAGGAATTTATCTATACTATTTTTTATAAGAAGATACCATTAGTATCTATGATTAGGAATATACTCTTCTCCGTTCTTTGGGTTCTCTATATAGTATTTCTCTCCAATATATTTTTATGACATGTCTATGAGAAATTTCAAATGTATAATTAATTTATTTTTATTTTCTCCATGCATTACATTAAATATCGGGTACAAAACCCGATATTCAAATTGTTTATGGACTAAAGTGAATAATAAGAACAATAAAGCTTGTTGAATGTGTGGAACGCACATGCGTTCCAACAGCGATCCAACCAACAATCCGCGGACCGTTAACATGTCACCGGCATACGACCGGAAACAGAAAAACCGCGCGAACACGGAAGAAACCATCTTCCCGAATGGATATAAAAATACACTACCAGACGGACATCACTAGCAACTGAGGAAGCCCAGGATTTGGGCGAAACGCGTTTTGCAATTTATTTATTTTTATCCCACAGAGGACTTACTCACCTCACCACAGTTTAGTGGTTTTTACCAAGTCTTCGTATTGATTTTTAACTATATATTTTTGTATATTTGCACTTTATTTTTCATCATTAAAAGGAATTTAGTCCCCATTACTTCATTGGTGTGGACATTTCTTTTGGGACCAGTGAAGGACCACCTGTATGTTGAAAGGGAGTGGGATCCCTTCAAATTATCCCACAGGCGTTCTGATTGAGCCATTACCTATTGGCTCTCTCCTTGTGAGTACTGAATCATACATCTTATGTTTATATACTATTATACTGTATGATATTGCACTAGGTGCTTGTATACCATTTTATCTTCACAGTTACTCCACTTGCCTCCATACCATCATCTTTTACCCTGGACCGAATCATTCTACCCATTGTATGTATATGGTTTCATGTTATTTGCTGTGTGGATAGAGAGGTTACCACACAGGTGTTTTTTGAGTGATTTGGTATCTATTTGGGTCACACGCTTAAACTCTGTATTTGTATTTCTAACTGATGATTCCTGAACTATGCAAGACACACAGGAAAAGGCATTAAATATGTTCTTAAAAAATCCTATTTTAGAAATAGATCACCTAGAGCAGACCTTTTTTTTTTTTTAAAGAGTAGTGGCTTGGTAAGAACATAGTTATTATTCTTGGTGAGTACATAAAAAAAAAATGTTTAAGGGTCGGAGCCTGACTGCCATATTGAATGGTCTTATCTCGAGTGAACTCTGTGTGAGAATTAATATTAAGACTAATAACTTGTGAAAACAAGTATTCTATGAGCTGGAGACAACCTGCATTGTACCAAGCCAACTCTGGAGGCATTTCTGACCACGATGGGCAACCTGAGCCCGACGCATCCTATATGCCCACTTGATATGGGTGTAAGCTCAGGCATCCTTCAAAATGTCCACAATGGAATTTTGTTCTCCAGAATCATTTTTAGATGAGAACGAGATGTTAGCAAAATAACTTCTTGATGTTAAAAGTGAATGAGCCCTTTGAATATGTAGTTAATAGTAATACCGCTGCAATGTGATCCAAATCTAACCGATCACAAGATCGGATGAAAATATGATTTTCTGTCAGACTTTGTCAGTCTCTCACATTGTGGACTAATTTTGGCCCACTCTTCTTTACAACATTGAGGCTTGCTGGCATTTGTTTTTGCACAGCTCTCTTAAGGTCCCACCATAGCATTTCAATCAGGCTGAGGTCTGGACTTTAACTGGGCCATTGCAACCGCTGGAATATTTTCTTTTTTTGCCTTTTCTTGTAGATTTGCTGGTGTGCTTGGAATCATTGTCCTGTTGCATGACTTCATTTCAACCAAGATTTAGCTGTCAGATGGCCTCACCTTTGATTCTAGAATATTTTGGGTATACAGAGGATGTAACAGAGCTCCTATACTCCGACTGAGTAACTCCCCCAAGTCTACTTCCTAGCTGCTTTTAGAGACCCTGGGGCACTTCAGGCCCAGTCGCCAAACCTTGACAGGGGTCTCTGTGGACCTTTTCCACCCTGGACCAGGCTGCTGTGGTTATAGCTCTGTAGACCATTGCTTCTGTAAAACAGTGATTATAGCTTTTCGCTACACATTAGTGAAGACTAAAAATAGGGAGTAGAACACAGCTTTATTGTACAAAACACAGGTAATTTATACACATGGATACCCAGACCAAGGGGTCCTCCATGAAATGCAATGGCCCTTACAATAGTCCCATCCAGGATCCACTCTCTAGGGTCTTGATGACAATATCCTCAGCTAACCAGACAGACTCCCTGCTATGCCTTCCCCAATCTAGAAGCAATACGTACAAAATGCCCCCACAAAAAACATTTCCCTGGCCAGCACCATCATACATTATATCTCTCTGGTTAGCTCTTCACCGGAACCTTATTGTCCCCAAAAAATAAACACTGATTGGATAATCTGATCCCTCGTTCATCCCCGGGACACTCATCCGCTGTTGTGGTCACTTGACCTTGTATACAATCTGAGGCCTCTGTAGCTTTGAGATTTTGTTATATTCCTGTTATTTTCAGTTTTTCCCTTAACTTTTCTGTTGCTTATCTTACTTTTTCCTCTTTTTGACCTTCTAGGTTATAATTCAGAACTGCACCTTTGATGCGCTCCAGACACTGGCCTATTAAGGCTACCTTCTAGCCATTGCTAACGGACAGGAAGATGAGCCTAGCAGCCTCAGTCATTATATATGCAGTCAGCACCAGGTACCTGCTGGCACCATAACTTAATTTCAATGACGTTATGTTAACCAGAGTTTTCCATCAAACAGATGAGTTGAGTTTAAAAAAAAAAAAAAAAAAAAAACTATCTTCAATAATGCAAAATTTCAATAATGTTGCTAATGTACCCATCTCCTACAGGCTTGCATTGTAAATCTTATTCCTCTGTAAAAAAAATATAATGCTATGACAAACTTATTTACAAAAATAATAAACATTAACTGTATCAATAGGATTTAGAGATGAGTGCTAGGAATGTTAGATGCAGACTCAAACACTTTTTATATACTAGAATTCCATGGGAATAGCCATTCTGTTGTACAAACAGGGAAGAAATTAGAAACTAGCCCGACAATCTGTTTTAATTTTTCTCTCACTACATGCTGCCGTGTACCTTTTCCTGCCTTTACCAGATTGGTTTGGAATGGACTTGAATCTGCAAATACCAGTTGCAATGTTCAGAAAGCTACTTTGGTTAGATTTGCATCTACTTTTCTTACGATTTCCTCATAAATTTAGTCTTCTTCCTGCAATGTTTGTATTTTACATTGCTTTCTAAGTGGCCAGTGAATTTGTTTCAGTCTAACATTTTGCTAAAAAAATTACAGATTACGAAGTCATTAAAAGAAACGCTGAAGAAAAAAATAAAAAAAAAAATAAAAAAAATAAAAAGTCCAACTTAATGACAAAAACCAAGTCATATTACTAACTTTGTGATACATGAATATATGGACATGCTACTCCCACTACCCAGAGTAAGAACTGTGGTGGAAATTCTAAGCAGTCCCCATGGCTTAGGACTTCATTGCACTCACTACTGCTGATAGCGCCAGTCTCCTTCAGTTTTGTATTGGGATTAGTAGAACATTGACAATGTTGGTTTGTTTTTATTAATATAGTGGCATTCGTATGTATTGTTTATAGCAACTCAACTTTAGAGGAGTGTGTTGAAAAATGCCGATTGATGGGACTTGCTAGTACAGCAATGTTATGGGTTCTGACTTTCATAATATATTGCACAATGCTTACAGAACCACAAAATAAAATAATTCTACACTGTAAAATTGTGTCCATACAGTTCCTTTAGCTACTAAATGGCAATCTATGCACCGCAACTGCTTTGTTAAGCTACAGTTTAGGTGCTTAACGTGTTCGTTTTAGAGAATTTGACAAACTTTAAATAAAAAAAAAAAAAAAACACACACACACCAGACTGCTCACACAGCCATCAAATCCCTTTTTATACGTTATGCATCATTAGAAAACCATGCCTGGATTGAGTTTTTTGCGTGACATTTAAACAACTTTTTTCAAACCATTCATACAAAATGGAAAAAACAGTGCACAACATGTACAATTTATTTTAAACAAGATTTATTTAAACAACAAGATGTCAGATCTTTAAGGGAAAAACTACCTAAAATGTGTTTGTTTGTTTTTTTATATATTTCCTAGTTATTCACCTGGCTACATGTAACAGCTACATACAAAAAATAAGGTATAAAATCATTGGTTAAAAAAAAAAAAAAAATATATAATCCAAATCGAATAGGTTTGCTCCTTTCAATATGCCTTGATTTCTTTGACAACCAGAAGCACATTCAAAGAATTGTGGGACAAAAACAAAAAAACGGCAAAGATTAACCCACTCACAGTAAAGTTAATCTGCTGCAGAGATAAACAAAAACAAAAAAAGTGGATTGATAAAAAAGGTAAAATAATTTACTAGAGTAAACGAGAAAGCACATGAAAACCAAAAGCAGATTGTGAGATTATGCCAGACACCAATCTACCATCTCAGCATTTACTTGGTCCAAAAGTACTTGATGGTTGTCAGGAAAAAAAAATAAAAATAAAAAACCAAAACAAATATATAGATTTAACTCCTAGAATGACACACACCCACCCAATATTTATTTACAGTAAAGAATGGAGGGGGATGTAGGTGAACAAAGTTTGGATGTGGAACTGTGGAGGCAGCAGGTGAGAAGCCGAATAAGCGAAGCTTTATCTCAGAAGGTTCCGCCAGTCTGCTGCTGGAATACATCAATTGTATCTTCGTCCTCCATTTCCAACTGAGAAGAGCAAAAGAAAAAAAAAAGTTATCAAAACTTAATATGCAGTTAAACCCATATTTAAAAAAAAAAAAAAATCATTCACACTACATTGAAGCCTGGAAATCCATTACAAGTGTGTCCTTTTCAAAAAGAGGATTTAAACTATCATAAACAAGATGTGAGTCCCACCAGGTATATCCATATTGCACAAAATTGCAATCAGTGATCACTTACTGTACTGGTCATTGGTTTTTTCATAGACCTACACAGTTTGAAATTAAATTGGAACAGTGCCAAAACATTCTAGAAAACAAGCTAGAATACCAATAACAATACAAAGTTTGGGAAGATGTACAACAGGCTTGACAGCAAAGATGAGCAAGGCTTTTTTTTTTTTTTTTTTAAATATAAAATTTATTTAAACAAAAAGGCAATACCATTTTAAAAATCACCAAAAGAGACAGCCGCAAATTGTCTAGAATGGCTCATTTTAAAAATACAAAAAAAAAAAAAAAAAAAACCCCACCTTCAATTCCTTTTTAATTATTTTTCTCCACTTTAAAAACCAAATGCACCTCAAATGGACTACAATATACAAGTCTACACAAAGCCAAGTAGCTAACTTTCAATACTTTCATTACACAACCGTCATTGAGACCAACAGTAAGCAAGAGAATTGTACAAGTCAAATAAAGATGTACACCCTATATGTATTAAGTTCATACCATCAAAATCCGATGTGCTTTAAAATGTTATAGATGAACAGTCACTTCTCTGGATTTTATAAAAAAAAAACCCACCTATCAGTAGTGATGTCCCGAACTGTTCGCCGCGGACTCATTGAGTAAACTTTGACCCTGTACCTCACAGTCAGCAGACACATTCCAGCCAATCAACAGCAGACCCTCCCTCCCACCTCCTGGACAGCTCACTAAGAATGCAGCTTCACAATGGATGCTGTCCAGGAGGTGGGAGGGAGGGTCAGCTGTTGATTGGCTGGAATGTGTCCGCTGACTGAGGTACAGGGTCAAAGTTTACTCAATGATGAGTCCGCTGCGAACCGTTCAAGACATCACTACCTATCAGTTTAATTAAATGTGGTTTTATTTTAACTTCATATTAAATCTGAACTGTCACTTTGCATATTTAGCAGACAGCCCTGAAGGTGCACCGCCAGTTAAAGTCAGGTGGCAGAGGAAGGTAGGTTTACTTTCATGAAGATGTCCATCTTGCCACCATCTTTGTTGGCTTCTGGTGCTTCGTTTGCCGGGAGTCTTGTCGGTAGGGTAATCTCACACATATGAAAGACTACAACACTGAGGTCTGAGGATACCACAAGAGTCTCCATTATGTCATTCAATGAGCTAGACCAGTGGTTCCCAACTCAGTCCTCAAATACCCCCTAACAGTCCAAGATTTAGGAATTATCCTGTTGTGTCCAAGGTGTTTTTAGAAGGAGAAAAAAAAAAACAAACAAACACAGACAACTGTTAAGGGGTACTCGAGGACTGGGTTGGGAACCTCTGAGCTAGACCTCAAATGAATTCCACAGCCATCACTTGAGACAACTGCTAGGATTAGACAATCTGACTGCAGAGCTCTGCTTTTCGACAACCTCAGATTTACCACAAATAGACCATACTTGATTGTATCTTTATTGTGTTGGAATTTCAATGAAATTCAGTCAGCAGTATTTCATAAAGACTATTTTTATTAAATGGATTCTATAGTGCCAGGAAAAAAAAAAAAAATCTGATGCTGGAGGTCCTCACGTAGAACGTAGATTGTGCAGCATCAGATAACCGACCAAAGGTCCATTTCAATTCCGGAAGTGCAGGGGTTCCCAACCCAGTCCTCAAGTACACGAAACCTAAACACTTCAGACAACAGGGTAATCTCTAAATCCTGGACTGGTAGGGGGGTACTTTAGGACTGGGTTGGGAACCCCTGCTCTAGTGGATGTCTGGTAGACAGCCACTAGAGGAGGAGTTAACCCTCAGAGGCAATTCTAATAGTTTCTAAGAAATTGCAACAATTACCACTGCAGGGTTAAGGGACATGGCACCCAGACCACTTCAATGAGCCTAAGTGGTCTACGTGTCCCTTTAAATACATAGAAGTGACAGAGCATCTTTAAAGATAATACAAGATACATCATTTACAGTTCAGACAAGGCACTGTCAAGGGTAAACATTACAATGTTTACACTGCAGGGTTAAGAGGACAGGGGGACTGCACCCAGACCACTTCAATGAGGTAAGTGTCAATTTAAATATAGGGATATGCAAATATTTTAAACCCGAGAACTTCCATAAGCTCTTCCAAGTGACACTAAGAACAAGTCAAACTTTTTAGTCCAGAAAGCGGCAGAGGGTTATTTAGATGAATCCACAGAATCGATAAACACATTGCAGATGAGAAAGTGGATTCAGCCAGATGTGATACTCCGTAAAACTTTCTACGTAAGAAAACTAAAATGTATCCACTAAATCCCAGCAGTGCAGAAATTTTAGCAAGCCATCATTCAATATTTCCAGGTGAATAAAGCCAACAACCACGCTTCAAACTTATGCTTCGGGGAAAAGTAAGGGTTTACATTTGTTATTGAACACCACCTCTAGTGGCTGCCACTTCCACCAGAGGGGCTTCCATCACCCTTCTGGAAATGCTAATTGATGTGCACCTGCACTAAGTCCACCACGAGGTAATCAGATCTCAGCAGGGGAAACATAGAATGTGACGGCAGATAAGAACCATTCGGCCCATCTAGTCTGCCCAATTTTCTATAAACTTTCATTAGTCCCTAGCCTTATCTTATAGTTAGGATAGCCTTATGCCTATCCCACGCATGCTTAAACTCCTTTACTGTGTTAACCTCTACCACTTCAGCTGGAAGGCTATTCCATGCATCCACTACCCTCTCAGTAAAGTAATACTTCCTGATATTATTTTTAAACCTTTGTCCCTCTAATTTAAGACTATGTCCTCTTGTTGTGGTAGTTTTTCTTCTTTTAAATATAGTCTCCTCCTTTACTGTGTTGATTCCCTTTATATATTTAAATGTTTCTATCATATCCCCCCTGTCTCGTCTTTCCTCCAAGCTATACATGTTAAGATCCTTTAACCTTTCCTGGTAAGTTTTATCCCGCAATCCATGAACCAGTTTAGTAGCCCTTCTCTGAACCCTCTCTAAGGTATCAATATCCTTCTGAAGATACGGTCTCCAGTACTGTGTACAATACTCCAAGTGAGGTCTCACCAGTACAATGGCATGAGCACTTCCCTCTTTCTACTGCTAATACCTCTCCCTATACAACCAAGCATTCTGCTAGCATTTCCTGCTGCTCTATTACATTGTCTGCCTACCTTTAAGTCATCAGAAATAATCACCCCTAAATCCCTTTCCTCATATGTTGAGGTTAGGACTCTATCAAATATTCTGTACTCTGCCCTTGGGTTTTTACGTCCAAGATGCATTATCTTGCACTTATCCACATTAAATGTCAGTTGCCACAATTCTGACCATTTTTCTAGTTTACCTAAATCATTTGCCATTTGGCTTATCCCTCCTGGAACATCAACCCTGTTACATATCTTGGTATCATCAGCAAAAAGACATACCTTACCATCAAGACCTTCTGCAATATCACTAATAAAAATATTAAAGAGAATGGGTCCAAGTACAGATCCCTGAGGTACCCCACTGGTGACAAGTCCAAGCTTGAATATATTCCATTAACTACAACCCTCTGTTGCCTGTCACTCAGCCACTGCCTTACCCATTCAACAATATTGGAATCCAAACTTAAAGATTGCAGTTTATTGATAAGCCTTCTATGTGCAACAGTGTCAAAAGCCTTACAGAAATCTAGGTAAGCAATGTCTACTGCACCACCCTGATCTATAATTTTAGTTACCCAATCAAAAAAATCAATAAGATTAGTTTGGCATGATCTCCCTGAAGTAAACCCATGTTGTCTCTGATCTTGAAATCCATGTGTTTTTAGATGTTCATCAATCCTATCCTTTAACATGGTTTCCATCACTTTCCCCAGGGAAACTTGAGGAGTGGTTATAGCGAGACTGGCACATCAGAGGAATAAACTTCTAATTGAACCCATTAATGTTAATAGCCACCTGGTCACTAATGTTAAGAAAACAAACATATATTCCAAAAATTAAAGAGATGACACCACAACGTTCTATATTAAAGGAAAAAGGGGAAATACAGTAAGATATAAGGGAGTGACAGAGCTGGGCTACTGATCAAAGCTACGTAAAACAAGATTAATTAAAACCCACCCAGCATAACTAACCTATGTACTGCACTTAAAGGATCACTAGGGTTAGGAAAACAAAGTGGTTTTCCTGACACTATAGTGCCCTAAGGATGCCCCTACCCTTATAATACAGGTTAATGCAGCCACCAAGCTCAGTCTTCAGCCAAATTGAGCAGTGTGACAAAATCCCAGCATCCATTGCCCAGTTACACTCTCTCTAGATTATCTGTACACCCTTGTTCACAAAATTAAGTGCAATGTCTGCACCATCCACTATGCTTCATTATGCTTCATGAGGGAGGAAAACCCTGAATTTTCCTCAGATATTCATTGATTCAATTCATCTCTATTAAGAGATGCGGATTGACCAGGGCTGTGTTTGAATTGTGCTGGCTCTGCCTCTTTGTCAATCTCAACCAATCCTATGGGGAAGTATTGTGATCGTATTAGGTCACCACTTCTAACGAGGTCAGCAGACTGCTTGTTTTTCGGAGTATAACAGCATGCAGAGATACAGCTTCAGGCTTGCATACAGTAAGATTCTGCTATATTTATGGAGGCATGAGGGGCTAGATAGTGGTGTTTACACTAGGGTCAGGAATAAATGTTTGTGTTCCTGACCCTATAGTGATCCTTTAAAGGGAATCTATAGTGTAAAGAATACAAATCTGATCTCACTCTGCGCTATGCCTCCTCCGACGTCACCAGAGAGCTTCAATGCTTTCCCGTGGAGATGTAACAAACGCTGGATGTCCTCACGCAGAACATGAGGACATCGAGTGTCAGTTAAAATGACCAAATGCTCCTAGCCAACAGGAAGTGGCTCACTGAGCCACTAAAGGCAGTCTTAGTCCTGCAATGTAATGAGATTCAAAAACTGGAATGATTTACATTTCAGGACTAAGTGGGACTGTGACACTGCACTCAGACCACGTCAATGAGATGTGGTCTGCTTTGGGCGACTATAGTATCTTTTTAACGCTACAAATGAGAAAAGGGTCAGAACACAGTGCATCGCAGTATACAGTTAGACGCAAAAAGGTTGGTGCCCACAATGACCCTCTGTCCACCGCTGAATGAGTCTTCAATGGGGACATGAGCATCAGAACTGGAAGAAGATATGGAAGAAGGCTGCCTTGTCTGATGGATCAAACTTTTTTTAGATTGGTTGATAGCCGGGTGCGCTGTTTACCTGTGAACAGATGGCAGGAGGATGCATTATGGGAAGAAAGCAGATGGAAGGAGGTAGTGTTCTGCTGGTAAACCTTGGGTCCACACATTTGTGTGGATTTTACTTTGACATGTACTGCATACCAAGAGATTGTTGCAGACCACGTACACCCCTTTATGACAATGATGTTCCCGGATGGCTGTGACCTCTTTCAACAGGATAAGGCACCCTACAAAAATTGTACAGAAATGGTTTGCAGAACATGACAAAGTTCAATGGGTTGCCTTGGCCTCCAAATTCCCCAAGTCTCAATCCGCTTGAGCATCTGTGGGATGTACTGGAACAAATCCGATCAATGGGGGCACCGCCTCAACCGGCAGGACTGAAAGGAAGCTAATGTCTTGGTGCCAGATACCAAAAAGACACGTTCAGAGGTCTTGTGGAGTCCATGTCTCAACACTTCAGAGTTGTTTTGACAGGGGACCTACACGGTATTAGGCAGGTGGTTTTAATGTTGTGGCTGACCAATGCACGGTAGGTTGGTGAATTTTTTTTTTTTTTTACAGTTTTATTAGTGATTCACACGAGAAGGATGAAATACCGGTGTATGTCATCTAGCAGTCAGTTCTGCTGTTGTCTTGTCTGAAGCACCATGTAAGTTTAGCATGTGAATGTTAGGAGTTTACCAATGCTACAGGCACCCAGAAGATCTCATTGAAGTGGTCTGGGTGTAGTGTCCCAGTCCACTTAAGCCTGCAATTGTGGTTAGAGAAACTCCAATATTGACATTACATGGTTAAGATAGCGTCTAGTAGCAGTCTACTAGACAGCCACTAGAGGGACTGCCTGGCATTTCAGAGTTTAACGCAAAACAACGCTGATGTCCAGCATCTTGCAAAATGCAATGGGAAAGAATGGAGTATATAAAACCCCCTATTGGAAAGGCTTAATGTGCAGCAAGCCCCACATGCGCATTAGGTTCCCTGATTGCACCGATGTTTGAGACCGATCCAGCGCGGAGGGACCTCAGCATTTAAATCAGTTAAGTGTTTGGAGTTTAACAGTTTGATGATTATGGGGGTAGGAAATGAACACTAATGTTCCTTTAAATGGTAATGCCAACCACCATGACCCCTTTTGCTGTTTGCAGAGCTCATGGTGGTAGGAGTTTGAATGTGCAGTGTTCTAGCTTAAAAACACTGCACATCCAGAGATAATTTAATGTGCGCTGGGACAAGTTTATATTGCATGTGCCTTATTTCAATTCAGGGTAGAAGTTACATCTGTCGTCAGCATAAACTGCACCCTGCCGACAGACGCAACAGTTTTTCCCTTGCTCGCCAAATCTGTGTTCCCTCCCACACCTTTAAATACCCCTTCCCTTGCATGCACAAAGTGCACGCATGAATGCAGAGTCCTTTAAATCCCCCAATCAAAGGCTTTGAAGCTTCCATGCAGATGGGGTTGTGCCGAGCAGCGCCACTCAGACCCAGTTTGAGGTAAGGTAGTCTTAACAATTCAATGCCTATATGATCATACCTGTGCTGGTGTGTCTGTCTCATTGATTGGTTGCCCGTCAAATCTGAATCGTATCTGTCTCATTGACAAACCCTAGAAAAAAAATATATATATATATATTAAACGTGTACCCAAACACTTAGAAAAACAGTAGCAATCACTTGAGCAGCATGTAACAAGTTGTAAATCAATTGAAGTGTAGAATGAATGGTTGTATTGGAAAAAGTACAACCATCCATGGTAAAATAGGCACAACGCCACCTAATTGCAAATATCGTTACTGCACATAACAAAACGGTGGCTTTTTTGTTTCATTACTTTAAAACAACATTTACAGAAACGTCTTGGACCCGCTCATGTTACTTAATTTGGATTGAATATATTCATATACAGTAATAAAATACCAGCAAATTAAGTCATTTCAGTTACCTGTCGTTCACAGTATGCCTTCATGAGCTTGTTGAGAGGCGTGTGCCTCTTTATTTTAAACTGCACCACCGAGCCATCTTGACCAGCCACCTTGAGGTTAATGTGGTCGTTGTTTTCAGTTTTTACACCTTCCTGGGGGGTTAAAATAAGCATCAATAACCAGTATTCAAAAAACAAACAAAAAAAACACACAACTGGACAATTACACACAAAAGCATCAGAAAAAAAATATCCATTACTTATGAAAATAAAGCATCCTCATAAGGTTTATTTTTTCTACTTCACTGTCTTAATTACTGATTAATTATAACTTTCACTTCTTAGAGGAACCCTTGCCTTTGGGCAACTTTAAAATTCAAGAACCCAGGGTGTTTTGGGCAATCTACCCTTTATTTTGGCAATAGCCCCATCATTCTAAACCCTATAAATTTTAGATTTCTTTTTTTTTTTACTTTTTTGGAAAGTATCACCATATCCACGTTATTTACAGGTATCATCACTTTCTATATAAACTAGTTCACATGCCTCCCTACATTCTTACAGCAATTCACTATCTCACATGCAAGATATATACACATACACACACACTAGATACCAGCAACCTACCACCCACCCCCAGGCTTTACTCATACTGCTTAAAAAGCAGACATGGGAGATAAAATGTTAATCTGTTTCCACCGGATGCCCATTCCCTGGAAACTGGGGGACGGGCAGTGCCCACCATATTATGTATATTTATATAGTATACTATTTAGCAGCAGTATATACTACCCCCCAGTCTTAGTCAGACTTATTGCTTTAATAGCAGACCTGGGTGAGGATGTTATTCTGCCCCCCCCCCCCCATCCATTCCCCTATTAGCGAGCAGTGCCCACCATATTATAATATATATATACACACACATACACACACATAGTATACTATTTAGCCTGGGTGATGAGGATGTTATTCTGTGTGTGCCCATTCATTCCCCTATCGGGGGGCAGTGCCCACATTTGGCGCTGTTTTTGCACAGCCGGGTTTCTGTAGCGCGGCGTGGTGCTTATCGCCGTATGTACTATCGATCTCACGCTCCGAGCCGCTTAGTAAATACCAGACCCGGGCAGGCGGCTCTCAGAGCCCGTTATCGCCGAAATCAATCCCCCCCCCCCGATGCAGCGAGCCCCCCCTCTCCATGCCGGCCGCCGATGGGTTATCGCCGCTCTCTCTCTCGCGGAGGCCTGCGCGCTATTTACTATGGCTGCTCCCTCCGAGCTCCCCCCGCCGCCACATCCAGCCCGGCCCGGCCCTGTGCCCCCCCTGCCCCTCCCTCCCTCCCTCCCGCCGGCCCCGGCCCGCTAACCTTGGGCTTGTCGTCTGCCATGCTGAGGCCGCTGTCCGGTGCTGTGTGCTGGGATTCTGCCGCCGCCGCCTCCTCCTCACAAAGAGCCTGAACCCGCGCGTATTGAGCTTATGTCGCACGGGGAGCGTGCGCGCGCGCGTCGGCCCAGGCCCCGCCCACTCCCTGCTCAGGGCGCGCACCGGCCACACTAAGGGGGGGGGGGAGCCCGCCGTGGGGAGCACGTGGCGCCGTGCACGCGCACTGGGAGCTCTGCTAGAGAGATAGAAACAGAGAGAGACAGAGAGAGAGAGAGAGAGAGAGATATTATTATAATATAATGGGATATTTATCGTTAATAAAGGAGATATTAGAATGGCATTGCTACAAGCCTGGGGGTTTTTTTTTGTTTGTTTTTTTTCTCTTCAAGGAGTTTAAAATGTTCATTAATAAAGTGTTTTATTGTGGGAAATGTGTTCACTAATATTGGGGGTAGAGATATATTATTTATTTATAAAATATTTTACCAGGAAAGATACATTGAGATTTCTCTCGTTTTCACGTATGTCCTGGGTTATATATGCATATCCTGTGTTTCCAATAAATATATTCCCCGAGCAGTGACAGAGTTGAGTTAAGCATTATAAGAGTTTAGCTGTGTATTTGTATTTATGGAATAAAGTAAGGTTACGGAATTCCTCCTTGCCCTCTTTATTTACAGGCCTACTCGTATGGCCGTTTTTGACGCCGACTTTGCTCTATTCCACAACGTTTGTCCCTGAGCACTAATATTGCGCCTGCATATTAAAATGTAGAACACCGACAACACCCTTAACTGGGCCATTGACGACACCACCACTCCTCTTTTTTTTTTCATGTCACTTACCTTGGTGGGCCCTCTTTGTTTACAGGTTTACCTGTACGTCCGTTTCCGCAGTCCCCGCCTATTGTGGAGCCTGAAGTTCTCTGCCTGGCTTAGCTCGACTGATGCTGTAAGCCAATGATCTGGCCCTGCACTCCAGCACGTATCTCAGAGAGATAATGGAAGCTCCTAGTAGGAGCTTTTGGCTCTCGCCATTAGAAAGAGAGTGACAGGAGCGGTACCTGGCAGACACCAGTTGAGAAGTCAAACTGTTATCAAACAGTTTAACTATTTAAACTAGGGGTGTCAGAGGTACCAGGGCACTCCTAACAGCATAACCACCACAGCGCATTTTTTATTAGGTATTGGTATGCCCCAAAGTAGTCCTATTTACCCATCCATTCACATACTCCAAACTTTTAGCTTAAATGTATGTATGTATGAAAGGACAGGAAGGGGGGGACATTAGTGAAATTGGCCATGGGGCAGAAAGGGGGTAAATCCGGCCCTGGTGGGAATGGTCCTTTAATTTTGCAAATCAATTCTCGGTTCACTACAATTAAACACACAGGGTTAATCACCAAACTCCAGATTGTAGGGAATTGAAATATCAATGGCATAATTTACACTAAAACGGCTGATTAGCTGATTTGGAAAACATATCAAAGCTTAGTGACTATCCCTGCCAGTGCTGTGTGAGTTTGTTTAACTGTTCACATGTATCCATATTAGAATGCTGATAGTGTCAGGGTTATTTACTATGGTGAGAACTGTCAAGGATTCAAGGTGAATTTCAAATTAAAGGCCAAAGTATCTCAACTAGAAGAATAGCTGACTTGGAGAATAACTAAATTTCAACAATTTTGGTCTTAAATTCAAGATTCACTTTGAATTCCTGACAAATCTCACTTTAGCTAACCCTGTGTGTGTATCAGTATGTCTCTGTGTGTATCAGCATGTTTCTGTTTCTGTGAGAATATGTATTTGTCATTTTTAGAAATCTAAAAATTGGTTTAAACAATTGGCATTTCTACTTTAATATTACATAACAACAAGGAATAAATATGAGCACACTATGGGTGACATACTAAGGTTTTGTGCAAAAAAAATTAGCAAAAAAGTATAAGGTCAGTCCTGGCACTGGTTCCGTCTCCTCCTCCCGGGAGACACACAGTTTCGTGCACATGTAATTTAATAAATTTTTTTTATCATTTACTTTTTTCACAGAGAATTTACAGAGATGGAACCTCATCCATGGGATCAAGTGACTTGTCGCAAGGATCAGTCTCTATTTTACCAGTTCCCCTCTGCTCTGTACTGATGCCGGGGCTGGGGTGTCATCTCAGATCGAGCATCATTACCGGAACACAAGGGAGCTGGGAAATCAGTACAGAGTGATACCAGCAGCCCCCTCGCCATCCACACCACAGCCTGCCGCAGCGCCCCGACAGGAATTGCGCAGGGCGCCAGGTGCCTTTGTCATGGTAGGACAGAGGTGCCACCTGGGAAATGTTGCCCACCAGAAAGTACACTTATGTGCCTTAGCATTGCATAAACACATCTCTTGCTATGCTTTCTGGGGAACAACGTCCCTAAATTTGGTATACTAGGGAACAAATCTGGGAAAGTTGGGAGGTATAGAGTTGGGGGAAAAAAATCCAATCATAGATTGCTGTTTTAGCCTAGATTTTGACATTGAGTTTTCAGTTTACCATGGCAAATATACCCCCCGATTTCCCTGAATCATCTAAAATTTGTGAATATTGCAATTCTGTAATGTTGAGACTTTACTACCACCAGCATCTGTGCACGGATATCACCCATCACGCCTGTCACTCTATATAGTGCGGCCTCACGGGAGCTGAGTAGACAATTTAATTATCTTCTACATTGCTCTTTAGGGAGGAAACTACAACACCAATACAGGCAGCAATGACAGAGTATAGGACCCCACTGTCTGCTAAGTAACGCGCAGAGGGGGAGAAGGAAGATGTCCCTCCTTACCCACAACTAGGCACCGGCATCCCCAGGGATTCCAGCCTCCTTGCCTCCTCCCCAGTGCCTATATTGATTAGGAGCAGGAGATGGAGATGTGTGTGTGTAACTGTATGTGATTGTGTGTGGCTGTGTGCAAGTTGACTTTGGGTGACTGTGTGTATGTGTATGTGACTGTACACACTAATCAGCCTCAACATTAAAACCGCCTGCATAATATTGTGTAGGTCCCCCCCTTGTGCTGCCCAAACAGCTCTGATGCTTCAAGGTATGGACTCAACAAGACCTCTGAACATGTTCTGTGATATCTCTCACCAACACATTAGCAGCAGATCCTTTGTCCTGCAGCACAGAGAGCAATTATCCTGCCTGCCCAGTTTTGACACGTGGACATCACTTATCAATGAGGGTACTAACCAGGCATTCATTTAGTAAGAGGAGTTCTGAAGGATTTCCCAGCAAGGGAAATGCATAAACCTTTTATACCATGCCAATGAGTAGTAAATACATAAACTTGGTATATAATGCCAAAGAACAATACATACATAAACTAGGTATATCATGCCAATGAACAGTAAATTTATGAAAATTGTATATCATGCCAATGAGCCATATGTGCCCCCAAACAACCTGCCAGTGCCATCTCTCGGCCACAAGTCTCTCTGTGCCACCTCTCTGCCAATAGTCTCTCTGTGCCATATTTCTGCCAATAGTCTCTCTGTGCCATATTTCTGCCCCAGCCTCTCTGTGTTATATTTCTGCCCCCAGTCTCTCTGTGCCATCTCTTTGCCCCCAGTCTTTCTGTGCCATATTTCTGCCCCCAGTCTCTCTGTGCCATCTCTCTGCCCTAGTCTCTCTGTGCCATCTCTCTGCCACTAGTCTCTCTGTGCCATCTTGCTGCCAAAGCCTCTCTGTGCCATCTTTCCCCCCAGTTCCTCTGTGCCATCCCTCTGCCCCAGCCTCTTTGTACCATCTCTCTGCCCCAGCCTCTCTGTGCCATCTCTCTGCCACCAGTCTCTCTGTGCCAATCTTCTGCCACCAGTCTCTCTTTGCCAATCTTCTGCCCCCAGTCTCTCTGGGCCATTGCTCTGTCCCTTGCAGCTCTGTTCCATCTCTCTTCCCCGAGATACTTGCTCAGCCACCATGATTGCATGCTCATCACTTGCTCTGCACCCACATGGTATCCCCTGCACTTACCTCAGGACCCAGATGGCATCCTCAGGACCTCCCTAGTGTCTAGTGGTAGGCAGCATGGTCTATCCTATATCCTATCTGTTTGCCTCTCACGCTCTCCGCATGTTTGGTGAAGTCAGAGGTCGCGGGTCACAGTGGCAGACAGACAGGATGTAGACTGTGCACATACATAGTGTACAGGCACCGTGTTACCTTCCCCTCCGACAGAGGTGGCAGGCTGGCTGTGAGCCGCAATACATGCCAGCAATGCTGCCAGAATATTTCCAATGCTGGCACCAGTTAGATGATAGAATTTTGGGCAGCCAAGGGGGCAGTTGTCCCCCTGCTCCCAACCCAGCCCTCCCCTGCCATTGTGCATCCTACTGCCATCTCTTGCGCAGGTAAATGATGCACATATCAAATGATGGCACCCGGCGACCCACCTGATCTAAATAAAATCACACAAGACAACCTTCTTCTTCTATCACTTCATGATCCATTTCTGATTGTCATGTCCCCACTGAAGGAATTTTCAGCTATGGCCAGGGGTCATCATGGGGACGCTGACCAGTCTACGGCTACACAGCCCCATACACAATAAAATGAGATGCACCGTGTGTCCTGACTCATTTTTAATATGGCCAGCGTTAAGTTTTTCAGCTTTGTGATCGGTCTTTGCTCCTCATGTTCATCAACACAGCTTTGGTTAACCACAACCCTTACGCTGGTCCACCGGTTGTCCTTCCTTGCACCACTTTTGGTAGGTACTAACCACTGCATACCGGGAATACCCCACAAAACTTGTAATTTGGGAGATGCTCTGACCTAGTCTCCTAGACATCACTACCTGGCCCTTGTCAAAGTCACTCAGATCTTTTCGCTTGCCCATTTTTACTGCTTACAACACATGAAATCTAAGAACGGACTGTTCACTTGCTACATAATATTTCCCATCTATTGACAGGTGCAATTGTAACAATATAATAATTGTTTTTCACTTCACCTGTCAGTGGTTTTAACGTTGTGGCTGATCACAGTCATGTATGTGACTGTGTGTGTGACTATCTACATGTGCGTGTGTATGACTATATTTGACTGCGTGTGACTGTGTGCATGTGACTTGTGTGACTGCGTGTGTGTGACTGTGTGTCTTGGCATGCATTTAATGGTGTGATTATTGTTATTTTATCATTTTAATTATTTTTTTTAAGGACAGGAAATAAGACATTTACACTTTACATGCAATAAAAAGTTTTTTGTATTCCCAACACTACAGTTAGGGTTACCATACATCTTGGTTTGACCAGGATTGTCCCTGTATAGAGGCGCAGTTCAGCTGTCCCGCCCAGTTGGTAATTCTGTACCGGCTTTACAGCGGCGGAATTATCGCTGGTGCATCCGCACACTGTCTGGGCCCATTGAGTGGTCCTCACACTTAGTGACACTTAGTGATCAGGGACTCATCCAGGTGCCATGGCCCTTTAACAATGTGACCGGATCTTTGTCAGATAGTGCTGGGAGGAAATGAGAGCAGATCGTTTCCTCATAGTTAACAGTCACGGGAAGACTTGATGCAGAGAGGAGTGGGGGAGAGAGAGGAGGCATACTAAGGAAGGAGCAGACTCCCATCATTCTCATCCAGCAGGGCCTACTGGATACCAGGGAAGCCACCTTTCTGCACAAAAAAGGTATAGAAACAGGAAGGTGTATAAAAGTATGGGGAAAATGGCCTGTGTTTGTATCATTGTGTGTATCTGTCAGTCTGTATTTGTATCTGTGTCAATAAGTGTGTCTATTTGTGTGTGTCAGCGTGTATGTTTGTGTGTGTCAGTATGTGTGTATCTGTGTATGTGTATCAGTGTCAGTACATGTGTGTGTGTATCTGTGTGTGTGTCAGTATGTGTGTGTGTCATTGTGTATGTTTATGTGTCAGTATGTGTGTATCTGTGTGTATGCATATCTGTGTCAGTATGTGTGTGTATATCTATGTGTATGTGTGTATCTGTGTGTATGCCATTGTGCATTGTGTATGTGTGTGTATGTCAGTATGTATGTGTATCTGTGTCAGTATATGTGTGTATCTGTGTTTGTGTTCGTGTGTGTGTGTATCTGTGTTTGTGTTCGTCTGTGTGTGTATATCTGTGTCAGTGTATATGTGTGTGTATCTGTGTCAGTATGTGTGTGTATCTGTGTCAGTATGTGTGTGTATGTCAGTATGTATGTGTATCTGTGTCAGTATATGTGTGTATCAGTGTTTTTGTGTATCTGTGTTTGTGTTCGTCTCTGTGTGTGTATCTGTCAGTATGTGTGTGTATCTGTGTTTGTGTTCGTCTGTGTGTTCGTCTGTGTCAGTATATGTGTGTATCTGTGTTTGTGTTCATCTGTGTGTATCTGTGTTTGTGTTCGTGTGTGTGTGTATCTGTGTGTATGTCATTGTGTATGTGTATCTGTGTCAGTATGTGTGTGTATCTGTGTTTGTGTTCTTCTGTGTGTGGGTATCTGTGTCAGTATATGTGTGTATCTGTGTTTGTGTTTGTCTGTGTGTGTGTATCTGTGTTTGTGTTTGTCTGTGTGTGTGTATCTGTGTGTGTGTGTGTCAGTATGTATGTGTATCTGTGTCAGTATGTGTCAGTGTATGTGTATCTGTTTTCCCAATGGGGATGTTACACCCCCCCCTTTCACCACCACCACCGGGTGGTCCCAGTTTCAACTCTAACAATGGTAAGCCATGATGGTAGTGTTCCTTTAAGAAATTAATAACAACCCTTTCTATAGGGTCTTCTAACAGCTAATTACAGTCCACCCTGTTTCATGCACACAAAACAATTTACCATATTCAGGACTGTGAGAAATTAGTTAGACAATTTTAGACCAAAATAACTAGTTATAGTCAGAATGGAAATATTCAACTTAACTATTAGCTCAGCTATTTAGGCCCAAGTATTGTAATTCACCAACAATACCCATTTTAGTAAATAATCCGGTGTGCATCTACTGCACTACTGAAGCAAAAGTCAGAACCTGAACTGTCGTAGAAAGGACTGCTGTAGCATCCTTTAAGGCTGGCAAAGCATCATGGGAGTTGTAGTTCAGAAGTGGGTATTCCGACATAGGCCAGACCTAACCCTTTTCATCTTCGCTCATGTACTACTATATGTTATACATTTATGTAAATACCGTCTATTGTTATTACTCCAACTGTGTAACTATACCTCACTCCGATTAGACCATGTGTCCTCAAACTCCGACCCTCCAGATGTTGCTGAACTACAACTCCCATGATCTTTGAATTACATAGATAGCCAGAGAATCATGGGAGTTGTAGTTCAGCAACATCTGGAGGGTCGGAGTTTGAGGACCCATGCATTAGACTGTTAGCTCATTTGACCAGAAGTATCACAACCTCTCATTCTTTTTTTTTTTTTTTTTTGCCAAATCAGGTTTTACCTGTGTGTGCAATTTACGTATTGTACAGTGCTGTGAAATAGTCTGAAGCTATATCAACACAAATAATATTTGGGGAATAATAATTTGGGGTATTAGAAGAAACTAGAAGAAGTTTGAACAGCTTTGATTGCAGTTTTCTGTTCCCCTTACTCTATACTAGCATGCTACTCCTAATCTCCGCCTCCCTTTGAGAGCATTAGCACTTCCCCCACTCCACTTTGTATTACTTTTATCCCTTCCCCCAACTTACTCTTTTTGAGAGCATTAGCACCTCCCCCACTCTACTCTGTATAAGAGTGGCACCCTCCCCCCACCCTTCTCTCTCTGACATTGTTAGATATTTTACTAAACTCAGTATTGCACAGCATCATGTAAATATAGATATTTATATATATTATTAATCCAATAAGTGTACAGGGCCAATACAGTACATTGCACACAACTGTACACGGAAATAAAATACACTGTATGATGATGTCCGTGCAAGTGGTAGTTATTTAATTAAGTGATAATGCTCATTTTTCTCTTCGCTATGTGCTGTTTATTAAGCTACGTGCAGCCTCCTGCATTGAATTGAATTGGTAAAATTTTATTGAATTACTTTTTATTACGTGACTCAAGTGGGACATGCTGTACGAGAGCATTTCTTGAATATCTTTCTGTCTGTCTGTCTGTCTGCCCGTCCATCCGTCTGCCTGTCCAGCTGACTTTTTTTTCATCCGTCTATCTATCTATCTATCTGTCTGTCCGCTGTACAGCTGACATTCCGTCCGTCTGTCTATCTACGATATCTATCAAAAGATCGATCTATCTATCTCACTATCACATTGTCAGGATTCTCTCCCAGGTATGTAGGTTTCATTGCTGGAAGCAAAGTACATATTCTTGTCTCAGCATCATAGCCCTGTTACTGATACGTTTTCTGGTATACACTGTGGCTATTTATAAGGAACTGGGCTCCTCCTCACAACAATATAAAGACAAAAATATCCATTGAAAAAGCCAGGGATCTTGCTTATATTTGTAAGGAATGTAGAACTATTGCATATTTTCCACAACAAGGTCAGCCTTGGGTGCTAACACCCTGTGCAAAATGTAATGAAGCCCCCAGTACCTGTTTGCCACAGCGATTATTGTTGATTAATATTAAAAGTGAAATATGAATCTTTATAAAAAAAAATTTAAAAAAAGAAATCGTGAATTCTGCAGTTCGGGAAAATCATCAGGAAACAAAAAGCGCAAAAATTTTGAAAAAGTGGCAGAAAAACTGGATATTTTTCCATATCACACAAAAGGTGGAATAAAGTCGCCAACGTATAAAGATGGAGTAACCGTTTAATACATAATAAAATGGCGCACATGCACAAAATGGAAGCAAATGTGAATGCAAATGCAGCAATTTTTATATGTAATCCCCACTGTCTTTAAATGTATCTTGTATCGGAGTGTGAATGTTTATGTTATATGGGAAGTTTTCAATAAATCACAGTATTTTTACTTTTAATAAACAATAATACCAATGATGGACTGGTAACTCTCTCACTGATGGCCTCAACTCCTAGGTCTGCTCTTCCCATTTTTTAAATCTGCTTTTTCTCTTCTGCCACTATTTACTCCTTCTTTTTCTCTCCCTTTCGTGTTACTCTTACGTCTAAATTTTATATAAAGTGATTAATGCTACCATACTGTACATATGACGGACGTTGCGTCAGGCATGATTAAAGTACTATGGTTCTTTTAGCATGTCAGTAGGACTTTAGAAAAATGAGCTATTGGCAAAATACATTTATTGTCCAAAAAAGGTGCCATTTATTGTTTCGTTGTTCTTGCCCTTTGTCTGTGTAAACAAGACCATGTAACTATTTTAAACCTGTTGCATGGTTTTTTTTTTGTTTCTTGACCTTAAATGAAAACTTAATAAATATGTTAAATATGGAGGGGAAAAAAAGATCTTGCTGGTATTAAAGCACACGCAGAAACTGTTATAGCCACACGCAGAAGCTCTCAAACACTCCTACAAATGCTTTCACAGACACATATACTCCCACAGACACACTACTCTGAGTCATTCATAAAGTCTCTCAGGGACTCAGTTAAAAAAACACTCTGACCAACATAACCACTACAGCTTGCTATATTGGCTATAGTGCTTAGAGGGTCCTAGTGTTGTCCCAGTATAATATTTCACACCATTGTAGAGTAATATGTCACCCCTTGTCCCCCAGGCATCCGTGCCACAGCAGGTCTTCCCCTGAAGGAAATAATGGATGGTTCTATTCAGTTATGCATGGCAGAGACATTCACCCAGTATTGACGGCCCTCCATGGCCCTGCTAAGCCGAGTAGGTTTAAGCCAGGTATGCAGCCATGGGCGCCAAATAAAACTGATCTGAAATTGTGTGACAAATTACACTAGAGTCACACCAGGGCACCATAACAACTACACTGGGAGAGTTTTTTTTTAATCGTTCACTCTCTGAAATGGACAGAAACACAAACACTCTTACATGCACACTCTCAAAGACACGTATGCACTCTCAGGCACATTTACAGTGTATAATCACAATGTTATTGAAAATCACACTTGCTTTCCTCCCTGGCAGTTTAATCGAAGGAACCTAAAAACGGAACACTTTGGCCCAGTTCTCTGTGTCCATCTCTGTGGGGGGCACTTTTCTAATGGGAGACACCACTTGCTCAAGTAAGCCATAGTTTGCTAAATTTTCAGGCTCTGTCACATGGGGAGACATGGGTCTCCTTGATAACTCAGAAAGGTCTCAACGTTACATCACTGCCTGTAACAATGCAATGATTTGTGGACCCAGGACATACTTGAAAACGAGAGAAATCTCAATGTATCTTTCCTGGTAAAATATTTTATAAATAAATAAATACCAGTACAATGCACGGTACCCAATAGTTTTTTGTGTGTCAATGAGTGTGTGTGTATTGGTCAATGTCTGCGTGTCAGTCCAGATCCTAAATCCTGGCAAGTTCTCTCTGCACAAGAAATTCAGCAACCCTGGACAATTATTTTGCCAGTTGCGGCCCCACAGGTTATTTGGATAAATCTATCTGTTGTGGCCCCCAACTCACGGGGATTCACTGGGGGCCAAGAGATCGCGAAAATGCATACAGACGTGCAGTGACCTCAGTCTGAGTTCTCGCGATCTCTTGGACGTCGCAGGATCTCTTGGACGTCGCGGGATTTGGTTCCTTCTCCCTGGAGGCAGAGAATGAAGGACAGAGAATGAAGGGGCAGAATAAAAGAGAGAAGAGGCAGAGAATGAAGGGGTAGAATAAAAGAGGGAAGGGGCAGAGAATGAAGGGGCAGAATAAATGAGAGAAGGGGCAGAATAAAAGATTGAAGGGGCAGAATAAAAGAGGGAAGGGGCAGAAAATGAAGGGGTAGAATAAAAAAGAGAAGGGGAAGAATAAGAGGGAAGGGGCAGAGAATGATGGGGCAGAATAAAAGAGAGAAGTGACAGAATAAAGAGAGCCAGAACAAATGAGAAAAGGGACAGAATGAAGAAAGACATAATAAAAGAGAATGAAATGAAAAGTATGCCGTTTGCAATAAATTTTACATAAAATAGTTAATGTGCATTTTATTTTAAAGAATGTCAGGCAAAATGGTCGGCCCTCACGCATGTTCACTTCATCAAATCTGGCCCTCTTTGAAAAAAGTTTGGACACCCCTGCTCTGGGTAGTACCTGTGTTTTTAATGGTCAATGTGTGTGTGTATGTATAGGTCAGTGAGTATGTGTGTATAGGTTAGTGTCTGTGAGTTTGTATAGGTTTGTGTCTGTGTCTGTGAGTGTGTACGCATGGGTCAGTGTCTGTGTGTCAGTGTGTGTGTATAGGTCAGTATTTGTGCATGTGTATAGGTCAGTGCCAGTGTATTGGTCAGAGTTTGTGTGTCAGTGTGTGTATGGGTCAGTGTCCCTGTAAGTGTCTGTGCATTGGCCAGTAGCTCTGTTTCAATGAGTGTGTGTATACGTCAGTGTCTGTGTCACTAAGTGTGTGTATTGGTCAGTGTATGAGTGCCAGTGTGTTTGTGTGTTCTGATCAGTGTGTCCGTGAGTATGTGTGTATAGGTCAGTGTCTGTTACTGAGCGTATGTATTGGTCAGTGTCTGTTACTGAGCATATGTATAGGTCAGTGCCTATGTGCCAGTGTGTTTGTGTACGGATAGGTCTGTGTGTTTATGTATGCATTAGTGACCATGTGTAGAGGTCAATGTATGACCAATAAACACACACGACCGGTGAATACACACTCGCAGTGTGTCAGTGAGTGTGTGTATAGGTCAGTGTCTGTATCAGTGAGTGTGTGTGCATGGGTCAGTGTCTCTGTGTGCGTATTAGTCTGTGTTTGTCAGTAAGTATCCCCCTCCCAGGTGGTTCAGGCTGTCAGTGAGTGTATGGGTCAGAAGTTGGAGGGTGGACTTTGAGTACCATGGAAACCTACAGTTTTCATGGGTGAGGTGATTGGGGGGGGGGGGGCACAAATAAAAGACTCGTCCCATGAATTTGCTACGTCTCTAATTTTACAGTAACATTTTCCTATTCTGAAGGTTGTGAACAGTTTCCTGACAGATATTTCCTCATGCATTTCCTTCTAGACAGCCTTGTCTTTTCAATCTTTTCAATGTGCTCCACCAGAATATGCGTACATAAACCCTGGATCGACATTCACACTCTCATCCGTGTGGCCTGGGGAAAGAGTTAAGCTCTCTTCTAAACTTAGAAGGAAAAACACTGAGTGCGGACAGAGCACCTTTATTAAAATGTTCTCCCAACTTTGCCCCAAGCAACGTATGATGGCACTGGATAAGTCTATTAGACAATAAGAAGCTTTCTATCTTTTACCCGTAGAATATATTCTTTTGGAAGACAGTATGTCTGGGAGTTCACTTAAAGTCCAAGGAGGAGGAACATTTAGAAAATTTGTTAACAAATAACATGACTTATAAAAATAATATGTTTAGGGACACAAACAAAAAAGTTATAAAAGAAAACTTTCGTCGTTCAGCCTTACAGTTAGTGCAGTTACAATCAAACTATTTAAACAACCATCAGGATACTCCTAGGATTTTTACAGTGAGAAATGCCCAAACTAATTTCGAAGAAGATTTAAAGAATTTAGCCTGAATTGGAAGAATAACTGAATTTTTCAATCCAGCAAATTTTGCGTTACAGGGACACTATTGCCACCAGAACAACTACAGCTTAATGTAGTATAGTCTGTCACTGTAGGCATTTTAAAGGGACACTATAGTCACCAGAACAACTACAGCTTATTGTATTTGTTCTGATTAGTTTAATTATTCCCTTCAGGATTATTGCAGTAAACACTGTTTTGTTTTTAAAGAGACAATGCCATGTTTACATTACTGCCTGGGTATACCTCCACTGGCCACTTATCATATGGCTGCCAGAGGTGCTTCCTGGGGCAGTGCTGCATTCAGTGTGACACTCTGCATGCAGACACTGAACTTTCCTCATAGAGATACATTGATTCAATTCATCTATGAGGAAATGCTGATTGGCCAGGGCTGTGTTGGGCTTGTGCTGGCTCTGCCCTTGATCTGCCTCTTTGACAGTCTCAGCCAATCCAGTGGGAAAGCATTGTGATTGGCTGAGATAATCTTTTTCTGATGATGTCAGCCAAGCAGGCAGACCGGGGCAAAGCCAGAAGCAGCAGACTTGACTAAAAGTAAGATTTTACTATATTTATGGGGGGACAGGGGACTAGATGGTGGTTGTGGCAAACATAGCCACTTCAGACTATTCTTTTATATTTCTAAAGGTTGTCCTAGAAAAGCTGGTTAACTTATGTGATTTTGTGTATTCGCTTATAAATGTGATAGAGGGCATTTGTATGCTAGTGGCACGAAAGCCGCTAGCATTCATATAGTAGTTTCACGAACAGTGACTTTCAACACTGTTCGTGAAACGAACAAAGTACCGAATGGGAGCCCACACACAGGGGGTCGTGTGGCTCCCATTAACCGACTACAACAATGTATCTCTCGGCTGCTAATTGATTCCCAGGGTGGCCATCATTCGGATATCGACCACGTGGTGGCGGACATCTTGGATTCCCTTTTAGCCCAGCAGTGTTTGGTCGTCGAGTACCTGGAACTAAAATCGGCTACTCGACGGCACAAACACCGCTGGACTTCCAGGTCGTTCGGGAGCGCCAGTCTTTCGGTACTTTCTCCCAACCTATGCATTTGTGACTTTTCTGAAGAGTTGATGTTAAAATGTATTTCGTGCAGCGTTTGGTTAATTGTGCTGGGATCTGAGCGGTACTTTCACAAAGTATGCGCTCAGACCCCAGCTATTTGCCAATCGGTCATTCGGTACAATGGCAGGAATAAAGTATAAGTGACAGATTTTTATGTGAAAAGCCGGTTCTGCTGTACGGAGGGATAATTCACTTAGCAGGATATTCTTGTGGGAGTAGCCCTCTCGTACAGCAGGGCATGGTGGGAAAAATGTCATGTATGTTCAATTCCCCATGTAGTCCTCTACTGTATAACCCCTGTAAAGTGATTAAGGAAACCCCTTGCATGAGTTTATCACTGTATAACCCCTGTAAAGTGATTAAGGAAACCCCTTGCATGGGGAACCCATAAATACTGGAGCTGTGAATAAAATCGTCAGTTGACTCCCAGAACTGTGTTTCGTCCGGTTACTGGGGGGATTTGAGATATTGCCTTCATTTTCAGCGCTTTCCTTGGATTACTTTCTTTACCAGTGGAGATATTGGGATTTAATATTGCAGCTCCACTACAGTGGTTTTTACACTATAGGGTCAGGAATACGTTTGTCACTCAGACAGTCACTAGAGGTGCTTTCTAACTTGTGCAGCACTGATGCTCAGCATCTCCACGCTCTGCATGGAGGCGCTGAACATTTCTTATAGAGATGAATTGATTCAATGCATCGCTATGAGGTGATGCTGATCGGAGCAGTGCAACATTTTGCGCAATAGCCTCCCAATGTTTACCTAGAGAATGCATTGGATTGGCTGAGATCGTCAATTGTAATGCATGGGCGGAGCCAGCCATGGCGTACGCACGTGGCGATGGAAAAAATATAAGTTTTATTATGCTTTAGAAAACCTTTATTAGTGCCTCCTTCCTCCAAATTTGTTTTTTTATTTTTTTATTTATAATTCTTTATTTTTGTTGTGCAAGATATATAACAACAGCGCTTGTTCCGCCATGACAGCAGGTACAAGTGCAATATCGTCAAACATAACTGGTACAAAGACATGGCAGTAGATAAACAGCACATTTTTTTTTTTTTTTTGGTAGTGCATTATTCAGTACATAGCTTGGCATTAACATGTTATTAGATTGCGTTACAGAGTATCATGAGTAATATCATTATACATGTTAAGATTGCTGCACATTTTTATATAAGACAAGAGGTGTTAACGAAGAGGTTATATTCATTGCTTATGGAGGGAAACTAGTGTACTGCCACATGCTGCCTATTGAATATGATTACATGTGTCGAGGATTCAAGCTGGGTAATGCCACAAAGAGCTCTATACAACGTGCTAACAGGTAGGTATTTTAGGACATGAGATTAAACATGTATTCCAGTTGAGGTCGCTCATTAACAAAGCTCCTTGCACCAATCATCAGCTAGAGGATAGCTTAATTAACAGGGCAATATAGTGTGCAGTAGTAAGCGTGAATATTTAAAGATTAACAAGTAAAAATTAAAGTAAAAATTAAAACCACCGGTGATAGACCTGTCCTTATGCATGTCACTGTCCCCATAGTGTTGCGTGTTCCATCTGTGATGTAACATAGTGGGGCACTGCGTGGTCGGCAAGTCCGAGGCTGGGGTCAGCCATCTTCATTAGGTGACGAGGTATGGAGGTCTGTGCGTGAGAGTCTCATGGTGTTTGCGAGCCGCTCGTTGGTTAGTGGCGTTTAGTGAGCCGATGGGCTTTATTGCTTAGGCGTCGGTTGAATTCAGTAGGTTGGTAGGTTTTCCGTAGCTGCCGCCAGTGGGTCGCTTCAGTCGGCCTTTTTCCAGGCCCAGCTTCAGGGATATCTGGTGAGTGGTGCTTCCATGGGCTCCGTTCGCCCACGATACCTTCTATCTCCTGCCCCAACCCGTTCTTCAAGCAGTCAGACGGCATGATCATGTGCAGGCTTATTTAGTAAGGGTATGGTTCGGCGGGTTGTTTTCGTCTGCAGGCATGCAAGGTTTGTGGTGTAGTGCAGATTGCAGTGCCGCCATTTTAGAGGCCCGGCTCGTGGCGCGCGCCTCCAGATAGGTTCGGTGCTGGGCTCTGTAGGGCGATGATTCCCTCCGGTGGGGACCGGGATGACCCCCCCGGTCCATGGGGGGGAGGCGAGGCCTGTGAGGTGCATCACAAGGCTGTTGCGTGGCGGCCAGGTTCGCAAACAGGACAGCGGCCGTCCGTCCCGTTCTCCACCCTCATAGGCCGCAAACCCCGAAGTCCCGTATCGCCCGCAGAGGGCTCTGGCACTCCCGATCTCAGGATCTGCGGTGGCACCAGCTTCTGCCCGGCTGCTTGATATAGCTTTCAGGTCACTTAGTTTGTTGTGTTGCTTAAGTTTTTAGCCATATTGGACCTGATTGATCAGGAGCCTCTCCGGCCTGCGACCAGTCAGCATGGCGGTCAGGCCCCGCCCCCCCCTCCAAATTTGTTTTAACCTCCATGTTCTCAATATGTTGTGGTGAAAGGAGACGCCAAATATGTTTTTTTTAATATTTAAAAAAACAAAACAATTTGTTATGAATTTTGATTGTGGTCACTAGTGGCTCATACCAGAGGCTGCATAGAACTTGCGTGTCTCACTTTTTTTTAAACAAAGATACAGTAGCGATGCCACAACAGCATGTACCAGCAACGAACAACCAACAGTTAGTAATAAATATGTACATTGCATATTTTTATAAGAAATAAGAACAAGTTAGGCTAACATGTCGAAGCGTCAGGCAACATATGGTATTACGGTAAATTATATGGTAGACGTGACTTTAAGGAGCTCTACTCACAACTATGGCTTGTACTGCGTTAGGTTAACCCTATTCTGGAGCTAAAAAAGTTGTGTGTCTCACTTTTGAAGGTAGACTTACAGGTTAGTTGGGCAGGTATCTGAAATGTAAACCTGCTGCCAGGTTATATTCCCCCAATATTTAATATAGGAGATGGGTAGGTGCAATGCAAAGGGTCGTTTGCTGGGAGCACCCTTCCTGGCTCCAACTCCCGATCATTGGTTATGGGGCATACAACTGCAATGCTGCATTTCACAGTTGTGACAAAAGCTCCCATGTCACAGCCTTCTGGAGAGGCGTTAAAGCTTGCCTCCTGTCCACGCACTATGGGCCTGATCCCAAGAGCCTCTAGAAAAGAGCTATTCTTACTGTGTAAGCCCCGGAAGCTTGCTGTGCTTGCCAACTGGACTTCAGGACCTCTGGGGATCGTCTGGACTAGTCCTACACATCAAGCGCCTGACCAGGAGAAACCCTAAAACACCCTGGAACAGTTTCTTGGATCAGGACTGTGACGAGGTTCGGTCAATCTTTAAGCAGGTATTGCTCAGTCCCCTGACCTCCAAATAGAGAGCCATGTGGATGGTTGGTCTGGGAGGCAAGGAGGCATCGGAGGATACTTGGAGCTTGAGAGCGCTTCTATCCCTAGAGGACTAAGCCGCCGGCTAAGCATGCCAGGAACTTGGAGAATAGATGCAATCCAGTAAAACTTTAATACACTGAATCTCGGGTGCGGACTCTCCGATCAGGGCGCTATTTACCAGAGATGGTGCTGGTTGATAAGCTTTCCAAGGATATATTGTTTCCGGTATGGTCCATGGAAAGGGAGTTCTGGTGGACATTTTGTTTACTGTACCTTTAGGACTGTGAGGGAAGAGCAGGGATCCAATTGGGTTAGCTGAGGATAAGGTGATTAAGTCCCCAGACACCCAGACAGAGTGGCACCAGAGAGGGACAATTGTGCAGTACATTCTATTGTATAAAGGACCCCCTGCAGTGAGAGTCAACATTGTTATCTATAAATAGCTGTGTGCATGCAACATTCATTCTACCCCCTACATTCAGACTCGTCTAAATTGTGGGGGAAGGGCTACTGTAAAGCTTTCATCGCTGCTCTACAAGAGACAGGATCTCCAGAGCTATATTCACTGGTTGGGTAAAAGGGGTAATCAACGACCAAAGTCAAGCTTCAGGTCTAAAGCGCTCCATGATAGCAGCTAGGAAGCTGACCTGGCGGAGGTACTCAGTCGGAGCATGGGAGATCCTTCACACCATTAATCTTACAAAACGCCTTTGGGTAATAGACTACCCTAGAATGCCCCTCTCTCTAATGTCGCAATCACTAACCTGATCAAAATTGAATGCAAATCACAAAATGGTTGCCTGTGCCCTTATGTTTAGCACCATCATATTCTCCTTTATGTTTGAATATAATTGGGGATGTAGTTAGAGAGATATATATATAATATAAATATAAGCATTGGGAACTGCGGGTGTATGATAGTCAGCCAGCATGACTATGTGCACCTAGTGTGCCAGGCACACGAAATTATATTCTTTTTTAGATTTTCCATGGATCCATTTGCATAGGATTTGGTTGCCTTGTTATGAGATAATAATTGCATAATGCAAATAATTGCTTAAAGGGAATCTATTGGGCCAATAAAACTAATGTGTTTTCTTGGCACTATAGCTCCTTATAGTGCCCCATTCCCTCTCTCCCCCCTCCCCTTGTCATGTAGAAGGGGTTAAAGACAACTTCTGTTACTTACCTGATTCCAGGATTGACTCCACCTCCACTTCTGTCCCGCTGATGTCAGCAAGTGTCACACTCACAATAGGACTTCCCCCATAGGAATGCATTGTATAATGCTTTCTTATGAGGTTTTGGGTAACGCTGGATGTCCTCATGCATAGAGTGAGGAAGTCCAGCAATTGGACGACCAAGAAGTCCAAGAAGACCAGGGTGTCCCTCTAGTGGCAGTCTGGTAGACAGTCACTAGAGGTGGAGTTAGTCCTCCAAGGCAATTATTGCAGTGTCTCAAAAACTGCAATAATTACCATTGCAGGGTAAAGGGACCTGGGTCACTGCACCCAGACCACTTCTATTAGCTGAAGTGGTCTGAGTACCTATATTGTCCCTTAACATTTTTGAATTAGTATTTTTTTTAGTAAGTATAGATGGCATTTTTCTCTGGGTGCCCATCCTAATGTAATATGTTGCTCTTGCCTATGCCAGCCTGCCTTAATGCTGACAGAACATCAGTAACGGTTTTGATTAACAAACATCTGCAGTGGAAGGTTCTCTTATTTCTTGTGAAATTCATTTAATGTGATGCAAAAAAAAGAATACACAAAACATGTGGACTAATAATTGTCTATTATTCATGGCAGCATTCACCTAAGGTTCCCCTGATAGGACAGGATATTAACAAACGATTAGTGTAAATATAATCCCCTTGCACCAGTTTCTCAGTCTTGTATCTATCTGAGTGAGATCTAATGCTGGCATGAATAATGTCCTGGAAACAGAATGTCCAAGGTGTCAGTCAGCTGAGGATGAAATATCTTAGTAGTGCATGATGAATGTATAGAGGGATGACCAGTTGTCAACCCTACATATCTACTTAGGAGATACTCCAGCGTCTTCAGCCCAAGAAATGTACTAGAAATGGATCATGCAGAGTGTGCTCGAATATTCATTGGCATTAGAATTACGTGAACTATTAATTTACTTGTGATGGTCTTGACCGTCTAGGAATTGAGAGCACATAAGGATGCTGCTTATTGCGGGACTCCACTGGAATAATGGATGCAATGATTTTCTCCAAGATGCTGTGCATTGTATATAGGCAAATCTAATTTATGCCATCGTTCTTCTTCTACCGAGGAATCTTCTGGATAAAAAATGTTGGAAGTACAATCGCCTGATTCAGGTGTAATGTAGATATTACCTTAGGTTGGAACTGCAGCATGGGCCATGACAGCCTTGGCATGAACAATAATCTAAATGGCTCCACAGACGACATAGTTCTAATATCAGACATGCATTGATGGGAGACTAGTGCAACCAGCAACACAGTTTTTTGAGTGAGCAAGAAAGGGTTGGTCTTCTCCAATGGTTCAAAGAGGGGCTTCAGGGGGCGTGGCCTGAGGTCCAAGCAGCATGGCCGCCTAAATCCGGAGCTCCTCGCCACCATGCTGCTAATAGCCACTTACCGCACGCATACCGACCCTGATGGGGCGCACAAAGCAAGCGGAGCACCCGCAGACCCCCAGGGTTGCACCCCAGACACCGTCCTTGGGCCCGGTGGATGGATTCCTTCAGTGCCGCCTTCACTCCTTCCCCCTAAAGGAACACATAATGCGCTCCGCCAGAACACGGCCCACATGGCAATACCAGGGCACTGAGGTCTCTCTATACCAGGGCCTCTCCCTTGCCACGTTAGAAGCGCGACGAGCCCTCAGACCCATAACAGCTGCCCTCAGGGAACGCAATATTCCATATAAATGGGGCTTCCCCTTCAGCATACAGGTGCGCCACCGCAATGAGTGGGTAGCCGCACGCTGGCCGAACAAAATCCCACGGTTCCTGCAGCGTGTGGATTTGCCACCTATAGCTGTACCGGACTGGATCCTGGAACCACTGGATAGAGAACCCAGACCCCAGAGATCACCCCGGCGAACACGGAGGGACTTCAGGGAGAACCACCCGGGCGTCATGCCCTCCCACCAGACTAACTCAGAAGAAAAGCCGGGAACAAGCCCACCTGTGCCCCGATGGTCCAGTAGGTCTGCACATGAACGAATTATAGTGAAAGGCGACCAATAAGCTACACCTTAGGCAGGGCAGGCTGTCCGACTGGCTCGGGTGGGCACCTGGCCTGCCACTTGTAATTTAATTTTTTTATTTCTTTCTTTTTTCTCTTTGGGTGGGGGACGGGGATAGATCTGCCCATAGACGGGGTGGGAGGCTTCCACGTCTCACTATGGGGGTAAAGATAATGGTCTATCACCCCCTAGGGTAACTTGGACCCCACTTGCCCCCACATTTTTTCCCTTTTTCTTCCTCCTGGAACTGGCCGGGCTGTTTTGGGAGGGGGTCTGGGACAGGCATTACTAGCTTTGAGGAGCTCTGTCGCCCGAGGAGGATGGCTGTAACCAGCACGAGACATGGGACATCTGCCTTCTAAGGTGATATTCCTTAAAGGTGATATTCAAGATAGACGATACACTTTCGCAACAATCTACATCCCAAACAATAACCAAGCCCAATACATACGCAAAACCCTCCTCAAGCTCTCCTCCTTTACAGAAGGAACCTTGATCCTAGGCGGAGATTTCAACGTTACCACTACACCCTCAGAGTGAGGGAGCTGAGCAGATAGCTCAGGGGAAAGTGCTCCCTCGCCAGCCGCCCGCCTAGCAGCCAGTGCCGCCCGCCAGCCCAGCATGTCTGTTAGCCGCAAGGCTAACAAGGCATTTGCCCTGGGCATTTGGGGGGCGGCTTTTTTGCCGCCCCCTGGAAAATGCCGCCCAAGGCAAATGCCTTGTTTGCCTCGCGGCTAAAATGCCCCTGGCTACAATGGGTCTTGGAATGGCATACTCACCCAGCACACAAACAATGGATTGAACTAGATAAGAACCACATGGGGTCATCACTTCTCACTACAGTATGGAACTCGAAGAGACCGCCGCTGACGCCCCTAGACTGCACCTCCACTGTGGCACAGACGCTAAAAACATGGGACAGCATCAGAAGAATTCCACAACTGTCTCTAACACCGAGCCCGATGATACAGCTACCATATAACCCTCAGATAGGAGGTGGGCTACCGCCGACATCTTGGAGTATCCTAGGTGGGAGAGAATCCATCCCCATCTATAAGATGCTGAATAACACAGGCATACTACTACTACGGGAATTGATAGATAACAACCAACCATCCACAATGCAAATCTTCCGCTACACACAAATGAAATATTTCTACCAAACCCTATCGCACAGAAAAGCCCTACATAAGGACCTGACGTGGTTTGAGGCACTCTGTGACCGAAGGACCAACCTAGCCAAGTCAACATCCCTCATTTACCAACACCTCCTTGTAGGTCACCTGGAGAACGTGGACACCTTTCACCGGCGCTGGGAACGCATTCTAGGTACATCATTCACCGCAACTCAATGGGAAAAGATCCTGGTCCTACACCACAAATGCTCCTCTAGCTCCAACTATCAGGAAGCCAATTATAAGCTCCTATCGTTCTGGTACAGAACACCCGACAGCCTGCACAGAATCTTCCCGGCGGTACCCGACACATGCTTGAGATGCGGAGAGGGACGAGGAACAATCTTACATATCTGGTGGGAATGCCCACGCATCACACTGTTTTGGGACGATGTCAAATGATGAACCGAGGAAATACTGGGGACGGACGGCAGCTCTCCTACACTCTACAACAGACACCATCGGGGTGTATAGAAAATCCATACTCTGACACCTGCTGAACGCCGCCAAGGCTTTAATCCCGCTGCACTGGAAGCAAGATGTAACCCCAACGATTGGACTATGGATGGAACGGGTGGAGGAGATATACAGGCGGAATCGATACACGCCTCGTTAATAGGTATGGAGGAGAAGCATGTTGAGAGGTGGCAGCCGTGGCTGGCCTACGTGGCGGGGCAGGATGCGGGGGCCAGGGCCCGTGAGGGGTACCCCTCTCCCCACCCCCAACCACACCCCAGAGCTGGTGACACCGAACTGCACAGAACACCACGGATCCAAGAATACCACGGGCACAACTCTGGTGCTCCTTGAGAACCCCCCCCCTTTTTTCTCTTTCCTCTCTCTTCCCCATCCTCTCCTGTCTTCGTGTTCTCCTTTCTACACCACTTGCTCTCTTGCCCTGCCCTTGCGCAAGAGTGTGACCTCACTGACTGTGCGCACTAGTCTCAACCGCAGCCAAACAGGAGGGTATGGCAGGCTTGGGCCTCAGGTGTTATACGGATGCTCCGCTAACTCGCTACTGCCCACTATTATAGACTGACCCAAGTGATTATACCACCCGTACGACAAAACAGGGCCTGCGCGAGGTGTGTGCGGTCAAAGGAAATAAGACCCATTGGAAACCCACTATTTATCAATATTGTATGGGACGATGAATCCCCCCTACGAATTAAACTTTCAGGCTAGCTATACCACAGACGCCATAATGGCCCCTACCCGCCTAGAAGATACTCCTAGGCTATATGCAATCATTATGATAACAGGTGAATCTTGGCCACGTACTACACAGTCACTACCTGGCTCACCCAGAGGTGACACACTCACCCCTTAATGTACGACCATAGGATGCAGACGTCTGCATATTGAATGCATGTAACATGATGAGTTTACCGATACTAATACTGTAATACAGGGGTCTAGTCCTGGGGAAAAAAGTGTGGGAACTCACCCAAGATTCCCGCCCCCCCGCCCCCCCCCGTAAAAATGTACACTCCTATGCATATAGTGCAGTGCGTGTACTGAATGTAGTGTGTTTGTAGTGAATGCAGAGTATGAATAATGAATGTAGTGTGTTTGTAGTGAGTGCAGTGTGTATAATAAATGTAGTGTGTTTAGTGAGTGCAGAGTGTTTGTAGTGAGTGCAGATTGTTTATAATAAATGTAGTGTGTTTGTAGTGAGTGCAGAGTGTGTATAATGAATGTAGTGTGTTTGTAGTGAGTGCAGAGTGTGTATAATAAATGTAGTGTGTTTGTAGTGAGTGCAGAGTGTGTATAATAAATGTAGTGTGTTTATAGTGAGTGCAGATTGTGTATAATAAATGTAGTGTGTTTGTAGTGAGTGCAGATTGTGTATAGTGAATGTAGTGTGTGTAGTGAGTGCAGTTTGTATAATGAATGTAGTGTGTTTGTAGTGAGTGCAGAGTGTGTATAAAGAATGCAGTGTGTGTGCTGGATGGTGTGTGTGTGTTGGATGGTGTGTGTGTGTGCTGGATGATGTGTTGTGTGTGTGCTGGATGGTGTGTGTGTTGGATGATGTGTGTGTGCTAGATGATGTGTGTGTGCTGGATGGTGTGTGTGTGTTGGATGGTGTGTATGTGTTGGATGATGTGTGTGTGCTAGATGGTGTGTGTGTGCTAGATGGTGTGTGTTTGCGTTGGATGGTGTGTGTGTGTTGGATGGTGTGTGCGTGTTGGATGGTGTGTGTGTGTTGGATGATGTGTGTGTGTGTGCTGGATGGTGTGTGTGTGTGTGCTGGTGGGTGTGTGTGTGTGTGTGTGTGTGTGCTGGATGGTGTGTGTGTGTGCTGGATGGTGTGTGTGTGTGTGTGCTGGATGATGTGTGTGTGTGTGAGTGTGTGCTGGATGGTGTGTGTGTGTGTGCTGGAAGGTGTGTGTGTGTGTTTGCTGGATGATGTGTGTGTGTGTGTGTGCTGGATGGTGTGTGTGTGTGTGTTGGATGGTGTGTGTGTGCTGGATGGTGTGTGTGTGTGTGCTGCTTTGAAAAAAGTGCAGGAACACCGTTCCCATGCGTTCCTGTAGGACTCGAGCCCTGCTGTAATACCTTCTAACTGTTAATATTGTTTAGGTTTACATTCATTTATAATCATATTGCGGTTCCCGATTTTGCGAGACCTGCGTGTCTCCTATTTTGCTATCCCATCGCACTGTTGTACATTTTCGATGACACAAATAAAAGCCATTTGAACACCAAAGAGGAGTTTCAGTAAACCCTGCAAGACATAAGGAGGACCCAAAAGGGGCTGAGAATACATGTATAGGATCCATGATCTTAATTACTGCTCTGAAGAATCCCAACACCAGCGAGTCTATAGTCCATCAAACTCCTGAAAGTGCTGAAAATGCTGAATAATGGCCCTTGCTGAAATGCTAAAAAATGCATGTGGAGTCTCATGTTGAGTCCTCTATCCATGCTAGCATGTAGAAATCCAAAAACTTTTGTCAAAAAGGAGGGGAATGTAGGCTCAATTCTTAGCCAAATGGAAAATTGCTTTATATACCTTTATAGTATATAGTAGAAGTTGAGACTTTCCCTAATATACACAGCTTCCTCTGATAATCATTGAAACCTCAATGATAGCGAAGTCATTAATCATAGTCTCTGGGGACAGTGATGTTAGACAGGTTTCTATGTTGACAGTTTTGACATGGGTGTCCAATAATCAACTTCTTCAGATGTTGGGACCATGGCTGTTGTGGCCAACATGGAATGACGGCAAACACTTTGATTTACCCTTGCTGATCTTCCTCAGTATTGCATAAATGAGAAGTTTTTGGGGATCCAGCCTGATCTTTATCCATCTTTATTTGATAAGATTCTATCAGATCAGCAAAGCCCAAGAGACTGCTCTAGCTTACTTGATATTAAATTGTAATAGTCACATTGTAGCGGATGGCACTGGGCTGTCCTGCAAATTTCATGTGAATAGCTGCATTCGTGTAAACTGCTGGTTTTATATGTGTTTAAAAGAAATGTATTCCTCTGATTGTTCGATAGAATCATTCGAATAAACTAAGGGAATGAAACTACCGAACAATCAGACCTCCCCTGTGTGAAGTGTGTCCTCAATTACCCGTTGCAACATTGTTGCGAACGGGTAATTGACAAGTTAAGTAGCCGTCCTTTGTTCTCGAGGGTGGCCGCCATTCGACAAACGAACACGTGGCGGCGGCCATTTTAAAACTCTCGAACAGCGGTGTTTTGCCCTCGAGTGTCTGGAACTCAAATCGGACACTCGACTAGGCGAACACCGCTGAAACCTCCACAAGCACGGTCCGTTCGGTTCCTAACTACCGAACGGCCCCTCGTTCGGTAGATAGAAAGAACTGAACGAGGGGATTCAGACGAACCCTCCCCAGCCTCTATAGCCATTCATTCCCTGACTCCAGGACTGACCGCAGGGCCCATTCACATGGAACCGCATTCCGCTGTTTCACTCAGTGCGGTCGGTCATTTTATTCCCTCCATAAATTTCCCGAACCCCTGGTCTGATCTGGGTGATTTTTGGATATGTTGTTCACCCAGATCAGGGCTACCAGGTGATGTATGATTTAAAGGGGTACCCCTACGTTTAGGGGTACATCCAGAAACGGGGGGAATTACTGTACTGGATAAAGGGATTATGATGCTGGATGAGGAGAGGAAATGTGTGGGAGGTTACCAGGACAGGATTGGCTACTGTATTAATGAATGTAATTCCTCCCTTGCATGGGAGCATGCTTTAAAAGGCCAGTGTGGAATAAAGCTTTCAGTTCTGCTCCTGTAACGGTGTGTCGTCCAGTTATTGGGATTGCTGTTAGGATACTGCTGTTATTTTGCCTGCTGGAAACCTTGCCTGTGGATTTACAATTTACTTGTTCCTGAGCCTCACTTGGATTATAAGCGGAGATAACCTGGGGAACATTGCATCTCCACTACACACATGTATGGGAGCCACTGGGTCTGAAGAAACATAATTGCTCAGCTATGCCAGTAGTAATAGATTTCCCTAAAGTTGTCAAAGGTTCTATTAAAAAGTAAGCATTGCTTACCTATGACCTGTAGAAAAGATTTCCCCACCAATCAGCCAAGTCATGTCGGAGTCTCGGCACCAAACACGAATCTGGTAACATCGATCACGCATTCTTTACACTTGCCAAAATATCTTACTTGGGGCTATAGCTATCTGGGACCACGATCAGTTCCTCACTAATCATTTTTCATACACAAGTGCGCAATT
>OW240917.1:228945599-229223952 GCA_933207985.1 Pelobates cultripes | reverse complement strand
CTGTCTGTCTGTCTGCCCGTCCATCCGTCTGCCTGTCCAGCTGACTTTTTTTTCATCCGTCTATCTATCTATCTGTCTGTCCGCTGTACAGCTAACATTCCGTCCGTCTGTCTATCTACGATATCTATCAATCGATCGATCTATCTATCTCACTATCACATTGTCAGGATTCTCTCCCAGGTATGTAGGTTTCATTGCTGGAAGCAAAGTACATATTCTTGTCGCAGCATCATAGCCCTGTTACTGATACGTTTGCTGGTATACACTGTGGCTATTTATAAGGAACTGGGCTCCTCCTCACAACAATATAAAGACAAAAATATCCATTGAAAAAGCCAGGGATCCTGCTTATATTTGTAAAGAATGTAGAACTATTGCATATTTTCCACAACAAGGTCAGCCTTGGGTGCTAACACCCTGTGCAAAATTTAATGAAGCCCCCAGTACCTGTTTGCCACAGCGATTATTGTTGATTAATATTAAAAGTTAAATATGAATCTTTATAAAAAAAAAAAAAAAGAAACCGTGAATTCTGCAGTTCGGGAAAATCATCAGGAAACAAAAAGCGCAAACATTTTTTAAAAAGTGGCCGAAAAACTGGATATTTTTCCATATCACACAAAAGGTGGAATAAAGTCGCCAACGTATAAAGATGGAGTAACCGTTTAATACATAATAAAATGGCGCACATGCACAAAATGGAAGCAAATGTGAATGCAAATGCAGCAATTTTTATATGTAATCCCCACTGTCTTTAAATGTATCTTGTATCTTGTATCGGAGTGTGAATGTTTATGTTATATGGGAAGTTTTCAATAAATCACAGTATTTTTACTTTTAATAAACAATAATACCAATGATGGACTGGTAACTCTCTCACTGATGGCCTCAACTACTAGGTCTGCTCTTCCCATTTTTTAAATCTGCTTTTTCTCTTCTGCCACTATTTACTCCTTCTTTTTCTCTCCCTTTCGTGTTACTCTTACGTCTAAATTTTATATAAAGTGATTAATGCTACCATACTGCACATATGACGGACGTTGCGTCAGGCATGATTAAAGTACTATGGTTCTTTTAGCATGTCAGTAGGACTTTAGAAAAATGAGCTATTGGCAAAATACTTTTATTGTCCCAAAAAGGTGCCATTTATTGTTTCGTTGTTCTTGCCCTTTGTCTGTGTAAACAAGACCATGTAACTATTTTAAACCTGTTGCATGGTTTTTTTTTTGTTTCTTGACCTTAAATGAAAACTTAATAAATATGTTAAATATGGAGGGGAAAAAAAGATCTTGCTGGTATTAAAGCACACGCAGAAACTGTTATAGCCACACGCAGAAGCACTCAAACACTCCTACAAATGCTTTCACAGACACACATACTCCCAGAGACACTCTACTCTGAGTCATTCATAATGTCTCTCACAGACTCAGCTAAAAAAAACACTCTGACCAACATAACCACTACAGCTTGCTATACTGGCTATAGTGCTAGGAGGGTACTAGTGTTGTCCCAGTATAATATTTCACACCATTGTAGAGTAATATGTCAACCCTTGTCCTCCAGTCATCCGTGCCACAGCAGGTCTTCTCCTGAAGGAAATGCTGGATGGTTCTACTTAGTTATGCATGGCAGAGACACTCACCCAGTATTGACGGGCCTCCATAGCCATGCTTAGCCGAGTAGGTTTAAGCCAGGTATGCGGCCATGGGCGCCAAATAAAACTGATCTGAAATCGTGTGACAAATTACACTAGAGTCACACCAGGGCACCATAACAACTACACTGGGAGAGTTTTTTTCAATCGTTCACTCTCTGAAATGGACAGAAACACAAACGCTCTTACATGCACACTCTCAAAGACACGTATGCATTCTCAGGCACATTTACAGTGTATAATCACAATGTTATTGAAAATCACACTTGCTTTCCTCCCTGGCAGTTTAATCGAAGGAACCTGAAAACGGAACACTTTGGCCCAGTTCTCTGTGTCCATCTCTGTGGGGTGCACTTTTCTAATGGGAGACACCACTTGCTCAAGTAAGCCATAGTTTGCTAAATTTTCAGGCTCTGTCACATGGGGAGACATGGGTCTCCTTGATAACTCAGAAAGGTCTCAACGTTACATCACTGCCTGTAACAATGCAATGATTTGTGGACCCAGGACATACTTGAAAACGAGAGAAATCTCAATGTATCTTTCCTGGTAAAATATTTTATAAATAAATAAATAAATACCAGTACAATGCACCGGCTACCCAACGGTACCCAATAGTTTTTTTGTGTCAATGAGTGTGTGTGTATTGGTCAATGTCTGCATGTCGGTCCAGATCCTAAATCCTGGCAAGTTCTCTCTGCACAAGAAATTCAGCAACCCTGGACAATTATTTTGCCAGTTGCAGCCCCACAGGTTATTTGGATAAATCTATCTGTTGTGGCCCCCAACTCACGGGGATTCACTGGGGGCCAAAAGATCGGGAGAATGCATACAGACGTGCAGTGACCTCAGTCTGAGTTCTCGCGATCTCTTGGACGTCGCAGGATCTCTTGGACGTCGCGGGATTTGGTTCCTTCTCCCTGGAGGCAGAGAATGAAGGACAGAGAATGAAAGGGGCAGAATAAAAGAGAGAAGAGGCAGAGAATGAAGGGGTAGAATAAAAGAGGGAAGGGGCAGAGAATGAAGGGGCAGAATAAAAGTTGGAAGGGGCAGAATAAAAGAGGGAAGGGGCAGCATAAAAGAGGGAAGGGGCAGAAAATGAAGGGGTAGAATAAAAGAGAGAAGGGGAAGAATAAGAGGGAAGGGGCAGAGAATGATGGGGCAGAATAAAAGAGAGAAGTGACAGAATAAAGAGAGACAGAACAAATGAGAAAAGGGACAGAATGAAGAAAGACAGAATAAAAGAGAATGAAATGAAGAGTATGCCGTTTGCAATAAATTTTACATAAAATAGTGAATGTGCATTTTATTTTAAAGAATGTCAGGCAAAATGGTCGGCCCTCACGCATGTTCACTTCATCAAATCTGTCCCTCTTTGAAAAAAGTTTGGACACCCCTGCTCTGGGTAGTACCTGTGTTTTTAATGGTCAATGTGTGTGTGTGTGTGTATAGGTTAGTGTCTGTGAGTTTGTATAGGTTTGTGTCTGTGTCTGTGAGTGTGTACGCATGGGTCAGTGTGTGTGTATAGGTCAGTATTTGTGGATGTGTATAGGTCAGTGCCAGTGTATTGGTCAGAGTTTGTGTGTCAGTGTGTGTATGGGTCAGTGTCCCTGTAAGTGTCTGTGCATTGGCCAGTAGCTCTGTTTCAATGAGTGTGTGTATACGTCAGTGTCTGTGTCACTAAGTGTGTGTATTGGTCAGTGTATGAGTTTCAGTGTGTTTGTGTGTTCTGATCAGTGTGTCCGTGAGTATGTGTGTATAGGTCGGTGTCTGTTACTGAGCGTATGTATAGGTCAGTGTCTGTTACTGAGCATATGTATAGGTCAGTGCCTTTGTGCCAGTGTGTTTGTGTACGGATAGGTCTGTGTGTTTATGTATGCATTAGTGACTATGTGTACAGGTCAATGTATGACCAATAAACACACACGGACAGGTGAATACACACTCGCAGTGTATCAGTGAGTGTGTGTACAGGTCAGTGTCTGTATCAGTGAGTGTGTGTGCATGGGTCAGTGTCTCTGTGTGCGAATTAGTCTGTGTTTGTCAGTAAGTATCCCCCTCCCAGGTGGTTCAGGCTGTCAGTGAGTGTATGGGTCAGAAGTTGGAAGGTGGACTTTGAGTACCATGGAATTTTCATGGGTGAGGTGATTGGGGGGTGGGCACAAATAAAAGACTCGTCCCATGAATTTGCTACGTCTCTAATTTTACAGTAACATTTTCCTATTCTGAAGGTTGTGAACAGTTTCCTGACAGATATTTCCTCATGCATTTCCTTCTAGACAGCCTTGTCTTTTCAATCTTTTCAATGTGCTCCACCAGAATATGCGTACATAAACCCTGGATCGACATTCACACTCTCATCCGTGTGGCCTGGGGAAAGAGTTAAGCTCTCTTCTAAACTTAGAAGGAAAAACACTGAGTGCGGACAGAGCACCTTTATTAAAATGTTCTCCCAACTTTGCCCCAAGCAACATATGATGGCACTGGATAAGTCTATTAGACAATAAGAAGCTTTCTATCTTTTACCCCTAGAATATATTCTTTTGGAAGACAGTATGTCTGGGAGTTCACTTAAAGTCCAAGGAGGAGGAACATTTAGAAAATTTGTTAACAAATAACATGACTTATAAAAATAATATGTTTAGGGACACAAACAAAAAAGTTATAAAAGAAAACTTTCGGCGTTCAGCCTTACAGTTAGTGCAGTTACAATCAAACTATTTAAACAACCATCAGGATACTCCTAGGATTTTAACTACAGTGAGAAATGCTGGAACTGATTTCGAAGAAGATTTAAAAATTTAGCCTGAATTGGAAGAATAACTGAATTTTTCAATCCAGCAAATTTTGCGTTAAAGGGACACTATTGCCACCAGAACAACTACAGCTTAATGTAGTATAGTCTGTCACTGTAGGCATTTTAAAGGGACACTATAGTCACCAGAACAACTACAGCTTATTGTATTTGTTCTGATTAGTTTAATTATTCCCTTCAGGATTATTGCAGTAAACACTGTTTTGTTTTTAAAGAGACAATGCCATGTTTACATTACAGCCTGGGGATACCTCCACTGGCCACTCCTCGGATGGCTGCCAGAGGTGCTTCCTGGGGCAGTGCTGCATTCAGTGTGACTGACATTGAGTGTCTCCACACTCTGCATGCAGACACTGAACTTTCCTCATAGAGATACATTGATTCAATTCATCTCTATGAGGAAATGCTGATTGGCCAGGGCTGTGTTTGGCTTGTGCTGGCTCTGCCCTTGATATGCCTCTTTGACAGTCTCAGCCAATCCAGTGGGAAAGCATTGTGATTGGCTGAGATAATCTTTTCTGATGATGTCAGCCAAGCAGGCAGACCGGGGCAAAGCCAGAAGCAGACTTGACTAAAAGTAAGATTTTACTATATTTATGGGGGGACAGTGGCAAACCTAGCCACTTCAGACTATTCTTTTATATTTCTAAAGGTTGTCCTAGAAAAGCTGGTTAACTTATGTGATTTTGTGTATTCGCTTATAAATGTGATGCTAGTGGCACGAAAGCCGCTAGCATTCATATAGTAGTTTCACGAACAGTGACTTTCAACACTGTTCGTGAAACGAACAAAGTACCGAATGGGAGCCCACACACAGGGGGGTCGTGTGGCTCCCATTAACCGACTATAACAATGTATCTCTCGGCTGCTAATTGATTCCCAGGGTGGCCATCATTCGGATACCGACCACTCGGTGGCGGACATCTTGGATTCCCTTTTAGCCCAGCAGTGTTTGGTCATCGAGTGCCTGGAACTAAAATCAGCTACTCGACGGCACGAACACCGCTGGACTTCCAGATCGTTCGGGAGCGCCAGTCTTTCGGTACTTTCTCCCAACCTATGCATTTGTGACTTTTCTGAAGAGTTGATGTTAAAATGTATTTCGTGCAGCGTTTGGTTAATTGTGCTGGGATCTGAGCGGTACTTTCACAAAGTATGCGCTCAGACCCCAGCTATTTGCCGATTGGTCATTCAGTACAATGGCAGGAATAAAGTATAAGTGACAGATTTTTATGTGAAAAGCCGGTTCTGCTGTACGGAGGGATAATTCACTTAGCAGGATACTCTTGTGGGAGTATCCCTCTCGTACAGCAGGGCATGGTGGGAAAAATGTCATGTATGTTCAATTCCCCATGTAGTCCTCTACTGTATAACCCCTGTAAAGTGACTAAGGAAACCCCTTGCATGGGGAACCACATAAATACTGGAGCTGTGAATAAAATCGTCAGTTGACTCCCAGAACTGTGTTTCGTCCGGTTACTGGGGGATTTGGGATATTGCCTTCATTTTCAGCGCTTTCCTTGGATTACTTTCTTTACCAGCGGAGATATTGGGATTTAATATTGCAGCTCCGCTACAGTGGTTTTTACACTATAGGGTCAGGAATACATGTTTGTCACTCAGACAGTCACTAGAGGATCTTTCTAAGTTATGCAGCACTGATGCTCAGCATCGCCACGCTCTGCTTGGAGGCGCTGAACATTTCTTATAGAGATGAATTGATTCAATGCATCGCTATGAGGTGATGCTGATCGGAGCAGTGCAACGTTTTGCGCAATAGCCTCCCAATGCTTACCTAGGGAATGCATTGGATTGGCTGAGATCGTCAATTGTAATGCATGGGCGGAGCCAGCCATGGCGTACGCACGTGGCGATGGAAAAAATATACGTTTTATTTTGCTTTAGAAAACCTTTATTAGTGCCTCCTTCCTCCAAATTTGTTTTAACCTCCATGTTCTCAATATGTTGTGGTGAAAGGAGATGCCAAATATGTTTTTTTGAATATTTAAAAAAAATAAAAATAATTCGTTATGAATTTTGATTGTGGTCACTAGTGGCTCATACCAGAGGCTCCATAGAACTTGCGTGTCTCACTTTTTTTTAAACAAACATACAGTAGCGATGCCACAACAGCTTGTACCAGCAACTAACCAACAGTTAGTAATAAATATGTACATTGCATATTTTTATAAGAAATAAGAACAAGTTAGGCTGATATGTCGAAGCCTCAGACAATATATGGTATTACGGTAAATTATATGGTAGATGTGACTTTAAGGAGCTCTACTCACAACTATGGCTTGTACTGCGTTAGGTTAACCCTATTCTGGAGCTAAAAAAGTTGGGTGTCTCACTTTTGAAGGAAGACTTACAGGTTAGTTGGGCAGGTAGCTAAAATATAAACCTGCTGCCAGGTTATATTCCCCCAATATTTAATATAGGAGATGGGTAGGTGCAATGCAAAGGGTCGTTTGCTGGGAGCACCCTTCCTGCCTCCAACTCCCGATCATTGGTTATGGGGCATACAACTGCAATGCTGCATTTCACAGTTGTGACAAAAGCTCCCATGTCACAGCCTTCTGGAGAGGCGTTAAGGCTTGCCTCCTGTCCACGCACTATGGGCCTGATCCCAAGAGCCTCTAGAAAAGAGCTATTCTTACTATGTAAGCCCCGGAAGCTTGCTGTGCTTGCCAACTGGACTTCAGGACCTCTGGGGATCGTCTGGACTAGTCCTACACATCAAGCGCCTGACCAGGAGAAACCCTAAACCACCCTGGAACAGTTCATTGGATCAGGACTGTGACGAGGTTTGGTCAATCTTTAAGCAGGTATTGCTCAGTCCCCTGACCTCCAAATAGAGAGCCATGTGGATGGTTGGTCTGGGAGGCAAGGAGGCATCGGAGGATACTTGGAGCTTGACAGCGCTTCTATCCCTAGAGGACTAAGCCGCCGGCTAAGCATGCCAGGAACTTGGAGAATAGATGCAATCCAGTAAAACTTTAATACACTGAATCTCGGGTGCGGACTCTCCGATCAGGGCGCTATTTACCAGAGATGGTGCTGGTTGATAAGCTTTCCAAGGATATATTGTTTCCGGTATGGTCCATGGAAAGGGAGTTCTGGTGGACATTTTGTTTACTGTACCTTTAGGACTGTGAGGGAAGAGCAGGGATCCAATTGGGTTAGCTGAGGATAAGGTGATTAAGTCCCCAGACACCCAGACAGAGTGGCACCAGAGAGGGACAATTGTGCAGTACATTCTATTGTATAAAGGACCCCCTGCAGTGAGAGTCAACATTGTTATCTATAAATAGCTGTGTGCATGCAACATTCATTCTACCCCCTACATTCAGACTCGTCTAAATTGTGGGGGAAGGGCTACTGTAAAGCTTTCATCGCTGCTCTACAAGAGACAGGATCTCCAGAGCTATATTCACTGGTTGGGTAAAAGGGGTAATCAACGACCAAAGTCAAGCTTCAGGTCTAAAGCGCTCCATGATAGCAGCTAGGAAGCTGACCTGGCGGAGGTACTCAGTCGGAGCATGGGAGATCCTTCACACCATTAATCTTACAAAACGCCTTTGGGTAATAGACTACCCTAGAATGCCCCTCTCTCTAATGTCGCAATCACTAACCTGATCAAAATTGAATGCAAATCACAAAATGGTTGCCTGTGCCCTTATGTTTAGCACCATCATATTCTCCTTTATGTTTGAATATAATTGGGGATGTAGTTAGAGAGATATATATAATATAAATATAAGCATTGGGAACTGCGGGTGTATGATAGTCAGCCAGCATGACTATGTGCACCTAGTGTGCCAGGCACACAAATTATATTCTTTTTTAGATTTTCCATGGATCCATTTGCATAGGATTTGGTTGCCTTGTTATGAGATAATAATTGCATAATGCAAATAATTGCTTAAAGGGAATCTATTGGGCCAATAAAACTAATGTGTTTTCTTGGCACTATAGCTCCTTATAGTGCCCCATTCCCTCTCTCCCCCCTCCCCTTGTCATGTAGAAGGGGTTAAAGACAACTTCTGTTACTTACCTGATTCCAGGATTGACTCCACCTCCACTTCTGTCCCGCTGATGTCAGCAAGTGTCACACTCACAATAGGACTTCCCCCATAGGAATGCATTGTATAATGCTTTCTTATGAGGTTTTGGGTAACGCTGGATGTCCTCATGCATAGAGTGAGGAAGTCCAGCAATTGGACGACCAAGAAGTCCAAGAAGACCAGGGTGTCCCTCTAGTGGCAGTCTGGTAGACAGTCACTAGAGGTGGAGTTAGTCCTCCAAGGCAATTATTGCAGTGTCTCAAAAACTGCAATAATTACCATTGCAGGGTAAAGGGACCTGGGTCACTGCACCCAGACCACTTCTATTAGCTGAAGTGGTCTGAGTACCTATATTGTCCCTTAACATTTTTGAATTAGTATTTTTTTTAGTAAGTATAGATGGCATTTTTCTCTGGGTGCCCATCCTAATGTAATATGTTGCTCTTGCCTATGCCAGTCTGCCTTAATGCTGACAGAACATCAGTAACAGTTTTGATTCACAAACATCTGCAGTGGAAGGTTCTCTTATTTCTTGTGAAATTCATTTAATGTGATGCAAAAAAAGAATACACAAAACATGTGGACTAATAATTGTCTATTATTCATGGCAGCATTCACCTATAGGTAAGGTTCCCCTGATAGGACAGGATATTAACAAACGATTAGTGTAAATATAATCCCCTTGCACCAGTTTCTCAGTCTTGTATCTAATGAGATCTAATGCTGGCATGAATAATGTCCTGGAAACAGAATGTCCAAGGTGACAGTCAGCTGAGGATGAAATATTTTAGAAGTGCATGATGAATGTATAGAGGGATGACCAGTTGTCAACCCTACATATGTTCTTAGGAGATACTCCAGCGTCTTCAGCCCAAGAAATGTACTAGAAATGGATCATGCAGAGTGTGCTCGAATATTCATTGGCATTAGAATTACGTGAACTATTAATTTACTTATGATGGTCTTGACCGTCTAGGAATTGAGAGCACATAAGGATGCTGCTTATCCTTTGCGGGACTCCACTGGAATAATGGATGCAATGATTTTCTCCAAGATGTTGTGCATTGTATATAGGCAAATCTAATTTATGCCATCGTTCTTCTTCTACCGAGGAATCTTCTGGATAAAAAATTTAGGAAGTACAATCGCCTGGTTCAGGTGTAATGTAGATATTACCTTAGGTTGGAACTGCAGCATGGGCCATGACAGCCTTGGCATGAACAATGATCTAAATGGCTCCATAGACGACATAGTTCTAATATCAGACATGCATTGATGGGAGACTAGTGCAACCAGCAACACAGTTTTTTGAGTGAGCAAGAAAGGGTTGGTCTTCTCCAATGGTTCAAAGAGGGGCTTCAGGGGGCGTGGCCTGAGGTCCAAGCAGCATGGCCGCCTAAATCCGGAGCTCCTCGCCACCATGCTGCTAATAGCCACTTACCGCACGCATACCGACCCTGATTGGGCGCACAAAGCAAGCGGAGCACCCGCAGACCCCCAGGGTTGCACCCCAGACACCGTCCTTGGGCCCGGTGGATGGATTCCTTCAAACCCCGCTAGGGCCTAGCTGCGAGGCGCATGGATCCAAAATGGCGCCCGTTTCCCCAGCCTCCTCCAGCTCAGACCAGGAACAGCCCACGCTGGCAGATATTGGAGCAGAGATCATACGCCTGGCAAGTACCATGGTCACAAAAGCTGACCTGCAGTCTCTTACCTCTACCCTCACAGCATCCCTCACCTGAGCAGTGACTGCACTGAGGACCGACATAGATGCGCAGGGCAGCAGGATACAGGCTCTGGAAGCACAGGCCCAGACCACGCGGCGCCAAACATCAGCTGCTGACACAGCCCTAACAAGGCAGGTCAACATGCTACTGGCCCTGTGCCATCAGGTGGAGGACCTAGACAATAGGAGCCGCTGCTCCAACATCAGGGTGAGAGGGGCACCTGAGCAGGAGGGAACAGAGAATGCGGAGGTCCTGCTGACCGGGCTGTTCCAACAGATACTAGGGGGAGAAGCGCCAGTGGAAATACGCTTTGAACGGGCGCACAGGGCCCTGAGACCCCGACTCCGGGAGGGGGACCCTCGAGACCTCATTTGCCACCTTCACTCCTTCCCCCTAAAGGAACACATAATGCGCTCCGCCAGAACACGGCCCACATGGCAATACCAGGGCACTGAGGTCTCTCTATACCAGGACCTCTCCCCTGCCACGTTAGAAGCGCGACGAGCCCTCAGACCCATAACAGCTGCCCTCAGGGAACGCAATATTCCATATAAATGGGGCTTCCCCTTCAGCATACAGGTGCGCCACCGCAATGAGTGGGTAGCCGCACGCTGGCCGAACAAAATCCCACGGTTCCTGCAGCGTGTGGATTTGCCACCTATAGCTGTACCAGACTGGATCCTGGAACCACTGGATAGAGAACCCAGACCCCAGAGATCACCCCGGCGAACACGGAGGGACTTCAGGGAGAACCACCCGGGCGTCATGCCCCCTCACCAGACTAACTCAGAAGAAAAGCCGGGAACAAGCCCACCTGTGCCCCGATGGTCCAGTAGGTCTGCACATGAACGAATTATAGTGAAAGGCGACCAATAAGCTACACCTTAGGCAGGGCAGGCTGTCCGACTGGCTCGGGTGGGCACCTGGCCTGCCACTTGTAATTTTATTTTTTTATTTCTTTCTTTTTTCTCTTTGGGTGGGGGACGGGGATAGATCTGCCCATAGACGGGGTGGGAGGCTTCCACGTCTCACTATGGGGGTAAAGATAATGGTCTATCACCCCCTCATGTCTCTCCTATGGTGACTTGGACCCCACTTGCCCCCACATTTTTCCCTTTTTCTTCCTCCTGGAACTGGCCGGGGCTGTTTTGGGAGGGGGTCTGGGACAGGCATTACTAGCTTTGAGGAGCTCTGTCGCCCGAGGAGGATGGCTGTAACCAGCACGAGACATGGGACATTTGCCTTCTAAGCTACTGCCCCCTTCACCTGAACAGTTCAAGCTGTTGGCTACGCCTGGACTGACCATGATTGGCGGAATGCAGGACACTCTACTACAGGTTTATGCGGGGATGGGGGGTGGGGGGGACAAAGGGCGGAGGGGGGATTGGGAAGCTTGGGATGTGGGGAGGGTGGGAGAGTCTACATGAATCAATATCCTATAATAAAAAATAAAAAAAAAATTTAAAAATGGGAGGTGGGGGGGAAAGGGGAGAAAAAAACAAAGGGGGGGAAGGGGGAAAAAAAGAGGGAAAAGAGAGAAAAAATGAAAAGAAAAACAAAGAAAAATAGTAAAAAATAAACAGATAGCAATGCTTAACAGGGACGTGGGGTGGGGGGGTGGGGGAGAGACATCCCTAGGAACTGTGGAATGTATACAGGCCATTATGTAATCAACTGTCTCAATTCCAGGCCTACACGCAAAGGGATAAATGTAATGTATATTATGCATTTTATCATGTACATGTATACAGGCTTTTATATACCCGACTCTCTCAAGTTTAAGCCTCAATACGACGGTGAAATGTCATGTATGTTATGCATTTTCCCATGTGACATGTATGCACCTTCCCCACCTCAGGTAGGCAGGTAACATTGGCCTAGCTCACCCCCTAGACAACTGACACCCAGTGTCATACAAAAAACACAGCATGAGCTGCTGCTGGTGACGGTGACTTGGCCCCCCTCCCTACACCCCCAGATAACACTGGACCTTACGACGAGCAATGGACGCGCACAACTTGACCGGATTGGGTCGTTGAGCCTCACGGGCAGACACCCCTATTTACAGGCCTAAACCCCCCAACCCGAAGTTACGATGTGCTCTCTCCCCGCCCCACCATATAGCAATGCATGACGATCTGCCCCCACAGGGGACTGTGATATAGGCAAGGTTAGCCCCCACCAAGACCACACCGTGTCTACTTAGGCCGACGATACAATTCACTCTATACACTAATCTACGTAAGTGGCATATGACTAATGACGAGTTTGCGGAGCACCCGTAGGTTGCCCACGATTCTAATCTAACTCTTCACATAGAAGAGGAATCACCCAGAGTGGTGATGCTTGCCGGACACACCCACTAACCCCGAACATATTCGTGTGAACAAACCCTTCACACGGGGAATTGGTAGTTGGACGCTGCTGGACTTGTTCTAGCAGACCCGACTGTCGCTTGCCGCCGTGGTCATACAAAAACTCCCTCCTAGGAGGGTTAATTGACACCTACATATAGGTGTAATTGCCGTCTCTCATCAGAGGCGAGCACTCTAATTCTCATTTCCTAACTTCAATTCTAACTGAGGTAACCCTCTCTTTTCTTTTTTCTTCTTTCATCCCCCTCTCTCGCTCTCTCTCCGTGTGGGATGCGATGCCGCAGGGAGTTGCTATGGACCCTCACCCTCTCGCGGCCTACAAGACTGACCCATACCGAATCTTATCCTTGAACTGCAATGTTCTCAACATCCCGGAGCGTAGGACACAACTTCTACGGGACCTCTACATCAGACGTATATCTATAACCTTCCTGCAAGAGACGCACTTCAAAGAGGGTGCAGCCCCAATGCTGAAAAGAAAGCACTATCCCAATGCCGCCTGTAGTAACCATCCAACAGCCCGTAGGGCAGGGGTAGCTACCCTCCTAGAGGCGAAGCTACAATTCCGCGAAGCAGACCGACTGTCGGATACAAATGGCAGTTACCTCTTCCTTAAAGGTGATATTCAAGATAGACGATACACTTTCGCAACAATCTACATCCCAAACAATAACCAAGCCCAATACATACGCAAAACCCTCCTCAAGCTCTCCTCCTTTACAGAAGGAACCTTGATCCTAGGCGGAGATTTCAACATTACCACTACACCCTCAGAGTGAGGGAGCTGAGCAGACAGCTCAGGGGAAAGTGCTCCCTCACCAGCCGCCCGCCCAGCAGCCATCAGCCAGTGCCGCCCGCCAGCCCAGCATGTCTGTTAGCTGCAAGGCTAACAAGGCATTTGCCCTGGGCATTTGGGGGGCGGCTTTTTTTGCCGCCCCCTGGAAAATACCGCCCAAGGCAAATGCCTTGTTTGCCTCGCGGCTAAAATGCCCCTGGCTACAACAGGTCTTGGAATGGCATACTCACCCAGCACACAAACAATGGATTGAACTAGATAAGAACCACATGGGGTCGTCACTTCTCACTACAGTATGGAACTCGAAGAGACCTCCGCTGACGCCCCTAGACTGCACCTCCACTGTGGCACAGACGCTAAAAACATGGGACAGCATCAGAAGAATACCATATAACCCTCAGATAGGAGGTGGGCTACCGCCGACATCTTGGAGTATCCTAGGTGGGAGAGAATCCATCCCCATCTATAAGATGCTGAATAACACAGGCATACTACCACTACGGGAATTGATAGATAACAACCAACCATCCACAATGCAAATCTTCCGCTACACACAAATTAAATATTTCTACCAAACCCTATCGCACAGAGAAGCCCTACATAGGGACCTGACGTGGTTTGAGGCACTCTGTGACCGAAGGACCAACCTAGCCAAGTCAACATCCCTCATTTACCAACACTTCCTTGTAGGTCACCTGGAGAACGTGGACACCTTTCACCGGCGCTGGGAACGCATTCTAGGTACATCATTCACCGCAACTCAATGGGAAAAGATCCTGGTCCTACACCACAAATGCTCCTCTAGCTCCAACTATCAGGAAGCCAATTATAAGCTCCTATCGTTCTGGTACAGAACACCCGACAGCCTGCACAGAATCTTCCCGGCGGTACCCGACACATGCTGGAGATGCGGAGAGGGGTGAGGAACAATCTTACATATCTGGTGGGAATGCCCACGCATCACACTGTTTTGGGACGATGTCAAATGATGAACCGAGGAAATACTGGGGGATTTATAATCATATTGCTGTTCCCGATTTTGCGAGACCTGCGTGTCTCCTATTTTGCTATCCCATTGCACTGTTGTACATTTTCGATGACACAAATAAAAGCCGTTTGAACACCAAAGAGGAGTTTCAGTAAACCCTGCAAGACATAAGGAGGACCCAAAAGGGGCTGAGAATACATGTATAGGATCCATGATCTTAATTACTGCTCTGAAGAATCCCAACACCAGTGAGTCTATAGTCCATCAAACTCCTGAAAGTGCTGAAAATGCTGAACAATGGACCTTGCTGAAATGCTAAAAAATGCATGTGGAGTCTCATGTTGAGTCCTCTATCCATGCTAGCATGTAGAAATCCAAAAACTTTTGGCAAAAAGGAGGGGAATGTAGGCTCAATTCTTAGCCAAATGGAAAATTGCTTTATATACCTTTATAGTATATAGTAGAAGTTGAGACTTTCCCTAATATACACAGCTTCCTCTGATAATCATTGAAACCTCAATGATAGCGAAGTCATTAATCATAGTCTCTGGGGACAGTGATGTTAGACAGGTTTCTATGTTGACAGTTTTGACATGGGTGTCCAATAATTAACTTCTTCAGATGTTGGGACCATGGCTGTTGTGGCCAACATGGAATGACGGCAAACACTTTGATTTACCCTTGCTGATCTTCCTCAGTATTGCATAAATGAGAAGTTTTTGGGGATCCAGCCTGATCTTTATCCATCTTTATTTGATAAGATTCTATCAGATCAGCAAAGCCCAAGAGACTGCTCTAGCTTACTTGATATTAAATTGTAATAGTCACATTGTAGCGGATGGCACTGGGCTGTCCTGCAAATTTCATGTGAATAGCTGCATTCGTGTAAACTGCTGGTTTTATATGTGTTTAAAAGAAATGTATTCCTCTGATTGTTCGTAGAATCATTCGAATAAACTAAGGGAATGAAACTACCGAACAATCAGACCTCCCCTGTGTGAAGTGTGTCCTCAATTACCCGTTGCAACATTGTTGCGAACGGGTAATTGACAAGTTAAGTAGCCGTCCTTTGTTCTCGGGGGTGGCCGCCATTCGACAAACGAACACGTGGCGGCGGCCATTTTAAAACTCCGAACAGCGGTGTTTTGCCGTCGAGTGTCTGGAACTCAAATCGGACACTCGACTAGGCGAACACCGCTGAAACCTCCACAAGCACGGTCCGTTCGGTTCCTAACTACCGAACGGCCCCTCGTTCGGTAGATAGAAAGAACTGAACGAGGGGATTCAGACGAACCCTCCCCAGCCTCTATAGCTAGAGGTTTTCGTGCCATTCATTCCCTGACTCCAGGACTGACCGCAGGGCCCATTCACATGGAACCGCATTCCGCTGTTTCACTCAGTGCGGTCGGTCATTTTATTCCCTCCATAAATTTCCCGAACCCCTGGTCTGATCTGGGTGATTTTTGGATATGTTGTTCACCCAGATCAGGGCTACCAGGTGATGTATGATTTAAAGGGGTACCCCTACGTTTAGGGGTACATCCAGAAACGGGGGGAATTACTGTACTGGATAAAGGGATTATGATGCTGGATGAGGAGAGGAAATGTGTGGGAGGTTACCAGGACAGGATTGGCTACTGTATTAATGAATGTAATTCCTCCCTTGCATGGGAGCATGCTTTAAAAGGCCAGTGTGGAATAAAGCTTTCAGTTCTGCTCCTGTAACGGTGTGTCGTCCAGTTATTGGGATTGCTGTTAGGATACTGCTGTTATTTTGCCTGCTGGAAACCTTGCCTGTGGATTTACAATTTACTTGTTCCTGAGCCTCACTTGGATTATAAGCGGAGATAACCTGGGGAACATTGCATCTCCACTACACACATGTATGGGAGCCACTGGGTCTGAAGAAACATAATTGCTCAGCTATGCCAGTAGTAATAGATTTCCCTAAAGTTGTCAAAGGTTCTATTAAAAAGTAAGCATTGCTTACCTATGACCTGTAGAAAAGATTTCCCCACCAATCAGCCAAGTCATGTCGGAGTCTCGGCACCAAACACGAATCTGGTAACATCGATCACGCATTCTTTACACTTGCCAAAATATCTTACTTGGGGCTATAGCTATCTGGGACCACGATCAGTTCCTCACTAATCATTTTTCATACACAAGTGCGCAATTTTTATTTATGATTTATTTTCCTTACTTTGACTTGGCTGTAATCCTTGGCTGTAATTACTCTCTATCTGCTTGCAGACTCTTTGGCCTATATAGGTGTCGCATTAAGTCCAAGTATGCTAAGGACCAAAATATGCTATTATCATTTGTCTCCTTGTCTGGCTTCTAACCTAGGTTTGTGTACACTAGCCTTGACGACCACAAAGTCATACGTCAATTCACTTACACAGTCAACCCCCTACTAAGTCACACAGTCTCATGTAGCTATTCCCGTAGTCAATGCACAGCACGTCATCTGCCACCACTCACCTAGTCACATCCATCACCTAGTTAGATACCCACTGAGCCACATCCAACCACCCACCATTGCATACAAGTATTACATAGAAGTTCATACACAATCACATGCACACGATATGGGTAATGACAACCTGGTGGCCCTCTAGACAACATATCTGACAAAAGAAAACTTTAAAAAAAAATTGCCTTCCATAGTAGGAGTGTAAAGACTCAATCTCTCTAAAACTGAGCTCCTTGTCTTTCCTCCTCGTAATACTGATCCTCCTCTTTCGTTCTCCGTTCAAGTTTGTGGTACCCACATCAGTCCATTCTTGCAAGTGCGCTGTCTTGGGCGTCATACTTGATTCTGGCCTCACCTTTGAGCCTCACATCCCATATGTTTCCAAATCCTGTAGATTCCATCTTAAAAACATACCCTGCATCCTCCCCTTTCTTACGCAAGATGCTACCAAGGAGCTTGTCCATGCTCTAGTAATTTCCCGCATGGATTATTGTAAACCTCTCCTGATTGGTCTTCCCAAAAGCTGTACTGCACCGCTACAGTCCATAATGAACACTGCTGCCAGACTGTTTTTCCTCTCTAGTCGGTTCTCTCACACCTCACCCCTCTGTCAGGCCTTACATAGGCTTCCTGTTTGCTATAGGAGTCAATTCAAGGTACTAATTCACACATATAAAGCACTGAACAATTCTAGCCCCTCTTATATCTCTTCACAGATCCATAGGTATGTCCCTTCTCGGTCGCTCTGCTCTGCTCGTGACCACCTCCTGACCGCTGCTCGCACCCGTACGGGCAAGTGACGCTTGCAGGACTTCACGCGGACGGCTCCCTTCCTATGGAATAGCCTGCCTACCACCATCAGACTCTCTTCTTGCATCCTTTAAGAAGTGCCTTAAAACCCATCTCTTTAGGAAAGCTTATGGCCTCCCAGAGTAATATCTACCTCACATACCTGTCTCTTGCTCTCTCCTAAAGAGCAGCCCACCTTATTTGACTGCAAATTCCTATTGTGTTTTACACCCCACCTTCTATAGAATGTAAGCTCGTTTGATCAGGGTACTCTTCAACCTATTGTTCCTGTAAGTTTTCTTGTAATTGTCCTTATAGTTACATTCCCCCCTCTCATAATTTTGTAAAGCGCTACGGAATCTGTTGGCGCTATATAAATGGCAATAATAATAATAAAGTGATTGATCTTTAATAATACCAAATTTCATTTGTTTATTGACCCTTGTAAATTTAGCCTAAACAACAGAGATAACAAGTTCTATCTTCCTAAATGTCCGATCCAAAATTAACTGAGATGGAGACATAAAAACGACAAACATAATAATAATATTTCTTTGTGGGCAATGTTCGTTAAAACCATGGGCAACTATAAAAAAAGTTTCTGGAAGGGCCACAAGAGGTAGGAGTCACTTTTACTTCCAGGGCTCTCAAAGTAATCGAGCCACCGAGCCTTTCTTCTTTTCAAATATTCAACATTCCTCAGGAGTTGCTGGAATTCACATTCCTTTTTTCCGCCCACAAAGAGTAGGAAATTGAGGAGAGGTTTCATTGTTCAAGGCCCTATGCTGAGCAAATCATTCAGTTTTGTGCACAAAAAAATGGTTGAACAAATCCCCTGCTTTCCCAAAACTGAAATCTTAATTACATCACTCCTTTGGGTATTAACCACAATAAAAGGATGTTTCATTAAAAAAAAAAAAAGGTCCCTCTTATGGTCACATCAGATCATGATCCAATTCCAATTTTTTTTTTTTTAAAGATGTTTGTTAATGGACCTAAAGAGTCCATATTTGTACCGGATTGGTTTTATGAAAAAGTTTTCAATAAATACCAAACTGACATAATATATGAGGCTGGGAATTAAAAGACAATGCAGATCTGCCTTGGTGAAATGACTTCTTCTGAATTTTTCACAAAGATGGAAAATGTATGAAAAACTCACATTTGGTTGCATTGGTACAGTCATTGAAATTCCGATGTAATTAAATGAAATTATAAGACAAATTGGGACTACTTTTATGGTGAAACCGAAAGTTGACAAAAGGTGGAGCTTCTGCCGTGTATTTTTGTTATTTCTCACAGCCTCTATCATCGAACCAGTTTTCAATAAATCTTCCATGAAAACTCTCTTTTTACACAAACCTTTTATGTGGAATGGTATTGTAAAAATATGAATTTAGGGCATCATTTGAAAATTTATAATAATTTATTGCATGGGGATCTTTTGGGTGTCTAGTTCAGATGATTTAAAGGATCACTATAGGGTCAGGAACACAAACATGTATTCTTGACCCTATAGTGGTAAACCCACCATTTAGGTGGCTTGCCCTCCATAGCCCCTCTATAAAAGTATAAAACTCACCTTATTTCCAGCGCCGTGCGGGTCCGCCGGAGCTGGCTCCACCCCCTTTGTGACAATATCAAAATGGCAGATTTTTAGCCAATCCACTGCTTTCCCATTGGGAAAGCATTGGATTGTCTAAAATCGGCACGGGGGCTAGGCCAACTGCCGTTTTGTCCAATCAGGACCTCCTCATAGAGATGCATATCTTTGAGGAAAATTCAGGGTCTCCATTCAGAACGTGGGGACGCTGAATGGCATTCTGCTTACTGTGCAGCCCTGAGCCAGGAAGCCCCTCTAGTGACCATATGAGAAGTGGCCACTTAGAGGTGTCCCTAGGGGCAATGTAAACACTGCCTTTTCTCTGAAAAGACAGTGTTTACATGAAAATGCCTGAAGGGAGCTACTATACTCACCAGAACAACTACATTAAGCTGTAGTTGTTCTGGTGACTATAGTGTCCCTTTAATATAAATGCCAGTAATAATATGTCTCCTTTCTAAACCATTTAACAGCTCTTCCAATACCTTTCCCAACACAGATGTCAAACGCACAAGTTTATAATATCCATTCAGTATTTTTTGTTTCCATTTTAAATGTGGCACCACTCGTGATTATGCTCTAACGAATATTATACTAAGCTCCATATGTCCCTGTGGGAGTATACCATCTGGTTCTAAGGTTCTATCTGTCTTAACTTTATTTAATTGCTTTTGCACTTTGCCCTGTGTCAAACATGTTCTTTTATTGAGTAACTGAAAGTTTGTAGAACAATATGCCATCCGCAAAGCAAAAAACAAAACCACCGTCGTTTTGATCATGTTATACAAGACATATACAGATATATATTAGCTCTACAATTATAAGACGGAGTAGGAACACAGATTACATATTAATTCTTGAACTAGAGGAGAACCTGTTCTGATAAGAGGACATAGTCTTAAATTAAAGGGGCAAAGGTTTAAAAATAATATCCGGAAGTATTACTTTACAGAGAGGGTAGTGGATGCATGGAATAGCCTTCCAGCTGAAGTGGTAGAGGTTAACACAGTAAGGGAGTTTAAGCATGCGTGGGATAGGCATAAGGCTATCCTAACTATAAGATAAGGCCAGGGAGTAATGAAAGTATTTAGAAAATTGGGCAGACTAGATGGGCCAAATGGTTCTTATCTGCCGTCACATTCTATGTTTCTATAAGCATAAAGTAAATGACAATGAGGTAACTGTTTTTGACTGGAGAGTAGCAAAATCCCAGCTTAGTACTATTCGTGGATGAGAACCAATCAACAAATACCTACCGATTTATGACAATACACGTCTTAATAAGTAGACACACTATAGGAGTTTGTCACTTAGTAGCTCTTTTCTTTAAAAAAAAAAAATTCTTTATTTAGTCGACTGTGTAACTTCACATATGCACAGATAATAATGGCACGTCTAGAGGAAACACAGTGTAAGTTCTCACATGTAAATACAAGAGGAACGAAGGAACAATGCACTAAACATACATAAAGCACAATATAAAGTATAATAAACACTTCATATCTCATTTGAGGCAGGCCTCGATTTAATAAGCTTTACTAGCTATTCAACGCTCTTAGAACATTTTCCAAATGATTTATGTATAAAGAGTCCGTGTACTTTAATTGGGGGCTTCTGTAGATAAACCATTAGAAATGTTTTTCTTACAGTATTGAATTATTTGGAATGCTTACTAAATCGAGGACTTGGAGTTAGCTGCTTTCTGACTGCCAGCAAATTAGGGACAAATCAGGTCGTGCCTTGTGTTTTACAATGGACCCGTGGAGTTTCCAGCGCTCGGGATACACAACGTGTTGTAGTGGTGGTGCAAAGATTGCAATGCGCTTCCTCTGCCATGGGTACCTGCTTGTGGTTCGGCTCCTATAAGGCTGCACTCATAGTGATGGGCGCTTTGCAGCATGGGTGAAGCCACCCAAAGCCTTTCAAGCCTGCAGGCTTCCCCCAGCTTCCCAGTTGATGAATTATGTGTAAGAATATTTACTCCTAAAGGTGTGCATATTGCCTCTCCAAGGCTGTCTCTAGGTTCTGCAATGGTAGAGATTATGCAGGTTACCTATTATCTCATCAGAGCTACGGTAGTCATCTTGGTTACAGTTTGCTTCCAGTAGGTAATTTGAACAGGCTCAAACCCTGGTCAGATTCTCAGGACCAGGACAACCTCCACCGATACAGGTGGAGCTGGGTCTACTGAAGACCAAATTCACAGTGAATTTTTAATTTAAGACAAGAGTAGTTTAACTGAAAGCATAACTGACTATTTTTTTCCAAATCAGCTTTTTTGAACTTAAATTTGAAATTCACCTTGAATTCTTACTTCTGTGAATAAACGTGCAGCTGTTAGCCGATCTTGAATTGCAAGTAGATTTATATTTGCTAAACTAACAATTCCCTATTGAATTATCTATACTCTATAAACTAGCTTAACACCCGAGGTGTTAAATTGTCTATACTCTAAATCTACCTTAACACCCCGGGTGGCAAATAGATTATAATATTATAGTCCTGAGAACGCCCCAGTTTCTTGTGCCTCTGAGCCGTATGCCCCCTCAAGACCACACCAGGTTATGCAGTATCAAGCATACCCCCAGACTATCCTAGTTAAAACCATTGCTTGTTCTTTGTGGCCATCTTGCTCCACCAATGACCACCATTTCTGCCAACCATACAATATTTTTGCTGACAAATATATATATATATGTGAGGTGTGAAAAATAAAATGAAATGTAACTTGTACATTTCAACACGACTTTTGCAATTTGTTTTTCCATTTACTACTATGCACTGTTTATTGATCAAACCTTTAAATAAAGCACTCTAGGGTGATGAAGGCTATCCAAGGTCATTTCTAACCATTCATGAATAACTTAGCAGTGCTCTACACGTCGGCTGACCTGGTTAACTATGTTGCCACAAAACCCGTCCACCGTTGGTAATAAGATGACACGTCCTCTTTATGGACAACTGACACAAGTGTTACGGGCAAATAATATCTTGCCGATCGGAATGCAGCAGTGAAAATTTACAAATTCTTATTTATTTTTACTTTGCTATGTTCCTGTTTGCTCTGTATTTATTTATTATTTGCTATCTTTTATTAAATAGGTTTACATTTCACCAGAGGTGTGATTTTAAGCTTTGTTACATTTTTAAGCTATTAAATGTCTAGTTCCCATTTAAACACTAGTGTGTGAGAGGTTTTCTTAGTGGGTTCAATAAGGCTGTACATATGTACGAATAAAGTGTTCCCTGAATGACGAGGTTAGTCTGTACAATTCCAGTTGAACACTTGGGCATTCACTATTGTGCTGTTTCGGCTATTCGTTCATTTGTCAGAAATGGGGCTTAGATGGAATAACAGCCCCCCCTTATTATTTAGGGCCCCCACCCACTGCTAATAGGTGGGGCTGAAGGGTAACAGTAGGTTCCTCTACTTTATTACTTAGGGCTCCCACCTCCAGCAATAGGTGGGGGATGCAAGTGAACAATTGATTGTGTGTTTACATCTTTGTGTGTTTATCTGTGATTATGTGTATGTATGTGATTGTTTGTGTGTCTGTGGTTGTATCAGTGAGTGTGTGGGTCTGTGATTGTGTTTGTGTATGTCTGTGCTTATGTGTATAACTGTGATTATGTGTGTATATATCTATGATTGTGTGGATATGTCTTTGATTGTGTGTGTATAGGTCTGTGATTGTATGTGTGTAGAGGTCTGTGATTGCCCCCGGCAATGGATGGGGGGTGAGGGAGAAAATAGGCCCTCCCCCTTATCACTTAGTGTCCCCACCCGCCGCTAATGGGTGGGGCATGGGGGGGCACTAGGTCCCTTTTTTAGTTTATTAGTCTTCACTCACGGGGCATGGGTGGGGGTTGGAAGGGACCCCCCCTTCCTTGTTAATTATTTTAATAGGTGCCTCACCATGGGAGCATGGGAAACCTGTGCAAGGTCCCCCTTTATTGGATAGAGGGGGGGGGGTGTCTTTTTTTAAAACAGTGTGCAGCCACTGGCTGTTCACTGTTTAGTATACATGCGATTACTAGCAGCATAGCGAGTAGGGGCAGGAGGGGGATTTTAACCGCCTTTATTTACTAATACTGAGTAATTTTTACTTAGTATTAGCAAAGCTGGCTAAAACTTCACAGCTTTTTAGTAGATAGCTACCTAATACTTGTGAGATTGCAATTATATGGCAGTCCCACAGGGTACCAATTAAGGGGGCTATCTACTAAATGGCTGCAACATGCAGACACGGCCCGGATCGGAATTTCATTCTTCTGAATGAAATTTAGAACCGAAAATAATCACCGAATTTCGGCAATACACAAATGGACAAACTGTCGACATTCTGTTCAGACGAAATTTGGTGCTCTAGACTACAGGACGTTCATTAGTGGCGAAACCAAGCACCGTAAGAACACGGAGGAGGGGTGAGTATTGTGGGAAAACTTTCTTTGACACACAAAATGGAGCAGACTTATGCTCCTCCTTGGGTCAAAGAAAGTCAAGTGTAGAAAAAATGCATAGGACAAAGTAGTCCCTACTTCGTATTATGCTTTAAAGGAAACTAGCTCAGAAATGGAAGAACTAATTCTGAGAGAGGAAGAGAAAAGGAAGCAATTGGGAAAAGGTAAGTTTGGCATGACAGTGTCGCTTTAAAGAAACACTATAGTGTCAGGAATACAAACAGGTATTCCTGACATGATAGTTATAATAGTGACTTTTAGGTGGCCAGCCATTTGGTTAGAAAGGTAAAATATGTGTTTACTTACCTTTTTTTCAGCGCTGCCCAGGTCTCCTCGCTGCTGGATCTACCCCACTCTGCCTCCTTGGCTGAGATCATCAAAATTTACAATCTCATCCAATTCAATGCCTTCCCATAGGAAAGCACTGGGAGGCTATTGTGCATGCGCGGCAAAACACAGCGCTGCGCCAATCAGCATCTCCTCATAGAGAGGCATTGAATCTGTGAATCTCTATGGGCTGCTTTCAGCGCCTCCATGCAGAGCACAGAGACGCTGAATGTACATGCTGCACACTATTTAGAAATGACCCAGGAAGCCACTCTAGTGGCTGTCTGAGTGACTGTCACTAGGCAGCAATGTAAACACTGCCGTTTGTCTGATAAGGCAGTGTTTACATTAAAATGCCTGCAGGGACATACTAAACACACCAGAACATTAAACTGTAGTGATTCTGGATTCTAGTGTCCCTTTGACTTGGGTTAGCCATAACTGCAAAATAACATCACTACCTGTGGCTTAGTTAGAAATTCCCCATGAAGGGGAATTTCAAGACATTTAAAAAGTCTGATATAACCAAGCAGAGGGATGCCCTCAACAATTATGGCTGCCATATGACATAAAATGGGACAGGAACTGTGTGTCATGTGATCTATGCTTCCCTTCACGTGATTATTGTCCTGTAGTCGAAGGGGAAGTAGATAGGTATGTGTGTGTATTGGTTTTTGTTCTATAGATCGAACGTTGTGTGTTAGCTTACCTCTGCGTCCATGAAGTATCTGGTATGTGTGCATGCATTGCTTGGAGTGGTTTTAAGCCATTTCTTCAGTTAGGAATTACTGTCCCTGCTTGTACAATATTCAGAATATTATTCTATGATGTCTAATCTGGACATTTTAGCTATTTCTCAGCTATATTCAGCGTGGTTTAGCAAACAAATGCATGGGGTTTCAAGGGTAGTCCTCATCCTTTTGGTGTTAGGTTAGTTTGTGCAAAATATATGTATCACCCAGGAGGGGATAAAAGTAACATATTGTTTATCACCCTACTTATTTAGGAATGTATTTCAAAATGCCCCATTAGCAGTCACCTGGTAACATTACTAGATCACTGTAGGCACCAAAACTACTTGATGTCATTAAAGTTTTTAAGGTGGCAGGAGTCCACCAGCACCATTTTACTTTTAGGTGTTAAACTGTTTTCAAAACATTTAACACCTAAAAACACTTTTGTGTTAGGAATACACTTATTCGCTAGCTCTACGTCGAACAATATAGGGTTAGAGACCCTTTCTTAAAAAAAAAATTCCAGTGCTGAGGATCCCTCCTCCTGTGACTTCACTGCAATGGTGGGACCTTAATTATAAAAGGGGAGTGGGAAAGGGCATTTGCGTAACATTATAGTAATGTAAGCAGAAAAAATATATAAATTTATGAAACATTGCAAGCACCATAACCACGATAGTGTATCCTGGCATTCTCCTTGAAAAGATGCCCAGTGTACCTCAGGTAAGGATTTGATGATTTACCTGTGTCATGCTGTAGTGGTTATGGTGCTTGTAGTGTTCATGTAACAGGACAGTATAAAGTACAGGATGTTATTTGATTCTGGAAATGTGGCATTTTCAGTAGCTATTTTATCAGCTTCTCTATATTGTTTAAAAACAAAGTATGCATGTGTTTTTTTTTTTTTTGTTTGTTTGTTTTTTTTTTTTTTATTTTTTTTATTTATTTGGCCTGCATTTTTTTTTCTTTTGCTTATTTTACTGGGATCTCAAAGAATATACTAGTTAGTATATGTAGTAACATACTGTTGATTGAAAAAGGAAATGTATTGCCATTTTTTAAAGTCAATAAAAAATTTATTTTTTTTAATTTATTTTTTTGTAGCACATTTGCTTCAAATTATTATTATTTATTTATTTTATTTATTTTTTTAAATGTATTTATTTTTTCCTTCTCCTTGTTTGGAAACACAGTGAAAACAGATAATAATAGTGCGCTTGATGGGATTGCCTTTTTATCCACCTATAACGATAGCAATATATTGCATGACAATCTGGGTGATGGCTATGAAGTACAGCTACTATGAATGACTGTGAAATCTGACATTCATCTATTTTTGTTCCTATTCAGTTTGAACAAAACAATCCAGATATGGCAGAAGTAAGTATATTCTGTTTTCTTTGCAATCTTTGTCACATCAGGACTGTCATGATAAGGGATTGTCTAATTCTGGGCCAGATTAATCAAATGCTCAGTCTGTTATTTTGTCATTCAGTAAAAAAAAGTTATGATTTTCAAATGTAGTGTTTTGGTTTATCCTTCTGTAAAGTTGTTAAATTAGTTTTTACTTTATTGATTAGTTTGTGAAATAATCAGTAAAGTGTACAATACACTGATTTTATTTTATTTATTTATTTATCTGATGCTTAAAGAAACCCTATAGTTTCCAGAACAACTACAACTTAATGTAGTTGTTTTGGTGAGTAAAGTATGTCCCTGCAGGCTTTTTGCTGTAAACACTGCCATTTCAGAGAAAAAGCCGCGTTTGCATTGCTCCCCAGTAACACCTCCAGTGACTGTCACTCAAACGGCCACTAGAAGTGCTTCCTGGGTCAATGTCACAACATGCAGCACTGACATTCAGTATCTCCCCGCTCTGCATGGAGACGCTTAACTTTCCCCATAGAGATGCGGGTTAGCTGGAATAAAGGTAACATGTTTTTAACTTCTTTAAGAGGGCCAGTATCCTAACTAATGGTTTTTAACAGTGTAGGGTTGGGAATACACGTTTTGTATTCCTGACCCTATAGTGTTCTTTTAACCACTACAGGTTATAGTCGTTGATAGTGGTTGTGGTGCTAAAATACGCAATAAAAATATTCCTTTGACTTCTTCACTACTTCTTCTTTTTTTTTTTTTTTCTTCTTTCAAACGAATATTATAGTGTTAGGTCGTAGGAAACTGTAGTACAAACATGTATTCCTGTGTTTATGGGGGTAGGGATGGCCACTGCCTAACCTAAAAGTTGCTACATATAACACACAAGAACGTTTGGATTACTCTCTTAACAAGTAATTGATGGTATTTAGACAAATAATACATTTTGTAAATCGAAAAAAAGCTGAGTTTAGACACTAGCTTGGAGAATTGTACCAGTTTGACCAAGATTGTCAGTAATCTCCAATTTATGACATTCTCTGCAGTTCCTGGTTTTGCGAACAGACTAAATTTTACCGCCATAGTGTTAAAAGGTACAACTAAGCTTTGTTTTATTTCCCTAGGAACTGAGGCGGTACTTATACAAAAAGCTTCCAAGGTAGGCTATCTTTTCCAATTTTGTTTTCCACTGCTCCCTAGGATGGATATATACATGTTTAATGTGTATATACAGTGCATTCAGAAAGTATTCAGACCCCTTTTGTTTCTTGAAATTGTTTTTTAAAATTTATTTTATATCAATCTACACTCCGCAACCCATATGACAGATTTTTCAAATGTATTAAAGAGAGAAACCTGAAATACCAAATTGACATAATTCAAATCTTTACTATGACACTGAAAATTTTGTTCAAAGATAACCCCTTTTTCTGGATCATCTTTGAGAAGTACAGCGTTACGGAATTTGCTGATGCTATAAAAATAATAATAAAAAAAAATGTTTCTAGACTTTGCAGTCCCTATGTGGCAGATTCAATTGACTGGACATGCTGTAAATTCAGATCCAAGCAAAAAACAAGCCATGAGTTTAAAGGACATCACTGTAGTGCTCAGAGACGTGATTGTGTCGCGGTACTGATCTGGCAAAGGCTACATAAAATGAAACGGCATTGAAAATACCCAAGAGCCATGTGGCCTCCATAATTGTTTTCCTAGCCCTATACTGGTTCCCCCTCCTCCCCCCTCCCCACACCCAATTTTGTGGTGGTGGTCACCATTGGTTTTATTTCTAACATCTTGGTGTATTTTTTTTTTTTTTTCCACTTTCAGTGTGGAAGGACTCCATGGCATTGTTGTATCAGACCGTGATGGCGTACCAGTCATAAAAGGTAAACCATGGGTTTAAGGCCCTTACATAGAATAATAATGTAACCCGCGCTTAGTGTGTGTTCCACTTAGAATGCATGATTAATCCTCTTCCAACTAAAACGACTTGCTGGGCTTTTTGACAAAGTGTGAATTCGCAGGAATTCAGATCAAATTTTAGATTTTTATATGTTAGGACATATCTCAAGTTAAAATGCAACAGTACCTGTGGTTAAGCTTTACAAAGACCTCTTGGCAGGTCGAAACGTTGCTGCTCCTTTTTTTTTTTTTGCTATTAAAACTGCCTGTGGCTTGAACACCTTGAGTGCCTGCAGAATTTCTTGTGTTGCCTTATCATTGTGGGATTGCTGGTCCTGCTCCGGAGCACTGGGTGACTGCTGAGATTGAGTGCGATCTCATTTAAGATGTTGTGGGGCGGGTGTGTCCGGGAACCTTAACACTTCCAGGGTTTAAATAGTTTTAATTCCTAAGGCTCTGTTGCCCCCTGGCTTCCTTCCTCTCTGCCTCTGCAGTTTAAAGCAGGTTTAGCAAGGCGGACATTGATTGGCTGAGAACACCAGCTGACTCTCTCAGCCTATCACTGACCTCCCATTGAGAGAAATGGAATATGTTAAATGAAGTTACATTAGGGGCTTGGGAGTTTTCCTTTACGATAACATTGTTAAACGTATTATGTGGTTTTCTGATTAATTTACTCATTACCCAAACCTTCCAGTCACTTTCCCCATTTTGCTCAATTTTGTTAACCTGCAGTTTTTAATTTTCATACTTTCATACTATTTTCATACTTTCAATGCCTAAAGCCAACTACAATTTAATACTTTCTCCAGTGTCTCACTCCTACTTCAAAACCCCAGTACCTCTTTCCTGTGCTGTTATTTGCCCTGTCCGTCACGTAATAGTCCAACCACCTTCTTCCCCTGCATGGGACTTCTGCAGTATTTTGGGTGGTGTGTGTCTATAGTACAACATTCATAGACCCACCTGCATTGTATGCACATTCTCCCATCATTAGAGGTTCTCTTACCCATTAGCTCTGTCAGAGCCTTTTGGCACTACAGAAATGATGTGCTTGTTGAAAACTTCTAAGTACCTTGTACCACCATGGTTAAATAACACTTATTACAATGCTGTCTTAATGTGTTTTATACCCCACTTCCTATAGACTGTAAGCTCGTTTGAGCAGGGTACTCTTCAACTGATCGTTCCTGTAAGTGTTCTAGTAATTGTCCTATTTATACTTAAATTCCCCCCCTCTCATAATATTGTAAAGCACTACGGAATCTGTTGGCACTATATAAATTATGATGATGTATTGGACACCGTTGCTTAACATAGTGGTCCTATTTGATGTAGTGTGACAGCACCCCCCTAAAAATTCTTTAAACCAGGGTTCTCACTGCCTTCTGTGACCTCACTTCTTTTCACTGCAGTCCAATGAAAGACTACTTGTAGAGATGTATTAGTGGACCTCAGTGGGATGCGCACTAATTGCACTTGCCCTAAGCCAGCCAATGGGAGGGCCAGAGTGCAGCATGGAACGAAGGACAGTGAGCACATTGAATGTAATTGATGTACAGAATTGACTTTGGCCACTCTGGAACTGGATTCGAGACCAAGGACACTACCTCCTGCTGCAACCTAATATCTCTGTGACCAGCGGTTTCATACTGAAACACTGCATATACAGACTCCTTGCACTATGAACCTTCAAAGTGTTCGTAGGGCTTTAGGTAACCGTTGCATAAGAGCCAATTCTCCTTTTGCAATGTCCTGTATACTTAACACAAGCTCTCCTATAAATGCAGATTGATGTGTCTATGGAATTCTGAAATCTGCTCTGTATCTTTGCCTTGCTAATTTATGCCCATTTCCCTTTTAGTTGCCAATGAAAATGCCCCTGAACATGCCCTACGACCTTCCTTCCTTTCTACGTTTGCACTGGCCACTGATCAAGGAAGTAAGCTTGGACTGTCCAAAAACAAGAGTATCATCTGCTACTATAACACATACCAGGTAACTGTCTTTACTGCACTGGGGACAATTGCTTACTCTTTGTCATTGTTTAATAGTAGTATGTGTGGTCCATTTAACCCGAAAGGAAAACCCTAACTTTAAAACTGATTATATCAGGGCTCGAATGTTCCGTTCATCAATAGCTATTGACAAGTTTGTTGCAAAATTGGAAGTGCTTCAAACTGTTTAGTGGTTTTTACATTTTTTATTTTTTTTGTATTTTTTAAACTTTCTTTTGGATCAACAGCAAAAAAAATATGAGGAAGGCTGAACTTGATGGACACATGTCTCTTTTCAGCCTATGTAACTATGCAAGTGAAAATTCTGCCCTGGCGAGTAGAAAATCGCCTCTTGAGAACTTACTATGGCTTACAGTTGCGAATGGCTTTTTAAGGCTTACCTGAGTTCAGGCTGTAAACCCTGAATATTCTTCTTTTTTTTTTATGTTCCTTTAATGTATTTTTAAAAAAAAAAAATTTAAATTCTGTTAAAGTATAAGAAGGGCTTTTAAACACATGTTCCAGCGCCAGGACGGTCCCTTCATTGCAGCCACTCCACCGCTTTTGTCTTGGTTGAGTCCAGTCCTACTAATAGATTCTTTGGGGCATGCTAGTCAGTGAATCCAGTGCATTCAGAAGCATCAGCTGTGTCCAATGGCTGTGAAGACCTTCATCATTTTAAATTGTGTCTTTAAGAAATATATGGATTTCTGTTTGTATCTCAGAAAATGCTGTCTGCAGGAGAATTGTATTTGCATTCTATAATTATCCACCCCATTGTGGTATCAATACTGATTTACTTTCGATTTAGTAATGTTTTGCCTACGCCTCCAATACTGTGATTTTTGAATGCCACGGTTTATCCGTTATTTTGTATGTTATAGTGATCCTTTGTTGTAATATGAACTTGAATTTAAAACCACAACCTATAAATAGGCACAGATACCATACTGTTGAATTTGCTCTTTATCTTGATTTGTATGTTTTCTAGAAGCCGTTTTCAATGTCTGTCCATAGAGCGGGACTAACCCAGGGATCCTATTATAAACATAAGAGGGACTGAGGACATCTTAGAATATCTCTGCTTGGGATTAAATGCCCTTTATCCAACCTAAAAATACCTTTTAGCAAAAGCAGGTTTGGAACATCTGTTCCTTTCTGGAATGCTAACGATTAAAGTCTCTTCCTTAACCCCTTAAGGACACCACTTCTAGAATAAAAAGGAATCATGATGGAATATTTCCGTCATGTGTCCTTAAGGGGTTAATTATGATTTAAATGCGGTGTGTACCCCACCAAGCCTTTAACATCATAACCGTCCGACTATTCTTAGGAGTGATGTGGAGTGGAGTTGGGCAAAATTTAGAATTGATTCATAGCATCACTATGACTTTGCTTCTTAGATCAGATATCTTCTCACATGTTCCTTATGACACGGCACTGCACCCATTCTATTTTCTCCTGGAAGGATTCGAGGAACCATGGATAATGACTGAGTCACTTGGCTTTATTACATCAGGAATCCACCGCGTATTGTTTTCTGATGCCCACACTTCTCCAAACTAGGGGAGAACGAGTAGATAGCACACAGTCTATCACAGATCTATCTTCTGCTTGTCATAGCACCTAACTTACAGGAGATTGTCTATGAACTCTATAACTGTGTGGCCACCATAATTATTCTAGAAGAAAGTGCATTCAAATTGCAGGCAATAGTAAACGTTGAATGACATTTTCTTGTAAGACTGCTTGTATTTATTCATTTGAGGCTCCAATTCCTAGAAAGGACACCTCAATTAAAATGCAATGCAACCACAACTTATTTAGTGGTTTCACCAGCATTAAAGGAACACTCAAAGCACCATAACTACTGCAGCATCCACTGTTAGTGGTCAAACATGTTTTAAAATGGCTGGCGGATTACTTACCGCCTTTGCTACAGATACAGGGGAGCTTTTGCTTAGAAGTGTCCGTTGGCTGTCATCAGCTAAGCCTTGCAGTGCAGGGCTAGATTATTGGCTGAAAGTTTTTTTTTTTTTTATTTTTTTTTATTTTTTTTTGTGGTTATGGTGCTTGGAGTGTTTCTACAAAAAGGAGAGGGTGTCAAGATAATATTTTTTTCCATTACTAACATCTGTGCTAAAGCCAAATCATTTTAACATTCTCACAGCATAGTCCCTCTAAAAGCCAAACAATTCTTTTTAAAAAGAATCAAATCCCAAATTTGATCTATTTTTTAAAAATTTATTTATTTTTGTGAAGTTGAATGCAGCTTACTGCGTTTTTTTTTTTCTTCTTTATTATAACAGCTCTGTATATGGTTTTATTGTTTAAAAGCACATATTACCTGGGAGTGGGATTATACCTTTAAATCCCAACAAGCACACTCCAATTTCCAGAAAAGAAGGGGTAAGGGTGGCACAAACCCCCTTCCTGCACACAGGGAATAAACAATTTTTCATGCAATTATTCTAACTTGAAATGAGAATTGTGCTACAAAACAGCTGTTTAAATGAAGCCTATTGCAATAAGAATTAACATTGATATTTTTATTTTATTTTAGGTGATTCAATTTAATAGACTCCCACTTGTAGTGAGCTTCATAGCAAGCAGTGATGCGAATACAGGTATGTATTTGGAAAGTTTATTCTATAATATTGCAGTTCTTGGGTCTTTTTTTTTTTTTTTTTTTTTAAACGGGGGAAAATAAATAAAGTTTCTCCTAGATATAAGTGTATTATTAAATGCAATAGTTTCAGACCTCAAATAACACCTCTAGCTCCTCATGTTGAAAGTTCTACATTGAACTATACTGGTTTGTTTATTTATTTTTGTTTGTTTTTTCTCTTCCAATTTGGTAATTCTTTGTTTTCCTATTACGGCCCTCAAAGACTACGTAATGAAGTGGAATCTATGAACAAAGTCGGCCCCCCTCCCAAAAAACAAACACACTGTAATATGATAAAGCGATGATTAACATTAAAAGGGCATTCCAGCCTGAACTGACTCATTCAGTTTTATTCCATTACATAGGGCATAAAAATATGCAAAAACAAACAATTAGGTAAAGCAGTCAATTAAAAGAAGTGGATACCCACATTTGAATTTCGTTCATTTTTGGAAAAACTACAGACTTTTTTGCTAAGAGCTCCAGCCACACCATAAAGTGGCTGATGTTTACTGGGAAAAAAAGGAGTAAAAAAAAAAAGAGAAAAATGTTAAGACCTGACTGAGGTTAACTGTAGGGCGGGTTATTGAGTTTCTCTGCATTTGCCCGTTCTCCGATTCCCTTTTTTTTTTTTTTTAAATTTATTTATTTATTTAATCTTATTCTCTCTTGTTAAAAAAAGAAAAAGCAGAAAAGAAGTAACTTAGCAAGGAAGGTGTTGGAAAATTAAAAGTAAAATAAACCCAGAGATCCCCCATTTTGTGGATGTTGGGTAGTACACCCAGACCACTTTAATAGGATCTAAACCTAAACAATAACACATATTTAACACTAGGTGGTGCTAAAGGAAAAAAAAGATTGTAGCAGGCTTATGCAATGTATGATTATATACTGTACTGTAAATAAACCCCTATTATATATATATATTTTTTTTTAAATAAAGCTATTACATTCTGTGAGCTTTGAAATTACTGTTTTAATGAGCGAGAGTGTACTAAATATTTAATCTACTTTTAAAAAGCAAAATGAACTTCCTATTCCCTAACATTTTGTAACTTTTTAGAAGTTCTCAATAAAAATTATACTGTGAGAAACAAACAAACCGAGCATCACTTGCGGGGTACAATATTATAAATGTTATAGGTAATTTTTAGTATTTTATACAGGCAAGTCCCACTTTAAATGTGGTATCTCCGTAAAGGTATTTTGCCTGTTTGCTTGGTTTACTATTCATTTTAAGTATAAACTGCAAATGGATTTTATTATGGGAAACAATCTGATTACCAGGATTCCGATTTCACAGCCATTAAACTGGCACATTATGTAAACATTTTATATTTACTCTGTTATAAACAAAGAACGCATTCAAATGCCTTGTGTGCTAACCCATAATTGCATTGCTTTTGTAACTATCCTTTCTGAATACAGATTCTAGACCGCAATCGCTATTTTATATCTGTGATCTCTTAAAGGGCCACTATAGATCCCTCAGGGTCCCCATCCCGCCAGGCTCTGGGGAGAGGAAGGGGTTAAACTTACCTTTCTCCAGTGCCGGGCGGGGGACTCTCCTCCTCCTCCTCTTCGGCTGAATGCGCATGCTCGGCAGGAGACGCACGCACATTCAGCCAGTTCATAGGAAAGCATTCTCAATGCTTTCCTATGGACGCTGGCGTCTTCTCACTGTGAAAATCACAGTGAGAAGCACGCAAGCGCCTCTAGCGGCTGTCAAGAGACAGCCACTGGAGGCTGGATTAACCCAATTATAAACATAGCAGTTTCTATGCTATGTGTGTGTATATGTATGTATATGTATGTATATGTATGTATGTATGTATGTATGTATGTATATATGTGTATATATATATATATATATATATATATATATATATATATATATATATATATATATATATATATATATATATATATATATATATATATATTTAATACAATGCTAAACAAAAATCTGCACACCAGTCAAGCCATAAGACTTGCTTTTCCCACAGAACATAACCTAATTTAATTATATATATATATGTGTGTGTGTGTATGTATGGGGGGGTGGAGGGGGTTAACCCTAGCTGGACCTGGCACCCAGACCACTTTATTAAGCTGAAGTGGTCTGGATGCCTAGAGTGGTCCTTTAACCACATTTCAAGGGACTGGTAGCAATCTGTCATGCACAATGTGACCAGTCAGGGCCCCATTTTAATGTGCAAATCAATGCAATATTTTATATCTTTCTTTTGATGCATCTGTAAGAATCCTGAAGCATTGAGTCTATAAAATCTAGACTGTTTAAAAAAAAAAAAAAAAATCCAGAGTTGCTGTGGAACAAGTATATATGCTTGAATTATTTTAATTGCCTTATTTAAACCTCTTCTGTTTATTTTCTTCCTAAAAGGGCTGATTCTAAGCTTGGAAAAAGAACTTGGACCCTTGTTTGAAGAACTGCGTCAAGTTGTGGAGATCTCTTGACCTGGATAGATCTATTATTATTGTTACCCAAAGCTTTCATTGACTTAAAACATGAAAAGTGAATATTTTATTTACAGAGCAAGTTATGTTATATATGCATTAAATTTTGTACATACCGCAAATCTATATTTGCATATCGCTTTTGTTTTATATCTGACCAGCACCAGTTGAGCCATCCACTTGTTTGATTGCTAATGTCGACAAAAGATATTGCAGAGCTATCGCTCAGCCGATCTCTCGACTTGTGAAAACTCAAATTGTGTGCATGCGCTTTGTAGCTTTCACTATTTCCGATACAGAAGCATTAGTCAGTGTTTCTCTAGCAGTGTGATCTTATTGAGATGATCAGTGCTTGGATTGCATATGCCCTTGTACCACTAGGACTTACTGTCCGGTCCAATGAGGGACAGTAAGTCCTAGTGGTACACTAATGCTTTATAGAGCAAAAGAAGCATTTGTCAATTGTAGCACTGGAGGTAACCCTTTTAAGTGGATGTCTTCATTGGGACACACACACACTTCAGAGGAAGCTGCAGTCCCAGGTGGTAGCTATTTCAGCTAAATAACATTAACAAACCGATAAATAAAATGCAATAATCTTGGAGGTAAGGTGTTCCCATAGATTGTTTCACACAAGGAGAAGGGGCAGAACTCGCCACTGCTGTGAATGGAGCAGTCCAGGTAACCATGCCAGTACAGTGTCGTGGTAAACATTCATTCTACGCAACAGGTGCAAAAATACAATGAGCTTCTCTGAATCGCTTCAGTAGAGCCTCTATGGCCAAATTTAAAAAAAAGCTTTATTTAGAAAACCTCCCATTTTAGAACCTCAACTTAAAGTGACTGTGTCACCTTTTGGGGTGCTGCCATTTTGTTCTCCCCAGTTCATGATGTCTGCAGTTTGCCCTTCTGTGGGATTCTTTTGACTGATGGATTGAGGGTAAATTTAACTTAGCAACTGAAATTGAGCTGTTCTGCACATTGCCAAAATTATGCTCCCCATAAGAAATGAGTTCTAACAATATAATATAACAAAAAAAAGGTGAATTTGAAAGAAGGGAAAAAAAACAAGAAATAGATGGACAAAATAGTGCAGAGAGACCATTGTAAGTTTAAAGGGACACTATAGTCACCTGAACAACTTTAGCTTAATGAAGCAGTTTTGGTGTATAGAACATGCCCCTGCAGCCTCACTGCTCAATCCTCTGCCATTTAGGAGTTAAATCCCTTTGTTTATGAACCCTAGTCACACCTCCCTGCATGTGACTTGCACAGCCTTCCATAAACACTTCCTGTAAAGAGAGCCCTATTTAGGCTTTCTTTATTGCAAGTTCTGTTTAATTAAGATTTTCTTATCCCCTGCTATGTTAATAGCTTACTAGACCCTGCAAGAGCCTCCTGTATGTGATTAAAGTTCAATTTAGAGATTGAGATACAATTATTTAAGGTAAACTAGAAAAGCTACAATTTCTGGGGAAATTGTGTGAAGTGTTCTTGCCTCCACCAGTAGTCTACAACTGGAGTGGGCGAGTAACTGTTATCATTTACATAGCACATTTAATTGCAACGTTGTTGCACAGTTACATTAAACCATACATTTATAAAAACATTAGCAGGTGTTCAAAAGGCCCTGTCTATGACATCACTTGCTGCTGCAGCTTGACACAGGTCAGAGTATTTTGGTGGTTGCCATCTTCAAACGGTCGTATTTTAAAAACTATAACTCCTACAGCGAAGAGCTTTATATTGTGAGAATCACAAGACCCAGACCTACATTTTGATGCATAATATGTCTCTGAAGTATTAAAAATGAAGGCACAGTCGCAGTTTAGAAATTGCACTTCAAATTTGAGCTTTGTAGAGGGAAGTTTCAATGAATGTCAATGGACGGCGTTAGTTGCAAACAAATTATTATATTGTGAAAACTATCAGGACTATGGCTTAGCTGTTGAGTGGCAGCAGGGATAGCTGAACGTTTTGATATAAGATTTGTGTAGGTGGGCCTGAAAATAAGGGAGTGGTGGCAGTTTAGAAATCATGTCCTGATTTAATTAACAATAATTAAAGGATACCATATTCCTCGAATGCACGCATAATGCATGGGAGGGAAGGTAAATTGTTTATCATTATGAAGGCTATAGGCTTTGTAGTATACCAAAGAACATGCTGGTGGGGGCAACAACTTAGAAACAACTGTCTTCTCTGCTGGGTGGATCAAATCTCACATCTTTCTGAAATCAGTCTTGACAGTCATTTTATTCTTTCTTTTTTTTTTTTTTTGGTAGGTCAAGCCATGCCTTTCAGTCATGTTTTGTTGGCAAAATTAATTAGATTCCAGTAATGGACACTTTTAAAAGCAGCTCCAGCAGAGCCTGGAAATGGCTTCCCTCTTTGTCGGGTGCAAAATTTGCTCCTATAAATAGCACTTTTATAATGGAATATAAAACAAAATATAGAATAGATCAAATTAATCGATGAAAATTTTATTTGTAAAAACAAATATGGTCCGGTCTCTTACATGGCACTGTAACTTTGCAAATTAGTGCCAAAGTCATCTTTAGGGGTTATTGATTTATTCACAAGAGTTTGCTGAGCACAGTTGGGGGTGAGGAGGGGGGTAGGGGTTGATCAGTCGGTCAATGGGTGAGGGAGCTGTAATCTTCCTGCTTAGCTGCCTCGCCTGCCACTTGATGATGCCGGAAGCCGGAGTGGCATCATATTCTGGCTCCAGCATCACCCCTGGGGAGTGCAAAGGAGCTGAGAGGAAAGAGCTTAGAGGACGGCGCTCCCTCGCTGCCCGCCCACAATATGAGCAACTGTGCCCCTCTTTGGCCCCCCATGAAAGGGGCTAACAAGGCGAGGGATCTGAGCAGGAAGATTACAGCATCCTCGCCCCCAACATTGACCGCCTGCCCGTCCACCCGCCTGCACAGGAGCCCCAACAGTAGACAGCTGTCTGAGCAAGAAGATTACAGCTCCCTCACCCCCAAGACTGACCGCCTGCCAGTCCATCCGGCTGCACAGGATCCCCAGCAGCAGACAGCTGTCTGTGAGTGTGTGTGTGTGTCTGTCAGTGTATGTATGTGAGTGAGTGAGTGAATGTGTTAGTAAGCTAGTGTGCCTGTCAGTGTATGTCAGTGAGTGTGTGTCTGTCGGTAAGTGCATGTGTCTGAGTGATTGTGTGTCTATCACTGTGTGGGTGTGTCAGAATGTGTCTGTCAGTCAAAGTGTGTATTTGTTTAAATAGGAAAAGGTGAGGCCTTGACAGGAAGGGGTTGGGCAAATTTAGATGGGATGGATGGTGGAGTGCCAGAGTTTCGTCATGCCAAGGGAAGCACAAATACAAAATACACCACTGACACCATATGACATACCCTGGAGCATAGACATAGAAATACCTAGATGCCGCACATCTATGGCATTGCGTGCTGAGCGTCGAGGAATGTGGGCGCCATCTTGGACCGATCGCCGCATTACTGAAGCTATTAACCCCTTAAGGACACAGCTTCAGAAGCTTGTCTTACGCTTAATGACACAAGCAATTTTTGCATTTTCTTGCTGTATGCGTTCAACTGCAATTTGCATCTCTCTCGTTTATTGCACCGACACATATTATATACTGTTTTTTAAAGGACATAAAGGGCTTTAATTTGATGTAACATATATATATATAAATGCTTATTTATTATTTAAAAAATACAGAAAAATGCAAAAAAAAGAAAAATTTTGTGTTTTTTTGTACAGTTTTTGCAATAATAATGTGTGCCTAATTAGTGCAGGTTAAAGAAAGTAATTAAAAATAAATTTATTTAGTTGTTCTGATTTACAAAATATATAATGTGTCTGGGATTTAAAGTTTTTTTTGGTAGTTACAGGTCATAAAGCACAAGGAGTAAAATAAACTTTTAATGTAGAGCGATTTTAGAATTTTGTATGTTTGTCTTGTAAGCTTAATAGCCATAAAAGAAAACAAAATTGCCACACAAAAGTATATATTTATATAAAGTAGACATCACAGGCTATTGTCCTAAGGTTTTTTGACACTTTCTAAGTAGCCATTTCACCGCCAATCTCTGCTAAATATTGGAGTAAAATTTAGTTTTTTGGAGTTTTTGGCACACAAACTTATAACAAAGAACTTCCCATGTATATTTTGTAAAGTTGGTGTGTGCTATTCCTGTACAAAGTTTTATTTTGTGTTCAGTTACTTCTGCTGAGTACAACGATACCCCCATTGTATGTCTTTGGCACTATTTCGTGAAGCTACAGTGCCATATAGGAGACCTGTCCGTTTCAACATTTACAGTAGAATTTTGAGAGGCGGATTTAATGGGCCTATGCTTCAATTTGGGGTATTATAGCAGTTTGACTGTTCAAAAAAACCCACAAAGGCCTACCATTTATAAAAGTAGACACTCCAGGGTATCTCATATGGTGCATATTGTGCCTTAACATGCCCCCATTTTTTCACCAATATATGCCAAAGTATGTGGTAAAAAATAATTTTGGGCATTTTTTACATACGGATTACATTTTTGCTGGGCATTTTGTACATTTCATATGTGCCACTAAGTTCAAACCCCCCAAATTATGCTCAGCTAAGTCTTCTGAGTAAAACAATATGCCCAATGTATGACCTAGACACTATTTTGTGAAGTTACACTGCTATAAAAGAGACGTAACAAGTTAAGGTTTTTAAGTGTGAATTTTCATGGAGGGTTTTGATGCGTCCGTGCCCACTTTGGAGCACTTGAGCAGGCTACATATTACAACTACACCATAAAGGCATACCATTTCTTAAAGAACACATCCCAGGGTATTTCAAAAGGCATATTTTGAACCTTAGCGTGGGATAATTTTTCCGCTAGCTTGTACCAAGTGTAATGGTAATAAGCGTTTTTTTGCCTTTTTGACACACAAAGTAAATTTGCGCAGTACATTTTGCAAATCTTATGTGTGCTACGACTGTATAATACTTCATATGTTGCTCAGCTATGTCGGCTGAGTACATCAATACCCCCGTATGTACCTTTGCCAGGTATATGTGGACATCGGAGGGGCACATTTGGGACACAGCCATTCCAGTTCATTTCAAACTTTAAATTTTTACACTGTTCCCATGTCCCATTTTAGAGTATTTTACCAGGCTATATAATCCAATTACACCATAAAGGCATACCATTTCTTAAAGAAGACATCCCGGGGTAATTCAAAAGGCATATTTTGAACCTTAGCGTGGGATAATTTTTCCGCTAGCTTGTACCAAGTGTAGTGGTAATAAGCATTTTTTCTGCCTTTTTGACACACAAAGTGAGTTTGCGCAGTATATTTTGCAAACCTTATGTGTACTACGACTGTATACTACTTCATATGTTGCTCAGCTATGTCGGCTGAGTACATCAATACCCCCGTATGTACCTTTGCCAGGTTTATGTGGACATTGAAGGGGCACATTTGAGACACAGCCATTCCATTTTTTTTAAACTTTGAATTTTTACGCTGTGTCCATGTCCCATTTTAGAGTATTTTAAAAGGCTATATAATCCAATTACACCATAAAGGCATACCATTTCTTAAAGAAGACATCCCGGGGTAATTCAAAAGGCCTATTTTGAACCTTAGCGTGGGATAATTTTTCCGCTAGCTTGTACCAAGTGTAGTGGTAATAAGCATTTTTTCTGCCTTTTGACACACAAAGTGAGTTTGCGCAGTATATTTTGCAAACCTTATGTGTACTACGACTGTATACTACTTCATATGTTGTTCAGCTATGTCGCTGAGTACAGCAATACCCCCGTATGTACCTTTGCCAGGTATATGTGGACATTGAAGGGGCACATTTGAGACACAGCCATTCCAGTTTTTTCCAAACTTTGAATTTTTACGCTGTGTCCATGTCCCATTTTAGAGTATTTTACAAGGCTATATCATCCAATTACACCATAAAGGCATATCATTTCTTAAAGAAGACATCCCAGGGTAATTCAAAAGGCATATTTTGAACCTTAGCGTGGGATAATATTTCCGCTAGCTTGTACCAAGTGTAGTGGTAATGAGCATTTTTAAATGTATTTTTTTACTTTGTAAAACTTTTTTTACTTTGTAAAACCCATTTTTAAACTTTTTTTTTTACTTATTAAATGTTTTACACTATCTTAACTTTTTTTACACTTTTAATTTTTTTTCTAAACTTTTCTTTTACCGTTAACCCCTAACTAGCAGTAAGCAGCACTAACCGTAAATTCCCCATTTTCCCATAACTCCCACCCACCCCAGCTAGCAAAATATTTAATTATAAAATATTTAAATTAATTAATTAAATAAATGGAACCCCTGAGGGTTAAAAAAAAATAAATAAAAGTTAATCCTCAGGGGTTAAAAAAATTAGATCACAGTATAATACTGTGATCTGTATTTTGATCACTGTAGGCAGTGATCAGCTGGCAGGGAAGGGGTTAATTTTTATTTAGACTGGGTAAAGGGGGTGGTATTTTTTTTTTTTTTACTTAAACGTTACTAAAACATTTAAAAAAAAATTTTTTTTTACCTTTTTAAAGCTTATTTTAAAACTTTTTTTAACGTTTACCCCTAGTTAGCCTAACACCAAATTCCCCAATTCCCCACTAACTTCCACCCATCCCAGCTAGCTAAATATATAATTTTTTAATATTTAAATTAATTAATAAAATAAATTTAACCCCTGAGGGTTAAAAAAAAATAATTAACCCTCAGGGGTTAAAAAAAAAAAATCAGATGACATTAAAATGTATACCCTGCCAATTGATCACTGTAGTCAGTGATCAATTGGCAGGGAAGGGGTTAATTTTATTAAAACAGGGGCAGGGGGGCTGGGATTTAACTTTAATTTTTTTTTTTTTTACACAGGGAAGCAGATCAGCACTGATCCGTCTCCCTGCACTTCACACAGAACCCGGAAGTGCAGGGAGGCGGAAGGTGAGTATGTGGAGCACATGTGCTCGCTCTGACATGCTGTCAGAGCGAGCACCGGTGCTGGGGCAGCCCGATCGGGTGCTCCCGGTCTGCCTCTAATGCAGAGGCAGACCGGAGCACCGTTAACCCCGCGATTGCCGCGATCGCGGCGATCTGGGATTAACTTAAGAAAATGACGGAAATTTTCCGTCAACGGTCCTTAACTGAAGGACAAGGTTGACGGAAAATTTCCGTCCACGGTCGGGAAGGGGTTAAAGAACCCTTGGAAAGTCCATCTCACAAAAGGTAAGTGAAGGACTTGGGGCACTTATAGTCCTTAATACCCATACCACTAATCTTTAATACCCCTAGTCATTAATACCCCTACCCCAGCCCACACAGTGTTAATACCCCTACCCCAGCACACTATGTGTATTAACACTGTGTGTGCTGGGTAGGGGTATTAAGGACTATGTGTGCTGGGGTAGGGGTATTAAAGATAAGGGGTAGGGGTATTAAGGACCTTAAGTGCCCCAAGTCCTTCACTTACCTTTTGTGAGATGGACTTTCCAAGGGTTCTTCAATAGCTTCAGTAGAGCGGCGACCGGTCCAAGATTGCGCCCGCATTCCTCGACGCTCAGCACGCAATGCGGCATCTAGGTATTCTATATCTATGCCCTGGAGTGTCTACTTTCACAAATGGTATGCCTTTGCAGTATAATTTCAACAGTCAAACTGCAATAACGCCCCAAAATAAGACATAGACAAATCAAATACATCCATGAAGGACCACTATAGGCACCCAGACCACTTCAGCTTAATGAGGTGGTCTGGGTGCCTTGTCCAGCTAGGTTTAACCCTTTTTGTTATAAACATAGCAGTTTCAGAGAATTAATCCAGCCTCTAGTGGCTGTCTCATTGACAGCCGCTAGAGGCGCTTGCGTGCTTCTCACTGTGAAAATCAAAGTGAGAAGACGCCAGGGTCCATAGGAAAGCATTGTAAATGCTTGCCTATGAACTGGCTGAATGCGCATGCGCATTCAGCCGATGACGTCGCTATGAATGAGAAGAGGAGGCGGAGGAGAGCTCCCTGCCCGGCGCTGGAGAAAGGTAAGATCTTAACCCCTTCCTCTCCCCAGAGCCTGGCGGGGTGGGCACCCTCAGGGCACTATAGTGGTCCTTTAACTGTAAAACTGAAACGGCCAGGTCTCTTACATGGCACTGTAGCTTCACAGGATAGTGGCAAAAGAATACATTTGGAGGTATTGTTATACAGAAAAGATGTGGACACAATATGGTTTTTTTTAACAATAGTAGCACACATTATGTATTCTGTAAATCTGGATAACTATATGAATTTATTTTTAATTACTTTTCTTAAACTTCACTAATTATGCACACATTATTATTGCCAAAACTGTGAAAAAAATGTTTTTAAAATTACTTTGGTCCTTATGTGAAAAACAAACAAAGTCTGGTCCTTAAAGGGTTAGAATAAAAATTAAAATATGTAGCAAAACAAAACCCATATAAATAATATTTTATTTTTTAAAAATAAAAACCAGTCACTTTTGCTCTTGGTAGATATATTAATACAGTTAGCTCTAGGTGGACCATAAGAAAATGTATTCAGTAAAATGGAAATTGATGAGAACTTGAAGACATTTTAGGGCAAATTAGCCAAAATGTGAGAAAAAAAAATAAAAAAAAATAATTTCTGCAAAAAAATTTTTTTCCCCCAAGGGCGAGCTATTTTAACTGAAAACGTGGTCAGTTCTCCACATTGTGAGTTTTAATGAACATGTTTTTATTCTCCCCTCACAGCAGGCAATGCCGCGGACAGCCATGGGGGCCTTAGAAAGGACCCCGGAAACACGCGGGAAACTGGCAGCGCTGGAACATGGAGGAACTGGACGTGGAGCCGGCGGAAACGGTAACCAACTCATTATCATCATAGGAGACCCACTGATACAGCTCTATTACTATTATTATTAATTATCATAGGGGACACACTGATACAGCTCTATTACTATTATTATTAATTATCATTGGAGACACACTGATACAGCTCTATTACTATTATTAATTATCATAGGGGGACACACTGATACAGCTCTATTACTATTATTATTAATTATCATAGGGGACCCACTGATACAGCTCTATTACTATTATTATTAATTATCATAGGGGACACACTGATACAGCTCTATTACTATTATTATTAATTATCATAGGAGACACACTGATACAGCTCTATTACTATTATTATTAATCATCATAGGAGACACACTGATACAGCTCTATTACTATTATTATTAATTATCATAGGGGACCCACTGATACAGCTCTGTTACTATTATTATTAATTATCATAGGGGACCCACTGATACAGCTCTATTACTATTATTATTAATTATCATAGGAGACCCACTGATACAGCTCTATTACTATTATTATTAATTATCATAGGGGACCCACTGACACAGCTCTATTACTATTATTATTAATTATCATAGGAGACACACTGATACAGCTCTATTACTATTATTATTAATTATCATAGGGGACACACTGATACAGCTCTATTACTATTATTATTAATTATCATAGGAGACACACTGATACAGCTCTATTACTATTATTATTAATTATCATAGGGGACACACTGATACAGCTCTATTACTATTATTATTAATTATCATAGGAGACACACTGATACAGCTCTATTACTATTATTATTAATCATCATAGGAGACACACTGATACAGCTCTATTACTATTATTATTAATTATCATAGGGGACCCACTGATACAGCTCTATACTATTATTATTAATTATCATAGGACCCACTGATATACAGCTCTATTAATATTATTATTAATTAATATCATAGGGACACACTGATACAGCCTATTACTATTATTATTACCATCATAGGGACACACTGATAAGCAGCTCTATTAATATTATTATTAATTATCATAGAGACACACCGGATACAGCTCTATTACTATTATTATTAATTATCATAGGGGACACACTGATACAGCTCTATTACTATTATTATTAATTATCATAGGGGACCCACTGATACAGCTCTATTACTATTATTATTAATTATCATAGGGGACCCACTGATACAGCTCTATTACTATTATTATTAATTATCATAGGAGACCCACTGATACAGCTCTATTACTATTATTATTAATTATCATAGGGGACCCACTGATACAGCTCTATTACTATTATTATTAATTATCATAGCGGACACTCTGACACAGCTCTATTACTATTATTATTAATTATCATAGGGGACCCACTGATACAGCTCTATTACTATTATTATTAATTATCATAGGGGACCCACTGATACAGCTCTATTACTATTATTATTAATTATCATAGGGGACCCACTGATACAGCTCTATTACTATTATTATTAATTATCATAGGAGGACCCACTGATACAGCTCTATTACTATTATTATTAATCATAGGAGACACACTGATACAGCTCTATTACTATTGTTATTAATTATCATAGGGGGACCCACTGATACAGCTCTATTACTATTATTATTAATTATCATAGGGGACCCACTGATACAGCTCTATTACTATTATTATTAATTATCATAGGGGACTCACTGATACAGCTCTATTACTATTATTATTAATTATCATAGGAGACACACTGATACAGTACTATTATTATTAATTATCATAGGGGACATACTGATACAGCTCTATTACTATTATTAATCATAGGGGAAACACTGATACAGCTCTATTACTATTATTAATCATAGGGGAAACACTGATACAGCTCTATTACTATTATTATTAATTATCATAGGGGACCCACTGATACAGCTCTATTACTATTATTATTAATTATCATAGGGGACCCACTGATACAGCTCTATTACTATTATTATTAATTATCATAGGGGACATACTGATACAGCTCTATTACTATTATTAATCATAGGGGAAACACTGATACAGCTCTATTACTATTATTATTAATTATCATAGGAGACACACTGATACAGCTCTATTACTATTATTAATCATAGGGGACCCACTGATACAGCTCTATTACTATTATTATTAATTATCATAGGAGACACACTGAGCCCCATATTAATATTATTTATCATCATAGCGGATACACTGATACCACTCTTATTTTTGTTATTGATTTTGTTCCCCCTGGACTCATTATAACCATACTGACTGCAGACTGACAGCCCTCCAGTGTGTGCTGTGTACAGCACGCCAGACTAGACAGCCCTCCAGTGTGTGCTGTGTACAGCACGCCAGACTAGACAGCCCTCCAGTGTGTGCTGTGTACAGCACGCCAGACTAGACAGCCCTCCAGTGTGTGCTGTGTACAGCACGCCAGACCAGACAGCCCTCCAGTGTGTGCTGTGTACAGCACGCCAGACCAGACAGCCCTCCAGTGTGTGCTGTGTACAGCACGCCAGACCAGACAGCCCTCCAGTGTGTGCTGTGTACAGCACGCCAGACCAGACAGCCCTCCAGTGTGTGCTGTGTACAGCACGCCAGACCAGACAGCCCTCCAGTGTGTGCTGTGTGCAGCACGCCAGACTAGACAGCCCTCTAGTGTGTGCTGTGTGCAGCACGCCAGACTAGACAGCCCTCCAGTGTGTGCTGTGTGCAGCACGCCAGACTAGACAGCCCTCCAGTGTGTGCTGTGTGCAGCACGCCAGACCAGACAGCCCTCCAGTGTGTGCTGTGTACAGCACGCCAGACCAGACAGCCCTCCAGTGTGTGCTGTGTACAGCACGCCAGACCAGACAGCCCTCCAGTGTGTGCTGTGTACAGCACGCCAGACCAGACAGCCCTCCAGTGTGTGCTGTGTACAGCACGCCAGACCAGACAGCCCTCCAGTGTGTGCTGTGTACAGCACGCTAGACAGCCCTCCAGTGTGTGCTGTCTACAGCACGCTAGACTAGACAGCCCTCCACATATTTTGTATTAAGTATTTTTATATCTATTCTTCATTTACCCTGCAGCTCATCCCAGGAATGGGGCATCGGGATCTTCCTATAGGATTTGCCTGGGGACCTGGAGATCTCTTGCTGTATGACACTCAGTACCTTGATTCAGGTAGAAGTTGTCTCAAAGCCATTGACTCACAAACGTTTATTTAAGGATGTATTCATTAAACCGAGAATTGTTTTACAATGAATGGTGATCGTAAACAGAGGAGCTTGGGTTAGTTTCCTGCATAGAGACTTTGTTATAAACCTGACTGGCCTTTGCTGTCCTATGTGGGTACCTTTCACGATGTGTTAACAGGAACACTTCAAACCCCTAAACTACTCCAGCTTGCCCTTTTACTCTCTCCCTCCCTTCCCCCCCCACTTCATAAAAGTGATGATTTTAAAACAGTACAGCGCTATAAATAACCTTATTATTTATAATGCTGGAGTGTTCCTTTTAAGTTTTATTTTGTGGTGTAGATGTTTTGCTGTGAATGACGGTGATATTTAAAAACAAATTGGTAAACTTGCCAAGCTGTAAGTGTAGCTTAGATGATTTTTTCCCCCCTCCAAATCCTATTTTAGTTTAACGTTTGTAATTTGTCTCTCAGTTCATTAGTTATTGAATAAACCTTGCGGCATACATGAATTTCTCCAAGTAGTAATGTGAATGTGTGGAAACGTCTTTATCTCATTGAAATCTTCTAATTAGATTAGAGAGAGAACACAGATTTTTTTTTTTCTTTTTTAAAGTGAGTGTTGTTATACATTGCTAGAGAGAAAAAAAATATATTGTCAAAAGCAAAGACAGATAAAAGAACCGTATGAATAGTAGGCAATAGTATACAATTGAATAAATAGACCACACAATGTAAACAGACACAAATTGTTAACTTTTAACGTTTATTGTTCGAGGCTGTGGTGTTTTATTTAAAGCTCAAGGGGGCAGAACAATCATACACTTTAAAACGATTAACCTATATCTTGTGAAACTTTGTGCCCTATATTCATTAAACATCACCGAATTGCCATCCAGTCCTAGATGACCTGACCGCCTTTCATACCATTTACCACCAAGTCTATGCTCATAACTTGCCCCTACTGTGTCAACTGGGAGAGAGGAGACCCCCTTCCCCTCCACCCCCCACAGCAAAAGCCCTCTCAAAATATTTTGTAGATCCAAGTTTAAATTTAAATAGCAATTTGGTACCTGAACTTAATTTCTACTTAAACCCATATCTTTGCCAAGCAAAGCTACACCTGTAGAAAAAATCACACAATGTTTTTTTTTTGTTTTTTTTTTTATTTGCATTTTATAGAATTCACAGTCTTATTACAGGTATACAGGGTATGCGGGTTACAGTCACATTACAACATAGAGAGAGTACAATATAGTGCGCAGCATGCTTTGTCAAAGTAACAACTTAACTATACAGTAATGATACTTGTGTTGAACATTCATGTAGTAGTGACATTAGAGTTACGCCTTTAAAACAAATAGACAAATAGACAACTCATTCTGACATTGCTATTGTACCCATGTTTGTGTTGCTCTCTTTCTTGTCCAATGGGCGTGATAGTGAGAGTTGTCTTTCCACTCCGCCAGTCTTGGTAAGTGCTTAGCTGTGAAGCAACCCCCATCTCCCTGGTGCTCAACTACTTTTCCGATGAAAGAAAATTTTTTCGAACTTGGGGGTATAACCTGGGTATAATGCAGGGAAAGAGGGGGAGGTAGAGGAGGGGAGGGGCGGTGTTGGTCCCTCAGTCTAGCCCAGTATATGGGCCGGTTCTTCGGCCCTAAGAATTTGCGTCAGAGTATTCACCCAGCTTTAAGTAGGAAGAGGTGGTGTGTGGGCTTCCTTGTATTCAAAGATGCAGTGCTGAGAAGGAATGCGTTTTTCCTTTCTCTAAAGCATCGTTCTATGGATTACAGCGTGAAAGGTGTGTAGAGTGTTTAAGGTTTCACCGTTTTTTGTTGATATGTGTCCCATTTTTCCCACGCCTCCTTCCAGAATTTTTGTGGTGGATTATTGGATCTGGCCATTATCTCGTACCCCTTTATGGTTTCAATGTGTGTTATGCAGCTCTGTATGCTGGGGGTCGTCTGCTTTTGCCAGTGTTTGCTGATCTGCAGCAGAACTGCCAAGATAATGTGATACATTAAATATCGAGATGTTTTTGTGTGGTGTGGAGGCATATACTGTAGAAGAAAAAGCTCAGGAGTATATGCGAGAGCTGCACCTGTAGTATTTTTAATTAGAGCCTGTGTGTCCGTCCACAGTGGTGTCAGGACCAGGCAGTCCCACCATATGTGTAGCATGGTTCCCTGGGCTTTGTTGCATCTCCAGCACAGTCCTGTACTCTTAGGTATCATATGTTTTAGACGGGTTGGTACTAAATACCAGCGGTATAATACTTTCCTGGCTAGTTCTAGATGGGCTGTGCTGAGTGTGAGTTTCTTATTCTCATACAGTATATATGACCACTGCTCTTTTGTTAACTGTCTTCCTAGTTCCGCTTCCCATGCTTTTACAAACTGTAATGTATGTGGGTCTAGTGCTCGATGATGGTGATTATATAGTGTGGAGATTAGCTTAAGTGGTCTTTTCGTTTGTGTGCAAAGGCTTTCTAATTCAGTGAAAGTGCCCCATCTGTCTCCTGCAGGAAGTACCTTTTTATTTTTCTGCAACCATGAGTGTATCTGTCTGTGCGCAAATGCTGCTGCGTTGGGTAAGTGGTATGTATTTTGCAGTTGTCTGAAGGGGATGACCTCTCCCTGATCAAACAACTGATGTAAGTATATCAGACCCCTACTGCTCCAGGACGCCATGTTTAATGAGGGTATTAGTCCATAAAAGGAATCCAGGAGGAAGACTGGGGAGAGCTCCCTATCGAAACCCTGTTCTTTATGAAATCTGTCCCATTCTCGTAATGTTGTGGCCGTGAGTGGTGACATATTGTTATATTTTTTCCTGAGATGTGGTGGAGTCCAGGCCATGTGCGTTATGTGTTGTCCCCCAGTGAGCTCTGCTTCTACGGTTACCCAAGGGGATGGTTTGTCATGCTGGTGTAATTCGTTGACCAGCGGTGCAAGTATAGCTGATCTGTAGTACGTGGCTAAATGTGGTAATCCCATGCCCCCTCCCTTATATGTGCGATACATGATGTTTGCCGCTATTCTGGGTTTCTTGTGGGACCAGACAAAGGTATTAATCAATTGTTGTGCGTCATGAAGAAATTTTTTTGAGAGCCTAACTTGTAATGTACGGAACAGGTATTGCAATCTCGGGAGGATTTTCATTTTGACTGCAGCTATCCTACCCATCCATGATATGTATTTCCCTTTCCAATCTGTTAGCTGCTGTTTTATGGATGTAAGGAGTTTGCCATAATTCTCCCGATGTAAGTTCCTCTCTAGTTTCGTAAATTTTATGCCTAAGAAAGTTAAGTGGTCTTGTCTCCATTCATAATGGTATTTCTGTTGCAAGACTGTATATAGCGCCGCGGGCATATGTAGACTCATTGCCTGTGTTTTAGAGCTATTCAATTTGTAATACGAGCAGTTGCTATACTGCTGTAACAGAGTCTGGAGTTCTGAGATAGAGGTGAGTGGGTCAGACAAGGAGAGCATAACGTCATCCGCAAACATCGTTAATTTGTATGTTTTATGTTTAATTTTCACACCTCGGATTTGGCTGTTATCCCGTATCGCCTGGGCCAATGGCTCTAGCGCAAGGATGTATAGGGCTGGGGAGAGCGGGCATCCTTGTCTCGTTCCATTTGTGATAAGGAACGGCTTGGATACAAACCCGCCATTAGCTACTTGTGCCGATGGTGTGGAGTACAGTGCTGAGAGTAGGGATAGGAATTGTTGTGGGAATGCAAATTTTTGTAGTACAGTTCGCAGGAAGTTCCAATGTAGTCTGTCGAACGCCTTCTCGGCATCCAGGGACATAAAGACCCTGGACTCTCCGGGAGGCGTCCCACTGTATAGAAGGCTGTGGAGTTTCCGAGTGCCGTCAGTTCCCTGACGTCCCTTCACAAATCCCACTTGATCCGGGTGCGTAATAAAAGGGACAAGGGCCGCTACACGATTGGCGTATATTTTAGCTAAGAGTTTTGTATCTGTGTTTAATAGTGAGATAGGCCTTAAGTTTTTTGGTTGCGTAGGTGGTTTCCCTGGTTTTGGTAGCGTGGCTATGTGCGCTAATAGCATTTCTGAGGGCATCTTCCCTGTGTGTACAATATGGTTCAGTGTATGTACTAGATGGGGGCTCAGGATGCTCGAAAAGACTTTGTAGTAAGTGTTCGTGAAGCCGTCTGGGCCGGGTGATTTCCCTGAAGGGAGTGTACGGATAGTTTGCTGTAATTCTTTCAGTGTAATCGGTTCTATCAGGGATTCCTGCTGTTGTTGTGTTAATTTTGTCAATTTTATCTGCGAGAGAAAGTTATTAATTTCAACTGGTGTTGGCTGATGCGTTTGGGGGTCCTTTGCTAAGTTGTACAGGTTTTGGTAATAGGCTGCTGTTTCTTCATTGATGTCTAGGGGGTTATATATTTTCCCTCCTTTGCTGGTGAGTAAATATGAGATTTTGGAGTGGGCTTGGTGATGTCTCAGCAAAGATGCTAATTTTTTCCCCGCTCTGTTCCCATGGGTATAATGTTTCAATTTGAGTGTTTGTAGGGTGCGTGCTGTTTTTTGAAGTAAGAGATCATTTAGTTGTTTAGTGATTTGTTCTATTTCAATGTGAAGGCCAGGAGTGGGGTGTAGGAATTGGGCTGCGTTTAAGTCACGCAGTTTGGTCAGTAGGGTAAGACGCGCTTGTTGAGAAGTCCTATTTAGAAAGGACGCTCTGCTGATGAGCTGACCTCTAATGACTGCTTTATGAGCCTGCCAAGAGGTGGTAGGTAATATGTCAGGTTGATTGTTAAGTTGGAAATATTTATCTATTTCAGTTTCCAATTCCTTTTTAAAAATATCGTTATATAGGAGGGTGTCGTTCAGTCGCCACGGGGCTTTCCCTCTATGTTTGTAAGTGTCCTGGGTTATGAGGGTCACTGGAGCGTGGTCTGACCACACTATGTCCCCTATACTACTCTGTACTGCGGAGGGTACCAAATCTCTTGACACCAGTATGACGTCTATTCTGGAGTGGGTTCCATGCACCTTGGAATGGAAAGTGTAATTTTTATCATTCGGGTGTTTCGTTCGCCATATGTCATATAAGTTATGGTCAAGTAATAGCTTAGTGATGGCTTTGCATTGTGGTATTAAGGATCTATGTCTAGGAGTAGAGGGAGACACTGTCGTGTCCATAGTCGGTTGGAGAATGTGGTTCATGTCACCACATATTATGATGCCAGCTTTGTGCTCTTGGGGTAGCTTGCTCAGTACTCTATGCAAAAAATTGCGTTGGTTGGAGTTTGGGCTGTATATGCCTACCAAGGTATATATGGCTCTGTTAATTTGACAGTGGATTATTAAATATCGGCCTTGTGCGTCTGTTTTGACGTTTAGCAGTTCAAAAGTGAGCGATTTGTGAAACAGGAAGGACACTCCTCTAGTTTTGGAAGAATAAGTCGTGTGATACTGCGTCGGATAGTCCTGTTTCCCAAATTCTGGTATCCTCCCACGCACAAAGTGCGTTTCCTGAAGGCACATAATGTCTATCTTAGCTGTCTTTGCTTCCTCTAATAAAACTCTACGTTTATGAGGGGTGTTCAGCCCTCGTACATTATGTGAGTGTATTTTCATAATATGATGTTATGTGGATTCGTTGCTGAATTTGCAGTTTACTTCTTATTCTATCTTCCCTTCGTATGAGTATTTCGATTGTGCTTATATCGGGAAAGGATGCCTCTGTGGGGGCGATCTCGATCATAGCTGGTGTGGGTAATAGCTTGGGCTTTCTCATCCATGCGGGACTAGGGTCAAGGAAGAGGGGAGGTGTTAACCGGTTAATAACAAAAACAAAGTATTTACATGTATGAGTCTCGGTACTGGTGATGAGTACCATGGGGGTGGAAACTCGCAGGTTTCCGTGTCGTGGCTATGGGTCTTCCGCTGTCTCCTAATCTTTGGGGACGGTCGGTCATATTAGGTCACCCATGTATCAAGTACTGAGTAATAAGAGTCTTATAGGTTCTTTGGGTATGTGTACTGCTGTACTAAGAAAGAGGGTAAATGGTAGTAGGACTAAGAAAAAAATTTTTTTTTTTTTTTGTTATGTCCATTCGTAGGTTCACATACTTATATAGATACACAACATAAGTTCACCTTAATCTACAGCTGGTGAGCGCGTCCAGTAAGGCAGCGTCTTGCTCCCAGTAGCTGGAAGGGCTCGCCAAAGTAACAGGTATCTAGTAATTACATTCTGAACCTGTGTTATATAATTTTTTTATTTTTTTTTATTTTTTTATTTTTTATTTTTTTAAATAAAACTATAGGCATGCTCTCTGCAGAACATTGCCTTTCCCATAAGCTACCGGCTGCTAGGGGAGATTTATTCATCTCCAGACCTCCATTAAGTGTTTGGGGAGTTATTGCCCTCCGGTTTAAGTAGCCTTAGGGAACCATGTGGCCTAATATGGTATAACCAATCCTATATGAACCCGAAAAAAACTTTTTTTTTTTTATAAAACATTTTTCTAACTTTTCCTCAGTCCTTGTCCTTATTGCAAGCACACATGTATAAACAGATTTATACTTGCGGATGTTCAGCAGTTCATGTTTTGTGCCAGTCCAGTGGGATGCGCCTGGTAGGTGGGGTGTGATGCTCCGGTCTTTGGTCCATAAATCCCCAGGCCTGTAGCTTGCGAAGTCCATCTTCAGGTGATGTGATGACTTGGGTGGCGTTGTCTTTCGTCACCAACATTTTAGTGGGAAAGCCCCATCTAAATCTAAGGCCGTGAGCTCTGACGGAGTTGGCGACTGGAGCAAACTCTTTCCTTCTGCGGAGAGTGGACGCCGAGAGATCAGCGAAGATCAGCAGGTTTGGATAACCTTCCAGTGGTGTCGCTTTATTCCTGCTTGACTTTAGTATAATTTCTTTAACATGGTAATAATGCATGCGCAGCAGCACATCCCGCGGTGCGGTTTCTGGTAGGAACCTTGGTCTAGGCAGGTGGTGTACTCGGTCCACGAGTAACATGTCGGTAGGTATGTCTGGGGCATATGCGTTAAACACACCTCTGACATATGCCTGCAGGTTCTCCGGCACAACATCTTCCGGGATTCCTCTGATGCGCAGGTTATTCCTGCGTGCGCGATCCTCCAGGTCGGTTATTTTATTTTCTGTCGCCAGTAATTTTTGTTCTAGTTGTTCCACATGAGAGGCAATGTCATTGTGGGCTGTGGCAAATTCTGCCATCTTGTTCTCCATGTGGGAGGTGCGCTTGCCCAATTCTTGCATGTCCTTCCTCAGCGAATCCGCCGTGTGTTGCCATGATGCAATCAACTTGTTTGACAGGGTGTCCAGAGCTTGTTGCAAGTAGCTCTTGGTGAGCTTATCAGACTCCCCCTCCTGCATTGTCGCTGTGTGCTCCGGGCTGTCATTAGTGGGGCCGCCATCTTGCGACCAGGCCCGAGCCTCCTCCGGCTCCTGGTGCTGTTTGCCTCCAAAGAAGTTGATTTTGTCCGCTTTTGGTGCATTCTTCTTGCTCCTCTGCTGTGCCATCTCTCGTTTTCGTGCAGTTTTACCGCCGTGTTGCGCTGGATGGGGTCAGATTGCGACCCGTGATGCCGGAGCGAAAGGATCACACGTCCATTTCTCTCGGCGGTTAGCCACGCCCCCTTAAAATCACACAATGTTTTAACATTGCAAATTCAGCTTCTGGCAAGGTCATGTTACTCTAACCAGCGCAAGCTCGGAACCCTCACAGGTCACGCCAAAACAGCTGTAGGGAACAGTGCACGAAGGGATATATGCATATTTCTTCTTTTTAGTAACACAAACTATTAGACTTAATTATTCTATCATCATTCCCCCTGAACCCAAATTAGAACAGCTGGAACAGGATATCTTGATGAGCGATCCAAAATAATGCCCATTATTTGTGACATTTTTAGGCCACTCAATATATTGCCACATCTTCTTGATTTGTAACACAGGCTTAGTCCATATATTCTAGTTCCAAACCTTTGCATGGCCCAGTTAATAAAATAATGACCTCTAACTCAAACGCTTTGTTACGGTACCGAAAGGAAAAACAAGGAATGACAAAAAGCAGATAAACAGAACTTCATATTATTATGCTTTTATTAACCCCTTAAGGACCGAGGACGGTTCAGGACCGTCATTGGCATTTTTGCCTTGCCGACCGATGACGGTCCTGAACCGTCCTAACGGTCTGGGGGTACTTACCTGATCGCCGTCGTTCCCCCGGCGGCGATCAGTGTTCCTCCGGTTGTGGGGAGACTGCCTGCAGCCCAGACAGTCTCCCCACGGCAGATTAGGACCCCTGTGGCCATGTGATCGCTTAACACAGCGATCACATGGTCACAATAGGTGTCCATGTGTCTGCCTGCAGGGGACTGTCTGTGCTGACAGGCAGTCTCCCTGCTAGTGTAAAATAAAAAAAATAAAGTTAGTGTTAATAAAAATAAATAAAATGTCATACTAAGTGTATTTTTATATTAATATGTACTTATATTAATATAAAAATACACTTATAATTAAATTACACACGTATATATATAATATATATAATAACTATATATATTGTATATATATATTATTATAAAATATAAATAATAAGTAATTTAAATTAAATAAAATTTTTTAAATAATAATAAAAATTTAAAAAAAATTATATAGCTATATGAAATTTTATTCTAACTGTATTTTAAAATTAATATATATATATTTATATCAAAATACACTTAGAATGAATTTGTATATATATCTATGTATATAAAAATAAATAAAAATAATAAGAAATATACATACGTCCATATACAAAATTACATAAATAATTATATAAATATACACGTAGACTTCAAATATATAAATATGCATATATATTTAAATTCTACGTGCGTATTTATGTAATATTTTTACATAATTCAGTAATTTTATTGATTGCAATTTGAGGGACCTGCCTGCCAACCCAGGCCGAAATTCCAGAGAATTTAATTTGCTAGCACTGTATTTTACCCTGTAACGTTCTACGACACCCTAAAACCTGTACATGGGGGGTACTGTTTTACTCGGGAGACTTCGCTGAACACAAATATTAGTGATTCACAACAGTAAAACATATCACAGCGATGATATTGTCAGTGAAAGTTACTTTTTTTGCATTTTTCACACACAAACAGCACTTTTACTGATGATATAATTGTTGTGATACGTTTTCCAGTTTTTAAACACTAATATTTGTGTTCAGCGATGTCTCCCGAGTAAAACAGTACCCCCCATGTACAGGTTTTATAGCATTTTTGAAAGTTACAAGGTCAAATATATGGGTCAAATATTTTTACATTGAAAATGGCCAGGTTGGTTACGTTGCCTTTGAGAGCGTATGGTAGCCCAGGAATGAGAATTACCCCCATGATGGCATACCATTTGCAAAAGAAGACAACCCAAGGTATTGCAAATGGGGTATGTCCAGTCTTTTTTAGTAACCACTTGGTCACAAACACTGGCCAAAATTAGCGTTCAATTTAGTTTTTTTACTTTTTTCACACACAAACAAATATGAATGCTTACTTTGGCCAGTGTTTTCGACTAAGTGGCTACTAAAAAAGACTGGACATACCCCATATTGAATACCCTGGGTTGTCTACTTTAAAAAAAATATGTACATGTGGGGTGTTATTCAGAGATTTATGACAGATAATAGTGTTACAATGTCACTATTGATAAATTTTAAAATGTATGTTTTGAAACCGCAATATCCTACTTGTACCTATAGCCCTATAACATGCAAAAAAAAGCAAAAAAGCACGTAAACACTAGGTATTTGTAAACTCAGGACAAAATTTTGAATCTATTTAGCAGTTTTTTTCATTCGCTTTTGTAGATGAGTAAAAGATTTTTCAAGTAAAAGTCAAAAAACATGTATTTTTTTCAATTTTTCATCATATTTTTTTATTTTTTTTAAATTAAAATACATGAGATTATATAAATAATGGTATGTAAAGAAAGCCCCTTTTGTCCTGAAAAAAACAATATATAATTTGTATGGGAACAGTAAATGAGAAAGCGGAAAATTACAGCCAAACACAAACACCACAAAAGTGTAAAAATATTCCTGGTCGCAAATGTACAACATCGCAAAAACAGTCCAGTCCTTAAGGGGTTAACAAAGCTTGAAAGATCCACAGAAAGGAACCTTGTGCTTTGTATTTTACCTTCCAATTGGTCACAGGAAGTAAGAACAAAAGACATAACACATTTGTAAATGTAGACTAAAACACAACCCGGTGACTCTCTGTTCCACAATTACTACTCACCAATGTTGTCCTTGAGTAGGCACAGGACATAGGGAAAGGGAGTGTTCATGCACCTAGTAGGTAGTCTCTGTGCAGTGATAGCCTTTCAAAGCACAGTATTTATGTATAATGTTGGTAAGATGCAACTCAATATTACGTCCTCCAGGCATTATCAGCCAACACTCTGTGTGGGAATGAACTGGAGCTGTAAAAGCCAGATTTGCCACTGCTTCAGGCAGAGACATTCTGCTCTCTTCCAGTCCAAGAGGGGCTGACTGTATAAGGATAGAGTGTGTGACAACTTTGTTTTTAACATCAAAGCCCTTTTTGGTTAATGGAAATTAACAATTTGTTTTTTGTCTTTTGTAATGATTATTTAAATTTTTTCCATTTGTTATATATTTACAACTTTATCTACTTTTAAGATCCTCCTATAAAAGCTGGAAGCAGAGCTGGTGGTTTTGAGCCCTGTTGTTTTATGTACATTGTGCGCCATGATGAAGATCTCTATTCGCCAGTTCTTCGTAAGCTCTACAATGAATCACACGGCATCTTTGTGGGTCTGCAGAAGATTGATGAGGAATCCAGCAAGTCTCGAAAAGCACAGTATGTCTGTGATATGTATTTGATGGGTGGGGTACATATTACAATGAAGAAGGGGTCCATGGCACTAAGAGGACTAGTATTACTGTAAATATTTGGTTGGTTTCAAGGTTAGCAAGTAATAAAGAAATATCAGTTTAGTCTGACTGCTTTTGAATAGTTACCTATTCCTTACCAGAACACATTGGATTTTCTACTTTTGTGGCTGGGAAGGTATCATGTGGACTATTTGTTAGATTCAAAGCACCTACTTTGTAAACAAAGGCCAAGAAACTTTTAAAAAAAATGCAAATTATATCCCTAGTTCAGAACTCTGGTGCTTGTTGTCTGTTTTGTTTGTGGATTTTTTATTTTTAATTTTTTATTGGCGGACTGAAAATCTTTTTTTATTTGTTTTTGTGTGTGTTCTCAGTCAATCTCAGCCAATGAGCTAACCTCTGTTCTGCAATGTCTGTCTCCAGGTGAGATAGTGACCAATGCCCAGTGGACCCCAGGTATATTAGTAGTAGTTGTTTGACTACTTAAGAGTTGTTGTTTTTTTTTAGTTGTTTTGTTCCATATTAGGTTATCTGTCCAGTAAGGAGGCTACAATAGCCATTTGTACATTACTGCGGCTAAAATTAAGAGTAAACAAACGTATCATAAGTAAAAATTCTTCTTCTTTTTTTTTTTTTTTAAATCAGGTTTATAGGAGTGAGTAAGAATTATCGCTCAGTACTCCAGGCTTGTATACACGAGATGCACCAACTAACTGGTGAGTAGAAGATTATGCTGATTGTAAATGCTTATTGTAATTATAAACGGCTATCAAACACCTAAAAAAGACAATACTGCCCTTTAAACCCCAAAATACAATCCTACGAGTGTATTAACTAAAGTGATACTTGTCAGCAATGTTAAGTGAATTTCAATTCTGAGTACAAAGTAGCCGAACTTGAAGCATAGCTGACATGGATAATTTGGCAGTTTGACTACTTTGGCCTCTCTTGCCGGCCTCCATGCCTCGTAAATTTTTATTTGAACGGCATCCCAGAATGCCTCTGTTCCTGGACCTCCTTGTTTGTTGCTCTGTTCAATCTCTTCTGGACAGTTACAATTCTGTTTTGTATATGAAATTCCTCTGTTGCTTGAGTGAATCTCCTGCACATATTACTCCTCTCCATATATGTTTTATTCCCTATTAGTTTCTACACGTGATGTTGCAGAAAGTAACAAGTACTCTTTCCAGGTGGGTAAATTGGATACTCTGAGTGGGTGATGTGTAATAACATATTATATACCGACCTCATTACCCCTTACAATGTGTTTAAACTGAAGTATGTTATTTTCCTTAGGTTTCCATACTATCTGCCATGGAGCTGACCTGGAACCTCTGTGAGATACTCTTCATTGAAGCAGCATCAGGTGAGAGATTGAAGGACTTGAGGTTAAACCAAAAGTCCTTGTGTATGTTACGGACTGTCAGAGAGCAGTTATGTAGACACAGGCTTGTTTTGACATAAAACAGACAATTTTAAAAAATGCATTACTGACATTTATAAATCGCCAACATATTCAGCAACGCTGTACAATTGTGAAAACAATACAGTATAAACAGACCGCTACAAAAGGTAGATGACCCTGCCCGTAAGCTTATAATCTAGGTAGGAACCAACCAAGCCAAAAGGATAGTTTAGTTTCCAGGAACGAGTTTCCATTAAAGAGAGGTTCAGACATATAGAGATATTTTTGCTAGGGGTACCACACCTATCTCAAGTTTAATTAGTCGCTGTAACGGAAACCGCTGGCACCCCGACCGGGTACCTTCTGTTGATGGATGCTCCTAGTGCTTTCCGAGGACTCCAAGCACTCTGCCAGACACCATAACCACTATAGACTCCCACGAACCGCCGCAGCTTGGTTGGGGTCTCGCCGTCTCCACCCACTCTGGACCCAAGACCAGGATCCAGCTTCCAGAGAGCAGGAACAAGCTCTTAGCCGAGCTTAGTGATTATACCCTGTGGAGTATAGTGATTATAGCAATCCCCAGAGTGTAGTTCTCCAATCCCCCAAACATGAGCCGAAACTTCATGAAGGTACAAGATGATCTGCTTTAATTGGCACCAAAGAGCCTTCTTTTATGCAGTTTTTCCTTACATAGGACCACCCACAGGGTTTTACAGAACCAATAACACACGTACGTTACAGAAAACACTCCCAGCAATTATACACAAAATCCTCCCCTCTGCCTGTGATATAATTATGGTACACAATGGGTAACATAATTATCAAAGACAGGAAAAATAGTTTTTATACATATACTTTAACTTTAAAAATAGTTAAATCTTCATAAAAACATATTCAAACTCAGCACACTTTAATTATAAATATATCCAAAATTCAGACAAATCCATCCAGTAGATAAAAAGTTAGACGGAAGTCCTTTACGACCGACCGCAAGCACATTTTCATGCCCAAAACAGTTCCATAGATTTGGGCTGTGCGGTCGGTCTATTTCATGCAGAAAAATGACTGAGGCCGTTCGTGCATTTGGCTCGGTATAACAGTGAGTTCAAACTGCCGAACGGGTCTCTGCAGCTGAAAACTGAGTGTAGGAGAAGGTAAGGGTCAGCGGTGTTCGTTGAAATGTGTAGCCGATTTCAGTTCCATGAATTTTGCTACACATACCGCTGACCTCGTTCGAATGAACAAAGATAGACGCTGCCGCATGTTTGTTTGCACGAACTGCAGCCACCCAGTGGTCGGCAATTTACCTACAGCAGGCTCCCAGCCTGGGAGGTAAATTGCCTGCACACTTCCACTTCTGGGTGGTCCGTCTGTGTGGTACTTGGTTCAGTAAGCCCCATTTACTGAACCAAGTAAATAATAGCCTTAAACAAAGGAATTTAACCAAGTCTGGGGACACTGGGAACACCGTCTTAAAGGGGCACTGTCACACAAAGTCTCAATATATCCCCAGATGGTTCTTAAAGGGCCAGCATGGTCCAATAAAAGTCCATAAACCACAATGCAGTTCTTAAAGGGCCAGCAGCACAATATAAATCCATTAGCCCAAATAATGTTTGTAAAGTGCCATACAACCCAGGGCCATAGTCATGAGGCAGGAGGCTGGCACTCAGGCTCCTCCAACAGCCAGGGGCGAAGGGCAACTTGTCACCTAAAAATCCAGTGACAAAGGGCATTTCGTCACAGTCGCCTCACCTCTAACCTGGTTTCATGGGTCAGTTTGAGCACCATAAGAGATTTGCATTGCTGCAAAGTATGTGGCACTTTCAGTTTCCTGAGCCCAATTCCATTTATAGGAATAACTTTTAGTGATGATGGCTGCCAGTCAGATAACTAGACCACTTGGCTTTGGATTGCTTTAGATTAATTTTGTCCATATTTTAAATGCTGTGTCCATGCACACATTAGGGAAGCCTATCTCCTCTCTGGAGAGAGCCGAGTCATGGACTGTGTGCGCACTGTCTGGGACTGTGCTGATTGCAAAACACATTCTGGTCCAGTAAACATACATTTGTATATGGAGATGGGAGAACATGGTTGGTTTGAACATCGAGCGAGTCCAGTAACTCCCTACATTATAATTGTCTAATGTATCGAGAACTTAAGTACGAATACAAGCAGGGTGCATTGTGATGCAATGTAACACTTAATATTTTGTTTTAGCCGGTCCCCTGTTAATACTCCTACTTGACTGGGTGCGTCTCCATGTTTGTGAGGTGGACAGTCTTGCCCAAGAAGTGCTTGAAAGTCAAACTCCCACACAACACGACAGATTTTGGGATGCGGTGAGTGTTGAATGCTCATCAACCTCACACCTTTTTTTTTTTTTTTTTGTCCTTTTCTGTCTTTCTGTTGTCATTCTCTACAGACTCAAGCATTTTAGAGCCTAGGCAATAGGCAATTACTGTCAATATCTTCGATTTCTGAGTATAGCCTCTAGCCCTGTTACAAACCCCTAGCTATCAGTCAGCATGTTGTGTACAAGTTCTGATAAACACTGTACACCATCTCATTTTCAGATCACTGGCTGTGTCCTGCAGGGAAGAATGGATGAAGCACGGCAGTTACTGTCCAAAGAAACATCTTCCAACGTGAACTCCCGGAGCATGTGCCGTATCCTGGACGACCTCTTGAAAAAGATGCCCATGCTGAGTGTATGCAGATAAATCTTATTAATAATGCTATACTTGCATTAATGCTTTTGATATATTTCAAAATACAACCCTGTAGAGGGACATTCAAGTTAAAATAAAAAGGGGGAGGGTGAATGGTGGTCAGCATGACACTACCTATAACTATCATCACGTATATTGTGTGGGACATGTGTACTAAACAATTGAGCAAACCATCTGCTTCTCAGCCATTATTACCCCATCCCTTGACTATCGGGATGGGTTATTACAAGAATGAGAATAAGATGATTCAGCCTCTGTTATCCTCTTAGCCTCTCCACAGTGACCATCAATTGTGTAAATGGAACTATCGACTGGAAACGGAAATATCGCCTGGAAAGCTATGACAACCTATTAGTGATAGGATGGGTTCTGTAATACCAGGAATATTATGCCAGAAGTACCAGTTGTACTGTGCACATATCTGGGCAGGTTGAAATCAAGGAGACGTTTTTTGTCTATCTGGCCATTGAATGCCAAATCTCAGCAGTAATTGATAATGTGATCAGTTTTGCTAGTCTAGACTGAGCATTAGGAATTTAGTGAGTTAACCGGTCAGCTTTTTAAAAATAAAAAAAAAAACATATATTTTTTTAAATGCTCTACCTTATTATTTTTTATTTTTTTCTCCTTACCTTTGCAGTCCTCAACAGCACAGACTCTAACAGAATTTGAACTTAAGTGGCAGCATTGGCGTGAAGAATGTACACATCACCTGCAGTGCGGGACCTTCTCCTCCAGCCAGGACATGGAATCTATCTGCAAGGTAACAGTGACTTCATAAAATACCTGGTTATTAGCCCCACTAGGCTGGATTAAATTGTGACACCTATGGCTTATGTCCACAGATTCTTTTGGGCGATGAAGAGACTTTACTGGAAAGGAGGGAACTTATGACAACCTGGTATCACTACCTTGTGTCACATCTGCTCTTTACACATCCAACAGTGAAACCCACAGAACTGCATTCCTATGCACAGGTAAAATATGGATGGTGCTCGTTTTTTTTTTTTTTGCACATTGATAGTGTGATTGTATTTCTCCTGCAGAATGTCATTATTTATTCAATACAACAGTCTAAATCGGGGACTCTCAAGAGTTTACTTAGCAGTGAATTTAAAAAACAAACAAACCACAAACTGCAGCTGTTGCAGAGCGTTTAAGATTACAGTGGACTATTATCAAATTACATTATTACAGGTGCATTCCCATCCTACAGACAACTTAAGCTTATTTTATTTGTTTTGGATAGCCTAAAATAAAGGTCCTCAGCACTCAGACGATACGTATTGGTGGTTTACTCAGCCATCAAAGTAATAAACCACTTGTATGTATTGCTGAGTCCTGAGGATCTTTATTTGATTTTGTTCATTATTGGGGTCTGGTTGATCAGAAACACTACCTTATATTGTCAATGGAGTATATTCGAAGCTTGGGCTTGTCACCAGTGGGGTACCTCAGGGATCTGTACTTGGACCCATTCTCTTTAATGTTTTTATTATTGATATCGCAGAAGGTCTTGATGGTAAGGTATGTCTTTTTGCTGATGATACTAAGATATGTAACAGGGTTTGATGTTCCAAGAGGGATAAGCCAAATGGCAAATGATTTAGGTAAACTAGAAAAATGGTCAGAGTTGTGGCAACTGACATTTAATGTGGATAAGTGCAAGATAATGCATCTTGGACGTAAAAACCCAAGGGCAGAGTACAGAATATTTGATAGAGTCCTAACCTCAACATCTGAGGAAAGGGATTTAGGGGTGATTATTTCTGATGACTTAAAGGTAGGCAGACAATGTAATAGAGTAGCAGGAAATGCTAGCAGAATGCTTGGTTGTATAGGGAGAGGTATTAGCAGTAGAAAGAGGGAAGTACTCATGCCATTGTGCAGAACACTGGTGAGACCTCACTTGGAGTATTGTACGCAGTACTGGAGACCGTATCTCCAGAAGGATATTGATACTTTAGAGAGAGTTCAGAGAAGGGCTACTAAACTGGTTCATGCATTGCAGGATAAAACTTACAAGGAAAGGTTAAAGGAACTTAACATGTATAGCTTGGAGGAAAGACGAGACCGGGGGGATATGATAGAAACATTTAAATACATAAAGTGAATCAACATGGTAAAGGAGGAGACTATATTTAAAAGAAGAACTACCACAACAAGAGGACATAGTCTTAAATTAGAGGGACAAAGGTTTAAAAATAATATCCGGAAGTATTACTTTACTGAGAGGGTAGTGGGTGCATGGAATAGGCTTCCAGCTGAAATGGTAGAGGTTAACACAGTAAAGGAGTTTAAGCATGCGTGGGATATGCATAAGGCTATCCTAACTATAAGATAAGGACAGGGACTAATGAAAGTATTTAAAAAAACAAAACATTGGGCTGACTAGATGGGCCGAATGGTTATCTGCCATCACGTTCTATGTTTCTTATAGCATTAGAACCAAAATGTGGATTACCACAATCGTGCCTACCAGCACTATGTCCTTAAGTGGCTTTGGCACAGGAGTGTCATGGCTCTGTCTTACCTTCAGGAGTTTAACTGTTCTGCCATGATTTACACCAGAAGTTGGCGTTCCAAGGCTTGGCATCTCTGCTTACTTACTCGTTGTGCTGCAGTATGAGGAAGATTTAGCTGGGTGGCCATGGACTGAGAGTATCAGCCCTAGCCATAACTTTCCTGGCTGTGACTCGGCCAACACGGGAAAAATGGTTTCATTTTCAGTCAGCCCTTACAGAATAGTGTGTTTACAGCTTTGGGCACCAATTTTAAAAAAATTCGATATCAGAGCTAGGAAAGGTGCAGAGATGAGCTACAAAATTAATAAGGGGAATGGAAACTTTTGGAAAGGCGAGAAAAACTGCATTTGTGTTTTTTTTGTTTTTTTTTTTATATAAAAGGCATCTCAGAAAGCATATGATAGCACTGTACAAATAAATACAGGTTTAGTACAACAGCTTTGTGCTAACATGTTCTTTAGCAGTAATATACAAAAGGCAAGTCACCCATTGAGACTGGAAGAAAGGTGATTTCACTTACACCAGAGTGAAGGGTTCTTTACAGTAAAAACAATATAAAGATGTGGAATCAAAATAAGTTGTGTTAGATTCTATATATAATTAAAAAAATGGCAAATGGCCTGGATATGTATTATTTTTATTTTTTGCAAAAACTGGATATTCAAGGATTTGTGTTTTGTTGGTCCAAGGAGAGATGCCATTATGGAATCAAAGGATTTTTTTATTTTTTTATTTCACTTTCTGTGGCAAATTGGAAATTGCTTCATTTGAGGATGGGGTGCAAACAACATAAAGTAATGGGTTTTTAAAGCTTGAACTTTGAGTGTTTGTTCAGCTTAGGTTAGTGTGTTACTATCTCCTTCTCTGTTAATTGAACTTTCATCAAACACAGTGAGCTACTGTAGGCTCTAGCAGTCTAACAAAACAGGAGATAAAATGAAACACTTTTTGTGTAATAAAGGAAGTTTAAAAAAATAAAATATATATATATATATCTTTTTGGGGAAGTGTGTAGGGCAACTATATGAGTCTCAGCCAATGGAGTTGTCAATAGGGCTGCATAAACAAAGTGATTAAACTCCTATAAATGGCAGATAATTGAACAGTTGTTTTATGGATAAAAATATAGCAGATAAATCTTATTAATAGGGCTATACTCCCATTAAAGCTTTTGATATTTCAAATTACAACTCTACAGAGTGACAGTCAAGTTAAAATTTTAAAAAAAAAGTGGGTGGTATCAGCATGATACTCCCCTATAGCTATCACCATGTTTGTGTTGGGCATGTGTACTAAAAAATTGAGCAAACCAGCTGCTTCTCAACCATTAATACCCCATCCCTTGACTATCGGGATGAGTTATTAGAATGAGAATAAGGAGGTTCAGCCTTTGTTATCCTCTTTGCCTCTCCAGCAGTGGGAGCAGTGACCAGCAATTGTGTAAATGGAACTATATATATATATATATATATATATATATATATATATATATATATATCTCAAAACCGCTTCATTAAGCTAAAGTTGTTTTGGTGCTTAGTTTGACCTTTAAAAGATACATTTTTGGTGAGGCGGAGTCTGACTGCCAAAGCGGACGGTCGCACATGTCTGGAGCTCCGGGCCGCAAAGCTGAAAAAACCCTATTTTCTGATACCCAGACGGGACCAACAGGGCCCGACAGTTCCCCCAGGTGCCCTGAACCCAGATGGGGAAAAAAACAAAAAAAGCGAGACAAGAAGCGCCCCGAACGGGCATGAACATAGGAGAGATGTGGCGGCAGGCTCGTGGCGCACAAGGGCCTGGGATGGCGGCCATTGCTGGGCATTGCTCAGACCTCTCGGACGACTTCTCTTGTGGAACCGATGAGGGCTACACACCTGCTACGGCGCTTCCCCCGCCGCGGATCCCGACAGCACAGCCGGACACCGCTCCTGTGACGGCCGCACTCTTGAAAGAACTGCTGGCGGATTTACAAAAGAACCTCCAGGCAGACATGGCCACAATACGCCAAGACTTGAAAGGCCTGACTGGCAGGATAGGAGCCTTGGAAACCACCTCACTCTCAGCCAAACAGCAGATCACCACCCTCCAGCAGGAGGTCAGAGACCTGCGAACACTGAACGGCTCCTATGAAAGGCGCTTTGCAGCCCTTGAAGACTCCCGCCGTCGGAATAACATAAAGGTCAGGGGGGTCCCCGACAACGTACCCGAAGCGGAGCTCCCGCACGTGGTAAGGAGACTACTTGCGGCCCTGCTCACACCCAAACTGTCCAAAGCATTAGAGATAGAGGGCATATTCAGGGTGCCCAAACCTGCCCAGGCACCAACCTCTGCCACGAGGGACGTGATCGTACAATTCGTTAAAGGGAGAGACAAAGCAACCCTCCTAAATGCACTACGCGGCAACTCACCTCACTCCTTCGAAGGTATGGACCTAACCTTTTATGCGGATTTGTGCAGCAGCACCTTGGCATGGCGTCGGGAGCTGCGGCCGCTTACTATCCTCCTACAGAAGCATAACCTTAACTACAGATGGCGACCCTCACGTGCCCTGTCAGTCGCCCATGGGACTACAACTCACATCATCCGAGACCTCCAAGAAGCCAAAACGCTCCTGCAGAAACTGGGCATTCCCCAACACCTCCTACCCACCGAAGCACCGGAGGCAGCACAGCGGCCAACCCACGGATGGAATCCGGAAACTACGGCGGAATTTGTACCCAGACAGGCCGCCCAGGGCTTACAGGACACTACCAAGACCTGACTTTATGGGAGACAGCCTATCATAGGCCCAGTACTGGACCCACACACTCTGGCATCCCGATCCACACAAGGCCCTTAAACCCAGATACCCACTCACAAGCTGAGCATACACCGCTTATTAACCTCCCTTAGATTGGTGGAAGGTACCCGCCACGGTCCCCCCCCCCCTCAGGAATATAATTTATTTATTTTTCTCCTCCCCGTTCATACTATATACATATATAGTCTCCCCCGTAGGTATGCAACACCGCTCCTACTACCGGCAACTCCAATCCAGCACAACACCTTGCACAACAGCATCCACACAGGGGAATTGCTCGCAGTGCACTCTCACTTTTCTTTTCCCGCTCCATTCTATATGTGCAACGAGTGACAGGGACCTAGCAGGGTTACCGGGCCCGGTGGCTTTCTCAGCTACGAGTCACCACTCTTTATCTTCAGGGGATTTATGGGCCCTATCCCTAACATGATCACATAACTTACACTATGTCAGCAATTTATTTGGGTAATTACAGTATAGCCTGATACAGTTAGCTATGAGATCGAAGCAGCTATTAGACCACATACTATTACTTACCTAACCAATGCCTACCTATAAAAATTGTACATAATCCTGCAGCCATAATACGTTTTGACATGGCATTCGCTTTTTGGTATTTGTCATATTGCCTGTGACCTTTCATATTTACTCTTGTGCCCTATATCAATGAAGGCATATTGTGGTTCATCTCTCTAACAATACCAGTCTACTTAGCTTGCCTAAGCTACCCTCTGCGGGACTTCCTAGTCCATGAACATAGTAACGTAAGCTTGAACAACTAACCTGCAATGTTCTTTAACACCATTATTGCCTATCCTACGCTAATACAGTTTCTACTGTTTAACAACAATCAACCTAGATATAACTCGTTAAGTGTTTCAAAAATTTTTAAAAAATGTGCAAAGTTTTTTTCCACTGCCTAATTAATGTAAACCTTTGTTTAACTCTGCATACCCTGGCTATGGTGGCACGGTACGCTTTATGTGAAATTCCATGCACAAATAAAATAAAGAATTCAAAAAAAAAAAAAAGATACATTTTTAAACAGAGGCTTGATTGTCAGTATAATAGAGAAGAGAAACGAATAATGTAAGGTTTTCTTATTACATAAATTTTAGAAATGACTCCTAAAATGTTGTTGGATGTGTTTTGCTGCACTTAGAGCGCTATCTATCATGCAGATCAGGTGCTACTCTGCAGCAAAATGCAGCTCGATAAGATATATTCTGTTGCTTTGTGTACTGATTGCTCCCGATTTAGCACTCAGCCCCTGGGTATCACTTGTTTTTGATTCAATCAAGTCATAAACTAGAATAATAGAACAGTCTTCATTAGTGAGGGTGTTTATTGATACACTTCTCAGTATTTCTAGTAGAGGATACACACAGAATGGAACTTTGGATATTTTGGTCCGACAAATGCACAGCGTATTGTAACCAAGCCTTTTTTCCAATGTTTCAGTCCAGCCTTAACATATTTTTATCAGGAGAGAGCACCGCAGAGCCCCTCGACAACATCCTATTGGCTGCATTTGAGCTTGACATTCACCAGGTCATTAAGGAGTTCAGGCAAGTTTGTGGATTTTTTTATTAATGTTGAAGCACTAGCTCTAGTTTGCTTTGTATAACTTGAGCTTTCTTTTGTCTCATGTTGGTATAATCCATCTATCTACTGTATTTTTTTTCCTGTTGTGATGTGTTTTTCCACTTCTTGTTCTCTTGTTTTCACAGCATTGTCTCCAGTAACTGGTGGTTTGTGGCTCACCTGACTGACCTGCTAGATCACTGCCAGCTCTTCCAGTCACACAGCTTATAGTACGTGTCTTGGGTAACATTAAAATGTGGCTCAAGTGCTTTTCACATCTCCCTAGAGTGCAGTTTGTTTAATCGAGTGTAGTGTCAAGCGAATAGCTTAGCTGGCCATGCATTGGATCCTATATTATATTATCAATTTTTTTTTAATGTATTTATTTTGTTATGTGGGAGCTGCATCCAGTTAATCTTGGTGTGTATATATATATGTATGTGTGTATATGGAGTCCTGATGAAAGCTCCATGGGGAGCTGAAACGTTGACATCGTTTTTGGAATAAAAGAAAATTTAAGATTGGAAATTCCTAGAGTGCCGGTATTTTTTTTTGGATATGTTACTATAGCGACCAGAGCACCAGATATCATTTTTTTTCGTTTGGTTGGAGTGCTGGAATTTGTTCTATTTTTGTATGTGTGTGTGTAATATAATCTACCATGTAATCTAGACGGCTACCCGTGTGATAACTAAGCCTCGGGCACATTAGACCCACCTGCCAATAGAGTATAGCGTACTTTACCCCACTCTGGCCCACGACAGCTGCCTAACCTGATAGCTCTAATCTAGTGCGCGTCAGAGCAAAACTAGCAAATAGTCATGTATAGCAGACCCTGTATAGCCTTACCTCACTAAGCACAGTGTCCTGTTAAATGCAAGTGTTACAAGCTGATTACTCTGTGGATACCCTACACTCGACTGTACCTACCACTCATATTTACACCGCACCTACTTGTTTGAACTGCGTAGTACTACACTGTTAAACTGTACATACCTAAAAAAAAAAAAAAAAAGAGGCCGTTATAATGAGAAGTTCATGCAATATTTTTTCTATCTGTTATGCACAACGTATGTTTTATTTATGCATTAACTCCTTGCTTTCTTTTCTGTACTGATTCATCATATGCCTCAATAAAAACAAAGATTGACAAAATATAAATAAATTAGACCACAATAGTTTGATTTAGCAAGTCAACATTGTATTGGACACACAGAAATCCTTAAATCTCTGTAAAAATACCAACAAATAGAAAGTTAGAGGCACAGGTAATTGCAGTACCTAAAGGGTTAAATGATACAGTTTCTCCTGAGCTGCAGCTCCTCTCTCACTGTAATTCCAGCAGTGAAAATCAGATAAACATAGAAAAACATAATGGGTTTGCACAAAATGTGCTACCAGGCATTTATTTGAAGAACAAGCAAACGTTTCGGGTGCAAGCCCTTTTCCAATGTCAGTAACAACACTCTTCTCTACAAGAAGCATTTGTTTTGTCAATGTCCAGTAGTAACAAAGAAATATTTGTTCAAATTTTAGTATATGCATATTTTTATTTATGTCAATGGTTATACGCATTCCAAAACATGCATTTTTGGACATTACCATTTAATATCAGATCATTTAATGTAATCCAAGGCAACTTTTATTGTCAGATCTGATTTTTAATATCAGATTTCCAATTCACTGTGTGGCAGGCAAGGTTTTAACATACGCAGTACTTTTGTGAGCGATGTCGGTTTATTTGAACTGGTTACTTCATTCCAGAGGGATTGAGTATCTCTCCGGCACTGCATTTAAAGGGACCATCTCGTCATAACCGTTACATTGCTAGCTGACATTTTTCATCCAATGAATTCCATTCAAAGTTAGACGGGATTTATATTTTTAAAGTGGTAGGGAAACGTTCGCTTTAGTGATAACTGTGAAGAGGGGAGAGATTGCAGGTGCCGGTGGAACTCGAGTAAGTATCAAACTGTTTGGATAATTTCACTCTTAACTGTGAGATGGCCGTGTTGAAAGTTATGAAATAATTTTGAATAGTTTGCATGGTGTCTGGCTCATGATAACCAGCTGTCCTTATACTGTTTACTTTATAGTTTTGGGTCAAACATGAGAGAGTTTCTTCTGCTTGAATATGCGTCTGGACTCTTCTCCCATCACAGGTAACCTTTATTGTCTTGAAATAATTTCTTGCACTTTCAATCTGTGTCTCTCTTTATGTTCTTTGCACCATTTGTTTATATATTTATTTCCCAATAGCCTTTGGCAACTAGGAGTTAGCTATTTTGACTACTGTCCTGAGCAAGGACGTGCGTACCTTGAGCTTCACATAGAAAGAATCCCTCTTACTACTGAGAAAAAAGCTCTGAAGGTCCTGCAGATCTGTGAGAAAAGACAGATGACTGAACAAGGTGAGATAAATGTAATGTCCTTTTAACAATCTAAGTACTTTCATTACCAGTCATTTATGTAAAGGGACACTAAAAGTACCATAAGCACTACAGCCCATTGTAACCATGGTACAGGGAGCCTACTGACACCAGCCCATATTTCTTTGAGTGTTTTGACACAATCTGATGTTACCCCAGACGCAACGGCTCACAATATTGCTACTTCCTAGTTACCCATGCTCATTGGCAGTGCCAGTTTGGTCCAGATTTGGAGAGAATTCATTGACTGTGTGAATGATGCCCAAATTTGGCCATTAGCCCCTGGGAGTGCTTCAGTTTGTGTCAAAGTGCTCAAATCGTTTGATGCTGAACTGGGAAATGGTCACCACATGGGGGTTTATGGTGCTTAACGTGCCCATTAAACTTTGGTGTTTTGCGAGTGTCTGCCTGCCATTAGGTGTCCTATTTTGACTGGCTTTTGCAAGTCAAGTTATTTATGATATTAAGTATATCTTTTATTAATAATTAAGTCCGCAGTATCTGCAAGACATTGGCAATGAAGGCCCTGCGCAATGGCCGTTTGGGATCAGCATTATCGTGGAGTATTCGAGCCAAAGATGCAGCTTTTGCAACACTCATATCAGACAGGTGAGTCTGGGTGCTGAATTACATATCAGTCCGGTGAGATTGGGTGGAGTCCCCCGTTGGTGATATTTAAATCGAAACTCTATATCCAAAAATGCATTATTAAAGGAACACTCAAAAAACTTGGCTTGCAGAAGAGTGGTGTGTTGTGAACAGTGTCCTTGCCCAGAGCACCTGCCTTGAGCTGCATTGGGAAGTCTGTGTGGACAGCCACATAAAGTATGCGCAGGGTTAGAAGGGGAGGGCTTGCAAAGGCTTCAGAGAAGACATCTGTAGCTTTCAAACACCATAACTATTTCCATACGATGCAGCGGTTATGTTGCTTAGAGTGATACAATCTGTATTTCCATTGCAGGTTCCTAAACGATTATTGTGAGCGTGGGAAATTCTCAGACTTGGACCTGCTTGACAACCTGGGTCCTACCATGCTGCTCAGCGACCGTCTCACATTCCTAGGTTAGTGCATTAACTGTGGCAATGGCACATTTTCGATTAAGATGCTTATCTTGGCTGCTGTTTTCTTACTGTCCTTTCCATTGACACTCATTTTGATCCTAGGAAAGTACAGGGAGTTTCATAGGATGTACAATGAGCAGCAGTTTACAGAAGCAGCTGGTTTGCTGCTCTCTCTCTTGACGGCTAACATAGCACCAAGTTTCTTCAGGCTCACTCTTCTGCTGGACGCCCTGCCGCTCCTTGAACAGAACGAGGTGAGCTAGACGCACAACTCATTACTGTAAAAAGGCAATGCATTGATCACTCTCTAAACTCTATGAAATGGCTAATCCTGCTAACATGATTTGCAATCTCATTTTACTTTAAAAGGTGATCTTCTCTTCTAAGCAAACCTATGCATTAATGAAATGCTTGGAAGACCGGATGACGGTGAAACAAGAATTGACACAGGAGCCAACATCACAGGTAAACAAAACATTCTAAGATTTCAGTGGCTAACCTATCGGTGCAGATCTGTATTTACAGTTTGTTCTTTAATACATTTTGGTTGGAAGTATAGGGTAATGGATGTAGATTGGTTCACCCATGGAGCAATAAGTGTTAATGGATTATAAAGGAATAGGTGGTGGGCAGTACTGCATCAATGGGTATGACAAAATTGGATAAAAGAAATATGGTAAAATACCCACACCTAATGGTGTCTTTTATTGAATGGACATTCCAGATTTGGAAATTGTAATCTATGTATATATATATTACATAATTTGAGTATATATTCCACCTGGTGCAGGGAGAATGAAGGGTCCCCATGTGAGGTGATGCCCTCAATGCATACTATGATATAGGCCAGGTATAGGCAACCGTCGGCACGCCAGATGTTTTGGACTACATCTCCCATGATGCTTTGCCAACATTATCTGGAGTGCCCGAAGGTTGCCTGTCTCTGACATAGGCAATTATAAACTGTGTTAATACACATTTTATATATTCTACTAAAGGAAGGATACCGTGGCCATTGTAAAAATGTGCTAATTGACTCTTCCTTTGAGCAGGGCTCAAAATTTCCTTTCCTCACCAGCCATTGGCAAGCAAAACTTCACTCCTGGTGAGTGTGCCACAGGCTCTCCAGGCTTGCAGTAGCAAATAACTTTTAAGACTGGCTAGTTGCGTATGACTTGTATAGTGAATGGATCTCAGTGGACACCTGTTTATGGCTTATTTTGGCATTCTATATTGCAGTACATAAGAATAAAATATCTGTTTGTAGACTGATTTTTGTCCCTTGAAGTCGGAGCAATATTGTCAATTATTTAATGGCCGCGTCATGCACATGATTGGTTCCAAAGTAAATCCTCCTGTAAAAGAACTGGGAAGACAGGGTTTGTTTTTTTTACTTTGAAAAGTATATAACATTAATAAACTTGGGCACATCTCACAGCTAGGGGCATTTCTTCAGCCTCACCTTCTGCAAGACCGCAAATTACCTCATTATTCCTGAGCCAAGAATTATTTCCACATCTTGGAAATGATGATTCGAACATGGTTATTCATAAAAACTTTACATAACTCTTGAGGACTGTAGCTTAGTTTGTCTGTGTTGCATGTTTGTTTTTTCCCTTCTATTTACGGATTATGATTAACTCTGTATCTTTAACTCTAGGAACTGAACATGGAGAATACTAAAGTGGAAATGTTGAGATTGGCTCTTGCACGAAACCTGGCACGCGCAATTGTGAAAGAGGCTATGCTAAAAGCATAGAACAAGGTTATTTTGAATACATTTATTTATAACTTTTTTTTATGTTCTGTTATTGTATTTTTATCCCCCCCCCCCTCACCCATTGAAGTTTGTCTATCTAGAAAGACATATTATTGCTGACACCATCATTCATTGTTAAACCAGTTAAAAACCATTATATGCGAGCCTCCAGTTACCATAACCATTTCAATGATACAAAGTGGTTATGGTGCCAAGAGCGTCCTTTTAATACTGGTGTGTGAATTTAGTCAAGAAGAATTGTTGGAGACAATGTAAATTACAAGGTTAAATGTTTATACTCCATTGGATTTTTTTTGTTACTTGAAAATTAATAATAAATACTTTTATGCATTATATATAATAATCTTGGTATATTCCAGAACAGTGCGTGGTTTTTTTTTTTTTTTTGGGTGGGCATAAAGCAGACCCGGTGACTATAAACACACTATCAATTCTTCATTTACGTCAATGAAGCTGTTGTTGCCTTTTTGTAGGTCTATAGTAAATTGATTACAGAAAGCATCATAAAGAGTGTGCACTGGAGTGGTTATGGTGCCAAAAGTCCCTTGGTAATATTTCACTTTAAGCTGTCCTACAATTTACAAACATCTTATGTGGTCCTTCTAGGCTGCAGTGTTAGCAGACTCAATACTGCCCAAAGTAGGTATGCTACTGCAGATATCTGAACTTGTGGTTCCTAAACCAGTCCTTGTGGCCCACCAACAGTCCAGGATTTATGTATTTCCCGGTTTTATCCCAGTGATACTGAACTGGACTGTTGGTGGGTCTCATATCCGTGAAGTCCGGCCCATAGGTGCCCAACACAGCCAGAATTATGTTAGTTTATTTACAACCACTACATAGTGCAAGGAGTCTCCTGGGGTCATTCAAAGGTAACCAGTTATTTAAAAAAAAAGTCAGACTGCTAGAGGAAGTGTAAAATCCCAGGAAGCACGAGCCAGAGGAGCCAGCTCAGGTGACCATTCTTGTCAGAGAAATGGCCAAATTTGATCCTAGAGGAAAGGACCCTTTCAGACACAAACCAATGTGAAGGCAATGATAAACTGAAAAACAAATCCTTTCTATCTATGAGAACACAGAAATCGATTTGTTAAATCTTGCAGTAGATGCAGCCAGTGAATGGTTTTTGCACTTGCCAGACTTACCCTTACTACGCAGAACACATGCCCTTGGGAAAACAAATTAAAAGTGAGTTTTGGAGCCAAGAGCATCCAGCCACGGAGCTAATGTTTTCTGTTTTGACATTTTCAGTACCAAAATGTTTCATGGAGAATGTATTCTGTAATTTGAAGGAACATGACTATATGAGGGAAGAGATAAAGGAGTCTCAAACTCCATGAAACTGAGGCATTTACTAGCCATTTTCCCACCATGGTAATTGAAATAAGCCAACACTTTGACTAACCAACTGAATGCAGGAAAGAAAGGAACATATGCTCCCAGTGTAGTGCCTGATCCAATAGATTAAACCATAAATCCCTGCTTCACAACACGTTAAAATAAACTGCATAGAAAGTTTTGATTTAAGAAGAATTAACAAAGAGTGTGCACAATTTATATAAATGTCTCCCCGTTTTGAATTCATTTCTGACAGACTTTTTCCATACCCCTTTACACATTATTTATATTGCGTGGATCCCTGTTAAGGAAGGAAGTAACACGCAATGCTTTATATGAGACAAAATATTTATTCAACATGCAAGCGCCAGCATTTAAAAGATACTCTCACTTCAGTTCTGCAGTTTGTGACAATACATTTTTACACAACATAAATTACAGGACTTGTCGGCCGCCCTTCCGTATTACTAACTCATTACTGAAGTCCACGTTAATATGAGGATTCCTCCCTCACCCCGTACACACACACACAACCATTATATCAATGTATTTTGCGAACATTCCGCTTGCATTCAATGGCCTTGTATTTGTTTAACCTCTATACTGTATTTTTTTTATTTATTTTTTACAGTTTTATGTTTGAATATAGCAATCCATTTATCTGCAACTCTAAAAGATTGTCTGGAATCTAGTTGGGGGTGAGGGAGGAGATTCAAGTTGAGTTTGGTCTAAAACGCTAGAGCACCAACTCTAAATGCAATGGGGTCCCTCAATTCTATGGACTGATGTGTGCCTTAAATTGCTAAACCTGCGGGTGTTTTCAGAATTAAACTGACATCGGATCATATTCACAGCATGAAAAAAAAATGGAGAGATTTCGAAAGTATTCCAAGAATTGCATGCTAGTAAAATAGACTTTATAAGCATTACAAAAATGGATGCTAAAAGTCCACACAGGAGTGTTCCTTCAAGATGGAACAATAGCACAACTGTACTCTTGATACCAGAACCACTTCAGCACTCTGTAGTGTTTATGGTGCTTGGAGTGTTCCTTTAATGGGGACCAAACTAGGAAAAAATAACACTGACATGGAAATAAGAACTACTGCTTATAATCCCCCGCCATTGGCTAGCCTAAAGACCGACAAAAGATAAAGTGTGCATAAACAGATAAAATACATAAAATCAGTTTAGATATAGAGGGACTTCTGGTCTTACCATGAGAAGAGGAATAGAGCTGTGTATCTGCACAGGACAGCATATTGGCACTGCATTTATTAAGTCTAATGAACAAGGCCGATAAAAGGAAGATGGTTGTAAGAATGTACAAGATACAATTAAGCACATCGGAAAGATATCTAAAGGCTGCATCTAGGAAACAATGACTTTTTTCACAACATTAATACAGAGGAACAATGCCCTCTACATACTATGCATGTTTATATGCTTATACACACACTTTTCTTTTTTTTGTTGTCTATTTTATGTAAGAAAAGCTCTGTAGAGCACGCAGACCTAAAGCCCTCTAACATCTTCTGAGTTGTGATTACAATTTGTCTCTTAGTGTGTTGGTCTTTTTAGACCGTGAATGTCGCAGTGTTTTGCCTGATCTATTTTCTAACACTGGAAAATATCATGGGATCTGAAGTCACAGAATATATCTTCTCTGCCTAGCCTAACATGGCCAAGAATCTCACAGTGTTTTAAACATCCTTTAGAATCCAGTTTCTTACAATGAATTATATCACAGAAATATAGCTTATCTGCCAAGCATATGAACATTGAACAGACAGGTCGACATGTTTTGTTCACCTCTTATGGAAGGGCTCATAACTACATGATGTCTAGATGCACACGTATTCCAAATTTAATAAATCCATAACTATTCTAATAATACTGTCTAGAATATAAAATTACAATGGCCATTAATCCTCTGACCACAAGTCATTACGTTGAGGCTGATCAAGAAAACTGCAGTTATAAAGTGGGTATGTTTAACTTTTTACCTATTCACTATCCACTCTTTGTCTGCCTCTAACCTCTGGCTCAGAAGGTCACAAAGAGTATATATGTGAAAATATTTAGGTTTTGTACATAAATAAATGCAGGGCTGAAATATCACAGGAGTCGGTCTGTCTCCTAAATATTTGTTGGGGGCCACAATGCAGTTCTTTGATTCAAATGTACTTACAAATTTGGAGTGGGTTAATTGTCATGAAAATGAAAGAATCTGCAAGACACAAAAAAAATAAAATAAAAAAAATAAAAGAGAGGAGGAGGGTCCACATTTTGACATGCCTGCTATACAGGTTGTACGCATCAGGAAATGGTCCACTCAAGAAAGTCAGATTAAAGTGCATTGAGGGTCTCTTATCTATTGGTTTGAGTTCAGTTTATCCTTCAAACAGACACAGTGCAGACAAGACGTGTAAACAATCTGAACTTCAAGGTGATGTCACCTCCGGTTCCTTGTCATGGGACTAGATTTACAACGGAATCTGGGTCATAGCTTCCCCCACTGATCAGGTTCTGGAAACTGGTCTACTTCGCCCACCTCCGTGTAGGACTCCTCCCCTAGCGTAAAAGACAGCTTGTACCGGAGACGGACTTTTTCCTAAAGTAGAAAAGAAAATATGAAGACGGTCACTAAAGTATAGTATATTACACAGTGCACTCCCATTAACCTTCACTACGTACAGGCCAAGAAATGTACAGATCACAAAATAGTGTATCTACAACAATGCAAAAGTGTAGCATTATTTTACTTATCTATGAAAGTACCAAGAGTTTGCAATTAGAGTTTTAAAAGTTAGGATTTTTTTTTAAATGAATCTTAGGACACTTAATTTCCTTATTACCCTCCATCTTCACACATTACCTTCAGAGGGTTTGCCAGCAGCATGACTTGTGTAATGGCCGCAGGAGGCTGAATGGGATTAAAAGGTAACATCTCTGTGCCAGACGGAGGTTGCAACTTCACCTTCATTGTCTGAAATTACAAATAACAAAAACTGTTACCCCTAGCAAAACTTGCACCAAGACAAGTTTCAGGTGGTTGACCTGCTCACTTTGGGTACAGCAGCCTGCAGGAGAATGTTCTGGATTGGCAAGGGCGCCGTGTTAAGCATAGATATTACTACCACCAGGACATCAGGGCGAGCGGGGGGACACTCCTTGGCAAAATGCAGCAGGATTCGGAATCCATTCTTGTCATACGCAGTGACAGGTAAGATGGTACCTACAGGGGTAGCAGCATATATTAGTATTTGGGCTTATTAATATTATTGACCACAATATTAGTAAGATTAGAGAATGTGTATCAAGACTACAATTATACTTCCGTTAAAGTCTGTACAATGACATTTTAGTCCAAATATATTTAAATGCATAAATCAGCCATCCCTTACTAGTTGTTTCAAATCATCTCATGTCTCATGAGAAACCTGCAATGAAAGCTGCTGATGTTTATAAAAATGTTGGTTTTGTGTAAGAATTCTGGCTAATAGTGTGCTTCTATTGCTGTGCTGGGTGAATGTTTATAATAACCTGCACGATCAACTCACTGGGTTTGATTGATTCCAATGGAACGTTCACATTTGCTAAGGAGATAACTGGTCCTTTCTGGGGGCTGCCCTGCAGCTGTGAGGAAAAGAGGGGGCTACCAGGAGCCAAAGGAAGCGAATAGGGGGCAGCAGACACGGAATTTGGAGGGTTTGCAGGAGCGGAGGCCGGCAAGGTGCTTAAACCAACAGGTGAAGACGTAGGTTTACTGGATGAGCTGAAAATGAAATAAATTGAGCACAAGAAAGATTTATGGTAACACTAATCATTCATTTACCGCTGAATATGTATTATTGACATATTGAACTGGAAGAAATAAGAAAATTAAATGTGTATACTAAACAACGCTTACCTTTTGGCCTCCTCAAGTAGCTGTGCACCTAACATTTCCAGCTCATGCAAGGCAATCCCCCCAGAAGGAAAGCTACCTGGTGGGACGGGCGGTGGTCCTGAAGTAGCAGTAGAGAACAAAGGGGAATACACTGAGGATTGCGATGCCACCGTGGATGCACACAGTGGCTGTAATGATTGTGTCTCCAAGGCAGTAACATTTGAAGAGGACAAAGGAGGTCCAGCAAAGAAGTCCAGTTCCCCCTTATCCCCCTATGAAAAAATGGATTGAGTGAAAATCAAGGAAACAAGGCAGCACAGAGCAAATAATATATGCACAGACAGAGTTGGAGTCATACACAGTTAGAACCACTAGAGGGAGACACAAAGCTGGTCTATCATATGGCAAGAAAGCTACTTGGCAGATGTAAACTGCACATTTTATCTGGTATACAGTTTTAAAGCTTAAATCTTCATTGGTGAATGGTCTTGCCTTGAAAGCTATACACCCACAACACACATGTTCAGTCCTGGCACAGCCAGGGCACACATTATATTAGAGTAGGAGATGTTTACAACTTTTACAGGTGCAAACTACAGGGCTTTTAACAGTGATTGACAGTCAAAATGTAGGCACTCAGTTCCAAGATGTATTTCGCCATTTCATTTTTCAGCCGGCACAATTACATATTTGTTAGATACAAAGGATATGTAAACATTATATTAACAATACAACAGTTCCTCTTTAAAGAGGCACTATAGGCACCAAACCAACTTTAGTTTAATGAAGCCGTTTTGGTGTAAAGATCATGCCCCTGCAGTCTCACTGCTCAATTATCTGCCATTTAGGAGTTAAATCAATTTGTTTATGCAGCCCTAGCCACACCTCCTTGCATGTGACTTACACAGCCTTCCTAAACACTTCCTGTAAAGAGAGATCTAATTTTTTTTAAATTCTTTATTTTAGGAGTGCAGTGAAAAGTACAAGATGCATAATGATAGTATGTAAACAGATAAGGTCAAGATGTGCTGCACTCATTTTTTGTAATGATAACATGCTTATTCACCTGAAAACAGTAGTTGAGTAGTGAAAATAAAGGTCGTGCATATTGACCTTGCAACGAGATGAAAGAGTTAGACATGTAAGTGGACAGATATCACCTAACAATAGCCAACAAGCTGGGATTATACTGGTACTGAACAGCATGGGACTGCACAAGGGTAATAGAGAGGTAGAGAAATCGGCATAAGGTGTGCTATGGAATTGCTCTGCGCGTGAAATAATAAGAAAAGGTGCAGAATGGTGCTCAAACAGTAGAAGTGATGTAGGTTAAGAGACTGTGAGCAGTGTAACACATAGAGCCATATACTGCACAATATGGAGCTTACTTTACAATGGCATTGGGTTCAAGTTTTTCAACCTACGCCTGACGTATGGAGGATGTTGCTGGGTGTGTAGTTTATGGCTTGGGTCTCCGATGTTAGCACCCCGCCAGTCCCAGGTGCACTCCTGAGAACCTGTTGTGTCAGTCTCATGGCAGTCTCAGTGCTGCTAGAGCTCGAGGTCCCCCTGTATAGTGTAGTCTCCCAGGTGGAATGGTGGTCTCCAGGAGGGGATACTCTCTGGGTAGGTCGGCATACCGCTGGTCTGATTTTGTGGTGTAGAGGTTTTCATCGGGTCACTTGCCTTCTCCTCCCCACTATTCGAGCCGCGTCATGGCCCCATCCAGGAGTTTCTGGCTGCTGCACGACGTCCTGTGGGATTTTTGGCGGTGGTTTCACCTCAGAAGTGCTCCTACGAAGAGTGAGTTTGGCCCAGAAGTCGGTTAGTAGGCGATCAAGCCTCTCTGATACAGGGCAGCGGAGAGCTGGACGTGGAGTTGCACGTGTTGCTTGTTCGGCAATGTTTTGTTGCTGAGCCGCAGGTTATGTTTGCTGGGATATCCCAAACCGGCAGGGAAGGGGGGGGAGAAGAGTATGCCGGCGAGACCTCCAGCTGAGAAGGCTGCAGCAGCTAAGGGATCGGCCACCTCTCCCTTGCCATCTGGATTTGCCCTCTGTAGGCCTCAGGTCAATCTCCGGAAAGAAGCTGCCGATTTCTGTCGAAGATTCTGTTGCTTGTTGCCGCCATGGATTTTGGCTGTATATGAGCACTATGGCTTGGACATTGTGTAATGTGCAACCGCTCAGCGTGGCTGCCAGGCTCTGCCCCTCGAGATCTATTTTTTATACTTCCTTTATTGTACAGACTGTTTAATTTAAAGTTTCTTATCTCCTGCACGTTTAATAGCTTGCTAGACCATGAAGTTTCTTCCTGTGTGTGATTAAAGTTAATTTTATAGAGCAGGAGAAGAAAACAAAAAACATTTTGTTTTAATGCAGACTGTGTCAGTTACAGCCAGGGGAGGTGTGGCTAGGGCTGCACAAACAAAAACAATAATTTATGTCCTAAATGGCAGAGAATTGAGCAGTGAGACTTTATAGGCATGGTCTATACACTAAAACTGCTCCATTAAATTCAAGTTGTTTTAGTGACTGTAGTGTCCCTTTAAGCCTTTCCGAGTCTAGTTTCAGACTGTGGCCAGCCTAGGTTTTCTGTAACCTTGTTTAATGCTTCATTACTTCTCCACTGCTCATGCGTTGAATACCTTCATGTGATTTTATTGAGTGCATCACAAAGACAGACAGACAGACTCATACCTGCAACATATCACTTTTGGAACCCGAAGTCCCTTCTAAAGTCTCATTTATAGATGAATCTTCTAGACCTGTGGATGAGTGAGGAGTAATTGAAGCTAACTGGACAAAGCTGTACCAGAATCGGTTTCATTAAGCTAACACAGTAGAACCAAATCTCAACACCTTTCTAAAGGCTGAAGGTAACATTATGCAGGAATAATTAAAAGGACAATAGTCGGGTTCTTACCTAAAAACAACAACTCCTCATCTAGCAGACAAACAGAGCTGGAAATACTGTTCATCTGAATTAAAGCATTATCTGTGTGAGACGACTGGCTGCCTGTATGTGTTGGGAGTAGAGGAGGTGGGGGAAGGATGGGAATAATAGCTGGCAGCTGCTGTGGCTGTGCTGGCATTACGGGAACTGGCTCCACCGGTGGGCTGGGGGCTTCAAATCCTCCGAGATCAATGAGGGTGGGTATGTCCTTATTGGAGGAAGACTCTGTGTGATAAAGAATAGAGTTTCAGAAGGCAATAGCACATTCCAACAAAAAGTCTTAAAACAAACTCAGAAAAAAATGCCATACTAAAGTTTTCTATACTGGTAAACCAACAGACCCCAGAACAGATGTCTTCAACTCTTCGTTTCTGCTACCCATTAATATAAATGCTATTGTAATGGGTAGCAGAAAGGAACAAAGGTAAAGACAAAAGAAAGGGATGGGCTAGTGTAGTAAGAACAGGGGCCATAAATGCTTAGCGTATGGTAGAAATATAGGAAGAAGGATCATTACTGTCAGATATATCTGGAAGCTCCAATTCTCCATTGATGTCTTGACCTTCTACAACTTTCTTGTACAGGTTGATGACACGCGATAAGTTGTCGCTTGCTTGTAGAATGTCCCCTGAATGTGACATAATGATTCATCAATAATCACGCACGCTAGGACGCAGAGAGCAAGATTCCTACGCATGCACAGTAGGCACATAACAGGTCATATAAATACACATAGAAACATAATGTGGCAACATTCTAAGGGCACGTGAGCAGCTCCGTAAACCATAACGACATAGGGAAATGGTAAGAAGGCAATGAGGTAAAGGCATGGAGAAATGTTAAGGGAACATTATATGGGGAGGATGGTGGGTGATATGAATAAGCTAAGGAGAGAAATGCATTTCTCGTATGGGACAGATAATGAAGCTAAATATTGACCAGAGGGTTTTAATGCTTCTTGTGATGTTCTAGTATAGAGTTCCAAATTCTGCAAGGATTTCATACCCAGGCTACTGTCATTATCCTCGGTTTCACTGGCCATTTTGAATAAGGTGAGCCTCTTGGTTTCGCACCTCTCAAACAGCTCCTGAAGACACAGGAGGTAAAAATTGGCCATTGATTAAAATCAACTGTATTTCCAACCTTAAACTGCCCACCCACCCAAAACCCACTACTGTAAATGAGACTTAGAATCATCCCCACAAGCACTGATATGCGTTTAACCGCTTTCCCTTAAAATAGTGTCACAGCCCAATAGCTACAAATCATTAGTGGTTTAACCTTTACCTGACCATCCTGAGACATTTTCCCACCCGTGTATTTCTTGATATTCTCATTCCCTGTACTTCACGTTCCATTCTAATATAAATCATAGTATAACAATGACTTAAAGCACGATACTTAACTACCCTTCCGCAAGCTGATCTTTGAATTTTAAAATTAGACGTTGCCATGAAGATATTCAGTATCTTGTTCTCTTCTTTTGGGATCAAACAGATTGCGGTCAGAAAGCCCAGAATTAACAAACCATCTCTGCTATAAAAGCAACCCAAGGAGGTGGCTGCATTCACGAGTGTTTCTACTGCTAAATGTCTTCTAAAAACCTCCCGTGAATTCTTTTATCAATTCACGCAAAGGCATTTTCAAAATCAATATCAAAATGACTACTTAAAGTACCAGTATAGTGAAGCGTTGATGGTTCTGTATTTTGAATAGTGCAGTTTTATTAACAGTGCCTTTCAACATGGCTCAAATAAAAAACAACTGTGAAATCTATGTTAATATCCTGCAATCGTTCAGTTTGGGAATACAGTAGAAACCTGTTAACTTCATGGATTAAAAACTACAAAGGACCATAGAGCAGGGAACAGGGACGTATCTTACACAAGGCAAACAAGGCATTTGCCTTGGGTGGCACTTTGCAAAAAAAAAAGCTGCCCCCAAACGCCCAGGAAGATCCTTTGTTTGCCTCATGTCCTGGGGGGCACTTCTGAGCCCGCCGAGGCGGGCAGCGAGGGAGCATGCGCACCTGAGCTCTTCCTGCTCAGCTCCCTCGCGTGCCGCTTAATGAAGCTGGGAGCCGGAACATGACATCACTTCGGCTCCCGGCATCACTAAGCGGCGCGCGAGGGAGCTGAGCAGGAAAGTTAAAGCTCCCTCGCCGTCTACTCTGCTTGTCTGCCCCTGCCTGCCTGACCAGCAGCCCCACTGGACCGCAGGTTAGTAATCCACTCCAGCTCTTCTAGGGAGGCTGGGTGGATTTAAAAAATAATAATTTGTGACTGTTGGTGGAAATGTGTGTGTCTGTGAGTGAATGTGTGTGTGAGTGAATGTGTTGGTGAGTTGGTCAGTGAATCTGTCTGTGAGTGTGTCTAAGTGAATGTGTGTGTCGGTCAGTGAGAGTGTGTGTTTGTCGGTCAGTGAATGTGTGTGTTAAGTCGGTCAGTGAGTGCATGTGTGCGTGCGTCTGTCAGTGTGTCAAATCAGTGAGTGTGTATGTCATTGTTTGTCAGTGTATATGAGAGTGTGTGTCTGTCAATGAGTGTGTGTGTCTGTCAGTGGGTGTCTGGGCACGGTCCTGCCTAGGGCACCACAAATCCTAAATACACTACTAGCAGGGAAGACCATAGAGACTGACTAACTGTTTTCAAACACTTTCTGACCCAAGATGAATGTATATGGCAGAATGGTCCTGTCATATTCTACATTTACTTCTTTTAAATATACGATTCTCTTTCAATACTCGACAAAAGGATTATATATTTTTTGAGGTGACTGTTGTTCTTAAAAGTAACACCTTTCTCTAGCACCTCACTAACCCGATTCAATTCCTCTTCTCCAACTGCATCATCTAAGAATTAAAATTCCATCAGTTTTTCCAGCCAAGCCCACAAGTATATCCTCCTTGTTACTAAGATAAACCACACAGATCTCACCTTCATAAGCTCCTTGTCTCCCTCTGATGACTCCTCTTTGCTGTAATGTATCAGCATTTCCTGTAACAGCTTCACATTGTTATTCACCTCCTCCAACGTGTGAACACGCTTACTCACTCTCTGCATGCGCACCTCATCCTGTTAGTTGTGTTTGGAAGGCGAACACAAAGAATGAAGAAAAAAATAAAATAAACACAAACAAAATTAAGATCCAATCTCAGTGGTTGGCAATAGTTTTGCTTTGAAGACAAGAAAGATCAATGTACAGAGATAATCATCATTAAGAGATTTGTATTAATGCAACTGTATTACTTAATCCATTATCAAATACATGCAGAGAACAACTCGCTGCAGTGATTAAGGTGCCAGAAGTGCCCTGACATATCACCAAGTTTTTATCGGGTGTAGCCGGCTGCTGCTCCCACCTCCACTACTTTCAATGGAGAGATGGGACCTTCTAAGCAGGAGATCTAGGTATCATGACTGAGCTAAGCTCTGCAAAGATAGCTTACTGGCTGAAAATATCAGCTGTTCCATCTCAGGTTTGGTTTGATTATCTTCAATGGGGGGGGGAGTGTCAATTAGAGGGAAAATATTTTTTTTGAAATTAGGTTAAAAAAAAAGCCTTGTGAGCTCACCTGTTTTTGTTTCACACATACCTCCTTAACCATTGATTTAATCAGCTTGTTTGCTTCCTGGAGGTCATCTGGATTCTTACTTTTTAACAATTTTGCCAAAAGCTATAAACAAAAATAAACATAGACTATTGGGAAAGGTGAAACATCAAGAGACAAAACAGCTGTTCTAGTACACAAAGTCTGAATACCAGGCACAACAAAATGGTAAGCCACAGGCTGGTGACTTCTCACTGGCATGAATTCACCGGTGCTTACAAAGTCCTTGCTAATACTACACCCACTAGTTAAAAATAAACTAAAAAGGGGGTCATAATGCCAACACTAAAGTAGAAGATGGCAGACAGCTATGTTCTTTTGTTTAAATAATCTCAGACCTCTCTAGTTTTTCTGCCTTGACCTTCTCTCTTCACTTTATCCCACATCTATTTAGAAAAGCACTTACTCCCCTAATAATTCCCCATACAAACACCTTAATATGACTACCTACTCTTTAACCTACCACCCGCATTAACCATCCAATTTCTCAAAAAAAATCTTCATTTATAATGGGATCTCTCTTTTAAAGTCATTTCATCTATCTCCCATGTTTGCTGTGCAGGCACACCTTACGATAGCACTGTAATCTCACAGAAGAACCTTCAATCCCTTTTGTACCAGTCTACATATACACTACAAGTTGATGAAATGCTAGCAGTGTGACACTTTCTTGGTAACGACATTCTTCGTACAGTGCTGCAGAATCTGATCGCGTATCACTTCAAAATACACAACAACTACCTGGGGCAAGTAAAAAGTTATTCTGCAAATGTGAAAAATATTATGTATGTATTGCAGAAATCCCACCTCACCTTGGATCTCTCCTCATCTTCAAAGATGGGATTCTTCGGACGAGCGGGTGGAGAGGGTATTAGAGTGTGATCTACTGGTATTAGAGGATCTGAGATGACAATGCCTAACAGAGAAACAGTATTAATTGTCAATAAAGATGGGTTAGATACAAATCAAGATGGTAAGAAACCGGCAGAGAGAATGAAGTAGTATGTTTTTAAAGGCTGGACTGGCCACATGTATGTTAAAAAAAATCGAAGCCAGGTTTAAACAAATTAAAATCGATTAGGAAGAAGAACTCCTTGACTTCTTTAGCTAGTCCATTTGTAGCTGAAGGTAATGAGGTACAAACAGTAGAATGCATCTTTTAAGCTGTACCTTGTCTCTTTAGCATATGGTAAGCATCTTTTATCTTGATCTCCTCGGGTAGGGCAACTGTCCAGCTATATAGCAGGCCAACAACTTTACTTTTCACTTTCTCTGACACTCTGTCCCCTAGATACTGTTTGAATGAAAAAAGAAAAAAAAACACACAAACACAGTGATAAGGTTAGTGGAGAACAATACTTGTCCTAATATGTTTTAATATTTATCAAGTTGGACAGTCACCGTGATGATACATTGCTAACCCAAACTTTACGTTGCAGCGCAACATTTTTTTCCCAGTTCTGACTCCTCCCACCCCCTCCAGTATATATATATAAGAACAATGCTCTGGTTAAACTGGACAAGGCAAATAGTGCCAAAATCATAGGAGCTCACAAACCCCTATTTGCAATCCCCATAATTACTGATTGGGATGTAGACAAAGTAACTCGGAGAGTTCTATACACAACTTAAACCACTGGTGAGTGTAGATTCATTATATATTTCAATATTTAGTAGAAACCTGTTTTTAGACAAATTTAATTTAATTTTTTAAGAAGTATGTAACTACTGATAAAAATACATTTGGGAAATCTTATAAAATTTAGCTTTTAATTTTTTCTTAATCTCGCTTAAAGGGACACTGTAGGCACCCAGACCACTTCAGCCCATTAAAGTGGTCTGGGTGCCAACTCCCATCATCCTTAACCCTGCAAGTGTAATTATTGCAGTGATGGGGGCGGGAGGGAGGGGGGCACTCCAGGATTCTACAGTGCCAGGAAAATGGGTTTGTTTTCCTGGCACTAGAGAATCCCTTTAAGCCAGGTAAGTAAATAACTACTGAAATATATAACAAATCCAAGTTCAACAAATATTGGTTTAAATAAAACAAAAAATAACGGCAACACCTCTCAAATGCCCTTCTATGCTTTCTCCTAAACATGCGTTCAATGCTTGTGAATTGCAGGAGTGATGTTTACAGTCACTGACCTTTGGGGATACAACTTTAATCAGCTCATTGAGGAAGCGGAACTTGCCAACCTCATTGTGGAACCTCCTCCCGCAGTTCTTCATACAGGCTTCTAGAACCTACAGTGAATATGATCACAGATTTTTATCAGCCCTGGGTTGGGACTCAAAGTTAGGTCTTCATGTTTTTTCTAAACCAAATGTGAAATGGTGCACAATAAATGTACAGTTGAATGTTTAAAGCACAGAATGGCAACTGGTTGCTGAAAAACACACACACACACACACACACACACGCGTCTACAAGGTGGTAAAGGGTGCAATCTTGATTGAACACACTTGTCCCTCATGTTTACCATTTAGACAAATACCGGAGGATAACGGAGGAGCTGAAGATCCAACCATTGTGAATCCAGCCATTCCATATTGTATTTCGCTGATATATGGCATCACATTTTCAAGGCTACCCTTTAATTTGGACTCGAACAATTCCCAGGTTCTTCTACTGCCTGTCCAACTTACCACCTCTCACGTTACCCATTTCACTAGCTTCTCCCTTTATAAATAGTCTCATTCCATAATCTAGCTTTTCTACTGATTTTCTCTGATTGAAATATTTTTTCTGGGTCTTCAATCATGGCAACGTTGTCACAAATTCTTCTCTTAATTAGCACTATGTTCTAACCGAGGCCACAGGAAACAAAGACAGAACAATTAGCATTCTACTCTAACCTACTATACTACATGATATTGAAATCTGAAACATGTGAAGTAAAATTAGTGTCGACGTTGTATGGCAATGAATATAGAATATATGAAGGAAACTACTCACAGTAAGTGCTTGCAGAGCTTCCCATTCCTGGGGGGATTGGATTTTGTGAGCCAAAAGTCTGACGGCAATCTGAGGACTAACAAGAACAAAATCAGCTTACATGCACCAGAACAAAAAAACAACACAAATTGCAAGTATACAAAATATTCTAATGCATTAAAACAGTCAGCAATACCAGATCACTGGTCATATGTTTGGTTCCATCAAGTCCAATGTTTTTATTTAATTCAGGGGGTTATTTGAAAAGTGCTGCCACAGTAATTCAGATTCATTAACTCCTTTCAAGAGAAACAGTGAAACTGTATTTTAACCAAAACAAACCGACCCGATGAGCACACGAACCAGTACCCAAGCTATCCCTGAACAGGTCAGCTGGCTCTGTAAACCTTGGGCACAGCAAAAATAATGAATATTAAAAATCCATAGGAGTGGTCTTTATGACTCTTTAACCCCTTAAGGACCAAACTTCTGGAATAAAAGGGAATCATGACATGTCACACATGTCATGTGTCCTTAAGGGGTTAATAACCAAGTATGAGCAAGGATGTTTTATATTGCAGCACTAAGTGCAATAGGGACACAGCACCCAGACAACTTTAATTAGCTGAAGTGGTCTGGGTGCCTACAATCTCGCTTTAATAACATTGATTATATCATTATAATGGCACCTGTCAAGAGATGGGATTTATTATTTAGCAAGTGAACAGTGAGTTCTTGAATTTCATGTGTTGGAAGAAGGAAAAATGGGCAAGCGAAAAGATCTGTGACTTTGACAAGAACCAAATAGGGATGGCTAGACCTGTTCCCGGTATGCAGTGCGTATTACCTATTAAAAGTTGTGCAAGGAAGTACAAGCGGTGAACCGACATGGGGAGCGATGACTAGATCGTCTGGTCCGAAAAACACAAAAGAGCTACTGTAGCTCAAATTGCTGAGAAACCTAATGTTAGCCATGATAGAAAGGTGTCAGAACACACAGCGCATCACAGTTTGCAGTGTAGCCGCAGATTGGTCAGAGTGTCCATGATAATCACTGTCCACCGCTGAAACCGCCTTCAACGGGAATGTGAGAGTGTCAGAACTGGACTATGGAACAATAGAAGAAGGTTGCCTGGTCTGATGAATCAGGTTTTCTTTTAGATGAGGTGGATGGCCGGGTGCGTGTGTGTGGTTTACCTGGGAAAGAGATGGCAGCAGGACGCACTATGGGAGGAAAGCAGGCCAACAGATGCAGTGTAATGCTCACGGTAATGTTCTGCTGGGAAACCTTGGGTCCTGGCATTGTGGATGTTACTTTGACATGTACCACGTCCCTAGTATTATCATACCAAAACCCAAGATTTGAGGGTTTTTAGGTAAACTTGATGTTCTAAATATATATTTGCCCCCTCGTCTATTTGCTGTACATTGGGTATGTGCAAGTGTCACAATCATCTTTCTATGCAGTGAATGTCCCTGAGACCCACCCTCGTTTTAAAGGGACACTATAGTCACCAGAACAGCTACAGTTTATTGAATTTGTTCTGGTGAGTAGAATCATTCCCTTCAGGTTTTTAACTGTAAACACTGTCTTTTCAGAGAAAATGCAGTGTTTACATTACAGCCTAGTGATAACTTTACTGGCCACTCCTCAGATGGTGACCAGAGGTGCTTCTTGGGGCAGCGCTGCACAGGAATACATGTTTGTGTTCCTGACCTTACAATATTCATTTAAGTCTTTAATCCCAGTACATACAGTGTTAGAAATGAATGGAGCTGGTCCCTTATTCCTGCTGGTTATTACAGGTTCCTAGTTCCTGGTCATATTTTGAAAATGGTTGTAATTTTTTGGAATGCCAATTTGATAACTCATTCACTGCTGAAATGAAAACTTGGAAACTGCCTCTGAACTGACCAACTAGATTAAACTCAAAATGCCCGATATAGATTATGCAAACTCAGGGGGAAGTAGATGCACATGTTTATGAATAGCTTTTCCAAAACTGCTTGACTTGTTTTTCTTTTTTCCACCGATTTGGTCTATAAGTAAATTCTTAACTTACCAAACATCTTGCAACGTGCTTAGATTTCAGTTAGCTTGTAACTAACGGTATTCTGCCTTCTAGACTGTCAAACACTCCCATACATAAATCTTGCCCCTTATCCCCCCTCCCATCCCAACATACATACCCCTCCAATTCTTTATTAACTTGGTCACAGAAGCTGATGATGTACTCCCAGTCTTCCTGACGGTTGCAAGGGTTTGTGGCTTTATCTGAAGGCATAAGAAACAGATCTCAGAAGATAACATAGACCGATTACACAATAAATGCATAAAAACTGAAATGTTCCTGTGAGTAGCTGGGAAAAAACATGGCACTTAGTCTTCCAAATTAATATGCTTGTGTATAGGTAAATGTGTACCACAAATAACACACTTTCGGTTGAAATGATGTAGTGTGATGTCTGTAATGGAATTGGTTATATAAACAGATACATTTTGACCTCACGTCATCCAAATTCTACCATTTCCAAATACCAATATTTGGTTGAGAGAAATTATGGCAAAAACACCAATAGTGTCAATGAATAATAATGACTACTCGCATCTACTTACATTACAGCCCAGTGTTAGTTCACAATGACAAACTGATCATGAATACCTAGACAGCTTGCATTTAGACCAGGCTTCCCCAAACTCCGGCCCTCCAGATGTTGCTGAACTACAACTCCCATGATTCTATGAATGAAATAGGCTGAGAATCATGGGAGTTGTAATTCAGCAACAACTGGAGGGCCGGAATTTGAGGAAGCCTGATCGATCTTGTCACGATTCGGGGAACCCAACACGCTGGCACACACACACAGAAAATGTGCCGTACCGGACCTTAGAGTGGCCGGGCTAAGCACGCTAAGAATAGTCAGGAGACAAGCCAAGTAAAGGGAGCCAGAAAACGGGAGAACGAGAAACAAGCCGAGGTCAAAGGAGTGGAGAAGACAGGATAATCGGAATAACGAGCCAAATAATCAGTAACCAGAGAGCAAGACGAGAACACTACGCTACAGGTATCACAAGACCACAACAGGGCACTGAGAGACAGGAAAGGTGAGTATAAATACCCTTGGTTTAATTCTGATTGGATAACTTCCAATCAGAATTAACAATCACACGTGGGGGATATCTATACCCCCCACTGTGATTGTGGTACTGTTTCTTTAACGCCGGGTCACTCACGTGACCCTGGCGTTTACTTAATTCATTGACCTCCCAGCGTGCAGCGTTATACATGCTGCCGCTGGGGGGCGTGGAGGACGCTGGCGGCGAGCGGCACAGAGGAGACGCCGCTCGCCGACAGGTAAACAGAGTGGAGACCGCGGGCGGCGATGGACTGAGGGTGAGTGCTGCAAGTGGCGTGCAGCCTCCCCTCCTAGCCGCCCGCGGATCCCTGACAGATCTAGACCCATTCACTGCAATGCCAGTTTACAGCAGTTGATAATTCCTAAGTGGTAGTCTATAATGTAACTTCTCAGTCTCTTTGTAATCGTCAATCATTTAAAGGTACATTCTTAGCACCATAATTGTCTACAGCTCTCTGTAGTGGTTATGGTGCCAGGAGTGTCGTGGCACCATCATAAGGTGAGTAATGTCAAACCATTTGCTAACGGTTTGACAACTAACCTGGCGTGCACTGATCACCTCATCTACTGAGAGCTGTGCAGTCATCGCTGGGGGGTCCTTGCTTGGCTAGTTTAGACTGGAGAGCTTCTGGTTCTTAATTGAGGAGACAAGGTAAGTTGTCCAACTGTTTGGAAATGGAATGGAATGCATAGTAAGACAAAAACACTAAATTGATTTGTGTGGATCTAATAACAGGGGAGGCCAACTGGGTTATCTGCGAAAGACAACAACTGATATTTTCACATGATGGAAATCAGAGATATGCTAACATTGCACTGTGCTAGCAATAGATAGTATTAATAATGGCAATGTGTGTTTGCTAAAGGTTCTAAAAGAAGACTCCAGTGTTACAAAAAAATAAATGCTAAAACCGTTTTGGTATTTGGAGTGTTTCTTTACTACAATAAATGCCAGGCAACCCCCACACACGAAAACACACACCTTTTTATCCATCGGTAAGTCCTTTCTTGCCACTGATCTACATCGCACAGTCTACCCTGGCTCCTCAGACAAAATTGCAACATTAACGGAAATTGCCGCAAATATGCAGGTTAGATGCGGCAATTGCCCAATAGAATGCTTCTCGAAAGGAAATATTGACTAATGATTGTTCAAGCAGAAGTTTGTTCACTTCCACTTGAATGAACGTTCAAACTGTGTGAGCCAGAAGGCCCACCTAACTGTGAGAGGGTTGTTTCCAAATTGTTCCAATTTAATTTATAAAATTGCAGATTTGTCTTGAAATCAACATTTTTAGGAATGAAAAATGGAAGACCTTCTGTTAACCCCTAAAGCACTTTAGCAAGCTGGGGACTGGAGTGTCCCTTCTGTAATTTGTATTGCTATGTTTGTGGGCATGCCAGCAATACAAACTGGTTATTTATAACAATAAACTAACAAAACACATTGAGCAACACGTATCACACAACACACATTTCTTCCGCCACATGTGAGTAACAATTCCTAAATTGTCAATATTGGTTATTTCAAGCCACAAACGCCAAACGGTAAAGGAAGTTTCACTACAGAATGTTTACAATTCTGCAACATGGGCGCAAAATCTGACACCTTTCTTCTTAATTCTCCACAATTTCCAATTTAATCAACAAACCCCAATGTCCGGTGTGCCAAAAGTCATAACTGGCTTCTAAGAAAAACGTATTAAAGGGAAGCTCCGTCTACATGTTACTTCTCTAGAGAACATCATTTAATAGGGTGGTTAAAGTAGATGTGCCAGTTAGAGTTGGTATATATATATATATATATATATATATTTATATCTGACAGTCATTAACAGGTACGATGATGTCACTCCCTCTTATTGCAGGATGAAGGAAAGCCTAAGTGGGTTATTCGTCAAAGTGTAAATGGTTGGGAAATAAAATAAAATTATTCAAGTCAGCTAGGTTTTCATGTTGGCTGTTTTCGCATAGAACGAAACTCAATTTGACTTTCGTACGAGTAAACTGGAAACTGTTAGTATATATTGACACATACTGTGGCGGAACCAACCTCGCCACTGGCGGAGCCTGGTCGCCCGCCTCCTGCCACTGGACTATGGCCCCATGTTTAACACTGTTCTTTTTCCCTGCAGAAAGGCTGGTTTGTGCCTTTCTGCGGACTGTTAAAGCCATGCTACCCCAGATAGCTATACCATGGAGCCCAGCCGTATACTGAAAGACTGTATGAAAGACTTTGACTCCATGGCGATTGAACTGTATGTATGTGATCTGAGCGCCATCCGGTAGTAATGAGCGCTCAGATCTAAGCTATCTGGGGATAGGTAGAATGTGTATGTTCTATGTGATAAATGTAACAGTATGTAATTTTATGTCTTTTATTGTCCTTTGTCTGCCATGTGGTTAATGGAGTTTTGCCTCTGTCCTTGGAGATAATTGGATTACTTCCCAATTATCTCCAGGTAAGAGAGGAGGGATTGTGATGCATTGTGGGATTGTAAGATTGTGATTGGTCAATGTCCAATATGTTTCCCAGTCTTCCATCTGGTCCCCTAGGGGAGTGTCCACCAGGTGGAAGACCTGCATAAAAGTCGGGCAGGTAGCCCCAGTAAATCAGTTCTACTTCACCTTCAATTTGGAGTGCTGTCTCTTATTGGGGGAATCTGCTACAAGGAATTGCTATGCTTGTCATACTCTCTTGCTATATCACTACTAAGCTCTTGTAAGAGCTTGTTCCTGTCTTGCTCTCGGAGTCTATGGTGGTTATGGTGTCTGCTGCAGTGCTTGGAGCCTTCAGGAAGCGCTAGGCGCATCCTTCAACGGACGTACCCAGTCGGGGTGCCAGGTGATCCGTTAAACACACACACCCCCGGGTGCTCCAGCGAACCCGTGACTATTTACACGTTACCGAATAACCGCGTCTGTGGGACTTATTCACTAAACTCTGAAATGTAGTGAAACGGAACCTGCATGACGACATAACGCTTACAAAAATATATATATATATATATTGTATAAACCTGGTCTAATTCGCCTCTAACACAGTCCGCGCTCGGCTACTTCGGGCTGAATTCTGCCGTTCGTATTAGAATTCCCTGTCGGTGCTATTCACTAGACGCAGGCGTAGGAAACCTTTGGCACTCCGGGTGTTTTCGGACTACGCCTCCCATGATGCTTTGCCAGCATTGTGGGTGTCAGAGCATTCTGGGAGATGTAGTCCAGAATGATCCATCCTCCCTGGGCTAGGTTGGGAATTCAGAGTGAATTTCCAGTTTAAGGGACAGGCAGTGGAGGTGTACAAGCAATGCTCTGAGTGATCTCTACTCTGAGCTCGGCTACTCTGGCCTGGAATCTGACACCCCCATCCCCCCCCTCCCCATTGAATGACACCTGGTGACTCACTCAGCCAGGACTCCAGGGTCTCCCCGTCACTCTCCGCCATGTTGTCAGCGGAGGCCCCGCCCCCTCCAGGGACAACGACCTGCAAACGGGGGTGGGCGTGGCTCCAAACCTTCAAGGATCTCGCGAGACTACCCGGCCACACCGGAAACCCCCCGCGAGATCTCAGGTCAAAATGGCGGCTGCCTCTGGCAAACTGCTGGTGGCTGGGATCCGGGCCCGTATTGTGAGGTATAACGTGAATACCGGGGGGGAGGGGGAATCCTAACCCAGTCACTGCCAGAGCCAGGACCCCCCCAGGGAATATACTGCTTAATATCTAATATACACTACACCAGGACCCCCCCCGGGGAATATACTGCTTAATATCTAATATACACTACACCAGGACCCCCTCCAGGGAATATACTGCTTAATATCTAATATACACTACACCAGGACCCCCCCCAGGGAATATACTGCTTAATATCTAATATACACTACACCAGGACCCCCCCAGGGAATATACTGCTTAATATCTAATATACACTATACACTACACCAGGACCCCCCAGGGAATATACTACTTAATATCTAATATACACTACACCAGGACTAGGGATATACTGCTTTTAATATTCCACATACACTACACCAGGGACTTCTGTGGGCCAGGCATGTTTAATATCTAATATACACTACAATTAGACCCCCTAGGGAATATAACAAGCTTAATATCTAATATGGGCTACCTTGCCACTCAGGGACCCCCAGGGAATATGTCAAGCTAATATCTAATATACACTACACCAGGACCCCCAGGGAATAATATACTGCTTAATATCTACTATACACTAGCCACCAGGGACCCCTAGGAATATAATACTGCTTAATATCTACATACACTACACCAGGACCCCTTGTGAATAATATACCATTATACACTACACTGTGACTCCCTGTGAAGTTTAGTACTCTCAAAGCTAATATCTAATATACACTAAAACTAGGACTCTAGGAATATAAATGCTAATATCTAATATACACTACACCAGGACCCCCCCAGGGAATATACTGCTTAATATCTAATATACACTACACCAGGACCCCCCCAGGGAATATACTGCTTAATATCTAATATACACTACACCAGGACCCCCCCAGGGAATATACTGCTTAATATCTAATATACACTACACCAGGACCCCCCCAGGGAATATACTGCTTAATATCTAATATACACTACACCAGGACCCCCCCAGGGAATATACTGCTTAATATCTAATATACACTACACCAGGACCCCCCCAGGGAATATACTGCTTAATATCTAATATACACTACACCAGGACCCCCCCACGGAATATACTGCTTAATATCTAATATACACTACACCAGGACTTCTAGGAATATACTGCTTAATATCTACTATATGTACTACAATAGACCCCCTATGTTTGTACGTCCATTACTCCACATACACTACACCAGGACCCCCTAGGAATATAATACTGCTTAATATCTAATATATACACTACACCAGACCCCCAGGAATATACTTTAATATCTAATATACACTACAATTGTGACCCCTCAGGGAATATACTGCTTAATATCTAATATACACTACACTAGGAATCTCTAAGGAATAATATACTGCTTAATATCTACTGGTACACTACACCAGGATCCCCCGAATATACTGCTTAATATCTAATATACACTACACTGTGACTCTCAGGGAATATACTGCTTAATATCTAATATACACTACAATTAGTACCCCCTAGTAAATGTCATACTGCTTACATTCCACATACACCATGTGCCAGATCCTCCCGGGAATATATATCGCTTAATATCTACCATACACTACACCAGGACTCCCCCAGGAATTTACTGCTTATCATCTAATATACACTACACCAGGACCCCCCCAGGGAATATACTGCTTAATATCTAATATACACTACACCAGGACCCCCCCAGGGAATATACTGCTTAATATCTAATATACACTACACCAGGACCCCCCCAGGGAATATACTGCTTAATATCTAATATACACTACACCAGGACCCCCCCAGGGAATATACTGCTTAATATCTAATATACACTACACCAGGACCCCCCCAGGGAATATACTGCTTAATATCTAATATACACTACACCAGGACCCCCCCAGGGGAATATACTGCTTAATATCTAATATACACTACACCAGGACCCCCCCAGGGAATATACTGCTTAATATCTAATATACACTACACCAGGACCCCCCCAGGGAATATACTGCTTAATATCTAATATACACTACACCAGGACCCCCCCAGGGAATATACTGCTTAATATCTAATATACACTACACCAGGACCCCCCCAGGGAATATACTGCTTAATATCTAATATACACTACACCAGGACCCCCCCAGGGAATATACTGCTTAATATCTAATATACACTACACCAGAGGACCCCCCCCCCAGGGAATATACTGCTTAATATCTAATATACACTACACCAGAGGGACCCCCGGTGGAATATACTCCTTAATATAGACTACACCAGGACTGACCAACATCTAGAGCACTAGCTGGTCTAAAACTACAGCTCCCATGATGCTTTGCCATTCTAAAGGCATTCTAAAATTATGCTGAGCATCATGGGAGCTGTAGTCCTACAACATCTGGGGATGCCCTGGATTAGGCCAGCATTCTTTATTTATTCATTTCTTTATACAGAGGCAAAATGAAAGGGACAATATAATGGCAAATTTGATAGATATTTTTGTTTAAATTTGTTCCTGGACCTCCCTTCCCCATATTTGTTTGATAGATATTAACCAATTCCTTGTTTTTATTCCTATGCCAAGACCTAGCCTTATCAGTCCCCTTACTTCGCATCCCACTTATTGACTTCTTTTCCAGTCAAATGAGTAGAGAAGAGTAGAGGTTGAAAATTGCTGGTGCAGCAAACTCCACATTCCACCAGGCAAATGCTTCTTATAGAGACGATTTGAATCCCGTGCTTCATTATGAGAAGCATCTGAGCTGCATGAATTGTACTGGTGTTTTGACATAGTCAAGAACCAGGTTTGACCTCTGTGTGAATAAGGCCGCACCATCTAATAGCTGTCAGGTTGACAGCCTCTGGTGGTGTGTAGCTTCACAATAGGTCCCAGTACCCAAGGCCATTTCATTAAGATAATATGGTCTTGGTGCTTAGAATGTTGCTTAATAAAAACAAAAGTGTATTGCAGTTCGGCAAATAGGATTTAGTTTTGAAGTAAATGTCGGTTCATCCCCTAACCACAACTAGCATGAGTTCAATTAATATACGCTTGTCTAGTGAGGCTCACAGTTTCCTTAATTGCTAGGTTCTAAAAATGCCAGTCTGTATTCCTAGCATTATTGTTTCCTGCTCTCCCCTACTGTGAGGGTTATTAAACCCTTACTGATTGACTGACAGCCACTAGAGGCAGTCTTAGTCCTGCAAGGTAATTATTGCAGTTTCTCTAAAGTGTGACAGGGACATTGTTCACCCAGACCTTCAATGAGCTGAAGTGGTCTGTGTACCTATAGTGTCCCTTTAATTTTATATGCAGACACATGTGGGAATGCGAACAGGATTCCTGTTAAAAATAAAATGGGAATCTCACGTTTTCCCCAGGCATGTGGTTTACGTAATAATTCTGAAAGTGAAGAAAAAAAAAAAAAAAAGTACAGATGTGGTAGAGAAAATTTTTCATGACCATCATAACTGGTCTACGTTTAGAGGAAAAGCAGTGTTAATTTTATCACTGATTCATATCCTCATTGTATATTATTATTTGTGTTCTCAAGTTTTACCCAGGTAAGATGGACCAGATACAGCCCTTTATACCTGGATCCAGAAGTCAACAAAGAACATTATCGCCGACCTGTGGACGAATTAAGTGAAGAAGAGCGTGCGGAATGGGAACTTAAATCCGTCAAACCGATCAAGGCATCTCCAGCTAATGTAACAAGTTCAGTTTTTACAGACCCAACTATTAGGTATGGAGCAAGTTCTGAGAATCTGTATGTAACCCAGGCTGCAAGGCAACTCAATCTATGACAAACCTGCTGTAAAAAAAAAAAAAATAAAATGAATTGCTAAACAGAGAATTATGTAGAACTGATAAGAAGTAAAATAGCCAGAATTCCTCCCTTTATCATGGCCGTTTGAACACTATATAGTCCTTTTCTAATTGTATGCAGGTTATAATTTGGTATTTGGAAGGTGTGGTTTGCTCAGTATCATATAATTTTGTGTTTGTTTTTCTGTAATTTCAGTAAATTTACCAATATGATGATGAAAGGAGGTAACAAGATTCTGTCTCGCTCTATAATGAACCAGGTTAGTACCGTTTATAAAGTTACGCGTATGCTTACACAGGATGTGACAAAATGTACCTTGTTTATCATTTATACTTAGAAGGACAAGTCCATCAAGAGAAACTATTTATTTGAATTTCCCATTCTTTACTGGAAAACTTTGTAATGTTGGTTAAAAAATATTTAATGAAATATCAGACATATAAAGCAAAATAGAAACCGTACAGTACATAAGAAATCAGTGCAAGTATAAGCGCGCAATCATAAGATTTGAGTATTTGGCGGTGTGGAATGTTGCCAATGAATTAAGCCATAGTAGACATGGAAGGCTTCTAAAATTAAACTTCAGTAATGAAAGAAAAAAGAAACCTTTTACATGTGGAGGAAAGGGTTTTGGGAAATTTGATATTTGGACATTTATTTATATGTTCAGTGTGACGGTTTGTGGAAAACCAAGATTTCGCTCATATTCTTTTTTCTTTCTCTTTCATTTTAATGATTTAAAAACCGTTTAAGGAAATAAAAAAAGGGAGTTAACAATGTGCTATTATAAGAAATGCATTATGTGCAAATTTATGGTTGGTTAAATTATTTTAGAAAAAAATAAAACTACTAGTTTTTAAAATCTATTGAGTTTATCAATTCATCAATAATTTTGTACTTAAAAAAAAACAAAAACTTTTTTTTCTTTTTTTAAAAAGCAGACACCCATTGTCATTGTGTATTGTTGTGGTAGCCTAGAATTAGTCCAACTTGCAAACCACAGAAACCAGTACACTTAAAGGAATTTGAACTGACTTACCTGGCCCTCCGCTCCACCACTGCAATCGGCTTACACTTCTATAACACCCACCTCCGATCTGTCCTCTACTCCTCCTGCAGACTTCACTGATTTGCCCTGTCAAGCAGGGCAGACCATCTCCATGATACGACATGCTGGCTTTGTTGCCAGCAACCTGGTGTCTGAACAAATTGACGTCATGTCACTCTGTTTTTATACCCCCGAGCCTGCACTGGCAGCTCCAGCTAAGAATGTACCATAGCAACCACAGGTCATGCGTTATGGGTGGGTGTTTTTTTTTTTTTTTTGCTCTCGTTTATCAATCAAATCTTGATTCATTGGGTGAGTCAAAAATCTTTTTGAAAAGAGAAACCATAGTTTTGGGCACTATAACATTCCAACCATATGACATGGGTTTGTCCTTGGATTAATCTGAATAAATGCATTTAATACGGTTTGTTTTTAAATAGACTTTGGAACAGATTAAACGAATCCAGTTGGAAAAATATTACAAGGCTTCAGAAGAGGAGAGGAATAACATTGAATGTAATCCATACACAATCTTTCACCAGGCTCTGGACAATTGCAAGCCCATTATTGGTCTCACTGGCATTTTAAGAGGAGGCAAATCTTATCAGGTAATCACAATGAGGCACAGCAAATCCAGAGTAGCTCTTAACCGTGACACTCAAGGGAGAGTTCAAGGTGATTTCAAAGTGAATTTCAAATTCAAGATTAAAGTAGTTGGAACTGAAAAATTCTGTCAGATATGTTTTTCAATTCAACTACTTTGGTCTTAAATTTGAAATTCACTTTCTAATTCTCATTTTAGTAAATAACCTTTGATAAAACGCTTACCTATTTTCATCGTAGGTCCCTACACCTCTGACTGATAGCAGACGTCGATTCCTGGCAATGAAGTGGTTGATTAAAGAATGTCGTGAACATAAGCACCGGAGGACCCTAATGTACGAGAAGCTTTCTCAGACTCTCATTGATGCCTTCCATGGGGAGGGGCAAGTGATCAAAAAAAAGCACGAGTTGCACAAGATGGCAGAGGCAAACAGAGCATTTGCTCACTTTCGTTGGTGGTAGGCATTTGCCAATGTCTGTGGATATCCATGAACCTTGGGAATAAAACTATAAGACTATCTGATCAACTTATATAACGTGCTTACATGGGATGCTTCTGTCCTGCACTTGTTGGAGATCTTGAAAATTGTGACTGTAAATACTTTTTTTTTTTTTTTTCTCACATATGTACACCCAATAAATAAAAATCTATTTAAAATCAGTTTTTGCAAAAAAAATGTTTTTCCAGTAATCCTCAGACATTTATAGATCTTACTAAGCCATAATTAGTGTATCAATCGATTACTTAGTTTAAACAAGGTCGTGAAAACCCTCTGTATTCAAAATTTCAAGACCTTAAAGGGACACTCAAATTATCATAACCACTACAGCCTGCTGTAGTGGAGCAAAGCACTGTAACGTAGGGCCAGCGCAGTGGCTGAGAGAGTCAGCTGATCGCTCCCAGCAAAAAAAAACAACAAAAACAACCAAAAAAACGAACTGTACAGCTTATCTCTGTGGCAGAACTTCTAGCTACATGACCAATCTATTTGTTCAGACTGTTCTTAAATTAGTTGATTATTTACTGTTGGAGGGCACTCTTGGCTCCGTAATCATTGCAGCATGCTGCAGTGCTCATGGTACTTGGTGTCAAAACGGTTACGTACTACAAATCATTTTTTTTCTCAGCGGTAGTATGACTTCCTACACCTATCCAATAAATGTCTATTTGTTAGCTTTGTCACTGGTGTCTGTGTAATTCTTGGGAAATACAAGTTCATGGATACTTGGTAAGGTTTGACGGGTATATAAGAGGGGAATAGGTGGTTTAATCTGTATACATTTTATTTTAACTATATGCTTTCGTTAACTAGTCTAGTATAGGGCAAATACCCAGGTGTGCTAATGCAATACAACAGGAAATATTGTTTTAAATTGATTTGTAAAAAGAAACGAGAGAGATTTTTCAAAATTTATTAAACCCTTATTAAAATGTCACAATTGATCTCCCAGGTCTATATTGCTTAAAATTACAAATGATGAGTAGAACTTCTAAAAAGAAAAGTAGAAAAACAGGCCATGAAAAGTGGGAAGTTTTAAAATACAAAATATAAAACAGTCTTAATGTCAAAATATCCTTGTTGCTCTCAGGTTTAGAATTGGCAGTTGTAAGTTATTAATATCCTTGTCGATACAGAGGAAGTCTGAGCAACAGGCTTATTATATATAATAATAATAATAATAAAAAAAATTGAATTCTCATAAAATGACCTTGATGTTTCAGCTCACACAGCACAAAAATCCAAACTAGATACAAAACGGTTCCTCTCTTTAGAAAGAGAAAACTATAAAAAGATCCCGAGAGCTAAGCGCAGCCGGCACCAAAGACCCAGGTATTGCTCAAAGCTTGGATCGTTCGGAGGTTCTAGATTCTGAAACAGATTTTAATGATGAGTGTATAACCATTTGGTGGTTTGTTTTTTTTGCATTTCTGTAAGTCTGCATTTTTTAGTAAGACTTTGTTCTTGTTTTTTTTGCCCGTGGGGGAAAACAAGTCTCAAGTCTGGATTCCAGCTCCAAATGTTTTTAAATGATTGTTTTTGTAGAACTGTTCACTTGTAGAAGTAAAGCCAAATTCATTTTGAATGCTTAAAGAACGAACAGTATATTGTATACTCCTGGCAATGAATGGTAGAGTTGTTGATTCACATTCCTGAGTTGGATGGGCATATTTTAACTCTGCCACTTTGGCATTTTGTACCTCCAAATTCCATTTGGCAAATAATTATATTGAGCAGAGTGAAACTTACAGTTTTTGGTTATTTTGAGAATAAAACTGGACATGTTTTGGTGTGCACAAGTAATAATTAAGGTCTAGAGTATATTCTGTTTTCATTCACCTCTCTAAACAAATTTTTAGAGAAGGAAAAACCAAAATCAGAATTCTACACTTTGTTGATGGCAGATTGCAGTTAATCCGGATTAATCTTTACACTGAAACCATTATCCTGTTCACAAAAATCCATCCAGATGGTATACTTGAAGGGGCTCCATCGCCTCCAAGGGATACAAGTCTATATAGTTGTGGAAGATTGCTTTACAGTGCAGACTCGGTTGAATATCAGAGCACCATCAAAGTTGATTGCTGAGAACAGGAATCTAGACCAGTTAGCTGGCATATTATTGTAAAATATCAGCAATTTGTGAGTTTTAAAATGTAACTCCGTTGTTACTACAGGAAGATTTGATTATTTCGGCACCATGCAGTCCACAGTTGCAAAAAGGCCCGATACTCTCACAGACCTCACCTATAAAAACTCTACCTGCAAGAGACACAACTTTTCTAGTAGATACATTCCAAAAGCCATAAACCATATCTGCTGGATTTTACTTCGCTCAGAGGCAAGCAGCTGCAATTCTAGTGGTTATTTTGTTCAAGCAGAGGCATAGCGTAAAATGCTGATACCTATATAGTAATGCCAGTTGGTAGCCTTCAGCGTTGCAAATTTATATTCTCAACCAGTGCACTCAGCTTTGTCTAAGCTGGATGAGGTTGTAAAACTAAAGCAAATTTCACCATGTATTACAATGGTTCCATAGGTGAAGCAACAATTTTACGATGAGCATAAAACTATAACATTACTACCAGCACCACTACCACACTAAAAACCTTTCAACAATTCAGCAGGAATTATAAGTGTGTTAATAAAAATGTAATTATAAAATGAAGAGATTCTGAAAGATACGATGCAGAACTGTTTTCAGCTAAATATTTAATCTCTATATTATTAGCTAGCCACCAAGGCAGAACATGAATCTTAATGCCATTTGAAACTGGTTTCTGTCTGTCTTTATTTTTTTTTATAAACTTGATTCCCTTTAAGTAGATCTTTTAAAAAAAATAAAAAAATAAATAAATCTAATTTTGATTTTGAGGACTGAATGATGCTGTCTTGAGTTTTTGGCAAATTTCATCCAATCAACAACCCTTTTGGGCTGCAGGTTACCCATATCAATCCATTCGGGTAGTGCTGCCCTAAACATGACACTTCAGTTCTTTTGTACCTGTGTTGTTAAAATGTTTGCTTTTGTAGAATCATTGTATATTATTATACAGAAATCCACAATCTGTTGCTGCTTATAAATCGGTTCGGCTGTAAATTTAAAAAAATCCTTGCGCTGTCATTCTGATTATCGTCCAGGTTCAGAGCAAAGTCTTGTCTTTTACAAAGTCTTTAAAATGTGCTTGAATAAAGTAATTTTTGAAAAAAGGTGCAAAGTATTCCAAACTCTTCTGGCGGCTAAAAGTAGAATAAATTCCTTTACCTATGATTTAAAACCAAATAGAGCGTTCCCATAAATTCATTGTTTTTGGTGTGATCACACTCCACTGGAGCCATTACTTATGGGATATTCGATCTTTCTAATGGAGAGGCAAAACAATCTCAGAAATCTTTGCAAGTACACCACCTTCATGTCAGCCACAAGATCTAGTAGCGACCATGTCCTAAGAAACTTGAGAAAGGTTATAACAGTCATATGGAGGGCGGGTGGTAAAGGTGTTATCCTGAGGCCAAGATGGTCGACATCCATGGGTTCTATGTTGAGCTGGACCAGGCATTTTGGAAGCACCACAGCTGTTCCACAATCTGCTCCAAAGGGCACTTTGATGTGGACTGGGAAGAAGTGAGATTGTAAAGTAAACATAAATAAATAAAACAATCTTGCAGAGTTCCATAAAGTTCCACCATCTCCTAAGAAGGCAGGACATTAACAGGAGGACTTCCAGTGGGAGGTGCAGGATGGTGGTTGTAGTTGCAAGGATATCGGAGGCTGCTTATCCTCTCCAGTTAAGGCATCAAATATCCTATAAATTATGGCTCTCATGGTTCGTGACCACTATTAGATGAAAATCCATCCTACGTTGGAGTCACTCTGACACTTCGCTGTAGTAATATTTGTGAGCGGCGTCTGTCATTTTCCAGCCAGCTGCCCGAAATTCAATCATCTCAAGCAACAAGAGCTGAGCCATTGAACTAAGGTCTCCCTGCAGGAGAAATCTGTCTCTCAGTAAAGAGAAGAGCTCATCCATGCGCTGGGCATTCATTTTCTCCAACTGCTCCCCCACACGATGGAGCTGTAGCACAAGGCAGTCTACCTATAATACAAAATGTAGTTAGTGGAAAACAGATCATTCGGCTATTGAAGTTTAATTTTTATGAAAGGATCAGATCTGACACAGACCATAGATGAAGACATCGCAGCACTATAGAGACAGAGCATTTTAGATTGAACATAGACCTAAGCTCACTATATTGCTATTCACTAAAGTTTGAAATTAAGGCGAATTTACAATTTTAGGCCAAGTCAGCTCTATATTCATTTAGGCTATTTTAACCCCCAAAAAACAAAAACAGGTGGGGGAATCATTCATTGCTTCAAAATGGTTATCTGATTTATCCCTGAACCAAAATGCTTGTATTATTGTGATGGAAGTACCACCACCATTATGTGGCACAGTACTGTTCTGAATACTATGCGGGAATAATCTTTGGATATTCATAACAATCTAAACACACTCTCATATCACAGAAACCTGTGTTTTATTTATTGTTTTCCTGTACATTGATACATTGTTAAGATAAAGCAGGATTAAGAGTTGGACGGTGTTCGGAGTTTACTCCTCAACTCACCTCTTCCTCCCTTCTCAGACTTTCGGGCTCTGCAAGTTGGAATAAGCAATCATACACAGGATTGACCAAAGCCAACATTGGCATATTATTTACCTGAAAAAGAGTGAATCCATTCTTTGTCTACTTAATAACATTTAACATTTGATCACATGAACATATTTATCACAGGCAAGAAAAAACAAAACGCACACAAACAAAAACACGGCCGGTTGTCACCTAAGCAGTTTGTAAGAAACTATCGCCTGAGGATTACATGTCGTTCACCTGTCTGCACCAGTCTTCACTGAAACCTTCCCTGTCACCTTGTAACCCAACCCCACATAGCTCAACGTATCTGAATGTATTTAAAGGGCTACTGTAGCCCACTGTAGTCAAGAGTGCCATGAGAACCTAATGCATCTCAAGATGTGAACCTGCTTTAAGCAACCTCATTGCATCCAGTATTCTCAAGCAGGAGAAGACTGATTTGTTTACAGAGCAAAGCAGGACCATGCTGGACATCAATCAGTAGCTTTACATTTTACCATTGGACTGCGCAAGGGCACTACTGGCACCATAACCACTACAGTGAGCAGTAGTGGTTATGGTACTTGTAGTGTTTATTCAACCAAGAGCATTTAGACATTTTTATCTAACTATTTTATCACTAACTTCAACCAAAAGTGTCACAAAGACAATATAGCTCCCTACTGCACTTTACCCACATCATGGAATATCATTTGTAAAAGAAGATACTTGGGCTATTTAAAATGGGGAATTCTGAATTTTTTCCATCAGCAATTCTATCATTCTCATTCTTTAAAATCGGCATCATTACAAGAGTATCTCAAAAGATCAACCTTGAGAAAAATTAAACAGGATTTAGATATTGCCATCCTAATATGATGAAATAGAGTCACATGTAATGAAATACAATGGATTCTTTACAATGACTTATCAAGACAAATACCATTCCTCCCAACAACGTCTAACACTGAGGCACACAATCTTGAAAAGGCATAAATAATGATAACATTCCTTAAGGTTACTTTCCACTCTCATCTCACCCTTAGATAGTCAAAGACATTGCAGATGAAAGTCACGTAGCACACCCACTCCTGAACCGATCGAGCTTTCATTTCTTCCCGATTCAGATACTCGTTCTGAAGCCGATTCAGAAGGCCACTACGGAATACATTACGGCCTGTCTTCTTACTTTCAGCCTACGGCAATAAAGGATGTTGACAGCAAATTATTGAAAGAAAAGATTATTTTTTTTATTTTTAAAACAAATCACAGATCAAACCACTCAGAGAGAAATTATAACGTGTAGTTTTTTTTTTTTTTTTTTATAAAACCATTTAATTTTCATACTTTCAATTTCTTGTTTACTTCCCACACTAAAAGAATGTAAGAGAGAAGGAAACTTGCACAAACAGACTTTTTTTTCTCACTGTTAAGTTCTTTTTTGCTGAGCATTTGAGGTAGTACTCACGTTCGGGTAAGCCTTCCTGCTCTAAGAACTATACAGGCAACTCCAGAAAAGTTTTAAATGCTATTGAGGTAATGAATTTTGAACTTGTTCTCTGCAAGCACTCTACAAAGTCTCTGCAAAGGCCAGACAATGAAATCTCTCAAATCTGAAGTTGTATGGTGAAAAAAAAAAGATGGAAATACTACACCCAGAATGATGGTAGTTTAATTGAAAACCGATGGTTGCAACTTTAAAGCCACCTCATTCTTCGCGAACAAACTTGTGTATGGAGGCATAGATGATAAAGCCTAAAAAAGTCCACCAGAAGGTTTGGCCAAAATGATGGCTATCAAAAAGACAGCTTTAAAAACATGAAAAGTTTCATGGAAGAGTCCACGTGTTTGAAAAGGAGCAAAAGCCAAATAAAGCCTTTGATGTAAATTGCACAAAGGACCTCTAAACGGTGTGAGTGAATCCTTGACATTTGATTGTGTGGGCATACTAGAACTGCCTGCTGGAAGGTCTGCTGCTTGAAATGATTTAAGCTCTGCCACACCATCTCCAGTCTCGATTAAATTTAATCTATATTACCTACCCAAGTGTCTGTGGGTAATGGTGATCAAATGTGAGTAATGAAAAGAAAGGCCTAGCCTTATTTGGATAGATCAGAATCAGACAAGTCTTTATGGAGTGATCCCAGTCATTCAAATGATTTTCTTGCCCATTTGACTGTGGCAATAAGAGCAGTTCAGAAAAATAGAACTCTCATTGCTTTCCTGATAGTGAAGTTCCCCTGATTTCAGGTCTAGTCTTTATTTGCTTCTCTCTTGGAATCGATTGTTTCTTCCACTGAATCTATAATAAAACCCAAGAAAGTAATTCTTCTTGAAGGAAGAAGTAAGGACTTTCTAAATCTTTCAGGAGAGCCCCCCATGCAAGATGTCACGATAAGCCAGTCTCAAAACGAAAACTATTGTTACTCCTTGTTGTGTAAGACCACCAGAATCTTTGGTGAAGATCAAAGTTAATCCAGATCGGAAGGCGCAGAATGGAAGTAAAGAAGACCGCTTATATAAATCATATATTATATTGAAAAAATTAAAAAAAGGATCTATAGGTAGGTAGAGATATACACCTTGAAGATTTAAAGACACAATACGATTGTACTGTATTTTGGGGTGTCTTGTGAACTGGATGTTACATAGTTACATAGCTGAAAAGAGACTTGTGTCCATCAAGTTCAGCCTTCCTCACAAATGTTGTTGCTGTTGATCCAAAAGAAGGCAAAAAACCTGGTCTGAAGCACTTCCAATTTTGCCACAAACTTGGAAAAAATTCCTTCTTGACCCCAAAATAGCACTCAGATGTCTCCTTGGATCAATCAGCTATTACCCCACTAATTAGAAATTATATCCCTGTATGTTATGTTTTTGTAAGTATTTATCCAATTTCAGTTTAAACATCTGTATGGACTCTGACAAAACCACCTCTTCAGGCAGAGAATTCCATATCCTTATTGTTCTTACTGTAAAAAAACATTTTCTTTGCCTTAGATGAAATCTCCTTTCTTCCAGCCTAAATGTGTGACCGCGTGTCCTATGTATAGCCCGGTTTATGAATAGATTTCCAGATAAAGGTTTGTACTGGCCCCGAATATATTTGTATAAAGTTATCATATCCCCTCTCAGGCGCCGTTTTTCCAAACTAAACAGATTTCATTTTTTTAAACCTTTCTTCATAACTAAAATGCTCCATTCTTTTTATCAATTTTGTAGCTCGTCTCTGGACCCTCTCCAGTGCCATGACATCCTTCTTTAGAACAGACGCCCAAAATTGCACAGCATATTCAAGGTGTGGTCTTACCAGCGATTTATAAAGAGGCAAAATTATATTTTTATCCCGAGAATTTATGCCCCTATTTATACATGACAAAATCTTACTGGCCTTAGCAACTGCAGATTGACATTGCATATTGCTGCCTAATTTGTTGTCTATAACAATTCCCAAATCCTTCTCGTGTGTGGTTATCCCTAATTCACTACCATTTAGTGTGTAAGTTGCTTGTGCATTCTTAACCTCGAAGTGCATAACTTTGCATTTCTCTATGTTAAATTTCATCTGCCATTTTAGTGCCCAGTCCCCCAATCTATCCAAATCCTTCTGCAGCAAAGCAATATCCTGCTCACATTTTATTACTTTACAAAGTTTTGTGTCATCTGCAAACACTGATACATGGCTTTCAATGCCTATTTCAAGATAATTTATAAATATGTTAAATAGAAGTGGTCCCAAAACAGAACCCTGAGGGACACCACTTACCACTTTTGTCCAGCCTGAAAATTTACCATTAATTACAACTCGTTGTACTCTATCCTTAAGCCAATGTTCTACCCAAGAACAAGAATATTCATCTAGACCAATTTCTTTTAGTTTGAAGACTAAAAGAACCGTATCAAATGCCATGGCAAAATCCAAGTAGATCACATCCACTGCAACACCCTGATCTATACTTCTACTTACTTCTTCGTAGAATGGATGTGATGGAGAAAAAGAAATTGGATGGAAACTACTATTTTGTTAGCTCTTATTAGATGTAAAAAGGATCTAAATGTGCAATCTGATACTAAAAATAAAGTCAAATGGACCCCAGAGCTTACTTGGTGTTTAGTAATACGTTCTATCACAATTTAACTTAGAAGTTTGTATTCTTCATTGAGAAGCTAGATTTGCATATCATCTGAATTGAATCCATAATTTCTCAACATAGGTGAACAATTTTTATGGCAGGGGTTGCAGATAGTTTTTTCCCAATTTGCAGTAAAAGTTTGGAGTCCTTTTTGGAATGTTGAGATTCTTGATTATATAACTGACCCTTTCTTCTGGGGGCACCAAATAAACTCCTACAAATATTGACCTCCCAAACGCATGCGCAGCAATACTGGCAAATAGTCATAAAACTCAGCACAACAAGTGTGTGCGTTCCACTCTTAACCGCTGACTCCTCTAACATGGCTGCTACCAGCACACCACTCTACAGTGTTAGCACTGAATGTAAATGCCCCAGTGTGTGTTCCACTATCAGAAGGGAGAAACGCAAGCCTAAGTCTGGTGATAAACTGTGAATAGTTGAATTACGGCTGCAATCCCACTATCCGCCATTAAAGCTACATATTCTTCTGGAATCATGGGGGCGATAGCCTTTATCTAAGAAGGAGGGAAGGAGATGCCAATATAACACTTTTCTGTAGCTGTCTTTGTGGTTCCTAAGGAATGATCACCATAATTTGAGTCCCCACTAAACATACGTTAGGAAAATAAATTCTTCCACATGCCACTGAAACGGACTGCACATTTTTTCACTCAATAAATAGACATATTTACAATTGCTGTAGCTTACTAGAAATTCCAATTGCATTGTACCATGGGGCAGTTATATAACCTTGTTACAAAGTAGACTATGAACATAGCCACTCATGTGTTAGTGCAACCATGAAGTCTGTGCTTTAACGAGTTCCCTTGAATGGGTCTGTGTCAGTCATCACTTCAGGTTGGTAACAGGCTTCTTGACCTCTTACCTGGATGATTGTATAGCACATCTTTCCAGCTTCTCTGCTGAACGTGGCATCTCTCAGAGACTGTTCCACTATTACATTTGCCACTTTGTCCAAGTCCACGCTGTCTGGTTCTGTTATGAAAAGAAAAGAAATAAATTAATGCTGCAAATAAGTGCCAGTATTTCTTCAACAGGTAGACAAGCATGCATTCCAATGTCATAATATTATGAAGTAGAAAAGCAGGGAGATAAGTACATAAATGCATGATTCTGAAACCACGACACAGTCAGAAAGGGGGAAATAAAATTAGATCTCTAAAAGAGATAAAACGGCTTAGCTATTTCCTGCTACTATACGTTCTGGATTTAAAACATTGCTATCTTTTAAACAATAAAGCAAAATTTAAGTCTGTTTCTAGGTTTGGAAAAAAGCAGATAGATAGTTCAAAGGCCAGTTGTCACAGAGACACAGAAGTCTACTTAGTAACAGGCAAATATGCATTTACAAATTTGGCTGTATTCACCAACAACAAAATGTAAAGGGATTTCAGCCAAATGTGTCCCTGCTATTTTTTTAATGAACCTAACCGTTAGATTCAGAGTTTAGTAAGAAGACCAATAGGTATCACTGTGTAAGGAGTCTTGTATACATTTTCACAGCCTGTATACTGATCAGTATTAAGCGTCGTGTTTATAAGCAGCGCAAATGTCTTATATGCTCTGCTTTCGGGTATGCTAACTGGATACTGAGCCTGTGCATATACTATCGCTAGAATAAACAAACACTGTTGCTATATTGTGTTGGAGTACTTTTTGTAATTCTTACTGTATACTGCATATACAAATTCTTCTCTATAGAGCACTGGCAGCATATATAGAGCACTTTGTATATCCTTTCAGTATATAATACTCCAGAGTTCTCTCAGGCCGAGAGTTCTCACAGGGTTGGTGATATTTAATGGACAGAGGATGTTTAAATGTGTTCAGGAGACCAGCTGGACCTCATCTCCCTTCAGCAGCCTTGGTCAATTACTATTACATTTACAGTACATACTACTAACAGTTACAAATAAAATATTTCCCATTATACAGCAACATTAATGTACAATGCAACAGAAAATATCAAAACATCTCATAATATACTAAGTGATAAGATACCAAGTAAATAAAACGTTTACACTTTATCACATCATTATGCTTCCTCACATAGTGAAGGGCCTTAAAGTTATTACCTAATGAATACACCAGCAGTATGAACACTATGATGAAGTCATCAAAAACCTGAAGGGACACTATAGTCACCAAAACAAGCTTAATTAAGCAGTTTTGGTGTATAGGTCATGCCCCTGCAGTCTCTCTGTTCAATTATCTGCTGTTTAGGAGTTAAATCACTTTGTTTATGCAGCCGTACCAACATCTCCCTGCATGTGACTTGCACAGCCTTCCTAAACACTTCCTATAAAAGAGTCATCTAATGTTTACACTTCCTTTAATTGCAAATTCGGTTAAAGTTAGAATTTCTTATCTCCTGCTCTGTTAATAGTTTGTTGGATCCTGCAGGAGCCTCCGATGTGTGAATAAAGTTCAATTTGCAGAGCAGGAGTTAAAATCTTTTAAAGTAAGTTTAATCTGATTGAAGGTGAAACCATTTTGTTTTCATGTAGGCTGTGTAAGTCACAGCCAGGGGAGGTATGGGTAGTGCTGCATCAACAGAAACAAAAGTGATTTAGCTCCTAAATGGCAGTGAATTAAAACTTTAGAGGCATGATCTATACACAAAAAAGCTAAAGTTGTTTGGAGCCTATAGTGTCCCTTTAACTATCCTAAATATATAGCATTCACAACATTCGCAGGTACTCAAAATAAAATCGGTACATTAGTAATATACTATGGTCATTGGGCACAATTTTTATGGTTAATATAAACTGCAAATTACGCCACTTCCTGACCTTTCAGAGCGGTCTTGAGAAGATTCTGTGTTTCAGCATCAAATCCCTGGATTTTGCACACCACTCGGTCGATATCCCCCATGGCAACAAGTTTTTAAACCAGAATACACTGAAAGAAAAACAGATATTAATATCAGGATGTGTATCATGCAGCTAATACCCCCACCAATGAGTCATTTGAAGATTCTGCTTAACCCCTTAAGGACACATGACATGTGTGACATGTCATGATTCCCTTTTATTCCAGAAGATTGGTCCTTAAGGGGTTAAAGAGTCTTCCACCTTCTGGAATCTTCACTTGTATACTTATTTGTTAAATACTTTGTTATTATTATTATTAAAAAAATATCAAAATTTTTTTTTCTCCCCACAGTTTTAGTAATAATAATAATAATGCATGCATAATATGTGCAATCCGCATTAAGATCTATGGTGGGTCACACGAGACCTTCATAGACAGAACCAATTTCACAGGTGAAAGCTAGGAACTTGACACTTCTAGCAGGCAGTAGCTCCACAAAGTGTGTAGAAGTGTCAGGCATAGGAGAAATACTGAGACAAAGTAGTCCCTACATTTTGAATTTCAGTGAATTAATTTATTTCTCTTGATTTACAGAGTACATAAAATATCTATGATTTCAGTTTGTATTTTTGTAACACAAGGAGTAAAAAATATTTTTCAATATGCATACACACATTAACTACTTTTGCAGCTCGATTACTTTGTTTGTAGTATTTGTCAGCAATAGCATTACTTTAGGAGCTGTGCGGAAAATTGTATCAGCAATAAATATACATAAATAAATTTTTTAATCTATCTTATTTGGTGGTCCTTCCTAGACCTCTATGTCGACATCTGAATGCAAGTTAAGTTTTAACCTGATTTTGTGGCAGAGAGAAAAGTGGGGGGTAGAGTATGGACCCTGCAGGGTGTTTTTTTTTAATTGTATTTACAGAATGGATGGTTGAGCACAATAGGGGTGATAACCATAACAACTGCAGAGTCTTTTATTTTGCCTGATAATTTACTAAATAAAAAAAATAAAAAAACAATCCCATGCCTTTTTTTCCAATTACCATTCACAATTACCTTGTTAGCCCTAAACAGTATATTAAACACAAAAATTTAAAGTACACAATTGTGATATGAGAAGTATATACAGTATATATATATATAAACCTGTTCATACAGTGTGAATGCTAACCACGTGGCACAGAGAGGAAGGTGGGGGGTAGAGTATGGACCCTGCAGGGTGTTTTATTTTGTTTATTGTATTTACAGAATGGATGGCTGAGCACCATAGGGGTGATAACCATAACAACTGCAGAGTCAAAATGTAAACACTACAGGGTATTCTTGGTGCCAGGAAGTGGGGAGGACACATGTATTACACTGTGTGTGTGAGATATATTATATATATAGCCTGGAGGAGCCGGAAATGGGTATCCCAGCAGTTATATTATAATATTATTATTATTATTATTATTGTAGGACAGTATTAAAGTGCAGTCTGTATCAGGGATGGGGGCAGGGGCTGCCCATGTGCCCATATATCAGGAGTATTACGGTGATAGCCACCCCCTGAGCTGTGTCTCACCTGTTAGCAGGAATTCAGCATCCCCCCACCCCCTCCCTCTGTTTACATCAAGGCCGCTTTCTAGGAGGAATTCATTTCACGACAGGCCGTGGATCGAGGCTGGAGCAGGCCGCAGCACGCTTTGCTCACAGCGCCACCTGGCGGCACCAGCTATCAGCGGTAAGCTGGAGAGCAACAGTGACCCCCAGAGGCGGTAAGCTGGAGAGCAACAGTGACCCCCAGAGGCGGTAATGGTGCACAGCAGCGCCCATATTTCTGTCAGTACAGCAACTGGGGTGACTGCAGTACCAGCTTCATTGTAAATGTCAATTTAATGTCAATTGTTGTTTTTTTAAATTTCTAATGGGACGTCTTGGTTAGATTATTTATAGCAGGGAGCCTGGAAAGCGAATGCGTTCACTCCAGCCTGAATGAGCCTCTTTAATGGATTTAAAAAAAATTAATAATAATAATAATAAAAAATAAATAAAAATAATTTATATTGGATCAACCGAGAATTAAAACAGATGAACTAATCCTAGAGTGCCGGTATCTTTTTATATTTATATATATATATATATATATATAAATATAATGACACTTACATTTGAAGTTAAAGCTTTTGCAGTAAATGCCCATGCATTACATTTGCTGGCTGGAGTTAGCAAAGCCCAGATTTGAAAGTGATTAACCAATCGGGATGCCTCAATGCTATTCAGAGTAACTTTGCTGAGCCTAATAAAATGAATAATCTTAAGAAAGAAGAAGGTCTAGCGGCCGTCTGTCTGATTTTCAGACAAATGTAAGGTCCTCAATGAAGGTGATGGTTTATTTTGTCCAAGGATGCAAGCTATGTATCAAGACCACTATATTAAAGGGTCATTAATGTCACCAGAACCACTACAGTTTAACCCCTTAAAGGAATGAGGCAGTTGTACAAGTTGCGATCAATACAAAACATAAACAAAACTTGGAATTTGCGCTATATGTCTGTTCAACCAGAATTCACCTCTTTCATATTAAATGCACCCACACTTATTATATAGTTTGTTTAGGAGAAACAGGGCTTTTTAGTTCATATCAAATATTTATATATGAATATAACAACAAAATTAGAAATTAAGATATTTTGTTATTTTTTTTAGTTCTGCATGACATTTTAACTGTGAATGTCATAAGACGGTTTGCTTTTACTGCAATAAAATACACATAGAGGCGATACTCGAAAAATTAGAATATTGCGCAAAAGTTCATTTATTTTAGTAATGCAACATAAAAGGGGAAACTAATATATGAGATAGACGCATTACATGCAAAGCAAGATAGTTCAAGCTGTGATTTGTCATAAGTGCAATGATTATGGCTTACAGCTCATGAAAACCCCAAATCCACAATCTCAGTAAATTAGAATATGACATGCAATCAATAAAACAAGGAGTGTACATAGAACAATATCGGAACTCTGAAAAGTATAAGCATGCATATGGACTCAGTACTTGGTTTGGGCCGCTTTTGCAGCAATTACTGCCTCAATGCGGCGTGGCATGGAAGCTTTCAGCCTGTGGCACTACTGAGGTGTTATGGAAGACCAAGATGCTTCAATAGCGGCCTTCAGCTCTTCTGCATTGTTCAGTCTCATGTCTCTCATCTTTCTCTTGGCAATGCCCCATAGATGCTCTATGCGGTTCAGGTCAGGCGAGTTTGCTGGCCAATCAAGCACAGTAATCCCACGGTCATTGAACCAGGCTTTGGTGCTTTTGGCAGTGTGGGCAGGTGCCAAGTCCTGCTGGAAAATTAAGTCAGCATCCCAATAAAGCTTGTCTGCAGAAGGAAACATGAAGTGCTCCAAAATCTCCTGGTAGACGGCTGCGTTGACCCTGGACTTAATGAATCACCATGGACCAACACCAGCAGATGACATGGCTCCCAAAATCAACACAGGCTGTTGAAACTTCACACTGGACTTCAAGCATCTTGCAGTGTGTGCCTCGCCATTCTTCCTCCAGACTCTGGGTCCTTGGTTTCCAAATGAGATGCAAAAGTTGCTCTCATCAGAAAAGAGGACTTTGGACCACTGAGCAACAGACCAGGTCTGTTTTTCTTTAACCCTGGTAAGACGCTTCTGACATTGTTTGTTGTTCAGGAGCGGCTTGACAAGAGGAATACGACATCTGAAGCCCATGTCCAGGATCTGTCTGTGTGAGGTGGCTCTTGATGCACTGACTCCAGCCTCAGTCCACTCCTTGTGAAAGTCCCCAACACTTTTGAATGGCCTTTTCCTTACAATCCTCTCCAGGCTGTGGTCATCCCTGCTGCTTGTACACCTTTTTCTTCCACACTTTTCCCTTCCACATAACTTTCTATTAATGTGCTTTGATACAGCACTTTGGGAACATCCAACTTCCTTCGCAATTACCTTTTGAGACTCTCCCTCTTTATGGAGGGTGTCAATGATGGTTTGCTGCACAACTGTCAGGTCAGCAGTCTTCCCCGTGATTGTGATTCCTACTGAACCAGACTGAGAGACCATTTAAAGGCTCAGAAACCCTTTGCAGGTGTTATGGATTACTTAGCTGATTAGAGTGGGACACTGTGAGCCTAGAATATTGCACCTTTTCATAATATTCTAATTTACTGAGATTGTGGATTTGGGGTTTTCATGAGCTGTAAGCCATAATCATCGCACTTATGACAAATCACGGCTTGAACTATCTTGCTTTGCATGTAATGCATTTATCTCATATATTCGTTTCCCCTTTTACGTTGCATTACTGAAATAAATGAACTTTTGCACGATATTCAAATTTTTCGAGTATCGCCTGTATTTGCATTCAATGATGTCTCGCGGGTAAAACAGTACCCCCTATGTACAGGTTTTATGGTGTTTTGGGAAGTTACAGGGTCAAATATAAGATGTTACATTTTTTTCAGTTTATACACATTGAAATTTGCCAGACTGGTTATGTTGCCTTTGAGACCAAACAGTAACCCAGGAATGAGAATTACCCCTATGATGGCATACCATTTGCAATAGTACAGAACCCAAGGTATTACAAATGGGGTATGTCCAGTCTTTTTTAGTAGCAAACACTGGCCAAAGTTAACGCTCATAATTGTTTGTGTGTGAAAAATGTAAAAAAATAATTTTAACGCTTATATATTGATTATATATTTATATAAACACTCATATATAAAATTTTGTTCTAAGAGTATTTTGATATCAATATATATATATATCACTCACACACACGTATGTATATATTTTTACATTATATATGTATGTAAGTGTATTTTAATATTAATATATAATATATTAATATACACTTAGAGACATAGTGTATGTATGTTTGTGTGTATATATATATATATATATATATATATATATATATGATCTAAGTATACACTTTTACTTTTGAAAACTTTATTACAGGCACTGGGGGGCTGCCTGGCTATTCCGTCCATGTGATCGGCTGGGATGCCAGGCAAGTCACCCCATTACGGTGGGAAGGACGGCATGGATGTACTATGCTGCCCGCCAGTGTTTAGGACCGGGTCCCTAAGGTCGGCATAGTAAGCCCACTGTCCTTAAAGGAGCACTATAATGCCAGGAAAACAAACTCGTTTTTCTGGTTCTATAGTGTTAATAGGTCCCCCCCACCCTCAGGGTCCCTCTCCCGCTGGGCTGGATGGGTTAAAACCCCTTCAGCCACTTACCTTTCTCCAGTGCCAGGCTCCCTCGGCGCTGGGGAACTCTCCTTCCTCTCCGACGTCGAAGGCACATGCACGGCAAGAGCCACGTGTGCATTCAAAGCGCCCATAGGAAAGTATTACTCAATGCTTTCCTATGGACGTCCAGCGTCTTCTCACTGTGATTTTCACAGTGAGAAGCGCGGAAGTGCCTCTAGCGGCTGTCAGTGAGACAGCCACTAGAGGCTGGATTAACCCTCAGGGAAACATAGCAGTTTCACTAGAGGAACCTGGCACCCAGACCACTTCATTGAGCTGAAGTGGTCTGGGTGCCTATAGTGGTCCGGGTGCCTATAGTGGTCCTTTAAGGGGTTAACATAGTTTTCCTTATAGCTATAGCCTGTCCCTTCAGAATATTTAATATGTACACTCTGCCTAGGAATGCCTCAAGTAGCAGTCCCTGAGATGGCCACTAGAGGTGCTTCCTGTGTTAGTTCAGCTTCTCCATGCATCTCTATGAGATGATGCAGCGTGGTGTTTTGCTGCGCATGCACTATAGTCTCCAAGTGATTTTCTATGGGAAAGCACTGGATTGGCAGAGATTATCAAGATCGATGATGTCGGCCATGGAGGTAGAGCCAGGCAGGACCAGCTACAGTGTGTGCTGCATGGATAAAAAGGGAGTAAAATCATATTTTTATGGAGATCAGAGAAGGGCCAGTCACCTAACCAGCCACTTCAGGACATAGTGTCAGGAATACAGGTTTGACAGTGTTATTCACTAAGGTGAGAATTACTGGGAATTTAAAGTACATTTTAAAATTTAGATTAAAATAGCCACATTAGAAAAATTATTGAAGTCGATTTTGTTTTGCGTTTGCCTATTTTGGCCCTAATCTTTGAAAATCAGCCTTAAATTCCTGACAAATCTTTCTGTGGCAAAACTAGCCACTTATGACTGTATTTGCATAAATGTGTTTCTATAGATTTAAGGTTGTTAGAACCAAGTGTATTCAGGTATCTGTATTTCAGGCGAACAAGAGCATTTGTATGCTGGCGGCATGAAAGCCACCAGCATTCATACAGTAGTTTCACGAACAGTGAATTTCAACACTGTTCGTGAAACAAATAAACTACCGAATGGGAGACCACACACAGGAGGTTGTGTGGCGCCCATTAACCGATTGCAACATTGTTGCAATCGGTAGTCAAGTGCTTTCCTAGGTGGCCGTTGTTCGGCTGCCGACTACGCGGCGGTCGGCCATCTTGGATCCTTTGTTAGCCCAGCGGTATTTGGTCGTCGAGCACCTGTAACTAAAACCAGCTACTCGACGGCACGAATACCGCTGGACTTCCAGGCCGTTCAGGAGCCCCGGTCATTCGGTGGTTTATTCCACTACAGTCAATCGGTATTTTAAATACAACTAGCAAATAATGTGTATTTTGTGCGGCGTTCAGTTAGTTATGCTGGGATCTGAGCGGTATTCTCACGAACTGTGCGCTCAGACCCTAGCTATCTACCGAACGTCCATTCGTTTACATTGAGTGAATAATGTGAAAGTTATGTATTTTAATGTGAAATATTGGTTCTGCTGCAAGGAGGGATAATCCACTTAACTGTATATTCTAGTGGGAGTATCCCTCTCGTCCAGCAGTGCATGAAATGCACTGTTGTTAAGTCCCCTATGTAGTCCCCTACTGTACAACCCCTGGAATGTCAGTAAGGAAACCCCTTTCATGGGGAATCCCATAAATATGGTGACTTGTGAATAAAACCTCAGTTGACTCCCAGCCTATGTGTCGTCTAGTTCTTGGCAGGGAAGGATTCTTACAACGCTACCGGGATTATTGTATGCTGTATTTATTTACCTGGATTATTTTATGCTGTTCCTGTTACCCGGCGGAGATACTGTGGATTATACTACCTCTCCACTACACTTTCTTTAAAGGGACATTAGTCACCAGAACAACTACAGCTTATTGAATTTGTTCTGGTGAGTAGAATCATTACCTTCAAGCTTTTTGCTGTAAACACTGTCTTTTCAGAGAAAATGCAGTGTTTACATTACAGCCTAGTGATAACTTCACTGGCCACTCCTCAGATGGCTGTTAGAGATCCTTCCTGGGTCATGCCTGCCTAAAATGCATCCAAACATTCAGTATCTCCTCCCTCTGCATGCAGACACTGAACTTTCCTCATAGAGATTCATTGATTCAATTCATCTCTATGAGGAGATGCTGATTGGCCAGGGCTGTGTTTGAATCATGCTGGCTCTGCCCCTGATCTGCCTCTTTGTCAGACTCAGCCAATCCTATGGAGAAGCACTTTGATTGGATCAGGCTACCACTTCTGCTGATGTCAGCAGACAGCTTGTTTATCTGAGGCAAACAGCATGCAGAGTTACAGCTTCAGGCTTGAATAAAGTAAGATTTTTACTATATTTATGGAGGCATGAAGGGCCCAGGGGGGCTAGATGGTGGTGTTAACACTATAGGGTCAGGAATACACGTTTGTGTTCCTGACCCTATAGTGATCCTTTTAGAAATAACCCGGTAAGATGTAATAGTTTTAGAGTTTTGAATGTCACTTTACACCAACTTTTATTTTATTCGACTTGCAATCATATTTCTTTTTTTTTGGTGTGCAAAGTGGTACAGCAGTGCTTGCAACGGCAGTCACAAGCGCGGTCATATGAACAAAGCATTACATACGTATGGCAGGAGTAGTACTTACACAATTTAAAAGTTTAGTGGTTCAATATTAAGAAAAATGCATATTCAGGAGAGGAGATACTCGTAGGTCTAGATAGGTGTATCAAAGATCGTTGTGTAAATCTGAGAACTGTAACGATAACAAGTGTGGCATACACGAATAATGCATAGAAGAAACAGGTGGATTTTGTAGATATAAACCATGAGGTTATAGATTGCTGAACAATGACATGTAGAACTAAGTTATGTAGGTAGGAGACCTGTCTAGTAGGTATTACATGAGGTGCGTAAATGTACATTTGAGTGATGGACATATGCTTATCAAAAAATGTCAAGGGTTAACTATACTTGCTTATGGTCAGGTTGTCAGTGGTTGAGTACGTGGGTTACCACGGGTGCCAGCGTTTAATGTGCGGGACCATGCGGGAACGGTCGGCTATTTCCCCCTAAGACAGGTTTAGAGGCAGGTGTATTAGGTGTGGAGGCGCTGGTCAGAGCCTATGTGTGCTTGTGCCAGGTAAAGTCATGTTGTATGCCTGTCAGGCGCTGTCTCGTGTCGGTTGCATGGAGCTAATTGTAAAGTTGTCATGTGTGGTAGGTCATACGTGTAGCCTTATTTGTCGATGGGACAGTTTGTGCGGGTGTAAACCTGTGTTTCAGGCGTAGGTGCATAGTCCAGAATCAGCCAATACCCTGGCCCGGTGGCAAGCTTGGGGGTAGCAGGCGGATTGGAGGCAGTTCAGACAGGTCCTCCCCAAAGCCCCAGGCCGTTTTGGAGACCTGCATCAGTGGACCACAAACTCGGGTGTTCCCAGTGGAGGCCGCGTTCTTCCCTAATTGGGGGCTGCCCTGGATCCTGGGGGGGCCCCGCTCTTTTCCCACCCACCAGCTCTCCGCTTGTTCTTTACTGCTGGTGCTTCTGGTTGTCTGAGGTGGCCATCCAACTTGTCACAGAGGCCATTGTGTGTTGCAGGTTGTTTGTTGAGTGGTCCGACTTGTTTTCTGCGTCGTCATGGTCTCTACCTGCATACGTAGCTGTGGGAGGTCCGCCATCTTGGAGGGAGCCGTCGGGCCAGTGTTTTGTGGCATGGTGAGTGCTTGGGGCTGGCGGTATGCAGCTGTGGTCGCTAGCGGGGACCAGGATAACCCCCACTGGTCCAAGGGAGGGGAGAACAGCAAGGCGCCGGCCGGAGAACTGGGGGAGCGGCCGTCTCACCCCAGCTCAAGCTCGATAGGACTCAATCGGGTTACCCGGATACCGTTTCGGGTCGTTAAAAGGTACCGCCGTGTTCGCCTGCAGCTCATGAGTAGGATGGGCACCTATTTGGGTCGGTCGCTGCTGATGGCACAGAGTTGGCTCCGATATTTTAGCCCAGGCACTAGAGCTCAGATGGGACACTTCTGATCCGTTCAGCGGTCAGGCTCCGCCCCCCCACACCTCACAACCATATTTCTAACAATGAGAAAACAAGGCGCTGCGTAGCTGCCTTAGTGATTTATTCACTAATACTGATTTAGCAAATTGGATTTTGGCGACTAACAATTTAGTGCTTTAGCATTATATATAGAAGACAATTTTTGTAAAAAAGTACAGTTGTCATAGTTCCTTGTGTACCATAATCCTACCAGATTAAGGACTCATCACATTTTTAGGCATCACTTAAAGGAACACTCCAGACACAAATCCATCTTTTTGCCTCCCTTTTCCCCAAGAAAGAAGCCATGCACTCTCATCAATCACTGGTAAATCAGTGTAATGGTCTTGTGGTCTGCACCTTTCAAGGGTGCAGTCCACTTGTGCCTCTATCTCCGCAGTGGACTTTTCCGTTGAGACAGAGCATTGCCATTGTAACCCACAGCAATACTTTGAATTCCCGAGAGATGTCGGAGAATGTTGGAGGGTTACCTGCGGTCTACCCACTAGAGCAGGGGTTCTCAACGTTAGTCCTCAGGACCCCCTACCAGTCCAGGGTTTAGGGATTACCTGGGTGTGTCTAAGGTGTTTAGAAAAAGAAAAAAAAAAAAACACCTTAGAGTCTAAGGTGTTTTTTCCCCCTTTTTCTAAACACCTGAGACACACCCAACCAAATCCTGGACTGGTAGGGGGTCCTGAGGACTGGGTTGAGTACCCCTGCACTAGAGGATATTCTCTGATCTTCCCAACTGGCCCAATGTGATCATAGTCTCACTTACCATAGGTTACCTATCCCTGCAATATAATCTTGAACTGATTTTGGTGACCTGTAAACCAATAGTTGTATACCAAGAAATGGAGAACAAATATTCAGAATATTATACAAAAGTATGAAATGTTTATTTTTTTTCTATATAGTTTTCAAATGGAAAACACAGTACTGAAGAATAAATACAATACCCATTGCTACAAATTACACAGCATCTAGTGTTGAGAACATCATCATTTTTGTCAATTAGACAGTTCAGAAATTCTTCTAAGCTGCTTGTATTCAACTTCCTCTCCATTCTGGTGCCTTTCAATATCTACTTCTGTTCCAACTTACTTTCAAAGCAGTATAACGTTTTTACTTTTGTACTAGAATGCATATATACATCTGGGGCTAATTGATCTAAATAATCTCCTTACTAAAATAGATTTATATAGAGATCCTATATGACTATAAATATAATCTAGTGCTATAATGGCATTCTGACATGAATTCAATCAATCAGAAGCTTTATTCAGTGTACGTGTAATAATAAGACGTCAAACACAAGACAATTCAAACCAACATTCTATCTATCAAATTCTTGTATTTAAAAATATCCAACAGTAGTTTTATAACCTCTCCAATACAGTCTATCCATGTGTTTAAAAAATGTATTACAGATAAATACAGGTGCATGAATTATGTGTCTTTTAAAACAAGGACACATTACATGACCGAATATAATCAAAATAAGTGCTTATCATGTCCCTAGCATCTGTAATGTGCACAAGGCATCAAGAAATTTTAATCCAGAGCTGTCATCCCAAACACGTTTTTTCCATACACCGCTATGCTCGCAGGAAATACATGAATAGTGCTGTTTCACAGCATGTAGAACTCACATGCTGTCAGAGGCAATCACTACAGTTTCACTGGGATTCAGTCTGTCTATATATAACAACAAGTGCTTGCACTCCTGGTTAAATTCTTAACGCCCGGTGCAGGTCTAGCAAAATCATATAAATCTAGTAGAAAGGACCGCACTCCAAGGTCTTTGTGATAGTTTTCAAATAAAATGCAGCTTTTATTTAATCCATATAAAAGTCAATGTTTCAGCCCCACATGGAGCGTCATGATGAAAGCTCCATGTGAGGGCTGAAACGTTGACTTTTATATGGATTAAATAAAAAGTTAAATTTTATTTGAAAACTAATCATAAAGACCTCGGAGTGCGGTCCTTTCTAATATATATATAATTTTCTTCTGGCAGTATGTGAATACTATCTACATACCACCCCAAGAGCTGCTGAGAAAGCATCGATATAGACGTGAAATGCGTCCAACGTGTGCCTTAAACTTTATTTGATCAAAGAATTGATCCCAGAGGGAACCAAAAATCCTGAATTCCCTGATTAAATATCCTTTATATGCTCTATTTTTGTAAGGGTAATTCCAACATTTTTGGTTCCCTTGAGGAAAAATTATTTGGGTTAGGCCCTTTTGGTTGGTAAATACACAATCACTAGACCTTATTTCCTATTTTTTTTCTTTCTACTTCAATTTTATTTGTCCCTTTTTCTGTTTCACCCTCTTGTATGGACTTATTTTGTATTTTTCAGGTCCATACTTTAGTGGACACCAGCTGCCTTGTACCTAAAATTTTTTCTAAATATAGGAGCACTTCTTTGGAGTCCGGTGGAGTCATTTGAGTGCAGTCAAGCTCTCATTAAAGTGCTCTTCCCAACAGCTTGCAGATCGCATGGCAATCTGGAAAAATATGGCCTACCTGACAGCTATGTTTTAATCTTTGTGTTATATGAAATGTCAGATGAAATGGTTGACTGGCAGAGTTGTAGTATCCAGTACAATTTTCTGTCCCCGTACGTGCTATTTCTGCGTTGTTGAAGATCTATTGATGTGAATTTGTTTGTGCTGTTCTGTGTGATTTTCTGCGACTCTCTTCATGTTCAGAAACAGACTGCAGAACATCTCATAGGAGAAGAAAGTAAGTCCAGTGGACACTGCAGCTTTCAGTAAACTGGGAGACAGACCTTTAAAAAAACCTCGTAGACCTTCCTCCCGTCTCATACGGCGCAAACAGTCTGTAAGTCCGTGGTATGTTCGGACCTAAAGGGAAAAACAAAAAACTACAGGAGTCTGCGCACTGGGCTATATAATAGGTTTCTACATTTAGTCACATATTAAGCTCATTATATTATACCTCATTTAGATTTTAAATTTTGTAAAGGATACACTAAATAGTTAAAGGATATCCAAACCATTTAACACCCATTTTCATCACATTACTTATTGCACAGGTTCTCAACATGTGGTACACATACCCCAGGGGGTACACACACCACAAGCAGTGGGTATGCCAGACACTGGGCTGCTGGCCACCTTAGGACCCATCAAGGTGCAGCTGGCTGTGCACTAAGGCATAGTAGGCATCTGATCACTTTGACCGCAGGTGCCTACTCTGCCCGAATGTGCTGTATCTGCAGGGGAGAATGAAGGTGGGTGGTGAGGTAGCGTAGATGTCTGTGCTCTTCAGCTCTGCTCCCTCAAGCCAGGTTATGACTTCATCCCAGACACATCATCACTAAACCGTGCGCAAAGGAGCATTGCTGAAAGAGCAGGAATATGACAGCAGCCACACTAAATCCAGGGATAGGATCCCCACTGGACACCAGGGAAAAGATCCACTCTAGCTCTCCCAAAGGTAGGGATGCTGAGTGGACTTAAATAAAAACAATACTTTGTGAGAGTGTGTGTGTGTTAAATCAGTGAGAGTATGTGTCAGTGTCCTTTGTGTGTGTGTCAGTGTTCTCTGTATGTAAATAAATGTGTGTGCAAGTGTCCTCTGTGTGTAAATGTGTGTGTCAGTGTCCTTTGTGTTAAGTGTGTAGGTCAGTGTAATCTGTGTGTAAATGTGTGTGTGTGTGTCAGTGTTCTCTTTGTGTAAATGTGTGTGTCAGTGTCCTCTGTGTGTAAATGTGTGTGTCAGTGTCCTCTGTGTGTAAATGTGTGTGTCAGTGTCCTCTGTGTGTAAATGTGTGTGTCAGTGTCCTCTGTGTGTAAATGTGTGTGTCAGTGTCCTCTGTGTGTATATGTTTGTCAGTGTCCTCTGTGTGTAACTGTGTGTGTGTGTGTGTGTATGTCAGTGTAATCTGTGGGTAACTGTGTGTGTGTAAATGTGTGTGTCAGTGTTCTCTGTGTGTAAATGTGTGTGTATGTCAGTGTAATCTGTGTGTAAATGTGTGTGTCAGTGTCCTCTGTGTGTAAATGTGTGTGTTTATGTCAGTGTAATCTGTGTGTAACTGTGTGTGTGTGTGTGTATGTCAGTGTAATCTGTGTGTAAATGTGTGTGTCAGTGTCCTCTGTGTGTAACTACTATGTGTGTATTATATTTTTATTTTTTGACTTTTATACTTCAGGTTATTAGTTCATGCACTCTTCCTTACATACACAATACTCATATATATGTCATTTATTTTAAAAATAATCTTTACAACCTTTAATCAGACTTGTTCCCCAATATGGGATTAATGTTAAGTATCAGTGTCTACACGTTTTTATTTGGAATTTAAATCAATAGAAGTTACTTTCTTGAAGCAGAGATACTTAGGAAATCTTTTTTCAAAGGAACACTCCAAATGCCAAAACCACTACCACGTGCCGTTTGCCAACGGTTTGACAACTCACCTGGGGTCTGCTGGGCACTAGTGAACTCCTCGATTACAGAAGGAAGTTCTCTGCATTAAGAATGGTGCAGGGCCTAGCTCATTGGCTAAAAACACTCAGCTGATGCAGGCCTTGGCTCAGGAGAGCTAACTGTAGCTATGTAAAGGGGTTTCTGGCTCACAATGGAGGATGTGACTGGTGAGAGGCCGATCCTAAGTAAAATGTCAAAAAGACATTTGATTTTGAAGTTGCAGCATGAAAACAAGGCTTGAATACATCTCTGCACAGAGTTACATGTGACGGTGTGGCTTTGAAATGAGGCTTGGAACACACGCTGAAATTCAACAAAGCTTCCTATAACAACTAAGTCCCTATTCAGCCCAGGCTCAAGGTTAAAGCTTTGGTGTCTGTCTGTTGGGTGGCACCTCCCCTGCCAGTATATCTTTATTCTTTGTAGATAGAGGGTTCCGATGCGGGAATCATTTATTCAAATATTAGAGAATGATATAGTGGTTATGGTGCCTGGAGTGTTCCTTTAATAACCAGTCGTGGGTCTTTCATGTGAAATGACAGTACTTCTTTTCTATCCAAAACCAATCTCACCTCCCCAAAGGCTTGCCTCGCCTGCTCAAACCCGCCGACTTGAAGCCTCTTCTTGATGAGATCAAGAGGATAAGTTACTGACTTACTGATCACACCAGCGCCACTGCCACACAGCAGATTCCCAACGTTATCTAGATCAAAAGAACAAGGTCACCTTAATATTTAGACAACAATGTCTTAAAATTAATAACATTTAGAAAGCAGTTAACAAAGGGCACTCTAGGCACCATAACCACATCATCTCAAAGTGATTATGGTCCCTGAAGCTCCCTGGCACCGTCCCGGTTACATGTTAAAATGTTTTAGAACAGTTTGACACTGAATGAGGGTGCAGGGTCGCTGCAACCAGGCCCCTCTCTGCCACTCAGGAGAATGTCTCCTTAATAGCCTGAATTGCGACAGGCAGCAGTAATAGACAGAAAGTGTCACCTTTCGCACTCTCAGTCTAGTATGCAATGGTATGGCAAGGAGTGTATCAGTGCATTAGCTATATATGGAATCCGAAAAAAGCATAAAACTTCCAAAGGGGAGGTGAAGCCACAGGCTCCTGGAACCCTCACAAAAAGTGTCAGAATGTTCAGGAACAATTTCACATTGACGGGTGGGATGGTATTTGGGGATTCCAGGCAGCAGAACTACTTCAATGTAATTAATTGGTTATGGTGCCTAGAATGTACTTATTCTCACAGACTGTAAAAACGTTTGAGCAGGTCCTTCTTCACCTCTACATATATGTCCATAACTGTAAAGTAATTCTAAAACAAATGTAAATAATAATTAATAAAAATTATGAAAAAAAACACGGACTCAGCTGTGTTTATTTGTGCTCGTGACAGGTCACAGTTAAGGTTTACCCGCAACTTTAAAGGACCACTATAGTGCCAGGAAAACATACTCGTTTTCCTGGCACTATAGTGCCCTGAGGGTGCCCCCACCCTCAGGGACCCCCTCCCGCCCGGCTCTGGAAAGGGGGAAAAACTTACCTTTTTCCAGCGCTGGGCGGAGAGCTCTCCTCCTTCTCTCCTCCTTCGTTCCGCCCCGTCGGCTGAATGCGCACGCGCGGCAAGAGCTGCGCGCGCATTCAGCCGGTCGCATAGGAAAGCATTTACAATGCTTTCCTATGGACGCTGGTGTGCTCTCACTGTGAAAATCACAGTGAGAAGCACGCAAGCGCCTCTAGTGGCTGTCAATGAGACAGCCACTAGAGGCTTTGGGGGAAGGCTTAACCCATTCATAAACATAGCAGTTTCTCTGAAACTGCTATGTTTATTAAAAAATGGGTTAACCCTAGAAGGACCTGACACCCAGACCACTTCATTAGGCTGAAGTGGTCTGGGTGCCTAGAGTGGTCCTTTAAGAGAATAGGTCTGACAACAATGATATATGTAGAAAAAGGCACAAACTCTCCAAATACAGAGATGGGAAATGGACCCAATCTCATTTTTATTGGAGATTGAAGCACATAACTCACTTCACTTTTCAATTTGGAAATATAGGTAACATTTTATTAGTACACCGCTTCTATCCCTCCAGAGTTACAGGTTCAACAACAACAACTGAAGTTTGTCAGAATTGAAAGAGTAATGCACTATAAATTTAATTAGAAAGAGAGATCTGTATAAATTGCTATAAACTGTTACTTTGCTGGGTTTTATGAGGTGTGGAGCATGTAAACACAGAACATCATTAACCAAGATTAACCAATGCCACTTCCTGGTCTTTGAAATGATCACTGCAAAAATCAGTCGATCCTGGGGGTGTGCAAACATCTTCACAAACACAAGTTTCTAATTAATTTTTTTTTTTTTTTTTTTAATTCAATGTACCTTTAGAAGCTTCACTACCACTTATGTTGGGCCTCTGCCTTTATTGTACTGGTGTTTTTTTATTTTATCAATCCATTTGCCACTTTGCATTTCTGACAATTTTCACGTTTGTGAATAAACCTGCAAATTTCATGCTTCAGCTCAATCTCTCACATCACTATGCCAGCAATAAAACCACCTGCCATTCACAAATCCTCACCTATTCCCCGTTTATTTGTCTGGTCCGACGGTGCCACCAGCTGCCAAGTCCTCTTCAGCAGATTGTAGAAAGAAAACTGGAGGCCAGCATATGGAAACACAGCAATGAGGGTAGGGAAGAGGCCACGGTAAAATGTGAAGAGTCCCTCTGTCTTATACATGATGGTGACGGCCTGACGTAGGTTCGGGTACACCTAGAACACAAAATGTTAGTGAATAACAAAGTTAATGGATTAAGCTACACTGGCAAGTCATTTTAAAATGCCTGCAACACAGACTGAAGAAACAAGGAAATTGCAGCCAAAAAATTGAGTGGATGGTACACTGAAAATATAGGATAAATCTTTAAAAGGTATCCATTTACCGTGTTTCCCCGAAATTAAGACTGGGTCTAATATTAATTGCCCCCTGAAAATAAGCCCTTTTTTCCGGGGGGAAAATTAATATTAGACCCAAAAACGGTAGCAAGCATGTCCCAGAAAGCAGGTCTACGTTTGGGGGAAATGCCCCGAACATTGACCAGCTCACTAGTGCATGGAATCCTGCGAATCTATGTTTGGGGAAACTTCCGAACATAGATTAGCAAACTTGCGACTAATAACTAGGGCTTATTTTCGGGGAAGGGCTTATATTACGAGCATCTCCCGAAAATAAGCTTGGGCTCCGCCCCCCCTTTTTGGGGGGGAGGGGGAAGTCTTATTTTCGGGTAAAAACGGTACTATCAATTTCTCTGCACAGCGATATTTGTGTTATGTCCAATTCAATATTTTGTTTTAAGTGACACCGAGCAGTCAAATACAAAACCTATACTTGCACTCTGATCAAACAACTATTTTTTTTCCACATTTTAATAGTGATATATTGAAGAAGGGGCATCAGACACTCATAGGGTTCAAAGATGACGCAGATATATTGGATTTAAAAAATGCAACAAAGCAACGTTTCAACATAAACAAAGGCATTTATTTAGGTGGAAACGTTGCTTTGTTGAGTTTTTGGCTCCAATAAATTTGCATAATCTTTGAACCCTGCAAGTGTCTGAAGCCCCTTCTTTGATGTACCATGTGCTACAGATTTGCTGGTCCTTTTTCAGTAAGCACCCTGTGGTTTCTAGGTATTGTGTGCGGTTCCTCCTTTTTTTTGTGGCAATATTAACCTATGAGAGGCTTATAGACTTGTATAATTGTAGTTTTTTTTTTTTTTTTTTTAAAAGGCATTGCTGCCAGAATATTAAGGTACCAAAAGGAAATTGGCTACCTTTCACTGCCTGTTGAAGTGCAGTAAACCTGTTGTGTTGAAATAGACCAACACTCTGAATCCTTTGTTTGTCATTTCATGCACAGTCAGCTGTCACGCTGCCTCACACCTTGGGCTCCCCCTGAGCAGCGAAGCGAGTCCTCAGCGTGTCCAGGGGCTGCACAGTCAGAGTGGCTGAGCAGGCAGATAGCCCCCCACAAAGAAAATGTACTGATGAGGAACGGGGATCCAAAGACATGGAGGTGTGACAAAATTCAGTCAACATTTCGAAGCTTACAAACTGTAAGAGGGAAAGAAACAGAGGTTAGTGGGATCTAGCAGGTAAGATGTCTGCATTTAACGGTTCTAATACAGTGCTTTACAAAATTATAGAAATAACTCATAGGTTTGATTTAAAGACAGAAGGATATATAATTGGACACAGTGAAACAAAAAATAAGCAGAGAACCCTCCTCGTTGGTTTTATACAAATATAGCCTTTTTATAGAACGTTCTATGTACATAGGCACCTGAGCTTACAATCTAAAGCAGGGGTACCCAATAGGAAGATTCCCAGACGTTCTAAAACTACAGCTTCCGCAATGTTTTGCCATTCTAAAAGCATTCCAAAGGATGCAAATCATGGGAGTTGTAGTTCTACAACATCTGGGGATCTACCTTTTGGGCACCCCTGATCTAAAGTCGCTAAAGATTCAATATGCATTGAGACAAGAGGAAAAAAAAATGCAGTTTATAACGAAAAATAGGAGTGACTTCTTAGAAAGCTTATTTCAGATGTGTGCAACTGAGTATTTGGGGAACTAGTTAGCAGGTGATTAGCAGGGATTTCACCCAAGTGTTTCAACTGACACCCACCTGCACGGCTCCATAGGAGACAGAAAGGAGTTGAGCCGGGATGTGTCCTTTCCAGAATCCCTTGAGTCCTTCCTCTCGAAGAATAACCCCGGCTGCCTGGAGGATTCCTCTGTATTTCCCCCGGACGCCATCCCCAGAGAAGCTTTCGATTTGCAGCTGAGATGGGATGAAAGTCATGAATGTCAAATCTTCTCTGATCCTTTACCTTAACACGGTATTGCACGCTCTCAACCATTAACAAAAATAGGATGGTCTTGGGGATAGATTGCACGTTACGATTAATAATTTTTGGGGAAAAAAGGAATATTGGAAGGCAAAAGTTACTAAGGAAAAGGGAAATATTAGAATAGGATCCGAGGGTAGACCAGTCCTAAGAAAAGAATAAGACTGGTCTATGGCAACGATTCATGCAGACTAGAAGGAGAAAAATCCCAACACGCCAGAAATAATATAGGGTCATCTTTAAAATTAGAACAAAATGCATATTTTAAGGTATATTATTATAATAATGTAATATTTTGCCAATGCAGTCTATTCTTTTAATACAAAGTACGGGAGATGGAAGAATAACGTGAGACATTATGTGACATACCTGAAAGCGGATTTTAACGACATCCAGGGGGCTTATCAGTGCCCTCGTGACAAGTCCAGAGAGAGACCCCGCAGCGGCTACTTCTGATGTTGATAGAAGTCTTCCGTCTGAACGAGGGTCATAACCCACCATTCTCCAATAAGAAACCTCTACAAACAAAGGCAGCTTTTGTAATTCTTTTTTTGATTTTGTTTTTTTAACACAAAAGTGGAACTGCTGAGAAATATACTTGGTACATGATGTATGTGGTATGTTACTGAGTGTATCCATTTATTGCATGCTTGTCACTCCTAGCTGTAAATACCTTGATATAACGGTTTATCTCTGCTCCCTCCCTAGGCCCATTTCCCATTACATCTTTACTGCAAGCCTCTACAATTCTAATCAACCCACTCAGGTTCCCCCTAAATTTATAGCATGCAACTCCAGCTGTTTAAAATTCTCACTCATTTACCTCCTCATTCCTTCTATACTCTACCAATAGTTGCAACTCTCTGTTTACTTATTTAGTCATCACTTCCAAATTTCCCCTTCTACATCTTGTCTCAATTCCCCATGGTATCCTTTAGATTGTAAGCTCATGGGCTATCTAGCTATGCACTTTGTATAAAAGAGCTTAAATGGCTAGATCTCAGCTTACGGGCAGGGCCCTCTCTACCTTTTGTATTTGTCTGTGTATATTGTATGTTCCCCACTAATTGTACAGCGCTGCGGAATCTGTTTGCACTTTATAAATACCAGTAATAATAATAATAGTTAGACATTTCCTTTAGTGGTAGATGCTGGTATTTTTTAATGAAATGGCTTTGAATTTCTTTAAAGGGACACTGAGGACCTCTAAAGCACTTTAGTTTGCTATTACACTCTTTGGTTTTCAAGTGGACAGCTACTTCCTGGTTTGTTTAGCTCAGTGGAGCTAAACTGAAGTGGCAGCAATTGCTCAGAGCACCTGCCTTGCAAAGACTTCTCATTGAGCTGCATTGGGAAGTCTGTGATTGGACAGCCACAGAAAGTCTGGGCGGGGTTAGAAGGGGAGGGTTTGCAAAGTCCGTTCAAGCTGTTTTTAGATATACCCACAATCAAGATAATGCATCATTAAATGCATGTGCATTTTCGCATTTCTAAACAGTGACTAAAATATTTTTACACTACAACTTACTGGTGCTTTTAATTTATGCATGCATCCAGGAATCGGAAATCAATCCTGGCTCACCAGGGACCGAGAATGTCTTAATCTATGGTGTAACATATATTGTCTACCATCTGACAGCTCTTAACTCGCTCTGCAAAGCTGCAGAATATCTTGATACTTTAAGAATAAAATTAGCATTAAAACTTTAGTATATTGATAGAAACAAAATTTAATGCAGTGATACTTTGGATGAGGCACAATGAATATTTCCGTCTAAAACTAAAGCCTTCTAATTGAATTATTTTTTTTTATTTTTTTTAAGTTTGGAGGAATATTTGAATTATAGGATCTCGGTGATGTGATAGGTTAGTGGGTATGAACGCAAGGTCTAGCAAGTACAATAGGTAGGATAAGCGCTAAGGGATCAATTATTATAAACAGTTAATTAAGCTGCAAACACTGAAAGTAAGGAATACCCCCAACACCTTACTGAAAAGAAGCAAAAAAAAAAAAACACAAAAAACCCCCAGATTGCGCTGAATACTGTATGTATTAATGCGGGGCTGTATTTGTGAAGCGTGTCAGCGAGTGTGAATGCGGGGCTGTATTTGTGAAGCTTACCAGCGAGTGTGAATGCGGGGCTGTATTTGTGAAGCGTGTCAGCGAGTGTGAATGCGGGGCTGTATTTGTGAAGCGTGCCAGCGAGTGTGAATGCGGGGCTGTATTTGTGAAGCGTGTCAGCGAGTGTAAATGCGGGGCTGTATTTGTGAAGCGTGTCAGCGAGTGTAAATGCGGGGCTGTATTTGTGAAGCGTGTCAGCGAGTGGTGAATGCGGGGCTGTATTTGTGAAGCGTGTCAGCGAGTGGTGAATGCGGGGCTGTATTTGTGAAGCGTGTCAGCGAGTGTGAATGCGGGGCTGTATTTGTGAAGCCTGTCAGCGAGTGTAAATGCGGGGCTGTATTTGTGAAGCGTGTCAGCGAGTGGTGAATGCGGGGCTGTATTTGTGAAGCGTGTCAGCGAGTGTGAATGCGGGGCTGTATTTGTGAAGCCTGTCAGCGAGTGTAAATGCGGAGCTGTATTTGTGAAGCGTGTCAGCGAGTGTAAATGCGGGGCTGTATTTGTGAAGCGTGTCCGCATTTGTGAAGCGTGTCAGCGAGTGTAAATGCGGGGCTGTATTTGTGAAGCGTGTCAGCGAGTGTGAATGCGGGGCTGTATTTGTGAAGCGTGTCAGCGAGTGTGAATGCGGGGCTGTATTTGTGAAGCGTGTCAGCGAGTGTGAATGCAGGGCTGTATTTGTGAAGCATGTCATGGAGTGTAAATGCACAGCCATTTTTGTAAAGTGTGACGGCGAGTGTGAATTCAGGGCTGTGTTTCCAGACCTGTATAAACTTTATTGTAGAAGACGCAGACAAGGAGATGGGACAGTGCATAAGCCAATTGAAGTTTTAGTCATTTTCTGAGCAAATAAAACGGATATTGCAGGCGCTGTGTCTGATTCATTTCATTAAACCTGTTGTAGTGTCTGGATTTTACTAGTGCCATAATTTCATTCAGCAATTAAACAGTTCTTAATGTTTTTGTGTTTTAATGCTAAATGTGAATCCCTTGCAGTCCATCCCCTCTGTGCTGCTTTGGTTAATGAGGAAGTATTAGCCTGAGCAGCAATGGGCAGCTGTGATTGGCTGAGTGTGTCCGCTGACTGATTTTAGCCTATCAGAGCTCCAACTGACGGTATGAATGGGTATGTCTACAAGGAAGTGTGTAATCTTAATTAGTGTTAAACTGCTCGAACATGGTTTAACACTGAATGGAGGGACAGTGCCAGGGGACTCTAGACACTATAACCAATTCAAAGAGAGTAAATCGTTATAGTGACTGCAGTGTCCCTTTAACATTCTAGGAGGAAGTACGCTCCGCACAAATGAAACCTGTAAGATTTGGCAGCTATTAACCCAAAGGATGAATTTGTGCTCTGATATAGCAATATCCTCTCAATAATTTACATTATTGAAGGAAACCTACCATCCACACTTAGTATAAAAACGAGGCAGCACATTGTATATCTCTGTATCTATCTGAAGGAAGCAGCTGCAGTGTGTAATGTAACCACAAAACACATTTAAGTAGTGACACCTAATAGATGCTTCCTACAGAGCAGCAAAGTATGGCTGCATTTTAAATGGACATGATAATAACCAGAACTGATATTTTTAACCACAAATGTTTCACAGAAAGTGAACTGCTGGGAAGGCTAATGTACTTTATAGTGTATTTCAAATTCTAGGCCAAACTGTTTTTTAAACCATTTTGGACTCAAATGTTTCTTTCAAAATTCCTGAAAATTCATGCTTCAATTAAGAAATCTAAAAGCATCCGCATTTTAAAGGAACGCTCTAAGCCCTAGAGTGCAGTGCTATAGCAGTTATGGAAATAGGATTGTTCTGGCGCCCTCCCACAATAAGTACTCAAATAGTTTTGGCAAGGTCTGGCAACTTACCTGGGTCTCCCAGGTCCTGCAGGAAAAGTCAGATGTCTCAGTAGAATAATGCAAGGCCTATCCAGGACTGCACTCAATGGCAATGGCAGAGAGCACGGTCTTAAACAGTCCTGCCGAGCTCTGTAGATTTAACCAGATTATACGTGTGTGTATATATATATATACACATTACACATATACAGTCAACCATCTGTTCCTTAGCAGGTCTTAAAATAAGGTAAATACAAACTCAGATGAACAACACGTGACATCCTACAATGTATCATGATTTAACAAAAATAAAGCCAGTAAATCATGACACATGTCGTCGTTCATATGAGGTTGTATTTACCATTTACACACACACACAGAAATTTAACTTGCAAAATTTAGGCTTACATAGCCAAGATGACTATATCACATCTTAATTTGCCATTTGGTTTCACGTCACTAGAACGTTGGAGTTAACCCCAACAGTGTGTCAACAAACCTCAATCTGCGGAGTATAAAAGGTGAGACTGTATTTCTCCGGAAGAATCTTCTCTATGTCAGAAGAATTTTCTCTAACTAGGTATCCCTAAATAAATGGTCCGGATAGTAATTCGACATATTACAGGGAGACTACATTCATACCGCTGGAGGGCAGAGACTCGTTCTATACCAGCTTGCTGTGCCCTTTACTGCCAACAACAGCTTATCTTACCGCCCAAGGTATGTAGGATTCCTCCTTTATTGTAAATTAGTTTAAAGCTGGCTGCGTCCTATGCACTGAATACAGAATATGAGAAGAGGTAAAGTGGGAAGCGTACAACGCAGCATATCATACCGTTACAAATGACGAGTATATGATTTAAACCTCAGCCTTTCTGTAGCTCAAACACTGGAATCATATGAAGAGAGCTATAAAACGAAACCACAAGTCAATTGGGATCAGATAGAGTCCTGGTAAACACGGGCTTTAATAATTAAGATATAAATAATTCAGGCTGTGCTGCCTTACAAAGTGAATCGTACGCATTAGGTTTTAAGAAAAGAAAAACGATGTAGCATATCGTTTAGCACGATCATGCACTGAATCAGGAACCATGAGAAACTGATATGTGGTTTTAAAAAACCAATTAGGCCAAAATAGTCGAGCTCTGTCACCTTTGCATTTAATGAGCATAAGTTTTATGGGGAATAATAGGCGCCCTTTAAATTTAATTCCTGAAGCAGGTAATATGATGTTACACGCTGTTGTCTTCGAGCTGGTTAGAAGCTCTAAACTTGTGAGTGTGTTTCCTTCTAGTGCACAGAGTACTAGACCCTCAGAGAGGTCTGTTTCAATAGGTTTATTTCAGATCCCACATGCCGAACCACTCAGAAATTTTGGCCAAAACAGGGACCTATCTCATTATACTCTGATAATACTAGAGCTTGTATGAAGCTCTTTTAAATGTGAGGGGAAACCTTTTATATCCCAAAATATTTCCATTTTATATTTGACACACTGCACTAGAATTTGCTCATTTTTACATATGAGGAACAATAACTACTAATAAGATAAAGATACTTTGAAAGATTCAGACTTTTATAGCCTATATATGTTGACTGTTAATATTTTAGCTCCATTCTGGGTTGGGTGCAACCTGACCCTCTTTGGCTTGCTTTACTTGAACCTGTCCCTCACGCCATTTCCTCATGTGGGATCCTCATCAGATTCAAACGCTTCACCTGCCAAAAGCAAACTTTACTGTTGTCTCATAAAAAACAAACAGAAAAATGGTGTGGTGTACTAATAATTACTTCAAGATTTAAACGCCTAAAAACATACAAATGGAACATAGCATAAAATACCACAAAACATTAAATTGCACTCCCAAACATAAAGCCACGGTCAGTGGCTACACGGGCACGTAAACAGGTCAAATAGACCTCCTGGTGGTGACCATTCAGTACGTGCAGCAAAAGTCTTACCCTCCTCCTGTGATGGCTCTTGATTATATACAAGTTATCCATGCTGGATTAAGTCAACCACCAACCACTAAGGAATTTACGGATGTCTATGCAGGATCTTTTTCCTATCAGCTGTCACGAGTGACGTTTGAGGACTTGACAAAGCTTGACCTTATTTGCAAGCATAAGAAAAAATAAAAAAATAGTCCCCACTTTGTCTCAGTATATCTTTAGAATAGTTTGGAATTTCAGTAAAATTCCAACAAAGTCAATGTGAGTATTTCAAAATATTTTATCTTTATTACATACTTTTTTCCTCCCTTTCTTTTGGCGGAGGTGGCAAATCTGCTTTAAAGGACCACTCTAGGCACCCAGACCACTTCAGCTTAATGAAGTGGTCTGGGTGCCAGGTCCAGCTAGGGTTAACCCATTTTTTAATAAACATAGCAGTTTCAGAGAAACTGCTATGTTTATTAATGGGTTAAGCCTTCCCCCAATTCCTCTAGTGGCTGTCTCATTGACAGCCACTAGAGGCGCTTGCGTGCTTCTCACTGTGATTTTCACAGTGAGAGCACGCCAGCGTCAATAGGAAAGCATTGATAATGCTTTCCTATGCGACCGGCTGAATGCGCGCACAGCTTTTGCCGCGCGTGCGCATTCAGCCGACGGGGAGGAGAGAAGGAGGATCGGAGGAGGAGAGCTCCCCGCCCAGCGCTGGAAAAAGGTAAGTTTTTACCCCTTTTCCCCTTCCAGAGCCGGGCAGGAGTGAGACTCTGAGGGTGGGGGCACCCTCAGGGCACTATAGTGCCAGGAAAACAAGTATGTTTTCCTGGCACTATAGTGGTCCTTTAAGCATGCGTGGAGTTATGCCGCAGAAAGTTTATAAACATTTTTTTTAAAGCAAAACTAAAAAATAAATAAAAAAATATTTGAATGTGGAGAAGAATATAACATGAGTACGAGACCAGAATCTATCAAATCTGACTTTAACAGCCACTGTCATCCACACACTGAGCCCTTCGTTTCTGGTTCTTTTCAGATGGTCAGTGTGTCTAAGACACTGGGTTAGGAATGGATGTAGTGGATTTGAAACTAAGAAATACATGAAGGGGTATTTGACTTCACTGAAACAAGGACACGATGGAGGACTTGAGCTAGAGAAAGGACGGAAAAAATTGTACAGAAAGACAACCGAAAATAACCAGCCTGAGCTAGACTTGGAAACGAGAACAAGGACTCGACAACAATTTTAGGCATGTCAATGTTATAAATATATACATTGAAGAGGACTTGGCAAGGACAGCATTAGGCAATAGCTGAGTGTGCAGAGATCCTGCAACCATATAGCATAACAGGAACAAAGAATTGGAAATACATTGTAATATCAGAACCATCTTGAATTTGAAGTCTTTGATGTAACTTCTGCTTTGCTCCAATGCGAAGGTTTTAAGAGGAACCTTACGTGTGCATGACAAACAGAGGGTATTTTTTATAATCCAATATGAATACAGACAAGTCTAGAATATAGGGAAATCCCCTAAAATGCAAGAGGGACCCTGACAAATAGCCATAGGACTGGGCCTACGTAGCTCAGTGGAGCTAACTGAATTCTCCTTGCAGGATAATTTGGAAATGGGATTGTAGCTGTAGGTGCCCAGACGGAACAAGGTAAGTTGTTAAACCAGTCATAAAGGACCACTAAAGGCACCAAGATCACTTTGTCTGGGTGCACCGGCCCTGGGTTTTAACCCTACAATGTAAAACACTGCAGTTTTGTAGGAATAGCAATGATTCCATTGCAGAGTTAAACATACCTCTAGTGCAGGGGTTTCCAACCCAGTCCTCAAGTACCCCCTAGCAGTCCAGGATTTAGGGATTACCATGTTGTGTCTAAAGTGTTTTTTTTTTTTTTTCCTTTCTAAAAACACCTTAGACATAACAGGGTACTTCCTAAATTCTGGACTGTTAGGGGGTACTTGAGGACTGGGTTGTGAACCTCTGCTCTAGTGGATGTCTTCCTGACAGCCATTAGAGGAACTTCCCCCGTGAGAACAGGAGGGGAAGAATAGCAACTGAAACTCAGGTAAGGAAACCGCTAAGTGTTCTAAAAATAATTAAAAAAAAAAAGCTTTTAACTTACCTTTTTCCAGAGCTGAGATTCCCTCAATGCTGCTCGACTCTCTGCAACGCATTGCCTCCTTCATCATTGGTCCAATCCAATGGTCCTCATAGAGGAGCAGTGGGGACCTGATGTGAAAGCATTCTAATAGAGCTTTAACGTTATGTAACCACGTTTTTATTATTTATTTATTCCTTGAGTGCTGCGGAAGCACCTCTAGTGGCCGTAAGAGGCAAAAAGACACGACCATTGCAGCACAGCCACTTCATTCAGATCAAGTGGCCTGGGTGACTTTAGTGGTCGTTTAATTTGAGTTCTGAAAAAATCTCAAAGAAGCAGTTCTTTAACCTAAAACGTTTCCCTTCTATACAATCTAATTTTAATAGCAAATTAACTCCAAATAGCAAAATTGAGATCAAGGTCTCCCACTGAGCACCAGGGAGTTTAACCCCACCTGGGCCACTATTATCTCACTAACCTTCAGAAAACTAAGCCAGGAGAGGGACAAAACACAGAGCACCCCGACAAACTACCAGCACTTACCATATACTACGGGAGGAGACAGCCAGAGTTATTTATTCTAAACTGTAAAACTTAAAGGGTTAGTGAGAATTCTAAGTGAATTTAAAATCCAAGGTGAAAATAGTTGAAAAAAAACAAAACAAAAGACTCTTATTCAGTTATGCTTTCAGTTTGGCTGCTCTGACCTTAAAGGAACACTGCAGTCACCTAAACAACTTTAGCTTAAAAGGACACTATAGGCACCCAGACCACTTAATTTTATTAAAGTGGTGTGGGTGCACTGTTCCTGTCTCCTTAACCCTGCAATGTAAATTATTGCAGTTTTAGGGTTAAGACTGCCTCTAGTGACTGTGTCCCAGACAGCCACTAGAGGCGCTTCCTGGCTTTCCACAGTAAACAACTCAGCATCCACAAAGCATGAGGATGTCCAGTGTCTTCAAATCCCCCATAGGAAAGTACTGATTGAATGCTTTCCTATGGGGAAGACCTAGAGTGCGCTCGGCACTCGCAGATTATACGCATTAGGTTATCCCCATTGCCGCCGTCAGAGTGTTTAAATGGGGTTTTAAACGGAGAGCGAGATGGACACACACAATAACTTCATGGCAGAGGTACACTATAACTTTTAGAATACCGTTTGGTGTTCCTGATATTATAATGCTCCTTTAAAAAGGTACACTATAGGCACACAGACCACTTCAGCTCATTGAAGCGGTCAGGGTACAGTGTCCCTATTGCTTTAGTGCTGCAATGTTAAAAATAGCAGTTCCAGATAAACTACAATGTTTACATTGCAGCACTAAAACAGCCTCTTGTGGAAGTCATTGGAGGGGGACATACTAAAAGGAATGACACTTCTTGGATCCTAACGAACCTTTGGTCTGGTCCGGTCCGGTCCACGCTGGACTTCCTCACACTCTGCATGGAGACATCCAGTGTCAGATTTTTCAACGCTTTCCTATCTGGAGGTCTAAAGCAACAAGGGACATCAGCTTTGGGATCAGGGGAGTAAAGGGTTTTTAACCATTTAGTAATGGTGGTGGGGGTGGGAAGGTGTGAGGCAGAGAGCGCTATAATGCCAGGAATTGTATCCCTTTAAAGACACATTACTGGGAGTATTATTGCAGGGGAGCTCTGTTATACACTCAGACACACAAACAATATGAAGCTCCTATAAAAGAGGGACATTTGAACAGAAATGAGGGAAAGAGGGATTTTGGGCCCCAAATAGGGACTGTCCCCCCTAAACAGGTCCAGATCTCAGATCTAGAATGAAGGTGTGTGTGTGCAGTGCCCCAGGACATGTTACCAGGCTGGAGGAAGTGTTAGGCTGTGGAATGCTGGAATATTAAAACCCACATAAAGATCACAGGATTCTATTCTTTATACACTCTAGGTTCCAGAACGTTCAGCCGCCACACATGATGGATAAGCAGTCCCCTGGCCTGCCATTTTCGACCTTACCCTGATCTCTCCACCGCTGGTTGTCAGGGTCTGCAAACAGGCTGCAAATGTCCGCACATGCGCAGGAGAACGTCTCGGGAGCGCATGCGCAATAGCTGCCAGTACCGCTAACAGGTCACATGACCTAGATAGAACGCTGGGGGGGTGATGCTAGTAGAGTGGCTGGCTGAACATGAATGCACAGCTGCCAAGTGTCCTTCTTTACAGAGACACAGTCCCTCTATGTATATTATATATATGGATAAATATTAATAAATAACTGGTACTTTATAATAAATAACTAAAAATAGGACGTGTCTTAGCCAATTTAAAGGCTTTTAGAATATTTAGTGGAGGAGCTTGAACCTATCTCATAAGCCCATGCCTAGCAGGGATTGACTTGTGAGCTCCATAGTCAAAGTGTACCTGTCTTGACTAAAATTACTTGTTTATTTGTGGAGGAATGGAGAGGAATATTCACTGCCCTCTGTATTGTACCAGATTAGAAATAAAAATGGCAAAACTGAGGTTAAAATAGTTAAATTGGGAAGAAGGAGGGTGGGGGAGGACATAGGTTGTCTATTTTTGCCTAAATTATGCTTGTTGTATTCGTGTCTGGTGTCACTATAAACAGCATGCAATGTAATCTACAGATTGTGATAGCAATTTAAGCTTGTTTGAGCAGGTCCTTCACTTCTTGTGTCTGTTAATTTTTCAATGTCCATTACTTGTCCTCAATTGTATATGTTGGCGCTATAGAAACAAGGGGGTTTAAGCGTACTTAGGTATAAGGCTGTCCTAGCTATAAGATAAGACCAGGGAGTAATTATTATTATTTTATTATTTATATAGCGCCAACAAATTCCGTAGCGCTGTACAATGGGTGGACTAACAGACACATAATTGAGATCAGACCACTGACGTACAGGAACAGAGGGGGTTGAGGACCCTGCTCGATGAGCTTACATGCTAGAGGGAGTGGGGTATAGTGACACAAAGGGTTAAAGTAGGGGAATTAAATAGTTTGTTACAGAAGGGTTTATTGAGTGCTTGGTAGGTCATTTTTGACAGGTGCAGGAACGGAGTCATGGGGTGGGGGATGAGAAGGCTGCTGACAGTTTAATTGATACGCTTTAATGAAGAAGTGAGTTTTCAAAGACTAATGAAAGTATTTAGAACATTGGGCAGACTGGATTGGCCGAGAATGGTTCTTAACTGCCGTCACATTCTATGATTCTATGCTAGTAGTAATAATAATAGCTAATGTAGTAATGGAAAGTCTTATTCAGTTATAGATCATTTTAACCTTCTTGGGCTTTACTGCTATGCCGTCAACTAAGCCGTAAACACTGCAAGTCCAATTGCTGCAAGGCAAGTCGGTCTTTGATTTATAATCATGAAATTGCAGATGTCACTGCACTGAGATGACTATATGCTGAAAATAAAGCTAACATATCAGCGATACAATGAAAGATAAAATGAACCGGTCTTGACATGCTCACTTTAAAATCTGGATTTGCCCATTTAGGACCAAAACAGTCTAGCTACAAAGTGAGAATTTCCTCAACATCTTTGCTTCTAGCTTAGCTACTTCAGCTTTAAACATGCCACAGTGGTTATGGTGCTCTGAGTGTTCCTTTAAAGGAACACTAATATATTAGGAGTACTAAACTGTATTCCTATCACTATAGTGTCCCTCTGCGCTCCCCATCCCCAGCCAGTCATAAAATGGGTAAAAACCTTTTCTTTCACTTACCTGATTTGGCACTGGCTTGGTCTCCTTATCCCAGGACGTCACGGCGAAAGGATGACCTAATAATGCAAAGGCATGGTAAGCGCCACACACACACTTTACAACTCTCCCATAGGAAAGCGTGGAATATGTCCTCATGCAAAACTTGAGGGCGCCCACGTCGTATCTGGAGGACAGCCACTAGAGGTCGTCTTAACCAGGGCCGGACTGGGGATTCCAAAGCAGCCCTGGAAAAAAAATCAATGCCAGCCCCATAAGTCATTGCGCCATATATTGTCGCATGTAATATGTAAGGCTATGTCTTGCCATCCTAGATGATTGATGTATATATATATATATATATTGCTTTTTCCAATATAAAATATTGGTCCTTTCAGAGTAACCCTTTTTAATTATACAGTAAGCATACTCACATGCAGACACAGACAATCTCACTGACACAAGCTGATTGATACACAACCTCACAGACAAACAATCTCACTGATATACATAAGGTCATTGACATAAAAACACAAGCTCACTCAGTAGCAGGCACACACACACAAGCAAGCCCACTCACTAACAGGCGCGCACACACACACACAGCTTAATGTAGTGGCTCTGGTGTCTATAGCCTGTCCCTGCAGGCTTTTCAATGTAAACACTGACTTTTTAGAGAAAAGGCAGTGTTTACATTGCTTCCTAGTGACAGACACTCAGACGGTCACTAGAGGTGCTTCCTGTGTCAGTGCGGATTGGCTGAGATCATCAAGTTTGATGATCTCAGCTGTAGAGGCAGGGCCAGTCGAGGGGAGACCAGCACAACGTGGGGGAAAAAAAAAAGTGAGTAAAAACACATACCATGACAGACACACACAACCGTGACACAGACAAACACAGACACACCACGACACAGAGAGATTGTGACACAGACAGACAGACAGACACACACACACACACCATGACAAACACATACCATGACACAGACAGACCGTGACACAGACAGACACACATACACTCAGACTGACACACATATTGCTACCTGTGTGCTGGCATCGGGGAGCTCTTTTGGCGGCCGCAGGGGGAGCTGGCTGTTCTGGCTGTTCTCTGCTCCCCCTCCCCAGCGCGCCGCTTAATGAGACCGGGGCCAGAATATGACGTCATATTTCAGTTCCGGTCTCATTAAGCGGCGCGCTGGGGAGGGGGAGCAGAGACAGAACAGCCAGCTCCCCCTGCGGCCGCCAAAAGAGCTCCCTCTGCAGGCGGCAGTTCAGCCTGCCGCCTGCCCGGCCCCAGGAGCCGACGGCCCACCGGGAAATTTCCCGGTATCCCGGTGGGCCAGTCCGGCCGTGGTCTTAACCCTGTAATATAAACATTGCCGTTTCTCAAAAACTACATTGGAGGGCTAAGGTGACACAGACACTTCAATTAGATGAAGTGGTCTGGGTGCCTATAGTGTCCCATTAAATGAATAATTTAAAAGCATTTTTTAAAAGAAGAGGCTTTATTTTTTTGTAAAATATAGTCCCATCTTAATGAATATGACACCCAGATCTATTCATGGAAACCCCTAAAACACAGACATTAATACAGATTAAGATCGTTAACCCTATTCTGCACCCAACTAGACTTTGACTTGTTGAGAATTCACAAGATTTTTGTAGATCTTGAGCCAAAACTGCCAGGTTGGATAAATAGTGGACTTTTAGAATTTTCCCATTTTGGCCTAGAATTTGCATTTCTGATTAAAAATATAAACCTCTTCTGCTTACCTTATGTATTGTGTTACCATCATTTTGAATTTATTTTTTTAACCTTTTTAATCTGTTTCTAGATATCTAGACTGGTGTATAACATCATACATACCATCCCACTTTAAATTAATAGTTATGTGTTTATTGAGAAAATAGTGACAAAACCCATAATGAATTGCTAAGGACAGGCATTGCTCTGATGTTTATGCTAACGGATGTGCATTACTGGAGATAGCCTGCAGTTAAAGGGACACTATAGGCACCCAGACCACTTCAGCTCATTAAAATGGTCTGGGTGCAGTGTTCCTGTCCCAATTAGTCCTGCAATGTAAATCATTGCAGTTTTTGAGAAACTGCAATAATTACGTTGCAGCACTAATACTGCCTCCGGTGGCTGTCAATCAGACAGGAACTAGAGTCGCTTCCAGGATTCTAAGGGACTTTGAGTACCTTAAATGACGCTTGACGTCCTCATGGGACTTCTCTATGGCAAGGGCCTGCTGCACTCAACGTTCATCCGTATTAAGTCCCCCTGTCGGATAACAGAAGAGGCAGAGCAACGAGGGACATCAGGGCTGGAAGCAGGTGAGTAAATAAAGTTTTTTATCCCATTTTCTGCCGTGCAAGGGGAGGGGAGTCACGAGGAAGGGGGAGTTAGAGAGCACTGTAGTGTTAGGAATACAGATTTGTATTTCTAACTCTATAGAATCAATTTAAAAGGTAATGCCAAAGATTACAGAAGAAGCAACTCACAATAAGTCTGTCCCCTTTTATTCCATACCTCCATGCTTGGAAGCTCAACTAAGAATTATGTACAGCCCTGATGTTAATGGGATACTATAGTGCAAGGAAGACAAAGTTGATTTTCACTATAGCTCCTCCTCTGTCAAGGCCCACCCCCGTGGTGCAGGAAGGGGTTCAAAACTCCTGTCACTTACCTGGGGACATCGGCGCTGGTCTGCCGTCTCTCCTTCCATCATCAGCCGGTGGGGGAGACCTAATGCGCATGCGCAGCAATTGCCACGGTCACATCAGGATTTACCCCCAGGAAAGCAACATTCAATATGGGGTTTTGGGTGACATTGGACGTCCCCATGCTTAGCGTGAGGACCTCCAGCGTCAGACAGCCACACGAGGTAGAGTTAACCCTAACAAATAATTATTGCAGTTTTTTTTAAAGGGACCTGGGACAGTGCACCCATGCCACTTCAATGAGCCTATAGTGTCCCTTTAACCCCTTAGGAACACACGACATGTGTGACATGTCATGATTCCCTTTTATTCCACAAGTTTGGTCCTTACGGGGTTAATGGAACTGTCAACAAAACATTATCAGCTGTAATATGTCAGCTTATTCATTACTTCCACTCATACTTGGTGATGAACGTCACTGCTGGACAAGGGTTCCTGGGATAGGATCTGACAGCGCAAACCAGAACTGGAGATTTCCAATGATGGAAACTCATATTAGTCAGAATACAGCTGCAGGAACATTAGATTAATTATTTTATTTTAAAACTTTTTTGTGTGCATATTTTTAGTGCATTATCTAAACAATGCATTTAAACATGTTATCTGTAGCCTGGTGTGTCCCTTTAAACCAGGCAACTGTATTGGGGGGGGGAGGGAAAGGGAGGAGGGGAGGATGGCTTCTTTTCGATCAACTGCACAAATTATTGGGCTTTTAATCGCTGAATTTGATGGACTTTGATCTTTTTTCCCAACTTAGATTGCAATGTAACTATGTAACTATCACTTCTCAGTGTATTTCCCCCTTCTCTACATTGATCCAGTCCCAGGATGATTCTCACGTAATTCATATCTCACCATCTCTTTTCCTCATATGGACTGCATCCATTACACAGAATACAATTTCCTTCTCACTGTAATGCAAGTTTAATCAGCCACAAGTTCCATTAGTCTGTTCTCTGCTTCTATGTGTCTGAACCCTGCCCCTCTTTTTTTCTTCTTCTTCTTCTTCCCATCTGCATACCTACAACCTCTTTAACAATCATAACAATCTCTTAAAAGGACACTCCATGCACCCAGACCACTTCTGCCCATTGGAGTGGTCTGGGTGCCAGCTCCCACTACCCTGAAACCTTGCAGGTGTAATTATTGCAGTTTTTTTAAACTGCAATAATTACCTTGCAAGGTTAACTCCTCCTCTAGTGGTTGTCTTCATAGCACAGGTTTTCTGTGCTAGAGCGTCGCTGGACATCCTCACGCTGTGTGAGGACCTCCAGCGTCGCTCAATTCCCCATAGGAAAGCATTGGTGCAGTAGACATTGCTTACCTAGATTTCAGTAAGGCTTTTGACACTGTTGCACATAGAAGGCTTATCAATAAACTGCAATCTTTAAGTTTGGATTCCAATATTGTTGAATGGGTAAGGCAGTGGCTGAGTGACAGGCAACAGAGGGTTGTAGTTAATGGAATATATTCGAAGCTTGGACTTGTCACCAGTGGGGTACCTCAGGGATCTGTACTTGGACCCATTCTCTTTAATATTTTTATTAGTGGTATTGCAGAAGGTCTTGATGGTATGGTATGTCTTTTTGCTGATGATACTAAGATATGTAACATGGTTGATGTTCCAGGAGGGATAAGCCAAATGGCAAATGATTTAGGTAAACTAGAAAAATGGTCAGAATTGTGGCAACTGACATTTAATGTGGATAAGTGCAAGATAATGCATCTTGGAGGTAAAAACCCAAGGGCAGAGTACAGAATATTTGATAGAGTCCTAACCTCAACATATGAGGAAAGGGATTTAGGGGTGATTATTTCTGATGACTTAAAGGTAGGCAGACAATGTAATAGAGCAGCAGGAAATGCTAGCAGTATGCTTGGTTGTATAGGGAGAGGTATTAGCAGTAGAAAGAGGGAAGTGCTCATGCCATTGTACAGAACACTGGTGAGACCTCACTTGGAGTATGGTACACAGTACTGGAGACCGTATCTTCAGAAGGATATTGATACCTTAGAGAGGGTTCAGAGAAGGGCTACTAAACTGGTTCATGGATTGCGGGATAAAACTTACCAGGAAAGGTTAAAGGATCTTAACATGTATAGCTTGGAGGAAAGACGAGACAGGGGGGATATGATAGAAACATTTAAATATATAAAGGGAATCAACACAGTAAAGGAGGAGACTATATTTAAAAGAAGAGAAACTACCACAACAAGAGGACATAGTCTTAAATTAGAGGGACAAAGGTTTAAAAATAATATCAGGAAGTATTACTTTACTGAGAGGGTAGTGGATGCATGGAATAGCCTTCCAGCTGAAGTGGTAGAGGTTAACACAGTAAAGGAGTTTAAGCATGCGTGGGATAGGCATAAGGCTATCCTAACTATAAGATAAGGCTAGGGACTAATGAAAGTATTTAGAAAATTGGGCAGACTAGATGGGCCGAATGGTTCTTATCTGCCGTCACATTCTATGTTTCTATGATGCGCATGAGGTCTCCTCAGCCGGCGGGTGGGATTAGTCGTAATGAAGAGGAGGAGCGGCGGTGACCCGAAACCACCGCTGAGGGACATAGGCAGGGGTCTTAGGTAAGTTTTCTTTGCAGGGTTAACTCCTCTAGTGGCTGTCTACTAGCAGGGGTCTCACGTAAGTTTTCACCCCTTCAGCAACCGGGGATGGGTGGTGGGAGGGAGAGGGGACCTGCAGTGCCAGGAAAACGGATTGTTTTCCTGGCACTGGAGAGTCCCTTTAAATATCTACTGCAACCCCTAAACACTAACACCGTTTCTGTGCCCATGTGGAACGCACTGCGTGCACTGAATGATACATTCTCATAATTAAAGGGTATTCTATAAAATAAGGAATACAAATTTGTAATCCTTACACGATAGTTCCCTCTGGTACCCAATGTCCCTTGGCACTCCGCCTCCTCTGACATCTGACTGAGGTAATGCACATGCACAGCAAGCGCCTTAGGCCCTCCCATAGGAAGCATTGCTTTCCTATAGGGATTTCTCAAACGCTGGATGTCCTAATGCAAGACGTTGTTGAACCACGAAGTGGCTGTTTGATTGACAGTCACTGGAGGCAGTCGCAGACCTGCAATGCAATCATTGCAGTTTCACTAAAACAGCAGTGAGTTACATTGCAGGACTAAAGGGGGACAGGGCCAATGCAACCAGGCCACGTCACTGAGCAGAAGTGGTCTGGGTGCCTGTAGTGTCCCCTTTAACAATCTCAAACTACTGGACTTTGTTGAAACATAGATCACATACAGAGGCAGTGAAGGTGATTTAGGCCAAATCAGTTCAAAGCCCTACCATCAAATATGTGTACAAACATTATAAAATGTGCGTAATTACAGCAATGTTTAAAATGATGCTGCTACGGTTAGCTGTTACAGTCTGGAGCATACTGAGGGTAGATAATGTCCATCATTTCCAGTAAGGCTATTTTTGGATAAGGATACACTCCAAAGCCGTAAGTTCACTGCATAAGGCAAAGTGCCAGGGCTTAAAGTTTAAAAACCTATGCCAATAGCCAGTTCTTAAAAGTTACTTGCCAACGCATACTCCAGAAGAATGCATTCTTACTCACCAGGGCTAAATATCCACTTGCCAATGGCTGGAGAAAAATGTTGATCTTTGTACAGTGCTGTTACCAAAATATAGCATGCTGTACATCTAGTATAGTTTATAATAAAATTTATTTTAAAAGTATAGCCATCCTTCATGTATATTACAATACATATCAATTAATAATCACAATTCACCCAATATCCTGGAATTCCTTCGAACTACACAATTTCAGCCTATTGCCATCACCTATTGTCCTGTCACAACTTCCTGAGTTCTGGATTATTTGGCCACTCAATGTTCTCATTTTGTATTTCATAACTTCACCCTTGTAGACCACCGTATTAAGGAACATCCCCTGAAGCTCAGCTTATTGTATTAATTATGGTCAAATGAAGCCATGGGAATAGTCCTTTGCATTTCGACAAACTGTTTTAAACCGTTTGAACAAAAACAGTAGAAATTACTGGCACCAGAAGTACAAGGATTAAAGATATCTCACTTCCTTTTATGTCCAAGTTCTAGAAGAACAAATTTATAATAGGGAACTGTGATTTTTTTTAAATTTTTTTTTTATTACGATGTTGCAAGTTATTGTGGTGAGCTTTGTTACTACCAAAGATGCCTTGTTTTTTTTTTTTTGTCAAACCAATGCAAAAATAATGTTTCTTTTTTAAATGCAAGGGGCCGCAACCAAACCTTTCCAGCATTGTATTCTGTACAGTAAATTGTAGTGCTTATAGTACGTGGCGTGTTCCTTTAATATCTCCTGTCTGTAAACCTTTTTCCCTGCGTATCCATCATTACACGGTAGAGTACCTCACTCCCCAGACACATTATAGCAATCACAACATTTAACCTTGCTTCCACTCATCCATCACATACGTGCAATTGAGTAAACTCGCTGTTAGACTCTTTCCAGAGTTAGAGATGTTTAACTGTATGTACGGAGGCAGAGAGCTAACCATGACCAGATCATTTTAGTAGTTGCCTGATGGATATGATCTGTATATTCCAACCAGTGAGAATTGTTAAAATAGATATTCTGGGTCAAACCTTACCCTATCTTGTGAAGAAGGCTTTCAAAATCCACAGGAATCTCTGTTAAACAATGACTCAAAGCAATGTATCTATCCCCCCCCCCAATCTATTCTTTCACGACCGAATCTTCTCCAAAATTGCCAAGCAGTATTCTGGTATAAGCGTAAAAGAAATAGGGTTTCCATAAACAGTTACTCAAATACCCACCCCTTTTAAATGTGTTCCTGTGCTGCTGAATGGGGTACTTTTACGACTAGCTGTTCATAATTTAGCCGTAGGTCTCTGCTCTACCCATCTAACAACATACTTCCATTTCCCCAGCTGGCCCCATGCAACTTTGCACGGGCCACCATCGTTCCACCAACACGACAAAAGCGCTCATCAAAATAGTAAATAATATTGGTACAAATAAACCACAAGGCCTCACGTATTATATCTTCCTTGATCATTCTGCTGTTTATGATATATCTGACCACTTCTTCTTCTGAAAATGCTTTGGATTTTGCTGTAATTGTGAGACTGCAAGCTCCAGGTTCAAATCACCCTGTCTGAAACCTGCTTCTTTCCACTAGCACACCTCATTGTAGAAGCTCAAGACTCAGTTTTCCATCTACACATCTTGCCTCAACTGTTGGTTATTCTATGTCACCTCCAGCACCCCCTCCAGTTTGATAAGATCAAAGTACCCCAGACATCCCAAGTTTACTGCACTTCTGCTAAATATGACTGCCCTTTCCTATTCCCCCCCCACATTCAATGATATGGTTAATCCAGCTCTTTGTCCCTAAATAACATTTACTCTATTTTATTTAAGCTTAACCATATTCAACCCATGGTGAAAAATTCTACCAAACTAATCTCAAGTTTTTTCAAGCATCTACTCTTCCCTCAAATGACTTTCCATCTATTGCAAACACCCCAAAAAAAACCAAACAATCACACACGTTCTAGCCCAAGCCTGCAGAGCTTTAGCTCATACGGCCATTATTCTCCCCAAAGACTAAACCAATGTCTTTTTTTTTTTCTTCTGACCAGGACGTGTCTAATCACTTCATCTCAATCCCATTTCCCTCTTGTAAATGCGCTCGGGAACATTTACTTGCTCTTTCTGACTCTTCCATATTGTTACATGCTCTCTGGACAATTCATTCTTCAATGTCACCAAATGTATAATATGGCTTCCACAATAGCCATTCCAACTCTCCCTCACAATTGGATCGGTCCATGAGTTTTAGTATCTTCCAAACCTATCAAGACCGACTCCAGCTTTATTGTAGGCTTGCAAAAGCAAAGCCCTCAATCTGTGTTCTGCTCGTTTTTATTTCATGTTTCTCATGAGAAAATAGTTTGTAACCCTAATAGCTTGGACACAATTCTAGACTGCTTTAGAATAAAATAAAAATATCCCCCAAAAAATAAAGTCAGAAACAGGTGTTCAAAATGTTACGGTTTTGATACCTTCAAAATGAAAACAAGCTGACATGAATACATATATTTATAGAGTGGGATAGGCAACCTTTGGCACTCCAGATGTTGTGGACTACATCCCCCATAATGCTCTTACACCCATAATGCTGGCAAAGCATCATGGTAGGTATAGTCCAAAACACCTGGAGGGCCAAAGGTTGCTATGCCAATAGACCATAGCAGCACTGAAAAAAAAAATGCTAACCTCTGGATAGTACCGAAAAAATCTGAATAGAAAAACACGTAAAGATAGATGTTCAGGGGATGTTCTCGAACTTCACTATGGTCCCAGCTTGGTTATTCCAACCACAATTTTGCAATCTGGATTGGATTTTAATTTGCCAATGGACAATAAATTATGGCAAACTGACAAGGACATTGCTAAAATTCGTCCAAAAGTGCAGAGTTTAACCCCTTAAGGACTGGACTGTTTTTGCGATGTTGTACATTTGCGACCAGGCATATTTTTACACTTTTGTGGTGTTTGTGTTTGGCTGTAATTTTTCGCTTTCTCATTTACTGTTCCCATACAAATTATATATTGTTTTTTTCAGGACAAAAAGGGGCTTTCTTTACATACCATTATTTATATAATCTCATGTATTTTAATTTTAAAAAAATACAAAAATCTGATGAAAAATTGAAAAAATACATGTTTTTGACTTTTACTTGAAAAATCTTTTACTCATCTACAAAAGCGAATGAAAAAACTGCTAAATAGATTCAAAATTTTGTCCTGAGTTTAAAAATACCTAGTGTTTACGTGCTTTTTGCTTTTTGCATGTTATAGGGCTATAGGTACAAGTAGGATATTGCGGTTTCAAAACATACATTTTTAAAATTTATCAATAGTGACATTGTAACACTATTATCTGTCATAAATCGCTGAATAACACCCCACATGTACATATTTTTTTTAAAGTAGACAACCCAGGGTATTCAATATGGGGTATGTCCAGTCTTTTTTAGTAGCCACTTAGTGAAAACACTGGCCAAAGTAAGCATTCATATTTGTTTGTGTGTGAAAAAAGTAAAAACCGCTAATTTTGGCCAGTGTTTGTGACCAAGTGGTTACTAAAAAGACTGGACATACCCCATTTGCAATACCTTGGGTTGTCTTCTTTTGCAAATGGTATGCCATCATGGGGGTAATTCTCATTCCTGGGCTACCATACGCTCTCAAAGGCAACGTAACCAACCTGGCCATTTCAATGTAAAAATATTTGACCCATATATTTGACCTTGTAACTTTCAAAAATGCTATAAAACCTGTACATGGGGGGTACTGTTTTACTCGGGAGACATCGCTGAACACAAATATTAGTGTTTAAAAACTGGAAAACGTATCACAACAATTATATCATCAGTAAAAGTGCTGTTTGTGTGTGAAAAATGCAAAAAAAGTAACTTTCACTGACAATATCATCACTGTGATATGTTTTACTGTTTTGAATCACTAATATTTGTGTTCAGCGAAGTCTCCCGAGTAAAACAGTACCCCCCATGTACAGGTTTTAGGGTAGAACGTTACAGGGTAAAATACAGTGCTAGCAAATTAAATTCTCTGGAATTTCGGCCTGGGTTGGCAGGCAGGTCCCTCAAATTGCAATCAATAAAATTACTGAATTATGTAAAAATATTACATAAATACATACGTAGAATTTAAATATATATGCATATTTATATATTTGAAGTCTACGTGTATATATTATAATTATTTATGTAATTTTGTATATGGGCGTATGTATATTTCTTATTATTTTTATTTATTTTTATATACATAGATATATATACAAATTCATTCTAAGTGTATTTTGATATAAATATATATATATTAATTTTAAAATACAGTTAGAATAAAATTTCATATAGCTATATAATTTTTTTAAAAATTTTTATTATTATTTTAAAAATATTTTATTTACTTTAAATTACTTATTATTTATATTTTATAATAATATATATATACACAATATATATAGTTATTATATATATTATATATATACGTGTGTAATTTAATTATAAGTGCATTTTTATATTAATATAAGTACATATTAATATAAAAATACACTTAGTATGACATTATATATATATGATATATAGACATATATTATATAGATATAATATATGTCTATATATCATATATACACCTATATAATTATTTATTTATTTTTTATTAACATTAACTTTATTTTTTTTACTGATTTTACACTAGCAGGGAGACTGCCTGTCAGCACAGACAGTCCCCCTGCAGGCAGCACTATGGACACCTATTGTGACCATGTGATCGCTGTGTTAAGCGATCACATGGCCACAGGGGTCCTAAATCAGTGTGGGGAGACTGTCTGGGCTGCAGGCGGTCTCCCCACAACCGGAGCCACGCTGATCGCCGCCGGGGGAACGACGGCGATCAGGTAAGTAGCTCTGACCGTTAGGACGGTTCAGGACCGTCATCGGTCGGCAAGGGAAAAATGCCGATGACGGTCCTGAACCGTCCTCGGTCCTTAAGGGGTTAAAGGCGTTAAAGAATGATTCGGACTTGGCTATATTAGCATCATCTTGTTACTTTATTAATTAATTGTATTAGAGAATAAACCCGTTAGTCCTACGAGCAGAGCTTACAGGTAAAAACAGGTTAAAATATACTGCTCAAAAAAAAAGGGAACACTTAAACAGCACAATGTAACTCCAAGTCAATCACACTTCTGTGAAATCAAACTGTCCACTTAGGAAGCAACACTGAGTGACAATCAATTTCACATGCTGTTGTGCAAATGGGAAAGACAACAGGTGGAAATTATAGGCAATTAGCAAGACACCCACAATAAAGGAGTGGTTCTGTAGGTGGGGACCACAGACCACTTCTCAGTTCCTGTGCTTCCTGGCTGATGTTTTGGTCACTTTTGAATGCTGGCGGTGCTTTCACTCTAGTGGGAGCATGAGACGGAGTCCACAACCCACACAAGTGGCTCAGGTAGTGCAGCTCACCCAGGACGGCACATCAATGTGAGCTGTGGCAAGAAGGTTTGCTGTGTCTGTCAGCATAGTGTCCAGAGCATGGAGGCGCTACCAGGAGACAGGCCAGTACATCAGGAGACGTGGAGGAGGCTGTAGGAGGGCAACAACCCAGCAGCAGGACCGCTACCCCCCTGGCTTTGTGCAAGGAGGAACAGGAGGAGCACTGCCAGGGCCCTGCAAAATGACCTCCAGCACGCCACAAATGTGCATGTGTCTGCGCAAACGGTCAGAAACAGACTTCATGAGGGTGGTATGAGGGCCCAACTTCCACAGGTGGGGGTTGTGCTTACAGCCCAACACCGTGCAGGACGTTTGGCATTTGCCAGAGAACACCAAGATTGTCAGATTCGCCACTGGCGCCCTGTGCTCTTCACAGATGAAAGCAGGTTCACACTGAACACGTGACAGAGTCTGGAGACACCGTGGAGAACGTTCTGCTGCCTGCAACATCCTCCAGCATGACCGGTTTGGCAGTGGGTCAGTAATGGTGTGGGGTGGCAATTCTTTGGGGGACTGCACAGCCCTCCATGTGCTCACCAGAGGTAACCTGACTGCCATTAGGTACCAACATGAGATCCTCAGACCCCTTGTGAGACCATATGCTGGTGCGGTTGGCCCTGGGTTCCTCCTAATGCAAGACAATGCTAGACCTCATGTGGCTGGAGTGTGTCAGCAGTTCCTGCAAGACGAAGGCATTGATGCTATGGACTGGCCTGCCCGTTCCCCAGACCTGAATCCAATTGAGCACATCTGGGACATCATGTTTCGCTCCATCCACCAACGTCACGTTGCACCACAGACTGTACAGGAGTTGGCAGATGCTTTAGTCCAGGTCTGGGAGGAGATCCCTCAGGAGACCATCCGCCACCTCATCAGGAGCATTCACAGACATTGTGGGGAGGTCATACAGGCACGTGGAGGCCACACACACTACTGAGCCTCATTTTGACTTGTTTTAAGGACATTACATCAAAGTTGGATCAGCCTGTAGTCTATTTTTCCACTTTCATTTTGAGTGTGACTCCAAATCCAGACCTCCATGGGTTGATAAATTTGATTTCCATTTTTTTATTTTTGTGTGATTTTGTTATCAGCACATTCAACTATGTAAAGAACAAAAATATTTCCGAAGAATATTTAATTCATTCAGATCTAGGATGTTATTTTTGTGTTCCCTCTATTTTATTTGAGCAGTGTATATCACATGCGAGTGGGTAAAGCCTTTAAGTCCCCTTTACATAGCCTAAACACTGTACCCATCCCATGTGCAACCTAAGCATGCAATCAATCAATTCCCTTTGATGGCTTACGTATATACCCATCAGTAAAACACTACAGTAGCCTGTCGGATTAACTACCATAACAAGTAATGGATCTATGGTTTGAGTTTTAAAGCAGCACTGTCACGCTGAATTTACCTTTCCCCCATCGTTTCCCCTTGTCTTCATCTCTCAGAATCTGCTCTTCTTTTCTTTAATTCTGTTCTAGTTTTCTTTAAAACATAAGATAACGTAGGGAACTACTTTATCTTATGTATTTTTGCTACACTTTACTTTTTTGACCAAAGGAGGAGCTTAAGTCTGCTCCATTTCCTGTGTCAGAGAAAGTACTCGCCCTTCTTCTTGACACAGGAAATGGTCAAAGAGTCAAGTGTAGGAAAAATACATAAGACAAAGTAGTCCTTACGTTGTATTATATTAAAAAAAAAAAGGAACATAGATCAGAAATAAAGAAAAGAAGAACAGATTCTGACATAGGATTAGAAGAGGAAACAATACGATAAAGTTACGTTTGACGTGACAGTGTCGCTTTAATATAATACACCACACAGAATCCTACATCAACAGGCAGGAAATTGTCACGTAAATCATATTATTTTAACAGAATGTTCTAATCTTTGGGAACACAAAATGCTTTGCAGGGCGATCATTGTAACGTACAAATGAAATGAGGTCACTAAAAGTCAAGTGAAGAATACACATGATTTTTATTATTCACAGTTATTATCTATCTAGCAAATGCTGTATTGGAAGATTAAATACAGAAGCTGTTCTTAATTATTTAAACACTGATTTGATTTTTTTTATATACACACACAAGTTATCGATCTGCAAGGTTGCAGGATATACACAAACCCTCAATTACACAATCATATGGTCCCAGTGCGTTCCTAGCCCATTCACATAGACCTGAAGGAAGTGGACATAGATGAACCGAGACACAGAGGGGCAAAAAGGAGCAGAAACAGAGCATATGCCGGTGCTGTTACACTGCGGGAAATGTGTTACCATTGCAAGGAACCCCTTTCAAAATGTGAAAAATTAGGGAACCAAACCTTTTTTTTTTTTTTCTCAGCATAAATCCATAACATGAACAGCACTGAATAACTAAACCTTAAAGGCCTAGACTCCTGTCTAAAGTCAATAGGTCTCTGAAGAGGTTAAATACATACTGCAAAATGGTCGAGCTCCAATTATGCAAATATAAGGCTGAAAGCTGTACAGAGGACATAGTAATACTTTTTTCCCAAGCAAAACATTCCAAAGTGTTTAGAAAGAATCTTGACAAGTGAAATACTTCGAAGCGATACTGTATAGTGGCAGAATTTGTACTTTGCTGTGGTCTAAAGGATAAAAGATCTGCCCTGGATCATTAGCTTTGAACAGAACTCACCTCCACTGAAGATTAAGGGTTAAAAAGAGACACAGGACGTAAAAAATAAGTCTGAGCAAACTAGGTAGGTTAGACAAGTTTTCCCGTCTCGTGCAGGACTTAATAGTCAGGTAAGTCTTTAAGGAAGAGGAAGAAGGAAAAAAAAAATGTTTAACCCCTTCAGTGTCAGAGTACACTTAAATTATTTTAATTTTAGACCCTTATAATGTACTTTCTCAAGATTAGCAGTGTCATTTCTCTTCTAACAATTTCAGAAATGTAGACTTTGCTTCTAGTACCTCTACAACAGACGTGATCTACCGATGTTTGCTCAGATTAGGTATAACATGCTACCCCTTTCAGTGGAGATGTTGAAGATTATCATATTGTATAAATAATGCTAGCTGGTGCGGATCAGCTGAACAGCGAAAATGATGACCAGGCATGGCAGCCATCTGACTTACGCTCAAGCTTCCTCGTTCAAGTTGAGCAAATCCTTGGATCTGTCCCGAGAAGCGGTGGCATTTACTAATCTGCTCTCTGCATGAATGCCAGTAGCCCCAGAATTGCATAGAGAGAAAATGACTGAAAATGGCAGCTCTCAATTCTGCACATTTTATTTTACAGGTGCGTTTTGTATTCAGTGCGTTGCTAACACACATGCATGATACGACAGAAGAGGAGTGAAGCAGGAGCTAAAATTGGGGAAGGAACAGCAGCAGTGAAGGGAATTTGTTAATTAAAAAAAGTCTCTTGTTTTGGGTTTTTAATTTAAAGGTAAGTTTTGGCATTCTAAATCAAAACATCCATAATTTCTCCCCCCCACCCCCCACTGAGCCTGCCAGAACCTCAACCCTTCCCACCCCAATATAAAGTTCCATTCGGAGCCAAAGGTTCTTCCCTTCCCCTCAAAAAGATGAAGCAAATGCATTAAGCACAGCCAGACTCCTGGGAGGCCTCGTCATAATATGGACCAGGGGGTGTTCACAGCTGTTTCTGCAGGTCAGTCTACAAGTTTGCATATAAGTCTATAAGTCTCCCTCCCCATATGTCATGCTGCAGTTGAATTGGTCAGTAACTTAACAAAACTAGCAAACTAATTACCTGTGATAGAGCCAACCCGCCTAACCTCTCTTTGACAAATCTGGGGTCTGACTTTGTTATCCAACCAGTCTGTTAGTGCATCTACATGTCAATATGTCCACCCTAACCCTGTCCTCTGGTGGTCCTGTTTGTCAATAATACGTCTTTGCTCACATGGTCAGTTAAACAGTCCATACTTCTCTATATCAATTCATACTGAACACCACCCTGGTCTCCAAAAAAATCAGTCCATACACTCTCCCGGGTCAGTCTGCCTGTGCTCCTCCTTGGCTGCCAGTCCCTCGCAGGCTCTAGTTACAGGTTACGGTTGACAGGTGTCACATAATTGCGTGGGAACATGCCGGTCTGCCCATGGCACGTTCCCTTCCACCAGTTTGGATCTGAGTTGTCCACCACCTGGATGAAGTCTCCTCGTCGAAATCCAAGTTCCCCATCTTCTTGGGGGTCAAAGTCAAACAGTGCCTGCACAAACGTAGGTTGCTGGGAAAACAAAAGTTCAGAGATCAGTTAGTTGTTTTTAATCTACTAAAAATTATCTGAATCACAGCAGTGTTGCCTATACAGTGCACATACGCATAGTATAATGCCACCGAGTGGCTGGAAGGTACATACAAGCCATAAAGAATATTATGTATAAGCAAACAGAAAGATAAGATGGTGATAAAACCTTCTTTCAGAGAATCTGTAAATTATTAGGTTACAGTATAGATGAGGGAAATTTGAAAAAAAAAGTCTTGAATTACAGATACAGGGCTCTCCTGCTGTCCCACCCCTCTATATACCTGTGGTAAATTCGTTGCTCTTTCTCCCCCGTGTACCTGTGGCACCTGCTCGATGTCACGCAAGAAGATCTGCTGGTTCCGGGATACAGATGTAGACCGATGGTAATCCACTAACTCATTCAGCGAGTTGAACTTTACAACCCATAGGAAGTACTTTCCTGCCCCATCTCTCAGAACTTTGAAGTGCTGTACATCATTACCGAATCTATGAGAGAGTAAGAAGAAGTTTCACTTGGGCCTAACAAGCTATGCACGTTTCATTACCCATCAGCAATTTCTGCCACTTAGCTCTCAGTAAGAGATAATATTGTATCCACCAGTGGTGGAGAATAAGCATGGAGATTAGAAAAACATTCCGGCCAGAACTCACTTGACAGATAGCGAGAAGTCCCCAGGCGCACTTTCACTTTCCCGGATTAAAAAGGCACCATCATGTCTCTGTTTACCGAGCATCTCCTCTGCTTTGGCACGTGGTATCTTTCCAAAAAACCACCTGTGGCAGTAAGATATCAGGAAAAGGAAAAAGCAAGACACAAAAGAAAGTGTAGTTAACACAGATCTGTAACAACTAAAATAGGATCACTGTTAACTAGTTCATTATAAAAAGAACTGAACTTTTGTATTTGTACAAAACAAAATCGCTTTATATATCCATTTTGACATATACAATGATCAGTCACAACATTAAAACCACTGACAGGTGAAGTGATAACACAGATTATATTCTTACAATGGCATCTGTCAAGGGGTGGGATATATTAGGCAGCAAGTGAACAGACAGTTCTTGAATTTTATGTGTTGGAAGCAGGAAAAATGGGCTAGCAATCTGACTGACTTTTGTCCCAGAGCAACTCCAAAACGGCAAAGTCTCGATGGGTGTTCCTGGTTTGCAGTGGTTAGTAAATAAAAACATTGCATTTCTAGCACTTGTTCAATGTCTGTGTGGCAGATCGGACTTCCCAAACCAGAGTCTCTTACTTCAGGCCATTGGTAGATATAGAAAGGGAATGCAGGGAAGCAGAGCCTTCACAAATATCCTCAACTTAAATAAAGATGGAGCGATATGCAAAACAAGAGGACAAATAAAACTGAATATGGTGTAGTATTGTTGATGCTGGTGATTATAAATCAAAGTAAGGAAATGCACTTACAATCTTCTGGCGCTTGTAATCAGCACCAGGTATAAGCACTTGGACAGTACAATTCCAGTCTGTGGATATGCTAATCTTGGTTTTGGTCATGGGCGCCCAAGGCTCATTGGTGCACGTGAGAAACAAAGGCTAGCCCGTCTGGTCTGATCACACAGAAGAGCTACTGTAGCTCAGATTGCTAAAACGCTTAATGCTGGCCATGGCAGAAGGTGTAAGAACACACAGTGCAATGCAGTTTGCAGCGTCTGGGGGTGCATTGCTGCAGACCGATCGGAGTGCCCACGATGACCCATTTACCACTGAAAGCGCCGTCAATGGGAATGTGAGCATCAAAACTGGACCATAGAGCAATAGAAGAAGGTTTCGTGGTCTGATGAATTGTGTTTTCTTTTAGATCAGGTGGATGGCCGGGTGCGTGTGTGTTATTTACCTGGCGATGGCAGCAGAATGCACTAGGGGCAGAAGGTAGGCCAGCAGAGGCAGTGTTATGCTCTGGGCAATGTTCTGCTAGGAAATCTTGGGTCTTGGCATACAAGTGGATGTTACTTTGACACGTACCACCTACCTAGAGATTGCTGCAGACAACATGCATCCCTTCATGGCGACTGTGTTACCTAATGGGAGTGGCCTCTTTCAGCAGGATAATGCACCCTGTCACACTGCAAAAATTATTCAGGAATGGTTTGAAAAAAAGAGTTCAAAATGTTACCTAAGCTTCCAAATTTCCAGATCTCAATCCGATTGAGCATCTGTGGGATGTGCTGGAACAGCAAATTCAATCTATTGACGCCCCACCTCACAACATGCAGGACTTAAAGGATCTGCTGTACCAGATACCACAGGACACATTCAGAGGTCTTGTGGAGTCCATGCCTCAATGCATCAGAGCTGTTTTGATAGGGAACCTACGTGATATTAGGCAGGTGGTTTTAATGTTGTGACTGATCTGTTTAGAATTTCACTCTTCTGAAAAGAACTATTGCCTGATTTTCTCTATTATCATTGGACAGAGCGACTTATAACAACAAACAAAGTTGTTGTTTTCACTACTTCCTTTGATTGGTCACCTTTGTCCAACCATTAGGAAGGATGGCTCTCAACAGACAGACAGACGCACGCACACTGCACAAAGCCCAGATCACTGAACGGTTAGCCGGGCAGTATAATATGGCTATTATCAGTTTACTGAGCAGTTAAAATCATCCAGTGTGATGAGTGGAACTGCAGGTGGGGGATACAATAATTATTCTAGAAAATCCTGTGGGACAGAGATTTATGGGATACTATCACATGTGATAGGTGGAGCACTTTCCTTGCCAGGTAGGGGTCTGATTGCTGCTTCAAACAGCCTTTCTTGGGCTTGTTCTGTCATTAATGAGGACAAGACAAATGACTGAAAAGTGATGGGATTGTGCGTTTACGCACAGGGTCTGCTCACAAGCTGTGCCACCAACACAATAATAAATACATCAGAACTATTTAATGGAATAAATACGATAGAAAACTCCAAAGACAGGCACTGGTTCACAGCAAGGGGATGAGGAAAATAGGATGAACAGAATAAGGATTAAAATCCAAAGTAGAGGAAAAGGTAGTAGACACAAAGTGGAAGCAATCGGTAGAATGCTAATCTTAAAACGTAGAACCAACAAATGGAGACATTAGAAAGAGAAAATGAAGTAGAGGAGTGTATAATACAGATTTTGGATGTTCCATTGTAGAGCTGATACTTACGGATGTGGCTTCATCTCTATGTAGTTTTTAGGAATAAATCCATCCTTTCCATTGAGCTCAGCTTTGTACCAGTTCTGGTCACATTCTTCATTCAAAACCTGCCAAGACACAACATTTTAATTTTTTTAAAATAATTTATAGCTCTCACATCATAGATTTAGGGAATGCCAAGCAAGCTCCACCTAATACCGTCGAATGTATCAAAGTCCATAATTAATTGCCATAGTGATTTATTTCTAGTTATCCAATTATTACTTTGGCAGGATCAGTAGAAGCATAAACGAGTTTTCAGAAAAAGGAGTGGTCCTGCAAACTTTACTGATAAGGAACATGTTATTGATTCAAGCAATGATCATAAATTGTGTGACGGTTCCTCGTGGGTCAACCCCTGACAAGATAACAAAACAAGATAAACTAGGTTACATTAGGTCCATGTGTGAGCGGACTCTCCATCATCTAGAAATTCATTTGCAGATGAATGGGAAAGATGGGAAAAAACAGGGATAAACGAATTTAAGGACTGATACGTAACTATAACAATATGTAGTTTTTGGAAAGAGAGTGCAGATTTGAGGTAGGTCATTTCAGAATGGATCCATCAATGACTGCCGCCCGGCATGGAGATTAGAAAAGGGGAACGGACTTGGGATAGAGGAAATCTTGCCCAGTATGGTTACGCTTTTACACAAGGTTTATGCTTTCTTTAAAGTGCACAAGCATGACGTAAGTGGTGTTGCCAAGGGATGACGTAGTTCAACACCAGCTGAAGTAGAAGTCTGGAGGCAAGTAAAATTACAGATTTGAAATCAGACAAGGACTGAATCTATCTTTTTCAGTCTTTGCAAGTGAGAAGATCTTTTTCTGTGTGCACTCCTAGTGTACCCTGCTGTATACCAGTATGTGAGTGTGCCTTTTCCTCTCTAACGTCACCATTTGAGTGTGTGCCGCTTTACTCCTCTATTACCAGTCCGATAAAACAAAAAACGAAAAAAAAAATAAAAAAATTTCAGCTCAGTTAGAGTTTACAGACAACCGTAAATACTGCAAATTAAAAAAAAAAAAATGAAAATAAAAAGTTTCAAAAGGAGAAATGAAAGTTTATAGTTCTATATGGGATTAAATAAAAAAAATATGCATCTGCAACACGCACACAGCGTTTGACAGTGTGCACAACCATGATACGAGAACAGGATACAAACTGCTCATGAAGCATATTACTATTGTGGTCAGAGAGGTGTGCACAGGATAGAGCAGCTCCTTCATGGAGATTGTAAAAACCACAATTGCACTATGTACTATTTGACAATGATCAGAAGCTTGTATAGCCTTCGTACTATACTGCAAATATGCAATATCCAAATGGCAGCCTTGTACGTCAATCAAGCATTCAGCAACATCAACGCCGACTGCACAGGCAACCAAAATAGAAATTGAAAACTTAGTCGACGGCAACAATAACTTAGACAAAACAATGGTGAGCAGTGACTTGGCATATTATTATTGGTGTTATCCCTTACATTCCCTCCTCTCACATACGCTAGCAGAAAAGTCTGGCCAGAAAGCCACTGTCTGTTTACGCAATTTCGCCCAAGTGTGACTTGCACAGATAACAGTCTTTACACTAGATTTCACACTTTTTCTTTAAGAGTCCCTTATCGTACAGTTGCCAGTGTTATGCTAGTTCAGCACATGGTGTATTTATCACTCGCCTAAGTATTCAAAGCATGCAAAAGGAGATTCCAGCCCTCTCCCTCCCTTTCAACCCTTAAAAAGTCCATCTGAACTCAACTCCTCAAAGAAAAAAAAAAACAAAGGAAAAGGAAAAAAAAACAAACAAAAAAAAAAACATTTCTGAAGAACCCATCATCAATATACCACCAATATAATTTGACACGGTTTTCCCCTTGCCAACCAAGAGGTAATTGGACAAATTAAACCGGGCACACAATACAAAAAAATAAGACAGTTACACGTAAAACATGGCAGCAAAAAAACAAAAAGCTGATGAGTAGAGGGGGAAATGGGAGGAAATTGTCTTTCTTCGTGTTTGCTTTGATTTGAGAGAAATTGCCTTTTGTGTTTGCTTTGAAGATAGATAGAGAGAGAGAGAGATAGAGAAGACACAACCCTCTCTATATGATTCACCAGTTTGTAACACTGTTCTAAGCACCTTATCCACACTATAGCTCATTGTAGTGGTTATAGTGCCAAAATTCAGCAGGCACCCCCACCCGATTAGGCAGATGTGTATTTCGATGAAGAAGGGATTAAACTATGGGACCTGGGGAAAGCAAACGGGATGCCCCTTAAGACTTATAGCACCATAGACACTATAATGTGCTGCAGTAATTCAGTACTGTATCAAGTGTGAAATAAATCAATGGTTTAGAAATTCAGATTAATAATGAGAGAAGACAGGTAATTTTAAAAAAAAGAGTAATACAAGAAATTTTAAGTAAAGTGTAAAATATCAAATTCCCCCCCGAACACGTATTTAAAATTTCTTTAAAAATTACATAATGCTTGAGCCCTTTTGTGAAAGGTCTTCCTTTAATACATGTTCAGACAGTTTTAGATACTAGTCTATACTAAGCCTACTAAATTAATTCATGATGAATCATACAATGATAGATCATGTGGCGAGATCAGAACACTTTTTTTTGCTGACACTTGCCTCCTAACCGAACAATCACAGGCGCGCACACACATCAGAAAAAAACAAAACACTTTTTTTCTGTTATGAGCAAAGCATATATACATGCAACCTAATCTTATTTTTGAAAGTTGCCGTGGTAACAGAAACATTGGAATTGGTGCCCGGAATGGAGTCTCCTGTCCAACGTATGCCAATATATATGTTAGACTATCCTGAGGAAGCTCCTGGTCTACTTCTCTATGTGACACAGAGCAATTCAGATCTCTGCTTTCTCTCCAGCAATAAGGTGAAAGCCCAGAGCATTAAATTATTTAAAGATTAAAAAACAAAACAAACGAACAAAAAACACTTTTCTAGTGATGCACAATAGTAATCTTCATTAACATTTATTATAAATTAAGTTACTTCACTATGAACTGTAACTTGTGGTTTTTCCCCCCCCAAAATTATAATTTAATCCATTTCTTAAATGGGACACTCCAAACCCTAAAGCACTTATGTAGCGGAGAGGTAGTATAATCCACAGTATCACCGCTGGGTAACAGGAACAGCATAAAATAATCCAGGTAAATAAATACAGCATACAATAATCCCGGTAGCGTTGTAAGAATCCTTCCCTCCCAAGAACTAGACGACACATAGGCTGGGAGTCAACTGAGGTTTTATTCACAGGTCACCGTATTTATGGGATTCCCCATGAAAGGGGTTTCCTTACTGACATTCCAGGGGTTGTACAGTAGGGGACTACATGGGGGACTTAACAACCTGGACATTTCTCCCATCATGCACTGCTGGACGAGGGGGATACTCCCACTAGAATATACAGTTAAGTGGATTATCCCTCCGTGCAGCAGAACCAATATTTCACATTAAAATACATAACTTTCACATTATTCACTCTATGTAAACGAACGGACATTCGGTAGATAGCTGGGGTCTGAGCGCACAGTTCGTGAGAATACCGCTCAGATCCCAGCATAACTAACCGAACACCGCACAAAATACACATTATTTTCTAGTTGCCTTTAAAATACCGATTGATTGTAGGGGAATAAACTACCGGGGCTCCCGAACAGCCTGGAAGTCCATTCGTGCCGTCAAGTAGCCGGTTTTAGTTCCAGGCGCTCGACGACCAAATACCGCTGGGCTAACAAAGGATCCAAGATGGCCGACCGCCGTGTGGTCGGTAGCCGTATGACGGCCACCTAGGAAAGCACTTAACTAGGTTAATGGGCGCGACACGACCTCCTGTGTGTGGTCTCCCATTCGGTAGTTTATTCGTTTCACGAACAGTGTTGAAATTCATTGTTCGTGAAACTACTGTATGAATGCTGGTTGCTTTCATGCCGCCAGCATACGAATGCTCTTGCTCGCCTGAAATACAGATACCTGAATACACTTGGTTCTAACAACCTTAAAGCTATAGAAACACATTTATGCAAATACAGTCATAAGTGGCTAGTTTTGCCACAATATTCCCCCAGAACCAAGCCGGCATACACAGTCTGATCCCAACGGATCGGCTTGGGGATGTCCGGAGGAGTACTCACAGATCACTGTTCACTGCTTGACCCTCAACATGGAGCTTTGTCTCGTTCTTGGGTGGAATTTATTGTATGCTGTTCCAGTTCGACTGCTAGGAGTGTAAACCTTTCGTATGGTTTTTCCTATTCGGCTGTTTACAGCATTCGTATGGTTCCGATTCGGCTGTTTACAGCATTCATATGCTTCTCCGGTTTGGTGGATTTGTGTCTACAGTAGCTGTGCCTGTGTCTCTGGAAGGGGAAGATCTACTAAACGGCGGTTTAACCTTTTATGCCTGGGGGTGCCGTTACAACTTAGCTTGCTGAAATGCTTATGTGTAAGAGTGTCTTCATATTTTCTTTTGAGAAAAAGTACAGATTTCAACAGAAATTGGAACTTTTATAAATGAACCAAGTTACACTCCCCTCAGCTGTCAAGGCAACTGGTCCTGTTACTTGCTGGTTCTTTAGCTCAGTGGAGCTGAACTCAAGAGTCAGGCAACTCCTGCCTTGCAAAGAGCAGTACTTCTCATTGAGCTGCACTGGGAAGTCTGTGATTGGCCGGTCACAAAAAGTCTGGTAGGGTTTAGAAGGGGAGGGCTTGCAAAGACTTCAAACAAGAGACCTGAAGCTTTTGCTAGCTGTTTTTCAATATACCTTAAATAAAAAAAGCATTATTAAATGCACAAATGTTTTAATTGGAGGTATATCTATTAAATAGCATTTTATTTTTTATAAAACTTATATGCAAACTGACATTTCTAAAAAAAAAAATTGTGTTTGCGCATTGAAATGTTCCTTTAACTGTGCATGCCTTAGGCTACTTAAAAGAACACTATGGCGTTAATAATGCTAGTGTCCTAGTCCATACTAGAATTGGTCTGGGGGCCTTTAATGGTCTTTTAACCCACATTATTACCTTCAATAGGGAGCACCGGTACCATCCTGAGTTTGCACACTAAGCTTATATGCTTATGATAATTCAGAGCCAGATATTGCCAATCTGCTACGCCACTGGGCCACAGAGGCTTTCTTGACTGTTATATTTACAGTAACTTTGTGTTTGTAATTTTTCCAATATTCTTTAAAAAGTTACCAATACTCAACAGTTCTACATACCAAGCATGGCAAATTTCTCAAAGATTTCACTCACCTTCAGAATGTCCCCTCGTTTGAAGCTCAGTTCATCGTCCGCAGTGGCTTTGAAGTCGTATTTCGCTATGGCCTCCATGGTGGTTTCAACTTCCCTGTGGAGGCCACACAAAGAGAAGGGCTTGTCCCCCTTCGTTGCCCGCACCTTTGGTATGCCACTAGAGAAAAGTCCCAAATGTCAAGTGTCTGGCCACCACCACGATAGGAGGGAAATTTAGTTGCAGCCTGCAAGAACAGAAGAGAAAATAATGGAAAAGTGAGGAAAACTGGTGAAAGTGACAGAAGTTAAAACTGAAGAAAACTCAAAATCTCCATAAAAGAAAACAGAAACAAAAAAACAACAACTTAACAAATGTCTAAGATAAATGGTTTATTTACAGTCAATGGTAACCAACAAGCTCCCATGATACAATCAGGGGCAATTCTAGGAAAAAAAAGACCATGGGTCTGTCACTTCAAAACTATTTTTTTTTAAATCCAATTATCCTTCCATCAAGTTTTGCATGGACATTTTCCATCAAACAGTGGCGGATTTGCAAATATTTTTTTAAATCCCCATTTTTAAAGATGTGGGAATGCCAAATGTCTCCATACACATTGAGAAGTTGGTAAAACTGTGAAAGGTTTTTTTTTTTTTGTTTAAATAAAGGCGTTACCCGCCATGGGGAAATCTGAGCATCCTCTATACCCTCCCAAGCCACTAAACAGGGATGAAGACGTAATTACGATAGAAGACTTACAATACGTGCAAATGCACGCTAAGCCAACCCACCATCTTACTACCAAGGCATGAGATCTTGTAATGCCTCCACTTTAAAAGATCATATTGTATTTTTGATTTTTTTTTTTTCTCTAAAATTCAACTTAACAATGAATGATTATTTTTAGGTATCTTAATACCCAAGAAAGTAATCTCGGCATTCATAAAATATGAAGAATGCAACAAAGAAATGTTACCCCGTAAAAGGCTACTTAGGAGTGCTTGGTATTTGGGAAGTTAGGTTCACTTTATGAATGAACCTATATTTATTAACTCCACAAACCGTGATGTATTAAACAACCCATTCCTCAGCTATATACATGCACCTTGGGTCAGACAGTGTTTGAAAACCGACATTTGGTCCTCCCTGCTTCTGTGCAGGGAGTGAAGCAGGGAAGACCATAGAGATTAAATGTGGGTTTTCAAATACTGTCTGACTAAGGTACATGTTTATGGTTGAAGGCTCCTGTTATATACCGAAAGGTAGAGATTATTGTTCACATATACTTCGCTTGAAAAACAACTATTTCCTTTCAAAACTTGATGAAAGGATATCAAAAAATTGTTTTGAACAGACAGTTGTCCTGTAATGTAATACTTGAACACGGCCTGTTTTTTTCATTCCTTTGAGAATTGAGCAGATTGCAATGTTCCGGCTCTGGTTGGACCAAATTCTAGTTAGCATATACTTGTGTGAAAATTAGAAGCAGTGGAAAAGATGAGGGAGCATGGTGTCCTCCAGTTTATCACATGCAGGATCTCCAAAACATCTCAATGGAACAGAAAGGGTATTGAAAGAGAGAAGAAGATTTGTCAAAATCTCTCACCATCCCCCAGCACCCAAGGATGAAGACAGATGGTCAGCAGGGAACGGGACAGTTTGACCCAATGAACCCCCATGCTATCATCTGAGGACCAAGGCGCAAGGGAGAATAAAAAAGCAAAAAGCAAGAAGCTCAGAACATATATCATCAAACGCCAAACTGGAGAGAGGTCCTATCAAAAAGAAAAATGTAGAGGCTTTTAAAAAGCAAAAAAAAAAAAAATCAAATACAGAGCCAGGACTTTGACTTTTCTTTTTACAAAGGACAATAGAAAGTAAAACAATTGCACCAAAACAAAGGAGGTAGTTATAGAATGTATTACTAAAAGCTTCTTATACGCGCTCACATATGAAAAGGTTGCAAAGTATTGTTTATGTGACAATGTGGTGGAAAGGCACAGAGCACGAGTAGGACGTGAAGATCCAAAGAAGAGACGAGCTATTTATGCCCAGTGAATGATGGAGTTGGAGTACTGGTTTATGCGTATGACATGACGGGTTCTGCCTCCTCCCTTGTGTTCTCACAACAAACTGAATTACACTAGAACAGATGATCAATGTTTAGAGAGAGCTCCATGGAGACCTCTTGTCTCTACAATAGACATCTGAGCAGTGCCAAGGTTTCTCAGAGCTTTCAGACAAAAGCATTGGGAAAGCAACAGACGTGGTATAAGGTACATGAACGGTATAGATACATGATGGGGTTACATACCAAATAATAAATTTTTATCAACTGTCTGATTCAATACTTAAAAGGACACGGTAAGCACTATAGCCATTTCATCTCATTGAATTGGTTATAGTGCTTGGATTACCCTGACACTGTCCCTATAGTCAGTGTTAAACCATTTTCAAGAATTTTACCACAAAATGAGAGTCCCTGGCCACCCACAGACTGGCTCCTGTTAGAGGTGTGGCTAAGGCAGAGATTATTTTCTCCTAACCATACCAATTCATACCAGCCATGGGCGGTGTAGTAGGCTGAAAGCAGTCAGCTTACTCAGCCAATCACAGCCAGCCATTGCTGCTCAGGCTAAAGCTCGCTCATTCGTTCAAGCAGCACAGAGGGGATGGTGCTGCCGAAGACTCCCGTTTAGCTTTAAAACATTAAAAACTGAAAGGAAGGGGCGGGCCTGACCGCTGAGCCGAGCAGACACGAAACTGTATAGCTCCTGTAACAGCAGGCAAGAACTAAGCCAAAACCAGGCCTGTAGGGCATCAAACCGACACAAAAGTGCCACCAATGGTGAGGTGCCACTGTGGGGTACATGCGGACACCAAACAATCAGCACTTTGGGCACGACATGGCAGAAAATTACCTGCGGCCTACAGGCATGGCGGACGCGGGGGAGGTGGCCGCTTCCCTGCAGTCCACCACGGCGGTAAGCACGACAAAAAGCCCACGTTCCCCCCCCTATGGACCGGCGGGGGTCATCCCGGTCCCAAGAGAGTTCGCCCAAGCAACGGAGCAGCACATCCAGACAGGGCCCATCCACCCCAGACTGGTGCCGATAGCAACTGGGCCGTCTGGCACAAAAGAGGGTCCAGATATTCTGGCAAGGCTGAATGCCATATTCGAGGCATTCTGGCGAAGAATAGAGGACCGACAAGCACTGACCCCAGACACGGAGGTACACTCACCACCACTGCTGCCTACACGCTCACAAAATCAAGGCTCACACCACGAGGAGAAACGAGCACAGAAATGGCGCCACAAGAAACGTCTCCTCCCGCCACCAAGCAGAACCTCGCGGGCGCATCCAGTAGCAAGGGAACCATCAGGCAAGCCTAAAGCCACTAAGTCCCGACCCACGCTCAGACCGATAACTCACACAAGCTACAAGAGACGCCGGCGCCGCTATACACACAGGAGCAAGCCAAGGGGGAGCAGAAACCAGCAGATCCCAGGGGCAAACCGGCAACACAGCCAAACAGTGGAAAGATCGGACCCAAGACCACAGCCTAATCACACACCTAGACTGGGATGGAAGACATACCGACGGCCCAACGAGCCACTGTGGGTCTGCCGACTGCCAGCAGAGGGAAGCAGCTACAAAGCCACCAGGGATGGCATCGGTTAAAGGGCAGAGAACTGAGATGGGGATAAGTCAGGGTACCGACTACCCAAAGTCCGACCATACCCAGTTGTAAAACACTTTGATTTCCTGCCTTAGAAGCACGTTGTTCCACAATTTTGTTTTAACCTGACAGAACACAACATTAGTGATGCCCACTTCACCCCACCTTATGTTAAAACGCACCTCTATCTAGTTTCACTGCCAGGTAGTCAACTCACTGTACCCAGACCGCTCTCACCTCTCTGGGGCTGAAAGCACATCACACACACAGACAAAGCAGCCATACTGGAAATATCTTACCTAGCAGCTCCAAAACAAAGCAGAAATAGTCTAAAATCAACCTCTTGTATTATTACATTTCACCAAGTATCTAGAAATCCTCACCTACTAGGAATGCTGATGCTGTAATCGAACACTAGACTACTCACACAAGCGTGTTTATAAACCTGTTACTATACCTTAAAAAATTAGTGCTTGACAATCGCAATGCTTTTATACCATGTAAGCTTTGTACCCTGTATTTTTTGTTCTATGCCGTTGGGGCATGAAAAGCGGTATGTACTCACCTGCACTACAAAAATAAAAAAAAAAAAAAAAAAAAGAAAACTGAAAGGAAGGAATGTGCCAAAAAACAACCAAACAAAAAACAATGAACCAAAACAGATATCGAATTAGGAACTAATTTAAACTGAAGATGGAAAGCCAAGGAAGTGAGGGGAGAAATTCAAAGAAAAAGGTGTAATCTGTGTGTTCTAGTACGACCATGTTTATTTTTAGAGCATCTTTGAGCAAAAAAATAACCAAAAAACATTTTAGCACAGTATCCCTTCATCACAAGGACAGAATACTTTCCCAGAAATGTTTGTTCATTGCTCACAGATGCATTGAAATATGATGGGTCTCACATCTGAACACAGATGTCTTTCTCTGTAATATTATATAATAGCACTGACAAGGAATAGCAACAATGTTAAATGTTAACAGTAATGCAATTAAGTAAACACTCTAGGCACCATAACCACTAAAAACACACTGTAGTGGTTATGGTGCCATGAGGTCCCTTTCACCCTCTTAGTTTAATTTTTCAAATCATTTTAATTTAACAACTTAATTGAGTTCCCTGGTCACCAGCACCAAAGCTGATCTTCTCCTGCAAGAGAAGCCAGATGTCTCAAAATAGCTAAGCAAAGCTGGTACAGGACCATGTTCATTAGGGGAGAGTGCCACACGCACGTAAATACAGCCAACAAGACTGTCAACAAAGAGAATCCCAGAAGCAAGGTATGTGGCGGCAACCCAGGTAACTTGTGAAACCATACAAAACAGTTTTACATATTACACTGAGAAACTGCTCTTGGAACAATAACCACTACAACCTGTGGGTGCATGATCGGCTGTGAAGTCACCCACAATGTGGAAATCCGGCAGAGGCAAGTGCATTTATTTCTATTTACTTACTTTTGCTGTGTCGTCACTCCAGCAAACGCTGCAATAGCAGTTACCGGGCTGAAGGAACGGTTTCTTCCACAGAACTGACAGTTCCTCTTTAATACACGTATCAGGGCATTACAATGCTATGTGTGATTACTGAACAATGAAAGCACATACAACTCACAGAAAACTTTATTATTCCTGTAATTACGCGATAAGCCAAGCAGTGCAACAGATATACAAGTGAGCATGACTGGTTGAGTCACTTTCTGGTTTGCCGATAGCATACAGTACAAGCCGCGCAGCATTGTATTTGCCAGCAAATTAAAATGTGAGTACGTTAAATATTGCTCTTAAAATATTAAGAATAAATAAAATCTAACATGAAGAGTCTCCCTAATTCGTCCTATCCTAACCCTTCAAGAACAGGTAAAACAACGGATCATTACTGGAACCTAACTCCTTTATCTTATCAAAGAGCGTATAAAACAAGTCAAGGAAGACACTCCCAGAACAATGCATTAAATGAACAGTTTAGTGTTAGAAATACAAAGATGTTTTCCTAACACTAAAATGTCCCTCTGCCTGCGCAGGCCTCCCCTCCCCTTCCATGACAGGATTAAAAAACCCTTTCGGTTACTTACCTAATTCCAGCGCCCATGTTCCTCGGCATTGGGTCAGGCTACTCATGCATTAGGCTCTCCCGATAGGAAAGCATCGCTTTTCTATGGGGATTTAGAAGATGCTGGACGTTCTCATACAAAGCACCCGAACCCCGTGAAAGTACAGGAAGCCCCTCTATTGGCTGTCTGGTAGACAGGCAATAAAGGCAGTCTTAGCACTGCATAGTGAAGATTGCAGTTTCTTTAAAAACGGCAATGTTTTACATTGCAGGAATAAGGGGGACAGGGACACTGCACCCAGACCACTTCAATGAGCTGAAGTGGTCTGGATGCCTATAGTGTCCCTTTAAATCCACAGCACCGTAGCACATAATGTAACGTTTTACAGTCCAATACAGCTGTGCACCATCAGGAAATGTGTTGCATTAGTTTAGAGGCCTACAATTTGTAAACAATTTATGTGACAGTTGCCAACCAACAATTTGCAACATGATGGACACATCTTAAAGAGAAACGGTCTACCTCTCATATTCTTTGAACAACCAAAATGAAAATAAATATAGTTCTTATATGTGTATACAGTATTTATCTAAAATGCAATACCCAAGCTGGCATACAAAGCACGGAGTGTCATTATCCAGAAGGGCCTGCAAAGGCATGTGTTTTATTCTTACATTTGCTGCTCGTCTCGGTTAACAATTCAATATTTTTTACTGAGAAAAATCGAGAATGGAAGTATCGCAATGTTAGCATGCTGACCGGTCCACTTTAAAAATGTCCAAAATGCTGTATTTCCATTGCTATGTCAACTGTATAACTGCTCATTATTCACAAACTTTGGAGAATGATATATTATTTCCATCTGACATTCACAATAAAAACGGTATTGGAAAAATGATTTAAATAAATTGTATTCAATCTTGTCCTTGGCAGGGATTCTTCAGAGACTTACGGATTATTGTGGTGTATGGGTCTTGTCTATGAAACCGCTACTGAATGCAAGTCTAAGGGGGGGACTGCGTCTTATACAGCAAAGCAGGCCAAATTTTTTTATTTGAAATGAACTGGGGAGGAGGGTAGGCACTCTTGTTAATGTAGTTTCGTCCACTCTCTCTCACTTCCAACAGGAAACGCTTTTAAAACAGAAATAAATGATAAGTGAACACATGTGCAAGGCAGCTGCTTGTGTAATTTTTTTTCCTGCTTGTACGGGGTAATTAGCGCATCGGAATAAATGTAAGATCGGGGATGCGTGGAGAGAGCTCTGACACTTGCTTGTTAAAGATGACTGAAGACGAGGCAGATCAAATAAGTCATTAGATATAATGTGTTAACTATATAATATATAAACAGGAGGGTGTGCGGAAGGATCAAATAAGCCCTAACGTGTGCCTTCAATACACTGCAAATACCATATAAAAATACAGGATTGCTCATAGGGACTGCTCCCATTATGTATTTATCAGTATGGATCTGTTGCTATGGAGCCGATTCAGAAATAGACGTAATCATGCTACTATATAGCACAGTAACATTTGCTTTGAAAGGGTTTATTAAAAAGACAGATAACGCCTCTAAAAAAATTAAAAAAAAAAAACAGCCTCAGAATTATCAGTGTCTGAAAAGGTCATTATTAGTAAACACATTCATGTGCCGTTAACGACAAGCCTACTACAGTCCAAAAATAATTTATAAAAAATTTAAAGGACCACTAAAAGCACCCGGATCTTGTCATCTCAATGAAGTGGCCTGAGTTCAGTTGTCCTCTAGATTTACCCCTGCTATGTAAAGCATATTGCTTTAAGTAGATGCAGCAATGCTAATATTGCAGAATTAAATGTCTTCCTGCATAGAGGTGCTTCCTCTAGGAGAACAGAGTCAAACTCACAGCTAACCTCCATTTGATTGGAGGAGCACAGCAATGGCCATACATGTGCTTTTCGCACCCCAATGCACCTCTATGAGGAGCATTGCATTGGATGAGAGACAAGAGTCACTGTGATGTTGTGCGAAGCGAACAGAGCAGCTGTTGGGACTGCATCGCGATGTGTGATAAAAGGTGAGCAAAACCATTTTTAATTAGACATGGGGGTCTTAAACTAAATGCATAGAACACCACAATAGCATTAGGGATGCAGTGTTCCTTTAATTCAACACTCCCGCAGCACACTCATACTTATGATTCTAACCCCTATTATATGGCAAACTTATTTAACACCGCAAACATTTTATACAAACCTCATTTTAATACTTATACTTCCTTATGAGGAGTTTCCATTGACCTTTAAATATATGTGTGCGTATACAAAGAAAGCCTACTTTTTATGAGATATGAACCAGGTGTAGCACAAAAGAAAGACTGGGCTTACAGAGGAGCTGATAATGGGTATATTGGAGTAAGCAGTCAGTGGAGGAAAGGGGACAGGTATGATGAAGGCTCAAGTGCTTAACAATGAGAGGGAATGCTTTCTGAAAAACATCTGTCAACGTGGAAGCTGCGGCAATATAAGCTTGCTTTAGGTCTACTGATAAGATTTGATAATACCATTAGCGGCCTTAGTATGAATTACTGGCTTCTGAAATATCAAATTAATTGTCTTCCACAAAACATGTAAGTGATCAACCTATAGATTGTGCTGGTGGGTGAAATTATGTATACTTCCTCTAAAATGAAACCACTTGCAGTTGCCTACCCACATACGACAGGTAATATTCTACATTAAATAGGTGTCATTTCAGGGTCAATGGCTGTGCGGGATTTTTGGTGGAAGCCATTTATTTATTTTTTTTAAAACATTTTGAGGGGGACGGAAGGCTAAACTAAAAGGGCTATTCTATTCACTAGAGTGAGAATTTAAAGTAAATTTCAAAGAGAAGGCCAAAAATAGCTGGACTGGAAGCATAGCTAACTTGAAGTTTATTTTCAAATCAAGCTATTTTGGCTTTAATTTTAAATTCACTTTAGCTAAAACCTGCGCTTTTGTTAACATTCTGTCTTGGTCACGGCTTAAAGGGGCACTCCACTGCCCAAATACAAAATACATCAAAATCACTGTTTAGTTGATATAACACAAAATGACAACTTGCATGCATTTAATTATGTATTTTTTCATTGGAGTTCTATATAAAAACAGCCTGCAAAATCTGCAGATCTAGTGTCTGCAGCCTTAACAAGCCCTCCCCCTCCTCCTTCTAACCCCGCCCAGACTTTCTGTTGCTGTCCAATCACAGACATCCCAATACAGCTCAATGAGAAGGCTTTGTATGTCAGGTGCTCTAGGCAATTGCTGCCTCTTGAGATCAGTTGCACTGAGCTAAACAAACCAGGAAGTAACATTACCTGTTGTCTGCTTGAAAGCCAAAGGGGTGTAATGAGGTTAATTTATAAAAATGTAAATTTCTATTGAAAGCTCCACTTTTTGCAAAATGAAAAGAAAAAAAAATAGATCACACATTTTACACATAAAACTTTTCAGCAAGCTACAGTTGTTTAGGGGTCTGGAGTGACCCTTTAAAATTTCATGTTCTATTCTACTGGAAGCCTGGAGGCTCCATGCACCAGGAGAGAATGTCGACTACACAGTTAAAATTTAACTAGCCACTGGCTAGTGGTAAGCTCTCATCTAGATCATTGTAGAAATAAAGCACAGAGCACTTCAGCCCTGCCATAACAGAATCGCTTCCATTCAGCAACTAAGAGGGATCATGGACAAAACACTGTTATAAATGTTCTATCAATGAAAGAAATGCTGATAGAATTACAGAAGCTTTTATTTCTTGCTGATAATAGCAAATGCTTAGAAACTCAATAGCAGCAATCAATAGATAGACAATAATCTAATAAAAAAAATAATAATGTACTACCCTTTAAAAAAAAAAAAAAATTTTTTTAAAATGTTGGACTGAGGCAACTCTCACTTCCTCCGAAAGAGGTGAACACATTCAGTTAACCATTTCAGTCCAGAAGTCATTTTGACCAAGTTTACATAGGGCAACGAATTGAGAACTGTACAATTTTTAAAGGGACACTATCTTCACCAGAACAACTACAGCTTGCCTTCAGGCATTTTCATGCAAACACTGCCTTGCCCCTAGGGACACCTCAGATGGCCACTGGAGGGGCTTCCTGGCTCAGTGCAGCAAAGTAGGCAGCACTGCCATTCAGCGTCTCCACGCTCTGCATGGGGACGCTAAATTTCCCTCATAGAGATTCACTGATTCAATGCATCTCTATGAAGAGGTGCTGATTGGCCAAAACAGTGTCTCCCCCCTCCCCCCCGCGCCAATTTTAGCCAATCCAATGCTTTCCCAATGGCATTGGATTGGCTAAAAATCATCAATTCGGATGTCACCAGGGGGGCGAAACCAGTGCCGGTGGACCAGCGTGGCGCTGGAAATAAATGGTGGGTTTTGCACTTTAGAGTCAGGAATACATAAACTGGTTATTATAGTGAGAAAACGTGGGTGGAAAATTACCCATCCAAAGAGGAACTGCTTGATGTGCACTATCTAAACTAGAAAAAAAAAGAGGCAATAAATTGTTTAGTAACAGTAGTTAGAGCATCTGTCAACCCCATATCAAAAATGAGTATTTCATAAAGGCATCTTTCTGAAATACTCAGCAATTGATTGCTATAATTTCACTGAAATTCCAACCCAGTCAAAGATATTTTCCCCCAGCTTTTCCTCAAGCATGTCATTTTCCCCAGCCATCACTAGAGGTGGTTGTAGGGGAAAATGCTTTCTATGGAGGATCATTCGGCCTCAATGCTGTAGACATGCACGAGAGTGCAGCGCTGACGTCGGCTCCTGGCAGCTTTAGCGCAATGGGGCTGGATCGAAGTGAATGGTGGCTCCTGCTGGGAACTCATTCAAGCAAGTTATCACCTTTCCCAGCCCCCCTATGGCCATCTGACCCCCAGCTGTGATGTCACTGTCAGAGGTATTTGCAAATTACGCAAAGACCCAAGATGGTGAAATAGCCACTTTAAAGAAATCCTAATCACCAGAGTAATTCATTGTCACGGAACTTGTCTGGAATTTATTGGGGAGCCACAAATTTTAGACCAACATAACCAACTTGTAAAATTACCCAAGTCAGCTATAACTCCAGACCATCTATTTTTGTCTACAATTTGCCACGTTCCTGGCAATTTCCTGCGTATTCATGGTTTAGTTTGCAACCGTCATCCTGTTAACTACAGAATTGCAAAATGTAGCAGTACTGATAATATGATGTGGCAATAGATCCTATTCTGAGACAACTTGCCTTAGAATGTTCAGGCAACCCACTGAAGCTTGTTAATCCTTTTAAAACAAACTTAGCTCATTTCCTTATTCTATGATTCCAAATACCTATTTTGCCTTTTTACTTCCTCGTACACTAATCACATATCTATAAAGGGAGCACTTGATCTCTCGCTGTGACATTTCTTAAAGGCACCAGATCTGTTATGTCACTAGGTTAGAGAATGAATGACCTTTGTTAATTAGACAAATAAGAAAACCGTTTATAGATGGTGAAACGATATTGACCCACATCCAAAAACAAACAATTCTGTGTCACTGCATGTTTGTAGTGTCTGAATGTCTGTAGTTTGTGCGGATAGTGTAGTCAGAGAGTTTTTTTTATGCAGTGTGTGATGGCTTTGTGCGAATTCTGTATAGGGTGTGATAATGCTTCCAATGTGGTAGTCTTCTATGTGTGAGTACTGGAGATAGATTTTGACTAGGCAGAGAATTGAAATGCTACTGGAAGCCGGTGAATGGGAAGAGTAAGCTGTGAATACTATCTGTGCTATTGGCGGTTTTAATGATTTAGCAGCATGTGAATGCTTGGTATAGAATTTAAATAGGAATGGTGTATGTAATCTATGAATGCTATGGGTACTGTATTTAGTGTTAATGATTCTGCAGTACGTGAATGCTTGGTGTAAAATCGGCACGCTGTAGATGCGTGTGAATAGCATGAGTAAGATGTAAAATAAATCACAGATGTAACAAGTTGTTTTAATGATTTGGCAGTGTGGGAATGCAACTGTTAACATGCAAATGCTGTGGGCAGTGTGAGAATATCGTCTCAGCGAGTGCTATGGACAAAATAAAATTACTGTGCCGTGTATTTTATATAACGACTATGACAATCGGATTTTTAGTCCCCACAATCTAATCATATTATAGATAATGGACATTCCATTGGAAATGTATTAGTAAAGATAGACTGGAGATATTTGGAGAATGAGGACCAGCAATGCGGTACTTTTTTCAAAGAGTGTGGGGGGGGTGTGTGTTAAACTAAACATCTGATCTTGTCTGACACTGCCATCACAGTGGGTTCCAGGGGGCATTTTTTATGTATAAACTGAATGCTCGGCATACGATTGCTAGCTGCCTAGTAGAGCCAGGTAGGACATTTCACCTCTTTCCTAACTGCAAATGATAATCCACAGCAATATTGAGAAGTATGGCAAGAACCACATAAGAACAAACCTATATTACACATTGCTTGATATAGAGTTTTATTGCCACAGCAGTTGAGGAGTTAAAATTAGAGTCATGCAACATAGCTCCCTAGACTACACAGAGAGGTTACTCTTCCTGTCTGGGAGAGAGGGGAAAAAAATCAAATAAAAACTGTTATTGATATTATTCGTCACTAAGAGAGCATGGACAAGACATTATCAGTCAAAAGATGGCAGCAAGATAAAGCATGACCCGGGACGTTATGGTAATATCATTAACAGACCACTCAAGGTAAATTAATATTGTTTAGAGAGTGCCCCATAGCATGATTCTCACTTAGGAAAATAGTAAACAAGATTGACACAGCAGAATGAAAACAAAAAAACAGTAAATGTATACATTTATATTCAGGGATGTGGAATTCATATTGCCCAACACGCAGGACAGACATTACCTGGCGAATAGCATATTGTAAGCAATATATATATATATACACACACACCTTTATATATCGGTTCCAATGATTTCCAGGTGACATTTTATCTTTAACAACTTGACATACAAACACCCACCCAAAACATAGTACATCTTAAATAACAAATAAAATCCCCATTTGTTGCAGTCCCAAAATTGAATAATCTGAAGAATAAGCAAGAGCTGTTCCTGTCCCCAGCTGGACAGTGGAGTTAACCCAATCTTGTTAACCTTTGGGTATCCGATAAAAAGCTATCTGACCTGAAAGCATTTACCAGTACGTCCTCTCTGTTGTGTGATCTCTGCTTTCCTGAATCCCATTGGGATGACCTCTTTAACTGCCTTCTAGATCCAAAATGGATTTAATTGAAAACCGATGCCAAAGCTATTTGGATATATTAGAGGCAAAGTGCCACTTTACTTGTGTGCGTTGATAACCCTTCCTACAGCTGAATTTCGGGGCCTACCAAACCACAGACTGCAAGATCAGGATATAGCGTTCTGCAACATTTACTCTAAGGGGCCTTGTGTTTCTGTGTATTTGTAGCAGAGATAGTTGAAGGTCCAGGTCTCATGATCGATTGGTTTTATTACTGATGGTCATTGTATCCATCCGATGTTTTCGCAACCTCCGCTATGTTTGCGGATTCAAACATTTGGTTTTGGTGTATGTGCACACATTACCTTTTACTGTGCATTCATTTCCTCTGCATGTGTGTGCATGCTAACATTATATATGTATGTTTGCAAGGTTATACTTTGTCATTGCACACGCTAAATAAAGCCTCCCAAGAGACAATGGTTAATTTCAGTCTCATAACCTTACATTTATTTATGTGGCTGAGTTTTACTTTAATACTTTCTATTCTACTATTCACTGATCAGTTTACCAATTAACAAGCGCAATAATGTCTAAAGATAAAAGTGGAAACAATATAACATTCCTTTTTTTATCTAAATAGGTATTTTGGGAACGAACTTGTTTTCTGAGTGCAGAATTTTAAAGGAACACACCAAGCACTATAACCACCACAGCCCACTGTAGTGCTTATGGTGCCAGAAGTGTCTTGGCGCCCTCCCATGCTAGTCAAAGCAATGAAGAATGGCTTAACAGAAACACAAAGGTCTTCCACCACCCTGGTGTTGCTTAGAAATCAGCATATGACTAGCAGGGCTATTCAGTAACGGGAAAATTCAAAGGGACACTGTGTCTGCTGCTTCTCTTTAAACTGGTTATGGTGTCTGGAGTCCCATGGTACAGTCATTTCCTTCAGCATTAAACATGTTATGTTTTAAAGGAGCACTATAGGGTCAGGAACAAACATGTACTCCTGACCCTAAAGGGTTTAAACCAACATCTAGCCCCCTGGTCCCTCTCATGCTTCTCTCTTAATAGTAAAATCTTACTTGTATTCAAGCCTGAAGCTGCAGGCTTTGTCCCGGTTTCCTTTTGACCTGCCCACTGCCTGTTGACATGAGCACAGGTGGTAGCCTGATCCAATCATAATGCTTCCCCATAGGATTGGCTGAGCCTGTCAAAGAGGCAGATCAGGGGCAGAGCCAGCACAATTCAAACACAGCCCTGGCCAATCAGCATCTCCTCATAGAGATGAATTGAATCAATGAATCTCTATGAGGAAAGTTCAGTGTCTGCATGCAGAGGGAGGAGATACTGAATGCTTGGATGCATTTTAGGCAGCCATGACCCAGGAAGGATCTCTAACAGCCATCTAAGGAGTGGCCAGTGAAGTTATCACTAGACTGTAATGTAAACACTGCATTTTCTCTGAAAAGACAGTGTTTACAGCAAAAAGAATGAAGGTAATGATTCTACTCACCAGAACAAATTCAATAAACTGTAGTTTCACAATTGTATTAAAAATGTACTTTTAATCATAAGTTAAGCAGTGATTTTGGATAGGCCAGTTGGTATCAAAAATATATAAAAATGGTAGACTTGAGGACTAGAGTTTGCAAAACAACTCTGTGCCACAGATTTCACAGCATTTTGTTTTCAAACGACAAGCAATATTCTCTCCCAAATTGCCAAGTCTCTCAAATGAAGATGACTAGTTTAACCCCTTAAGGACACATGACATGGGTGACATGTCATGATTCCCTGTTATTCCAGAAGTTTGGTCCTTAAGGGGTTACAAAAACAAAACACTTGCATACTTCCTCACCCCCAGCAGTAATTTCTAAATTTCCAATTAATCAGTCTCATTCATCCACAATGAGTAGTTCCTCTCTCAATGCCTTCACACTCTTTCGTAATCAGAATTTTACACTACTTCCTCAGCCCTTTTCTTTTCCATACACAAAATCTGTTGTTGCTCTAATAATAATTCTCAGATTAATGCAATACAACAGACAATTCGGCACAGCTACACCAAATGACATTCTGAATGCAAGCATTCCATTTCCCAGTCTGCCTCTCTTTAGTGAAGACAGGCCAGCTATGAAATTTCAATTGATCATTTAAACTTAAAGAGTTATTCCAACCTTTTTCACAACTTCTGCTTTTAGAGGTGGAACACAGAGTAAGCAATCTGAATATAAAGCATTTCAGCTTGAACTGCTGTACATACAGCGCAATCTTCACTTTTGCTCGGAGTCTGGTTAAATGCCTAGCACAAGTGAATGACAGCCTGCATCTCTGTTCTGGGCTGCCTAATGTGTCCTAATGTGCAAAGAAGATGTCTGTCATCAACGCGCATCTGCAACAGATATATCAGCTTCTAATCTACGACCCATTTCTTTTCTGCGTCGCTACATTGCCTAGCGTTTCTTCCCTCCCCCTGTTCTTTAAATCTTTACTCCTTGCCCACCACTCCCTCTATCTCTGCTCAGAGTGTATGGTCAAATCAAATGGTTCTCTATGAGAAGCAGTGGACTGGAACTCAGAGAGGGAAACAGTGACGTAGAATGTCGATGGACAGGGCAACCATCGAGGAGAACTTCACCTGGTTCTGGATTCCTGGTACGTTAATGCTTATTTTACAGGCTTTTAAATTAAAATTAGGGGCAGGGAGGATAACGTGACTACTGCTCAACAGGGCATTATAAATTAAAAAATGTCATTAAAAAAGCCTCTGAGAAAGGGTTGGAGTAACTCTTTCAGCAAAGCTTTTGCATGTTATCCAGATAAATCGGAAACTACCTCCATCTCCGAATACCCACACACTATCTAAGTCCTTGAAAGAGCACTATAGGGTCAGGAACACAAACATGTATTCCTGACCCTATAGTGTTAAAACTACTATCTAGCCCCCTTGCCTCCCTAAAGATAGTAAAATCTTACTTGTATTCAAGTCTGAAGCTGTTGCCTCTGCCTGTGAACTTCCCCTGACATCATCAGAAGTGGTGGCCTGATCCAATCACAATGCTTTCCCATAGGATTGGCTGAGACTGACAAGGAGGCAGATCAGGGGCAGAGTCAGCATGATTCAAACACAGCCCTGGCCAATCAGCATCTCATCATAGAGATGAATTGAATCAATGAATCTCTATGAGGAAAGTTCAGTGTCTGCATGCAGAGGGAGGAGACACTGAATGTTTGGATGCAGTTTAGGTAGCCATGACCCAGAAAGGATCTCTAACAGCTATCTGAGGAGTGGCCAGTGAAGTTATCACTAGGCTGTAATGTAAACACTGCATTTTCTCTGAAAAGACAGTGTTTACAGCAAAAAGCCTGAAAGTAATGATTTTACTCACCAGAACAAATTCAATAAGCTGTAGTTGTTCTGGTGACTATAGTGTCCCTTTAAAAGGGCCAAAAAATGCACCCATACCACTTCATCTCAATTAAGTGGTTTGAGTGCAGTGGTCTTGTAGTTTTAAACCTGCAATTTTGTAGAAACTGCATTGTTTACACTGTTGAGTTAAACACATCTTTCTCTACTGGATGTCTTCCAGGCAGACACCTCAGGTGCTTACACAGCAACTACTGCATTAATTCAATGATTTCTTTTGAGAAGTGTTTAAAGACACTCACTGCACACACCTAGTACCCACTGATGAGGAGCATTGGATTGAACATGCATTGTCCATGATGACGTCGGGAAGGATGAGTGGAACAGGATTTAGCCCTGTAATGTAAATATTATCCTTTTAAATACACACAACCTCCCACCCCCTCCAAAAAAATGGCAATTTATTATATTTTGTATTTTTGCAGGTGATGCAAAGCATTGCAAATATGAGAAGATTAAATAGCAGTCAAATGCATTAAATGAACAAATATCCAGAGAATGCGCCCATTTTACATTAAAGTAACACTATAGGGTCAGGAACACAAACATGTATTCGTGACCCTATAGTGTTAAAACCAGCATTAGTCCCACTGCCCTCCTAAATATTGTACAATCTTACTTTTGTTCAAGCCTGCAGCTGCTGGCTCTGCCACTGATATGCCAGCTTGACTGACATCAGACGTGATTCTCTAAGCCAATCACAATGCTTTCCAAAAGGATTGGCTGAGACTGTCCAGGAGGCAGATCAGGCCAGAGCCAGCACAAGCCAAACACATTCCTGGCCAATCAGCATCTCCTCATAGAGATGCATTAAATTAATTAAACTATCAGGAAAATTCAGTGTCTCCATGGAGAGGGTGGAGACACTAAATGGCAGTGTTGCACACCGTGCAGCGCTGCCACAGGAAGCATCTCTAATAGCTGTCTGAAGAGTGGCCAATGGAGTTATCCCTAGGCTGTAATGTAAACACAGGATTTTCTCTGAAAGGGCAGTCCTGAAGGGACTTATTATGCTCATTAGACAAATACAATAAGCTATAGTTGCTCTGGTGACTACAGTGTCCCTTTAATAACACATTAATTTCCAATTGAATGATATAGGAGCTTTGTGTTCACTCTGTGGCCTATACAACATGTGCAAAACAAAAAAATTATAATGCAAAATTAACACAAAATATGCCCAATGTGATTAAGGAGGGAGCTCCAAGAAATACCCCTAACTTAGTGGACAAATGTAAGAAAGGTTCAGGCAGGTGAGACTAACTGCAATGTCTTACTTACATTGCACAGTTAAAATGACAGGGCTACTGCACTGACGTGGTCTGGATGAGTTGTTTAGTGTCCCTTGAAAATTATCTGCTTATCACTGCAATTTGCTTTTACCTTTAACATGCTTCATCTCACCCTAGAGTTTGGCACATGCGGATTGTATTATTCCATCCCAACAAGGTTAGTCTCTGACTATCTAAATTTTCAAACGACAAAGTCCAGCCTCTCACTATCAAAATGTCCATTTAACTACACAAGTTTGCCACTCACTATAAAAATATTGATTCCACCATGGAGGTTGGCATTTCCTGATCAACACCTCTGTCAAAAACTCAATCACACCACAGCAGTTGGAGTCTTCCAATCAAGTTTCCAGTCCCACCAGAAAGGTCACGGACTAAAAGAAGTTCTCAATTGGAGAACAGTTTTTATACTTATTCTATCATATTATCCATTCCCGAGCTAACCTTTACATCTCAGATTCTCAAACATTCCCTTCCCAATGTTTCATCCAAAGAGAGGTTAGGGGAGAGGATGGGGTTTTCAGTCTGATTCCCCAACCCACAAAATGTGGAAGTAGTCAGCTTCTACAATATTATTCTCCAACCCACAATTGGTGGGGAGGTTGGTTTCTACCAATCTGATTCCCCATCCCACAATACAAGGGATGGTCGGTTGTTCTCCAAAACCAATTCTCCAGCCCACAAACACAGTAGATTTTTTTTTTCTCCAGCCTGTAATAAAGGGGTTGGCAGCTCCCAATCCGATTCTCCAGACAATCATTGTAATCAGTTTCTCAAATATACACTGCACAAAGGTGGTCAATGTTCCCCAATCTAATTCTTCAAATCACAACAGCTGGGTTTGTTTCTACCATTGGTCCTGGTTTCCTTAGGCTGATTCTTCACCTCGATCCACAATATTAGTCAGCCTTTCGAAATCTTCTACCACATAACAGGAATAGCCCTCTCTCGAGTGGATTGGTAACATCACAAAAGGGATTGCATGTTCCAAACTGAGTGCTTCCCCCGATACAGGGGTCAATCTCTTTTAATCTAATTCTTTAATCACTAAAGCTAGACTTGCAGCTCATATTTTTGGCAATGCATACCATCTTAGATTCTTTTTCAATTCTCTACAGGACGCAAGGTGGACCTACATTCTTCACAGCATCTGCACCACCTAGAGCAGAGCGGAAGCAACCGTCGGCACCCCAAACATTGTGGACTACATATCCCATAATGATCTTACAGCTATAATACTGTCAAAGCATCAAGAGAGCTGTAGTCCACAACACCTGGTGTGCCAACAGTTGCCTACCCCATGACCTAGCGTGCATCAGCGTCTCGCTATAGTTTCCCCCATTCTTCCTCAGAATTTCCTCATTGAGAAGAAAAAGAAACAAAAGGATCTCAACAACAAGCAGGACACTAATAGCTTATTCTATTTTTCCTTTAGAAATTTGCATGTAGAGAGAGTTTGTCAACCAGTTACCGGTTTACACAAACGAGAAGAACTACATTTTCAACATATTAGCAAAGCGGAGAAGAATAATATTCCTTATACTCAGCCGGGGGCCCATCTTATTCGTTGGGTCTGTTCATTTAGCCTTGAATGCTTACATTCCCCCCCCCCCCAATATTATGACTTACACAACAAAACATTAAATAAGAGATAAATCTTGTTTATTCACATTACAGCTGGTCTCATTGAGCTTAAAATGTTCCCACCCCCCCCATTAATGTCTGCCATGGGGGTCCAGCACACAGGACAATGTGCCCCCCCCTGGAATGAGATGCTGGCATTGCCCCCCTGTATGCTGCCCCTCCTTGGATTGAGATGCTGGCATGCCCCTGTATGTTGCCCCTCCTTGGATTGAGATGCTGGCATTGCTCCCCCTGTATGCTGCCCCTCCTTGGATTGAGATGCTGGCATTGCCCCCCCTGTATGTTGCCCCTCCTTGGATTGAGATGCTGGCATTGCCCCCCCTGTATGCTGCCCCTCCTTGGATTGAGATGCTGGCATTGCCCCCCCTGTATGTTGCCCCTCCTTGGATTGAGATGCTGGCGTACCCCTGGATATTGCCCTCCTTGGATTGAGGATGCTGGCATTGCCCTGGATGTGCCCCTCCTTGGATTGAGGATGCTGGCATTGCTCCCAGTATGCTGCCCCTCCTTGGATTGAGATGCTGGCATTGCCCCTGGATATTGCCCTCCTTGGATTGGGATGCTGTGTTGCCCCTGGACCTTGCCTCCTTGGATTGGGGATGCTGGCATTTACTTGCCTCTCTATGCTGCCCCTCCTTTGGATTGAGATGCTAGCATTTGCCCCCTGGATATTGCCCCTCCTTGGATTGAGATGCTGGCATTACCCACCCCCTGGATATTGCCCCTCCTTGGATTGAGATGCTGGCATTACCCACCCCCTGGATATTGCCCCTCCTTGGATTGAGATGCTGGCATTGCCCACCCCCCTGGGATGTCAGACAGCTGTCTGTCCCCCCTGATCCATGCATTACCCTCCCATACTGCCCATTCCCAGAATAGCTCCTCTGACACATTGCTGGGAGCCGTCATCCCCCCAGGTCCTCTTCCTGCCCCCCCGCTCTGCCCCCCAGTATCCATGACACCCAGCGAGCCCCCCCGCCCTCCGGTATCCCGGTCTCACCCTCTCCTCGGTGGAGCTGCCTCTCCTCTCTCTCTTTCTGGCCGCTTCCGCTCCGCCCCGGGGCAGATCCTCCCGCGAGACTTCCGGGGGAAAACGTCAGATCCCGCGTGCGCATGGCACGCACTTCGCCCTTACGTCACTGAAACTCCCATTCCCATCCGCCCGCCCAGTAGGAAGCGTTTGATGACCGGTGAAGCCAGCGGCGCCATCTTGGATTTGGGAAAAAAATTTTTTACCAACAATCACAGGAATGCAAGGGAATACAAATAGTAACATACAACAAGCATTTTGCACAAAGCTGCCTGGCAGTAACCCTGCCCTACATATACACACACACACATATATATATTATGGGGAACACCCTGCCCTGACCCTCTGGGGGGTCTCTCTTTATAACTCCACATGTTTTTTGGTCATTTGCAGGCTGAGCTTCACACATCTGCAGTGCAGGATTAGCAGCCATGACTGGCTAACTGGGCAGCACTCAGTGAAGGCTACTCATGGCCCTAAACTACATTTCTCAGAACGCTCAGGCTGTGGGTGCCAACCCTAGTCTGAAAGCCACCAGGACTGCATAGAATCCAATCCAAACCAAAGCCCAGAGTAAGGACAGGCAAACCTTCAGCACTCCAGGTGTTTTGGACTACACCATGGGTCCTCATACCCCATATGTTGCTGAACTACAACCCCTATAATTCTTTGAATTACATATATAGCCAGAGAATCATGGGAGTTGTAGTTCAGCAACATCTGGGGGGCCAGAGTTTGGGGACCAATGGACTACACCGACCATGATTGCCAGCATTAAGAGCTGTAAGAGCACTGGGGGAGATGTAGTCCACAATATCTGGAGTGCCAAAGGCTGTCTACCCCAGGGATGCCCAAAAGGTAGACTTCCTCCAGAAGTTGTAAAACTACAACTCCCATGATGCTCTGCATGCCTTTAAACTGACAAAGCATCATGGAAGCTGTAGTTTAAAAAACAAAACAAAAAACATCAGGGGGGGATCTGCCTTTCTGGGCTCCCTGCTCCCTGTGGCAATAAATGGCTGCAGTGAGTCTGACAGTTTGACACAGCAGGCCATTTCCCATGAAGGCCACGCCCCTCACCCCCTCCCTGGCCAATTCTCCCAGGACCTCGAGCCCCGCCCCTTCACACTCTGCCTGACCAATCGGGCTCCAGCTGCGCCGTGACGTCACTAACATGGCGGCCTGAGGCTCATCTTGGAAAGATGGTGGGAGAGGTGGGAGTCCCCGGGCAACCCCGGGTCACAGCCAGCGGCCGGCCCGCCCGCCCTATAACATCCCGGGGGGGAGGAGGGGGGCTATACTATAATATATCATTCTATCACTAACCCCCCCCCCCCTGTCTGTCCGTTACTGCATGCCGCACTGCTTTATATAACCACCGGGGGGATTTACTAAACTGCGAGAAACCCAGCGAGCGCCGAGTGCTGGGAGAGAGATATATAGCTCCTAAATACCCAGCCTGGCCTCTATACTGAGCTCACAGAGCGCTCTATATCTCACTGTATTATAATAACCCCCTATTAATATCTCACTGTATTATAACCCCTATTAATATCTCACTGTATTATAAATAACCCCCTATTAATATCTCACTGTATTATAATAACCCCCTATTAATATCTCACTGTATTATAAATAACCCCCTATTAATATCTCACTGTATTATAAATAACCCCCTATTAATATCTCACTGTATTATAAATAACCCCCTATTAATATCTCACTGTATTATAAATAACCCCCTATTAATATCTCACTGTATTATAATAACCTCCTATTAATATCTCACTGTATTATAATAACCCCCTAGTAATATCTCACTGTATTATAAATAACCCGCTATTAATATCTCACTGTATTATAAATAACCTCCTATTAATATCTCACTGTATTATAAATAACCTCCTATTAATATCTCACTGTATTATAACCCCCTATTAATATCTCACTGTATTATAATAACCTCCTATTAATATCTCACTGTATTATAAATAACCTCCTATTAATATCTCACTGTATTATAATAACCCCTATTAATATCTCACTGTATTATAAATAACCTCCTATTAATATCTCACTGTATTATAAATAACCCCCTATTAATATCTCACTGTATTATAATAACCCCCTAGTAATATCTCACTGTATTATAATAACCTCCTATTAATATCTCACTGTATTATAAATAACCCCCTATTAATATCTCACTGTATTATAAATAACCTCCTATTAATATCTCACTGTATTATAAATAACCCCCTATTAATATCTCACTATATTATAATAACCCCCTATTAATATCTCACTGTATTATAAATAACCCCTATTATTATCTCACTGTATTATAATAACCACCTATTAATATCTCACTGTATTATAATAACCCCCTATTAATATCTCACTGTATTATAATAACCTCCTATTAATATCTCACTGTATTATAAATAACCTCCTATTAATATCTCACTGTATTATAAATAACCTCCTATTAATATCTCACTGTATTATAAATAACCCCTATTATTATCTCACTGTATTATAATAACCACCTATTAATATCTCACTGTATTATAAATAACCTCCTATTAATATCTCACTGTATTATAAATAACCCCTATTATTATCTCACTGTATTATAATAACCACCTATTAATATCTCACTGTATTATAATAACCCCCTATTAATATCTCACTGATAATAACCACCTATTAATATCTCACTGTATTATAATAACCTCCTATTAATATCTCACTGTATTATAAATAACCCGCTATTAATATCTCACTGTATTATAATAACCTCCTATTAATATCTCACTGTATTATAATAACCCCTATTAATATCTCACTGTATTATAATAACCCCCTATTAATATCTCACTGTATTATAAATAACCTCCTATTAATATCTCACTGTATTATAAATAACCCGCTATTAATATCTCACTGTATTATAATAACCCCCTATTAATATCTCACTGTATTATAATAACCCCCTATTAATATCTCACTGTATTATAATAACCTCCTATTAATATCTCACTGTATTATAAATAACCCCCTATTAATATCTCACTGTATTATAATAACCCCCTATTAATATCTCACTGTATTATAATAACCTCCTATTAATATCTCACTGTATTATAAATAACCCCCTATTAATATCTCACTGTATTATAAATAACCTCCTATTAATATCTCACTGTATTATAAATAACCTCCTATTAATATCTCACTGTTTTATAATAACCCCCTATTAATATCTCACTGTATTATAATAACCCCCTATTAATATCTCACTGTATTATAAATAACCCCTATTATTATCTCACTGTATTATAATAACCACCTATTAATATCTCACTGTATTATAATAACCCCCTATTAATATCTCACTGTGTTATAAATAACCTCCTATTAATATCTCACTGTTATTATATTAATAACCCTCCTATTAATATCTCACTGTATTATAATAACCCCCTATTAATATCTCACTGTATTATAATAACCTCCTATTAATATCTCACTGTATTATAAATAACCCGCTATTAATATCTCACTGTATTATAATAACCTCCTATTAATATCTCACTGTATTATAAATAACCCCCTATTAATATCTCACTGTATTATAATAACCCCCTATTAATATCTCACTGTATTATAAATAACCTCCTATTAATATCTCACTGTATTATAATAACCACCTATTAATATCTCACTGTATTATAATAACCCCCTATTAATATCTCACTGTGTTATAAATAACCTCCTATTAATATCTCACTGTATTATAATAACCTCCTATTAATATCTCACTGTATTATGAATAACCCCTATTAATATCTCACTGTATTATAATAACCCCCTATTAATATCTCACTGTATTATAAATAACCTCCTATTAATATCTCACTGTATTATAACCCCTATTAATATCTCACTGTATTATAATAACCTCCTATTAATATCTCACTATATTATAAATAACCCCTTATTAATATCTTACTGTATTATAATAACCCCCTATTAATATCTCACTGTATTATAAATAACCCCTTATTAATATCTTACTGTATTTTAATAACCCCCTATTAATATCTCACTGTATTATAAATAACCCGCTATTAATATCTCACTGTATTATAAATAACCTCCTATTAATATCTCACTGTATTATAAATAACCTCCTATTAATATTAATATCTCCACCCACTGCACAGTCACTGCTGCTGGTTAAAGGGCTATTTAGGACTTTAATTGTGGCCCTCCCATAGAAACGCATGTATTATTATTATTATTATTATTAGATCTTGACCAGGAAATACTACACAATCTTAGTTCATATATATATGGCAGGCTCATGGTTTCTTGCCTTGCTACCATAATGTGATTAATTGGTATTGGAGGATTATTGATCAAACAATGTCACAATTTATTGTGTTTAATCATGGTTAGAAATTTAGCAGAACAGATCCTCCCACTTTATGTCAGAGACAGTAATGGGTGTAGCTTTATATATATTTAAAACATGTCTAGTTTTGTGTGTGGAGAGTGTATAATAAGAAATTAGTGTGCAGAGTCTTGGGCATATTCTTCTCAAACCTGACCCAATTTATCTTTTTTTTTTTTTGTGCATCGCAGTGATTTTGTTTTGTTCGTGCAGTCTTGCAAGATACATTTTCTATGAGCACTCCTTTTGAAAAGTTAGATTGGAAAAAAATAATAGTCTCTACAAACTCTCCCCTTTATGCACTTTAGTTATTGCGTTCATTTTTCACAGTACAGATTGTCTAAATATATTGAATACCGTAGATGTAGTTGGCATTGTAGAGAACTGTCAAGGACATTGTATGGTTTAGAGCAGCGGTGCCCAAAAGGTAGACCCCCAGATGTTTTAGAACAGAGTGCCCATAAGGTAAGTCCCCAGATAGTTTAAAACGATAGCTTCCATGATACTTTGTCATTCTCAAGGCACGCAAAGCATCATGGGTGTTATAGTTCTACAGCATCTGGGGATCTACCTTTTGGGCACCCCTGTTTTAGAACTAACTCTTCCATGAAGCTTTGCCATTCTAAATGCATGCATATCATCATGGTAGTTATAGTTCTATAACATCTGGGGATCTACTGTATGGGCACCCCTGGTTTAGATTACCTTGACTGTTATCTGAGTCGAATATTTTTTCTAATCTAAGCATTTTGGTCTTAAATTTGAAATTTCTCTGTTAAGTCTTCACAATTCACGAAGGGCTATTTACTAATGTGAGAATAGTCAGTATGCAGTTTGAATTTCACCAAAATAGCTGAGCTGCAAGCATAGACGGCATGGAGAATATTCTCAACGCGGCTGTTATCGCTTTAAAAGTGAAATTCCATTTGATTTACCTACAATTGTAACTATAGTAAATAACCATTGGTTTACTGCACAAAAATTTTACTTCTACTGTTGCAATCTATTGGTCAGAGTTTCTATGTGTTTGAATGACTTAAAGGGACACTTTACTCAACCAAGCAACTTTCGCTTCATGAAGCAGTTGTGCTGTATAGATCATGACTCTGAAGTTTCACTGTTCAATCCTCTGCCATTTAAGAGTTAAATCACTTTTGTTTCTTTTTATGCAGCCCTAGTTACACCTCCCTTGTCTGTGACTGACACAACCTGTATGGAAACAAAAATGGTTTCATTTTCAATCAGATGTTTAAAAGTTTGTATCTTTAAAAGTTTGTATCTTCTGCTCTGTAAATTAAACTTGAATTACATACAGGGGCTCCTGCAGGGGCTCGAAAGTTTTTAACAGAATAGGAGGTATGACATTTTTTTATTATTGGGATTTGCAATAAAGGAAGTGTAAACATTAGATTACTCTTTACAGGAAGTGTTTAGGAAGACTATGTAAGTCACATGAAGGGAGGGCTTCATAAAGAAAGTGGTTTAATTCATAAATGGCAGAGAATTGGGCAGTGATACTATAGGGGCATGATCTATACACCAAAACTGCTTAATTAAGCTAAAGTTGTTTTGGTGCCTATAGTGTCCCTTTAATCCACTGGAAAGCAATGCTGCCTTTTCAGTTATCCTTCACCTTGACAGGTGACAATGGAGTCTCATCCGGGACAGACTTAAGTAGATTATTCCATATACCCGTAGGATTTCCTTTACACTATTCTAAAATAATGCAAAGGAAGGTAACAGAAGTCATATGTCTGTAAACACAGCAGCTGGTTTAATGCAAAATTTTTAGGATTACATATTTTTGTTGTATTTAATTTTTGCAGGTACAGATTTGTAACGGTCTATTTCCTTTCAGTATCAGGTGAAGTGACACTGAATAGACTTTGGGACTGGGACATTGGGACTGTAAAATCTGGAAGATGGGTTATCGTATTTCAGTAATGCAGAACGTAGCGTTGTATGCAGATCAACACCTATATGAAGCATAAAGGTGAGGCTACATATAAATAATACAATTTATACTTTTTTTTTTTTTTTTAAATTGATCAGAATAATTTGATGGAATATCAATTATTTTCTGTAATAAAAACATTTCATGCACAAGGTTATTCACTAAATTGTGAGGAATTAATCAGGAAATTGAAAATTAATTTTTAGCCAATATACCGGTAACCAGATTTGAATAATTCTACAATTTTTTTTTTTTTCAAATTTGGATTTTGAACTACAATCTCCTGGTTTAGGGAATAACTCTTCTCAATTCTGTAATAAAACATATTTCAAAAAAAATGCAAAAGGTGGAGTTAAAGATCTGATAACGAGGAGAAAAGGTGTTGTTGCACTCACTTCACTATATACATTTCAAGATTAATTGGTAGTTCCAAGATAAAACTTTAACATAAAATAAATCAGGCACACAAATCTGCAAAAATAAAGTTTAAAAAAAAAAATCCCCCCCCGCCGAAATGGAAACAGTGACCTCCACAGGACACACCAACTCTACAACTAAAGACCAAAGGCACCAATCACACAGAGACACACAAGGAACTCAAACAACACGTTCCCACGACTTAACCTAAGCTGACACAATCTAGACCATTATACCACACAGGGACCAGGGCACACCTACCGCAGAACCTGCAAAATAGGGGTATAACAAACGAGACCCAAACAAACAACATCTTTAACACGGGCAGCGACTCTAGAACTAGGGAGCCACATCCCACCCACAACGGAGACAAAACTGGCAGATCACTACCCACAACACAAGGAACACAAACAACCCAGCAATGTCTTAACCAAAATGCTCTCAATTAAGTAGCAACCCAATCAAGGACCCGCACGAAGACCCTATAAAAGGCGACATACGACATCAATAACACACCAACAAACCCAGAAGGAACAGACATATAGAGCGCCGAGGACCCGCACGATGAAAGGTCATCACACGCAACAAATAAACCTCTACACCCACTTGATACCCCCCCTCGCTCTGCTTCCCGTTTCCATCTCCCCTGACACCTCAAGCTCCTCCCGAAAGGAGTAATACAAATATATGCCAGGAAAACTGATACAAATTAGGCACAACAACGCAATGCATAAGCCAATACCTGACTTGTTAATATTGTTATAAACTGTTATATGTTAAACTAACGTTTCATCCCAATCTCTTCTTTCTGTAACCCTCTCCCCATAAAGTACAAAAACACCAACAAAATAAAGAATTTATAAAAAAAAAAATATATATGTATGAATACACATGTGTATGAATATATAAAACCACTAAATCACTATAGTATCTATAGGTATATGTAGCGATTGTGATCAAACTTATACTACAGATTTACAGCCAAGAACAGTAAATTTGGCTGTTAAACACAGAAAGTAGTATCCATGGCGTGATTAAGCAACAGTGTTTCTACCACAATAGTTCACAGTAATCCCTTGAGGGTACAATCAACTAATAGTAAAGAAACAGAGTTGCTTCAAAAATGTATACGGAATTATTCACTAAACAATGTTATGCCAGGTGTTTAAACCCTAAGCAGGTCAAGAACAAATGTCTGAAAAAATGTTAGCGGCTACTGATCTGCTAAAACATATATGCTAGCTTAGTGCTTGTTATATCCTTAAAGGGATACATAGCCACCCAGACCGCTTCAGCTCATTGAAGTGGTATGGGTGCATAGTCCTAGGTCCCTTAACCCTGCAAAGGTAATTATTGCAGTTTTTAACAAACTGCTATAAAACCTTTTGAGGGTTAACTCCACCTCTAGTGGCTATCTACCAAAAAATCACTAGAGATTTCCAGATTATTAAGCAACTTTTGGTCGCCTAACTGACGCTGGACATCCTTACGCTATGCACGAGGACTTTCAGTGCGATGTAAAACCCCTTAGGAAAGCGTTCTAAGGGAAATTTCTGGGGGAAATACAAATGTGAGCCATGTGCGTTTGGTCTCCCCCGCCGATGTCAGGTAGGACATCAGTTCTGGACTTAGGTAAGTCACAGAAGAGGTTTTTCACCCCTTCTGTATCCAGAGGAAGGGGGGCACTATAGGGAGCTTTATTGCCACCCGGTACTACAGTGTCAGGAAGACATCCTAAAAGAATCAGTTAGTTATAAGGTTAACATTGAACAGTCACATTTTACATTAGAAACAAGGTGAAGGTAAATAGCACCTATAACTAAACTGTGCCTTAAAGGGCACCTGAACTATCAAACATTGGCTGAATGTCTAGCTAGCTAGCAAGAACTAATGAACGGACTGTGACTTGCTTATTTATAAAGTCATACTGATAAGTAAAAGTTGTAAAATAAAATCCATACATCATTCCAAGCAGAAAAAAACAGAGCCCCGACGCGCGTTACGCCAGTCAGGCGGTTCTTCAGTGGGAAACAGTGTAAAGGGAATTAAAGAGTGTAAATTGTGCACTAGTAACTCCCATTGAAAAAAATCAAAAGCCATTGGGAGTCAGGAATAAAGATTGACTGTTGAGTGAGGAAGCACCAGTACACTCTGAGCACCATAACCCCGTGCAATTCCAGTTTTAAAGCCCTTAATTTTGAATCTTATTTGAATAGGTAAAGTGCTCAATAATTGATCACTGATTTTTTTTTTATTTTTTTTTTTTTTACTGTCTGTGTGCAGCCATGCTAAAGAACATTACTGTAAACACCAGATGTTCTCAATAACATAAAGAATTGTGTGACTAATCACTAAAGAATACCAGCAGACAAAGGGAAAAAAATAAGCACAAAAATAAATGAGGACATTTGCATATAGATTAAAAAAGAGAGAAACATTTAAATAAGTCACATGCTCGAAATCAGTTTTGGTTGAAAGCTTACCTAAAAAATAGGTTTTGTGGTTTATTTTTGCGGTGGTTTCCAAATTATTTATAGAGCTGGTGTTATAATTTCCTATCATTTTATAACTACCTCATAGATACTTTTAGTGTACGTATGTCTATCCATGTATTACACCACATCCATTTTAGTTTCTAATTTGCCATTATTGGTATATAATGGCCTTTATTATCTTTTGGGACAAACAGTTTTCTGGCACTGCAGGTCCCCTCTCCCTCCCACCCCCCATCCCAGGTTGCTGAGGGTGTTAAAACCCCTTCAGTGACTTATCTGTATCCAGCGCCGATGTCCCTCGGCGCTGGGTCATGGTCTGCCCACGCTCCTCCCCTGCCGACATCATCCGGCGGGGGAGACCTAATGCACATGCGCGGCGATGCCGCTCACACGCATTAGACCTCCCCATAGGAAAGCATTGAAAAATGCTTTCAATGTTTTCCTATGGGGATTTCAGCAACGCTGGAGGTCCTCACATAGCGTGAGGACGTCTAGCGATGTTATAACACGCTTTGCATGTTCTATGAACACGGAAGTGTCCTCAAGTGGACAGCCACTAGAGGAGGACTTAACCCTGCAAGGTAAAGATTGCAGTTTATGAAAACTGCAATAATTACAGTTGCAGGGTTAAGGGTAGTGGGAGTTGGCACCCATACCACTCCAATGGGCCGAAGTAGTCTGGGTGCCTGGAGTGTCCCTTTAACACTCGATAAAATATGAATGCACAGGTAATTGCAAATAATTGTACAGGGCGAGCAAGCTACATCTGCATTCAGCATTTTTACAAAGTATATCTTTTTACAATATCCATTCATATTGTCAGCAATTTCCAATAGTCTTTTTTTTTTTTTTCAAGGAGGGGGTATTTTATTTCTTTGCGCACACCTTAATTACTAAAATGTCAAGAGTACTTTTTCTTTAATGGAATCTTATAAAGAGAAAACATAATCACATGACCTTTTTCTACTTCCTTATAACTATATACCTATAGGGCCTGTGTGGGAGCCCTATCCTTTAGGTGTGCTGCCTTTATTTAACTTTTTAAGCGCTGATCAGTCTGTACACTTTGCATGTAATCACATCACGTCATCACTTTTTTTTGTATCACCAACAATTGCCAAATCTACTGATTATATGTTGAATTGCTTGTGGTTTTTACACACATCTCACAGATAATGTGTCAATTTTTGTAAAAACCCCAATTTTGTACTTTGCTTGTTCTCCACCTCCCAGTACGGCAATGCCCCACATGTAGACTTCTAAATACCAGATTTTTGAGAGCCAAAAGGTAAAATTACATACTGCTCAGTTTTCAAATTTCCAATTTTCACCAGTTGATTTTCAAGGCCCATGTCCTGTATGTCCACAATCTCTTTGCAATCCATTTTTGTTGCCTGATCATTCCCCTATATTCTCCTTACTCGTGACTGCATCTTCCATTTTTTGCCACTATAGATATTGTGATTAGTTTTCATCTTTTTCTAGTGATAAATGTGGAAAATTAATAATGTCGTTGTTGGCTACATTTCTTCATATATGAACTATGTTAATCTCTGATACAGAGGAAGTTTTCCTGTTAAAGCAACATTGTCGCTTCCGCTCTTACTGTACCTCTCTGCTTCGTAGGTGGTGTTAAAGAAAAAGTAGCACATCAGCCTGTACATGACGGTCTGCAAGAGCAGGGCATTATGGAGCCAAATGAGAAAAGCCAGGTAGCGGAACAGATTTGTACTGTGAACAGATGTGTAATGTGTTTATTTAACGACAGATATATAGTTTTACATTGATTTCCTTTGCTAACAGGACGGTCCAAGGCAGTGCCTGGGTCTCTCCACTCGACAGGCTTTATCACGCTTGAAAGAACAATTGTCGTCAGCCCTGGCTGCTCACCAGCAACAGAAGAAGAGTGTAGGTTTGTGGAAGGTGAGATTTTGCTAATCAGTATACATGCGCATGTTAAGTGGCCTTTGTGTCTTTGGGGATACTCTACTTTGATAGGTCAAAACACCGTTTATACAGCTGGACTGAGATTTCATTCGTATTATCCTGAAATAACATTTTATTTCAGTTATGTAATTTGCTGTCCTACAGGGACATTTGGTGCTCCTGTGTGTGTTTGGGAAGGGACACTGCTGATAACGTAATTGTTGTTTGGGGTTTTGTTTTGTTTTTTTTACCCAGTTTTGCCCATGAAGACACCTCACCACAGGTTACAAATACCTGCCAACAGCTGGAATGTTTGCCTATTGACAAAAAAAATGCTGTGACAATTGGCCGAGATTTGTTTTTGTTTTTTTGTTTCTCGATCAGCCATTTATGCCTAAAAGGTGCAGTTTGGCTTTCTGTTACCTACAATTAGAAAATATTGACCAATATTGTTAAAATAGATCTCTCCAAAAGGTTAATGAACGTTATGTGTTACAACGCAAGTATAAACAAACCAACACTGCCATGTTGATTTATTTATGTATTTTTATTATTATATATTTAATAACCACACTTTAGATACAATCTGCTGTTGCGCTATGGAAGTCATTGTTTGATTATACTTATAAGTAATGCCACTCAAATTTGTTACAAAGTCAGGTTAACTGGGTGGCTTGGTAGTCAGGTTTGAATGAGGTGTTCAGATGGTCTGGATGCAATTGGGTCTATAAATTCCAGCTACGTTGTTCAAAAGCCAGTTTCGAAAGTGATCAGAGAGGGTCACAAGCTCACCAGATATTTATGTAAGGCAAGGCCCTTCTTCCCAAAGCTTAGCCGTAGCCTGTAGAGGTAATGTACTATAGCATTTGCGGTGTCATTTTTATTGAGAATTTCCCTGTGAATTATAAAATGTGGCAAAAAGGAACATACAAAAGTCACCATAAAGAACAAAGCATTCAGAATAAATCTCCAAAAATAATAGCTATCCAATAGCAATAATAGCTATCCAGTGTTTCCAATGGAACCATTTCAGAGAACCGGAAAAAAGGGGGGGACACTGAATAAACCAGGGTTAACCATTGGTAGGATAATGTGAATGCGTGGCAAAACGCAGCCCTGGGCCAATCAGCATCTTATCATAACAACACATGAAATCAATGGATTTCTATGGAGAATCTTCAGCATCTCCTTGCAGAGCATGGATGAGCATTACGTAGGTGCTGCACTCTGTGCAACTCTGGACTCGGAAGCATTTCTAGTGGCCATCGGAGTGACAGCCACTAGAGGTGTTACTAGGCACCAATGTAAACACTGCCTTTGCTATAGACACCAGACCCACTACATTAAGCTGTAGTGGTTGTGGTGAATATAGTGTCCATTTGACAACATACTTTTTTTTTTTTTTTTTTTCTTAATGAGGAGCTACTGATTGATTAGAGTATAAGCGGACAACTAGCCAATCAACAAGGTGCCCCTGCCCCACTGCACTCCGCGCTTCCTGAAACTCCATTTTCAGAAGCCATTGTCTCTGGGAGACTGGAGATTCGGCACTGGAGGCAGCCTTTGGGGTCAAGCTGTTCATTTTTAAGTTGTTTAGATGCCCAAAGTGTTCTTTTTAATACGTTGAAACAATTATTTAAAAAAGTTTACAATTTTTTTTATATCATTTGGGAAGCTTACCCAACAATAATAAATCGAGGCCATAGATCGAGACATGGAGGTACATACAGAGATAGCATATAGAAATATATAAACAGATAGGAAGATACATACAGTATTCCACACTTCTCAATGTGGGATGTATGGAATCTAGAGACAGACGGAATGTCTGTAAAAAAAATAAATAAAAAAAAAATGAATTAAAAAAACTTTTTCAAAAAAAAATTTCTTTTAAAAAGATATTGGTACCTAGACTGGCGTTTCTCTTGTTCAGTTAGAAAAGCAAGATACTTGTTTTTTAAAGACTACTTTTATAAAGGTGTAATTACGTATAATTTGTTTCCAGGGTGTAATTTTCTTAAATGCATAGTCTACAAAATATGCTCTGAGACATTCACTCTGAAAATTAAAAATGTAATGATGTGGTTCTATTTGTGCAGGGATGGAGGCGGAGCTTCCTGTACCATGCCAACCGATCATCGTGCTTCCACTGGCCTGGTGCTGCCCTCATGCTGCTTGCCACATTATTGCTGCTGTGCTGTCATGGTAGCCAGCCAGAAGGAAGGTGAGCTGAATTCTGCTCTGGCACGATCTTTCCATTTAATACTGGTTCTGTATATTTGGCTGCTATTGAATGAGACAAAAATATATATATTTCTGCTATCTAGAATTGGACTCAGCCCTGTTGTTATAAATGTAAAAGGTGTGTAATACGCAGGAACGTATTCTTTTGAAATCTACTTGTCCACGGACTAAAGTGGTGACACAATCTACTTGTCAGTCATTACAGTGTCTTGACACAGAATATTTTAATTTGGGAAGTTTGGGACCTGTACATTGAGGGTTATTCTCAAACTCTGGATTTTCCCAAATTAAATGTGAATGGGGAACAATTGAATCAAAAATAGATTATCTGAAATTACTCCAAGTCAGCCATAGTCACAATTGGCTATTTTTACTTCACTTATGCCATGCAGAATTCATATGGAGTTTAATATGGAGTTTAGTATCCCTCCGTCCTTCCTTATAGTGTGTGCTGCACGTAACATGTTTGTTTGCTGTATAATGTGTGTGTACTGGCTGTATGTATTGTGTGGGGTCTATGATGGATGGATGTAATGTTTGTGGTATGTGCTTGGTTTATGTAGTGCGTGGTCCTTTTAAAAAAATGTTATTTATTTTTTAAAAAGCACAATTCGATAAGCTTTTCCATTGTTTTTTTCCCTGGATCCCTTGTGGTCCAGTGGGGGCGGATGTGAGGCCAGCAACTCTGACTGGTGCTTCCTCGCAGTCCCAGCACCCGGTGAGTCAAAGTGCAGGTTGGGAATCCTGGTTGCTGCACTCTGACTCGTTAGTGAGCGCAAGGGAGTGATTACTTTGGTCTGCACTTGTAGGAACTCCCTGCACTGGACTTGTCTCTCACTCTTATATTCAGCATATCACACTGTATTAGCTTCCAGGTTTTCTGGGCAGACACTTCATGTCCGAGCTGTTGGGCAATACAAATTCCACATCCCGGCCCCATACATACATACACACACACACACACACACACACACACACACACACACACACACACACACACACACACACACACACACACACACACACACACACACACACACACACACACACACACACACACACACACACACACACACACACACACACACACACACACACACACACACACACACACACACACACACACACACACACACACACACACACACACACACACACTGTCAGCAGCAGAGGCTCCTCCAATCAAGAGTCTTTCATCTTGCTCTATGGATCTGATCTTATCCAAAGCTTATTTTTCTGCAGATTTTTACAAGATAAATAGCATTTCCTCCATCCACCAGTCCTCTTTTCTTGTAGGAATGGAATTGCTTTATAAGATGTTAGCAGCCATCCCAGTACAGCCTCTCTGGATGCCACCGAATTAGTGAAATCTGAATCCGATTGGTGGAACTGATGGAAATTCAGAAATTGAATTTACAAACAATCCGCTGTCATTTCTGTCTACGCCTACAAAAAGCTGTAATTTGTACCAATTTGAAAGTTCACCACTGGGGAGAAAGCGTTAACGCCATTGAAATATACAAATCGGACATTTTGTATATCCTGTGCATGTGAGAATTACTGATTTTAAAGGAACACCACCTCGCCGTATTGGTTAATGTGTCAGGAGTTCCTGGAGAACGTTCCACTGTAAGATGTTTTTTAGTACAGTTTGACAACTGATCTTCACACCTGTGCTGCATCTATTGCTTCCAGTCTTTTCCCGCAGGACTGCTTGATGTCAGTTTAGAGCACGGGTGCGGTAGGTTGTAGGACTACAGCGCCCATGATGCTTTGCATGCCTTTAGAATGACACAGCATCATGATAGCTGTAGTTTTAAAACATCTGGGGATCTACCTTTGGGACACTCCTTGTTTAGAGGAAAGCAGGACTGTAATTATTGTCTGGAGTGTCCTTTTTGTATTTACATTTTTATTCAGGAGTATGTGTGTTTGTTCCTGACTCATTGTTGAAATATTTTTTTTTACTGTTTTTCCTGCAGTCAGGGCTCCGAGATAGGCAATGCCTGTGCTCTCTTTCTTCTGATTTTCCTCGACTTGTTCCTAATGAGAAGACTAGAAATGCTTAAGGAAAACGAGGTGGAGGGCAGACTTATGAGGATCATCGCCGGAATTGATGGTAACGGAATGACTGCTCTGCAGAATTCTCAGAAACCTGTCCTAACATAATCTATAGCAGTATTTTCAGAGGGAATAAAATAGGACTCATTGCAGGATGGGAAAAAAAAGGAGCAGAAAACGTGTTGTTTTGGAGCAAAACTGGTTACTATTAGAGAAAATAAATTTAGAAAAACCCAACCAGCATTAATAACCGTAACCAAATCTGTTTATTTTACCAAACATGTATAGGGTTGGAGTATTCCAATATTAATGAAAATGTTTTTATTTTAACAAATTGAATGGTTTGAATAAATCACAGTTGAAGAAGCCTTGACAGGTCACCATGATTAATGCAGCTGTCTTTTTAAATGGTATTTAAAAAATTTATATTTCCTTTTTTTTTTTTTTTTTTTGCTCCAATCTGAAAGGAATAATATCAATATAAGTTATCGGAATTGAGTCATTTGTTTTCAAGCTCTATTGCTATAAATAAAAACAAAACCAAATTATTGATGGTTTGTAGAGCAATAGATTCTAAGCTGCTTTGGATATTTCGATACAGATGTTCTGTCCAGCGTTTACGAACCGATTTGGGAAGATTCCTTGTATCCCGACTTGTATATGCCAACTGCACACTCATGGTCTCTTCACTGGGCATATCGAGATGGCCGACTTGTGAACCTGCCCGTCAGCTTGCTCGTTGATGGTGATGTCATAGCTCTGCGACCGGGACAGGAATCATTTGCCTCTTTGCGAGGAATGAAGGTAACCAATCGTTTAGGACCAAACCGGTACTGTGCAGTAAACTAAAAAAAAAATGTGTCCCCCAATAGGTGGTGATGTAAATACATGAAGGAACCCTTGCATTGTAGGTTTTCTCTGGGTATATTTGCATTTGAATCCAGCAGTTTATAAGAAAACAATCTTACTGGTGTGCATGCAAAAAAAGAAAGAAAAAGTAATGTAGAAAGCCGTCTAGCATTCTTCATTCAATCAAATCTAATTATATTTCCACAAGAACATGTGCAAAATAGTCTATAGACAGACATAGAACTGTGTGATCATGCTTACTGCGGAGTGGGGAAAGTGTGAATTCACTCACAATTTCCCTGAATAGTGCAAATCTTTCAATTGCAAACAGCAGGTGCTTTTTACCAACCGTTATGCTATATTCTATGATTGCATCACCCTTTCAGAAGGCATTCTAGGAAAAGTACCAAACTCTCTGATGACGGTTTCCAGTGAGTTGGTAAAAAGAAAAATGGTTATATGCTTGATGCACGAGCATGAATTCAGTTATCATTTCTGCTTTGCATGTAGTATGCTGTCTAATTCAAACAGTAGAATGCATCACTCACTAACTATTCACAGTTTATTACATGTTACTGTGATAGGTGAAGACATGTGATCTCTTCCTTGTCTCTACTGTAGGATGATGAGCACATAGTGCTGGAACCAGGGGACCTCTTTCCTCCTTTTTCCCCTCCTCCTTCTCCCCATGCTGAGGGTAAGAAGGTCCCCCATGACCCACAGCAACATCACTTGTTTCGCATCCTGAAAACACCTGTAATGGACAATGTCAGGTAAAGACTTCACTGATATCTCTATGATGGTTTGTAATGTAATACTAATGAGAGGATTCCCCGTGTTTTACTTTCTAACAAACTTAGAATCTACAAGTTTCCCCATGTATGAAATGAATACATGCATTGTCACTGTTTCACCCAGGTTAATTTGATTCAGGCTCCCATGCACACATACCTGGGCACTGATGACTTATTTTGACCATTCTTTCTTGGAGCCAGGCTGTCTGAGAAACTGGTTTCATAAACAAAAAAAAAATTGTATAGGAGTAGGGGAGCAGAGAGGGGCTGGGGACTTCTCTGAGTGAGCGAGCGAGATGGCTAGTGAGCAGACGCTCCCAGTAAGGTGGCTAGTGAGCAGACACTACCAGTGAGATGGCTAGTGAGCAGACGCTCCCACTGAGATGGCTAGTGAGCAGACGCTCCCACTGAGATGGCTAGTGAGCAGACGCTCCCACTGAGATGGCTAGTGAGCAGACGCTCCCACTGAGATGGCTAGTGAGCAGACGCTCCCACTGAGATGGCTAGTGAGCAGACGCTCCCACTGAGATGGCTAGTGAGCAGACGCTCCCAGTGAGATGGCTAGTGAGCAGACGCTCCCAGTGAGATGGCTAGTAGGCAGGCGCTCCCAATGAGATGGCTGGTGAGCAGGCACTCCCAGTGAGATGGCTGGTGAGCAGGCGCTCCCAGTGAGATGGCTGGTGAGCAGATGCTCCCAGATGTTACCTTGCGATGCTGCTGGGAAACCTAATGTCACACACCAGCAGTATTGACCCGTGCAAGTAACTGACGCAAGAAGGGGAGCAACTAGCCACTCAAATCGCTGCTCTTCATCATTCCCTGTGAAAGTCCTGGGTGGCTGTTAATGAAGAGCTCAGATGTGTATTTGCAGTCTGCATGTATCAATGAGTGTATGTGTATGGGTAACACTGAATGTAAATAATTGTCTGGTGTACTGTACCCTTTTTTTTTTTTTTTTTGTGTGTTTTTTAATCTTTGTAGCGCAGTATAATTAAACACCCTATAATGAATACATACCTTTACAGTAAGCAACATGTTTTGTGTCCCTTTTCCCTAAAGTCACCCTAATAAAGCCTGCAAGCATTATGGATAGAAAGATTATCGGTTCCACCAATTATTAGAGACGATATTCTGCATATTTCTAATAATCGGCATCGATCTTGTAAAGTACCAATATTACAGCAAATAACTTGCTCACCTCTCCTAGAAACTCCATCCAGCAGCGACCCTCATGTCACCCCTCCCCATAAGTCCTCTCACGCAAAGCCCCTCTGAAGTCAGGGAGGTGCCACCATGAATAATCTACTGCAATGTACTAGTCTGTCTTACTGAGAGTGATAGGACTGTGATTGCTGTCGGCAAGTAACTGATCCCAGCATGTACTGGCTGCCTGAGATTGATAGTTGTGTGATTGCTGACAACATGTTCAGTTAATACCAGATTTGTGTAGAAATCGCCTTACTTCTTCAACACCTTTTTAGATGTACTGAAAATCAGCACCGGTAATCGGCCTTAAAGGTGACCGAGAGTCTGTATTGGTGTTGGCTCCGGAAAAAATTAAATCGGTCGTACCCTAGTGTGCATCATTAAATGCTATTTACATTTATTTTGTGCATAATAAGTGTGTGTTCGTGTTTGTTTTGTGGTGTATGTGTATACACATGTATACATGTAGTACTAGTGTAATTGAAAACATTTCTAAGGCTGCTTTTATTCTCACTTTAAGCCTTATACCTTGGGAATATGCCTATGGATTTCAAATATATATCTCCGTTACAGAGCGTAAACCAAAATAAGTGCATAAGCAAATATTTTCCGATGTAATTATTTTTTTATTTTTTTTATATATTTTGGATCTTTAGGTTTAAGGGTAAACTTTAAACCGTTAAAGCACTTCAGCTTATTGAAAATCTCTGTGTGTGAATATTGTGTGTCCCCCTTTTTTTTTCCCTTACCTTTTTTGCAAAAAGATTTTAATAGAAATTAGCACTTTAATAAATTGACCTTGTTACACCCCCACAGGCTGTCAGTCAGACAACATGTCCTGTTACTTCCTGGTTTGATTAGCTCAGTAGAAAAATAAATAAATCTCCCTCTCTCTATATATAAATATAATATTAACGATAACCCTTGACTTCACTTGGATCTCTAAGTAGTTGGTAAATTAGAGAATTTAACATTTAAATCAGAATTAATTTGATGTGCAAGGTTACTGTTATCCATTCCAGGGAACAATAGCATTAGAAGCACTTTCATTCTCTAGCCCTTAGGAAACGTTAATATCAGACCTTGTCACTGAGATGTGCTGACTGAGCATTGTGGGAAATGTAGTCTAGCGCAAGGATAACCACCGCTACCTTAATGCTAAACATACAAGACTCCGAGTAGTTGTTGTATTCCTTGTTTCTTGTTGTCACATATTCTGAAAGTCTACAACCTGTCTCTTCTGTTCTTTGATGTTCTGACTGAGCACCGTAAACTCGGAAACTGACTCGATCAGTTTTCTATTACGCTCACATTTCTCCAGTTTTCTGAACTGTCTTTCACACGCTTACTTTCTAAGGAACTGACTGGATCAAGTACACTTACATGCATTCTCCCTCCTACTCTAAGGAACTGGCTGGATCAGGCCCTCACTCACCCAGTAACTGCCCTCGATAATGAGAGGTTCACGGTTCAGTCAGTGATGTTGATTTATGCTGTACCCAGCATTGCGGTGAGTCATATGGCAATAAAGAATACAAGTATTCTGTCGTGCCTCCATCACCATGAATTTCTCTGATCTCTGATTGTCTGTTTTAACTTTGCAGATTACCTTTCTTGTTGTTAATGTTTTGCGACTTCTCTTCCATACACCGGGCATCCCTCCTGCTCTCTATGCAGTGTTACAGCTACAGGTACAGTGATTACATCTGATTACACTTCAATCTATTATACAGATGTCTACTTGCATCAATGTTATGTTCATGTTTGTTTGGATTTTATCTCCCTGCATTGTTCCGACAGATTTTGTCTCTTATTTTTGCAGGTGAATGCGGTGTTGCCAGTGCTTCCCCTTCTCTTCCCTGTTATGTGGATCTTGGTAATGGCTCTTGGAGAGGCCCGTGTGCTGGCTCAAATGAGCAAGACTTCCCCAAGTGCCCTGGTAAGGAGCTGTCAGTATAAGATAGGGTCCTGCTCATGTGATTTGAACTACATTAAATCTGGAATCAAATCTCAATTATGTAGGAGAAAATCTATTAATCAAATAAGAATGCAAGTTGATTCTGACCAGGAAAAAAGACAAATTGCTGTACTCTTATTCCTTTTTTTTTTTTTTTTTTTAAATGATTAAAGGGAAATTACAGGCATCAAAGCAACCTTTGCTTAATAAAGTAGTCTTAGTGTATAGATCTTGCTCCTGCAGTCTGACTACTCAATTCTCTGCCATTTAGGAGTTTAATCACTTTTATTTCAGTTTATGCTGTCCTATCCACACCTCCCCTGGCTGTGACTGACACCGCCTGCATGGGAAAAAATTGTTTAATTCTCTATCAGATCTTAACTTACCTTATTGTTTACTCTGTATATTAATATGTAATCCCATACAGGAGGCTCCTGCAGGCTCTATAATGCCATTAACAGAGCATGAGATTAATAATTTATTTTTAATTTTTTTATATATTTATTTTTTAATGAGTCAAGCAAAGGAGGCATACAGTACATATACCTTAACAATATAGTACTTTTCGAGTAGGCTTTAAACATCTTGCATGGAAGTAACAACTTGAAAAAGGTAATATAAGGCAATAAACATATAAGTAGTATCCCCCTTTATTATTTTTTTCTTTCTTTTTATCCTTTTCTCTTATTTCTTTTCTTTTTACAAGTTAATGTTTCTTTATAATTAACAAAGTACAAGAAAATAGTTACATTTGTAAAAAAACAATGCTACATTAAAATTACATACATTCAGCATTCACCCAAGGTCCTTATCGAGGGGGAGTAGGGGGAGGCAATGACATAATTTTCCCGTCTAGAATAAGCTCGCCTTGTTCTCCTTGATTTGTTTCCAGGGAGCCCAAAGCTTCAAATATTTGACGTATTGAGATTGGTCTAAATTAAAAGAGGCCTCCATGCTATGTTGGTAATCTATTTGTTGCAGTATTTCTGTCCAACCTAAACCACCCTTAGATTTCCATTTTCGTGCAATACAAATTTGAACTGCTAACATTATGTGGACAATTAGACAGTTCTGGGTATGATTTCCAGGTAACACTATATTAAAAAGGAAGATCTGAGGAGTTAGAACAAAGTTAATTCCCAGTAGAGACTTGAGAAAATTCTGTAAGGGCTTTATAGTTTTTTTTTTTTGTTTTTTTTTTTAACTCCGTACAACCCCACCAGATATGTAAGAAGGAACCCACGTTTGATTCGCATCTCCAACACATTTGTGAATTATTGGAGTAAAATTTGTGCAGTCTAACTGGGACTAGATACCAGCATAAAGTTATTTTGTACTAAGTTTCTATTAGTCATGCTGTAAACATTGTTCCGAACAATGATCAAACCCTTCAACCATTCTCCATATTGCAGTTCAACATTCATCTCCTTTTCCCATTTAATCCATGGAGACATTTTTTTTTTTTGTGTGTGCTGTAACAGGGTGAAAAAATTGGAAACCCTTAAGGTTATCTTATGTTTATGGTGTTTATCAAAAAAATCGATTACAGGGTTATCCGTTACAATGGTTTTTTTATTTAATGGAATTTTTCAGTCTAAGATCACTGAAAACTTCTCTGGACGATAAATCAAAACTCGTCTGGAGCAAATCAAAAGGTAACCAGAACCCCTCTGGTGCTAGATCTTTTACAGCTTTGACAGCTCTAATGTCACCTATATCTAGTTTAACATTTTCTTATGGCATATTATGCCAGAGGGAATTTCGTAAACCCAGCTCTGTAATCTTTAAATTATAAAAGGTTGTGTAAATAGCTCCAGTTATCGGGTTACAAATAGAAAACGTTCTACTTCCTTTCTTTTTAAGGTCTATATTGGACCAAAGTAGACAGAGAGGTTCTCTTTTCCCTAAATCCTGTTTTTCGATCTCCAGCCAAATGGGTCTGGAGGTTGACCTATTGTCCCAGGCGATGGCATGCGCAAAAATATTGTTTTTATACAAAGAGAATATGTTGAGAAATGATAGCCCCCCCACCCATTTTAAAATCCCTATATAAAGTATTTGAGGAAATTCTAGATTTCTTTTCTTGCCAAATGTATTAATCATTAGTTGGATTTCCTTAAGTATTAAATTATTCTGAGAGGTATGTTTTTAAACAAATATAAAATTTTAGGGAGCAAATCAGATTTTATCACTTCCGCTCTTCCCATCCAAGATAGTTCCAGCCCTTTCCAATTTGCTAAAGTATTTCTAAAATTGCAAAGTTTAAGATTATAATTTTCTTTTCTGATATAGTCTAAATCCAAATATAGTTTAATCCCCAAATAATCTTGATTCAATGTACTCAATATCCGCAAAAGATACATTATTCAATAGTATTTGAGTTTTATTAAAGTTTAGTTTAAAATTTGAAAAACAGCCATATTCTTCAATCAAATGGATGTCTTTGGGGATAGAGAATTTTGGATTGGCTAGAGTTAAAAGGACATCATACAAGAAAGGTTTACATTCCAATGTTCCGATAGTAATACCCTTAATTTCTTTATCTTGTCTAATCTGGTTAGCTAACGGTTTCATCGTCATGACATACAAGAGAGGAGCGAGAGGACAACCCTGCCTCGTTCCATTTCTAATTTTGGACCACTCTGACAACAGCATATATACCGCAATCCTATCTGTGGGGCAAGTGTACAAAAGCATAACACTATTCCTAAATGCACCCTCGATGCCGAAGGCTCCCAAGACCTCATCTAAAAAAACGCCTATTCACCCGGTCGAAAGCTTTTTCTGCATCGAGAGCCATCATGCTAGACTCCCCCTCTTGTTGGTTTATATGATATATAATATTTATCACTTTTCTAGTGTTATCATTCGTGCGCCTGCCCTTTATAAACCCGCATTGGTCTAAATGAATCAAATCAGGAAGAACTTCTTTCAATCTTTCGGCCAAAATTTTAGAATACATTTTAATATCCAGATTAATAGAGATATTGGGCGATAGTTTGAAATAGAGGTGGAATCCTTATTAACCTTAGGTATTGGAGTGATTGTTGCTTGTAACATTCAGATGGAATGATATCACTCGTCATTAATTGATGATATATTCTTAATAATAATGGTGAAAGTAAATTTTAAAATGTCTGAAAAAACCCGTGGGAGTACCCGTCTGGCCTTGGTGATTTGTTTGTTTTTTGTGACTTAATGCAATTTTTTTTCTGTCCAATTTAGGTTTATTTAAAAAGTCTAATTTGGAGACCAAAATTTTTGGAAGTTTAAGATTATTAAGAAATTTAGATATTTCGACCTTAGAAAATACATGATCTTCTAGATCAGGAATAGGCAACCTTCAGCACTCCAGATGTTGTGGATTACATCCCTCATAATGCTCTTACACCCATAATGCTGGCAGAGCATCAAGGGGGGTGTAGTCCAAAATATCTGCAGTGCCGAAGGTTGCCTATGCCTGTTCTAGATTATATAAAGATCTGTAATAGTCCCCAAAGGCCTGACTGATCTGTCTGGGGGTTAAGAGTTGTTTTCCCTTAACAACAATTTTTTTAAATATATCAGCTCTTCGTTTATTCTTTAACTTACTTGTTAACATTTTACTAGATCGATTGGCAGCATGGTACCATTTTTGTTTTAAAATAAAAATGGCTTTATTGATTTTTAAAAGTGCCTGCTCTGTGATTTCCTTTCTTATGCTGTTGATCTCTAAAAAGGTGGAGGGATCCAAGGCGGCCTTATGGCGTCTTTCTAATTTTGCTAAATTAATATATAAAATGCTCAGTGATTCTCCACGTTTTCTGTTTTTGTTTGAGTGCCTATTTTTATGAGTATACTTCTTATATAACACTTCAAAGTGCACCACAAGGTCATATCAGAAACCTCGTCCCTGTCATTTTGTTTTCGAAAAGTCTTGAATGTGGGATAAAAGAGACAGAATGTTTTCACTCTTACATAGCAGACTCTCATTAAGCCGCCAGTTATTCCTGACCTTATATGCCGTGTTATTCTTGAGAGAAACAAAAATAGGGGCGTGATCAGACCACTTTATTGAGCCTATTTTAGTATTTGTTACATAGTTCAATAAATTAGATCTTAAGAAAATATGTTTGGTGCATTTGAGAAAAAAAAGGTACAATCTCAGCCCATTGGATTATTCACTCTCCAGCTATCATGTAGTTGGTTACTATGTAAAATGTTTTGAATTACTTTAAAGGACCACTATAGGCACCTAGACCACTTCAGCTCAATGAAGTGGTCTAGGTACCAGGTCCTTCTAGTTTTAACCCTGCAGCTGAAAACATAGCAGTTTTAGAGAAACTGCTATGTTTACACGGAGGGTTAATCCAGCCTCTAGTGGCTGTCTGAAAATCACAGTGAGAAGACGCTGACGTCCATAGGAAAGCATTGAGTAATGCTTTCCTATGGGCGGTTTTAATGCGTGCGCGACTCTTGCCGCGCATGCGCATTCGGTACTGACGTCGGCAGGAGGAGGAAAGTTCCCCGGCGCTGGAGGAAGGTAAGTGGCTGAAGGGGTTTTAACCCCTTCAGCCCAGCGGGAGGGGGGCCATGAGGGTGAGGGGGACCTAAGGACTACATAGTGCCAGGAAAACGAGTTTGTTTTCCTGGCACGATAGTGGTCCTTTAATTTGAATGAACCAGCATAATAAATGTGCATCTAATTCCTCCAGTCCTTATGACATTTATCAAACATCTACTAAAGAAACGCTTACAGTCTTTCAAGCTAACAATTATTGCTCAGCCTTTCCAAGGTGTTTTATTTTTTTATTTTAATATGGTAAATATATGTGGTGATTTTCAAATTGAAAAAACAGCAAACTTTAAATTTGTATTTGAATCCTGTATCTAAGCTTCACAGGTTTAATTGATTGTTTACTGGAATTATCGAGAACGAGCGACGGTGATCCTTGCCATGTCCTTTCTTTTCCCAGATTGCTAAGTTTTCCGAGGATACTCTCAGCAGCTATACGGAGACAGTTTCTGCACAGGTCGGTTCTAGTGACAGAAAAATAATGCCAAGTGATTCCTGCCATTACCTGTCCTTTGACTTTACATGCAACATAATTTGTGTTTAACAGGAAATGCTGCGCTGTATGTGTTCCCATTTCATGCGTGTCCTGGTGGGTAGATCCGATACTCTTCCGTACACCTCAAGTTTGCTGCATGGCCTCGGATCTGTTACTGTAAGTCATTAAGTGCTAAGCTTGAAGTAGAAGTGTGACATGGGGCATCAGGTTTTTGGTCATAGAACACTCTTCTCTTCCAGGTACTATGCTGTGTGGATAAACAGGGTGTCCTCTCATGGCCAAATCCCAGTCCAGAAACCGTTCTCTTTTTTAGTGGACGGGCAGATCATGCCACAGACAGACACGAGGACTGCACTGATCAGATGTCCTTGCGATCCTACTGCCAGGCTGAGCTTGATGATGAGGTATTGTCTACACGTATTACCTATTTATTGTTATGCCCACCTAACATTACTCTCCTCTAACTTTATTGTACCATATACCTGCCTTACCATGCTTTGGTCATTCTTTGTCCATACAGCCACAGGAGATGGTGGCGCTATTAGCGAACACAGAAATATTACAACTGGTTAATGAGCAGGAAATAGCTGAGCGGCCTGGAGATCCCAATAAGCTTCCCGAAACTCAGCGCAAAGAACACATTCGACACAAACATGCTTCTGGATCTAATGTGAGCTTCAGCCAAGATGCTGGAGGACAGGTAAGAGTGCTGAGGCAGTGGATCAAGACTGGCATTGCTACTTTGCATCTCTAATGTTCTCCCTATGAGTTTTATTTAGTAAGCAGCATTAACCTGTAAATGTTTGAGTTTCAGCCATAAGTAAACTTTAACTTTTTTTTTTAGCTATGCAATAGTGCTACACATGGCTGTATCGAGCACATTCATGCATGCGTTAACAAAAAGTGCTGAAGTTGAAGTGTTGCAAATACATATCACTTGACACTTTCCAGCATAAATTACATGCAAATCATAAATTAATAAAATACAATATATAAATCCAGAGAAACCATCATAATGTGCCTGTTTTACAAGTTCTGAGAGTTAGAATACATAGGTAGAGTTACAGTGAGGTTAGGAGTGAGCAGAGATCTTTAGAGAGATGTAGAAAGTTAGTGATTTGCAATTTATATATTGGTTTTGTAACTGAAGGATATGTTTCCAGAGTGGATTGGCCACAATTGAGTTTAGAAAGACTGAGTGTGAGTGGTGTGGGTACAGGAGAGCAGAGGGAGAGAAGATAGCAGAAAGAGGAGGACACCATGGAGGACAGAAGATCACTGAACAATGAGTTTGAAGGATGATAAGGCAGACAGAGGGAAGACAGATGTGGAACGCCAGTTGCCAGATACCCAAGAAGGGCCAGAAGCATCAGTACGTTTGTGTGGAGGCACATACTCCGCTCTGCCCATGACCTTCTCCTGTCCGCTGCTCGCACACGTACGGACAACTCACACTTGCAGGACTTCTCGTGGGCTGCTTAAAAACCCATCTCTTTAGGAAAGCTTATGGCCTCCCAGAGTATTCTCTACCTCACATACCTGTCTCTTGCTCTCTCCTAAAGGGCAGCACTCTACTCTCCTTCAGCTCTGCTTCACTCCCATCCTTTTTTGATTGCTATCGCCTGTCCTATTGTGTTTTATACCCCACCTCCCATAGACTCCAACCTCGTTTGAGCAGGTTCCTCTTCAACCTATCATTCCTGTAAGTTTTTTTTTTTTTTGTAATTGTCCTATTTATAGTTAAATCCCCCCTCTTATAATATTGTTAAGCGCTACAAAATCTGTTGGCGCTATATAAACGCCAATAATAATAATTAGAACATACTTGCATGGGCATGGTAAACCGGCAATTAGCCGTGGAGGAGAGAAAGGTAACACGTGATCATTTGATGTCACTAGCTGTCATGTGGACCATCTTTGTAGTGGTCTGCAGCAGCTTTGGCACAACTTTCATTTGAAAAATCTCGAGGGAAACTTGTTGGACAAAGAGCATCATGCAATGCTGGCGTTTTATGCAAAAGGTGATTTAGTGTATGCAAGCCATTGAGCATTTTAATCCTTAATTATGCTGCAAGTAGCTGTGAGCTATGGGGTATGGTGCTATATGAACTACGTACATGGTATGCCCTTCAACTTTTTTTTTCTTTTGAACCATGAACACCATTTTAAAGTATATAGTTATTTTAACAAAATTCAGCACCATTGCATGTAAACAGAGAAGATGTGATTGCAACCTTGAAATATCTTACAGGGCCTATTTTAAGAGGATAATTACTAGAGCAGTACTGCATGGTTTGACATAGGCGGAAGACACTGAGAAGTAATGTGAGAAAATACAGAGAGGGCACTAGCTATCTGGCGTTGACGTCCAGTGGAAGTAGTCAAAGCTAAGTAAAGGAGTTCAAGAATGTTTAGAATGTGCGTAAGACTATCTTGAATGCCGTAAGTGAAATCCGTATGAGATTTCAAAATGACTCGATGGGCCAGTTCTTTTCACTGTCTGTTTTCTGCTTACAGCTGAACAGCGAAGTGGACGATTACGTGTGTGACTGCCACCTTGAGATGCTCCGTCTGTCCCAGGATCAACAGAACCCGCAGAGTATCCAATTTGATGAGTCCAACTGGCAGTTCCACCTAAGTTCTCTAAAACCCATAGGACTCAATGTGCTGCTAAACCTGTGTAACCCAGGAGTGACCACCACACTGTGCCGTTTCTCTGACCATTTGCGTCACATTGCTTTACAAGAAACACACTGCTCTGTGCTCCCAGGGCACATCCCGTGGGGTCTCTGTGACTTTTCAAGGTTGATTGGTAAGTCTTCAAATCGAAGGACTAAATTCTCTATCAGTCCTACACGTGTACCCATGCAACCCTCGGGTCCCGGGTAAAATAAGGCTGTCTTTGATCTACTTTGTGAGCTTACAAGTGTTTCATTCACGAGTGGTTCTTCTGTGAGTCGTTCCTTTTTTACAGTCTTCCTCGTTCTGTCTTTCCCATGTCTCACGTCCATTTTCATTCCATTCTTGATTTTCAGGATTCACCCCTGGAGCTAAAGACCTGTTCAAGCTGCAGAATCATGTAGCTCTTTACCACCACCCCAGTGATGAGACTGCGAAAGAGACAATGCTCACAAAGTTCCCAGCAGCTACCAAACACCGACCTCTGCTCAGTCACATGATCAGCCTGTTCGTCAGGGATGTTACAACCAGTAAGTCTGCATATTGTTACCATGCTCGTTTCTCCCTCTGACTCTACAGTTTAGTTCTTGTAGATTTAGGTATATAGGAACGTTTCCTGTGTTTATAAAAGCATGCATCTTTCTCACACAGCCTGACCTTGTTCTGTTCCGTATCGTATGTATACCATCACTCAGATTACCACTTTCTCCTCTTTTATCCCTGGTCTCTGTCTCTCCGCATGGTGATGCTCTCAGACACAGAGCAGATGCTGTCCCATGGAACAGCTGACATAATCCTTGAAGCTTGCACAGATTTCTGGGATGGAGCCGACATCTACCCTCTGTCTGGATCCGACAGGTACTGTGCTCTCTAATCATGCCTATTGGTTTTGAGTCCTTCTTATCCTTTTACCCCTTACGTGCCTGCCGTTTGTCGTCCAATCGAATGTATTTATGCTGTCTGTCTGTTCCAGTGGTCGCATGTTTCCCTCTGGCCTTATATTGTCTTAGAATCTATAAGCATCCAGACCACTTCATTTAATGGAAGGGGTCTGGGTACCATGTCCTTATCATTTAACTCTGTACCTGAAAACATTGCCATTTTGCAGAAACGTAATGTTTTCATTGCAGGGTTAAGACGCCTCTAGTGGCTGTCTGGAAGACGATCACTAGAGGTGGATCCGTAGCTGCCAATGAGCTATAACTCGGTTATAGCTCTAATTACTCTCGTTAAGAGCGTTTGATTGGTGTAGAGCTGCATTTTGCCTCACATGCACACTAGCCTCCCAGTGTTTCCCTATGGGTATCAGTAAATGATGATCTCAGCCAGAGAGGCAGAGAGGAGAGCAGCATGCTGCAGGATGTTAAGGTAAGTAAAACTTGTCTTCTAAAACCCTGTACGGTGGGGGTTGGGGGGATACCTAGATAGGAAAGGGATAACTATAGCATTAGGAATACATGAGTTCCTAACTCTATAGTGTTCCTTTAATCATCCTCTCTTTTTTATTAATGTTTTTGTTTCCGCTCCTGGTCATTCAGGGTATTTATTTTTCTTCATATATATTTATCTATTTATGTATTTTATCTCCCATTACTTCTTTCTTGTCTCTTAGGAAAAAGGTGTTGGATTTTTATCAACGAGCCTGTCTGTCTGGTTATTGCTCTGCCTTCTCCTACAAACCAATGCACTATTCCCTGTCATCCCATCTCCATGGGAAGTGCATAGAGTTGCTGCATGCTCCCGGCCAAGGCTCTCTGGCTGCTTCCTGTGACCCTGGATCTACTCCTCTGAAGATTTCTGGACGGCATGACAGCTGGAGCTCTGACGGTGAGTCATTCATTGAGGTGATCTCTATTTAAAACATTGCTTCTTTTATGATCAATTGATCTTTATTCTACAAATTGTATGTATTAATGTAAACAGTTCTACCAGTCAGCATTTTTACCTTTACTTTCACTTTTCTTCCCTCTGGTTTATCTTGTGTTCCCCCCCATACACACAGAAGGCATTGGAGAGGTGGTTGAGGATATGGCTCAGGCTCTCAGTGGTCAAATCTTTATGGGCATGGTCTCATCACAATATCAGGCTCGCTTGGACATTGTTAGGCTAATAGACGGTTTAGTGAATGCTTGTATTCGATTTGTGTACTTCTCCATGGAAGATGAGCTTCGAAGCAAGGTGAGCAGCAATGTTCTTATCTTTAACACAAATTTCTATAAAAATAAAATAAAATAAAGTAATACCTGAATAATTACATAGAACTTTTGGATTCCAAACTCTAAACAAAACCACATAATATGGCGTAAATATATATATAAAGTATGATGTCTGTTAAAACTCTGTGAATTACAACTCACTTGTTAGAGAGCCATAAGGGTGTTCAGATACGGGGTGAATTCTGGTCTTCAGCTTTGAGAATGGATGGATATAGGTGCCTAGTCTGGATGAGTCCTAATCTTCAACTATAAAAACTATAGAAGGACTTGGCTAATGCGCAGGTGTGACAAGTCGCCACACTGCGCCAATAAGTATTTAATCTTAGAGTTGCATTGACTCAGGGCATCTGTATGTGGGGTATTCAGTGTTTCGATGCAGACTGTGGATAATCTGACTTTAGGTCCTGCAATCTTTGGAGGACCAAACCCAGTAAGTCCTTCTAGTGGTTGTTCGAGTGACAGCCACCAGAGGTGGTGTTAGGCAGCATTGTAAACACTTAATTTTCTTAGAAAAGGCAGAGCTTACACCGCTCAGCCTGCAGGGACAGACTTTGTTCCAGAATCATTACATTAAGTCCCTTTTAAATAAAGATGTAAATAAAACCAAACAAGCTAGATCCACTGGAGGTATGCCTTGTAAACATTTGTATCACCGATTATCCTTTGGAGGCCATCCTTAGTTTAAATCTGTCAAACAGAGAGCTACAACTAACAAGTTTTCATCAACAAATACCTTTGTCTTTAAAAGTACTATATCCTTATTTTTATGTAATTCCACTGGTGGCTGTCCAGTGAATGAAATTCAGCCTGACATCACATCCACCAACACACACTGCAATTTGTACATGTTCTCATTTACATATGGAATGACATTTTCTCCTTAAAATCACAGCATTCTGTTTATAATACACTAAAAGAACGCATGAGCATACTAATCATTTAACAGTGTTATCAATATAATTAAAGGATATATGTTATTGCACCAACCAATCAATATTGCTTAAAGAGATAATCCACTGCCCAAATTCAAGAAAAAAAATATAATAATAAATTCAATGTTGAGTAAATATATCCCCAATGAAAGCTTGCACTGATGTATGCTTTCCCCATTGGGGTATATCTAAAAGGAATTTACCAAACCTACAGATCTGTCTGCAGCCTGTGCAAGCTCTCCCTTTCTAATCCCGCCCAAATTTTCTGTTGCTGTGCAATCACAGACTTCCCAATGCAGCTCATTGAGAAGTCTTTGCATAGACTCTAAATATGATTCCTATCTTTAAAGGAACACTATTGCATTAGAAATACAATCTTGTATTCCTAACGCTATATAGTGTCTTACTTGTGGATTCGTTTTTGGAAGACCGTCACTAGAGATGTGTTTAACTTTGTAATGTTAGCATTGCAGTTTCTACAACACTGCAAAGTTTGACATTGCATGGTTAAAGTGACAGGGGCACTACACCCAGACCATGGTGAAGTGGTTTTGGTGTATTTAGTGGTCCTTGAAGTTTGTCCTTTACTTTAGTGTAAAAAAAAAAAAAAAAAGGAAGTGCCACTACCCGACAAGTGATAGTTCCTTATTTTTTTAATCCCAATAAACTCTATTGCAGCATTTATCATGGTGAATAATAAGCTGAGGAATGTAAATAATAATAAAAAAAAAAAACCTTCCATGCCTCCACTTCACTTCCTCTTTGTGGGGTTTTGCTGTCCCATGATGCATCAGGGTGTGATTAGCATTTTCTCCAGTAGTGAATATGGCATTGCAAGAGTTAACGCATGTACATCCTTTAACTGGTAAAGCATGTAAATGAAATGTAAAAAATCAATAAAGATTTAAAAAAAAAAAAAGCACAACTAATCTCTAACTTTTATTTAGATATTAGGTTGTGCTAAAGGTTACGTTGCTGATAGTTCCTGGTTCATAGTCATAGTCCATTTTCTACCCTTAACTTAGGTATTTGCAGAAAAGATGGGTTTGGAAACTGGATGGAACTGTCACATTTCCCTGACACCAAACGGGGAAGAACCAGAGTGCGAGGTTCCACCCTGCAGTCCCAGCCATGCTGGCTCCATGCGTGATGATCTCCACCAGGGTGAGTGGTAATACAGGAAAGTCCTAGTAACGCTTGTCCCGTAACAGCTGCTCCATAAATAACTCCTAATATTCCGTTGTAGCTAACTTTAACTGTTTTCAGGATATAAGAGGATTTTAATATTGGACTTCTCTGTCAGTTGTATGATTCTGCTATGACACTCAGGATATTTTCTTTGCAGTCTTTTTTTCTTTCTTTTGTCTATATGACCTGTAATCACCAGCATGTACTTATAGAGTTCCCACCTAAAGTCCATTTTTGATAGTTTGCTTCCTGCTAATATTACACCTTGCTACATTTTGTACTTAAACATTGCATCTGCTTGTCCTGCATTGGTCTTTGTATCCATGAACATTTTTCTGGACTCTGACCTCCCTCACAAGGTTATTCACTAAACTGAGCAGTCAAAATATATTTCAGATTTAAGATCCTAATAGCCAATATGGAAAAATTCTCTGAGTGAGCTATGCTGTCTGTTTTTACTACTCCGGTGTAAAATTTTACATTTAATTTGAATTCTCACTTTATTAAAAACACCTTGACAGTATTTATTTAACTTTGGACATGGTTGTGTTTTGAACTATTTTTAAAATCTGGAACTGGATCACTCAATTGTATAATTTTGATAATCCGTTCCATGTTTTCTGGACAGCTACCAAGTCCTTTTGTTGTGTCCATCCAAGACCAAGATGAAACCTCATTAGTATATTTCTATAAGTCGTTGCACTTGGCAATATCTGAAAAAACACAACTATATACTGTCGTTTTTTCTTTGTATGTCTGTTAGCCTCTCGGGAGGATGCAGAAGGGATGCTTCTTATGGAAGATGAAGGACCCTCAGATATGATTAGCTTCCAGCCTACGGACAGTGATGTTCCCAGCTTCTTGGAAGACTCAAACCGGGTAACAATAATGTCTTACACGGATAGGGGAGAAGAGGGTTCTTGCCTGCACACACAATACCAGCTATGGAAAAACAGCAAAGACTTAAAAATGCAATACTTATAAATATTTTTTCTTCACTCTTTGTCACCAGGCCAAGCTTCCCCGTGGTATCCACCAAGTTAGACCTCACCTGCAGAACATCGATAATGTTCCCCTGCTCGTCCCTCTTTTCACTGACTGCACACCAGAAAGTAAGTTAATGATAACAGATTAAATTGCACCTGCATGGAAAAACTCAAATATGGCCGACAATGGCAGCACTTTATAGAAAATAAGATGAAACCTCTGCGTTGGCCTAGCACAGGGGTTCCTCAAGTACCCCCTATCAGTCCAGGATTTAGGGATTACCCTGTTGTGTCTAAAGTGTTTTTTTTCCCAAAAACACCTTAGACACAATTGAGTAATCCTTAAATCCTGGACTGCTAGGGGGTACTTGAGGACTGGGTTGGGAACCATCGGCCTACCACATGCATATGTCTTTTTAGTTTTGGTGGTTTTTTTGGGGGGGGTTCTTCTATTATTTATCTTCTATTCGATTTATCTTTTATTCTTTACCAAAAAAAATAAAGAAACAAAATCAAAGAACTTTTGCATGCTGGTGGGGCCTTTATAGCATCGGCTTCCCAAATATTGCAGTAGAACACTACAGTGTCATTTGGGGCTGGCTGCACAGACAGTCAACCCATCCATTTACACCTGCCATCCCATAGGAGATAATGACGTGCAATTTTTTGACAATACAAGATATTGATTAAATGTAAACCTACCCGACGATGACTGTTTTGTTTTGTTTTTTTTTGTATATTTTTGTGGCTGATCGATCCACTAAAACAATTATTTATATTAATTTAAATTATTTTGTCTTTCCCCAGCTATGTGTGAAATGATTCAGATAATGCAGGAGTATGGAGAAGTAACCTGTTGTCTGGGAAGCTCTGCAAACATCCGGAACAGCGGCCTGTACTTACAGAGTGATATCAGGTCAGTATTCTCCACGTCTCAGTTTTAGCTTTGTTCTTTGTCTTCCCAGGCTTTGCGTTTGCCACTTATCCTCACCTCTACTTATCTTATTGTACTTCCGATCCAGGACACAATCTCACTTCCTGTCTATGGACACTTCCTTTTGTATTACCTCACTTGTCCTTCTTGCTGTGTGTCCTTCAGTTCGTGCTTCTAGGCTCTGGCCTTTTGCCAAATTATTGAGATAATGCGTGTAAGAAAAAAAAAAAGAAATGTAATTTTCCATACTGCAGTCCTAACAGATTGGTACTTGCTCTTCCCTATCTCATTGGATAAGTAAGCCTAAAGTGCATAACAGCAGTCCTGTTACCATCAAGCCCAAAGAAAATAACCTGTGCTTTCCCTGGCTACCGTCTTTTTAGTCCGTCTGTAATAAAAATGAGAAAACAATGCTACCTGACCTGTCTGTTCTGAGAACAGGCTAACATGGGGAGCTAAAGGCTGTGGTGTTTCCCTTTATAGGGTTGAGGGGAGGAGTCTAGGGGGTGCGGATTGCATTTGGGTATATAACCTTTTCATTACTACCTGCCTTGTGACGGAGAATGGCTGTCGCTTAAATAGGCAAACCTGTTTCATGGGATCAAATTATCTTTCATAGACAGAACTTACAAGAAATCACACACACAACGGGCAATGTGATATCAACATTAGATCATAGCACATTGTGCTAGACAAATTGCTTGCAAATGTGTAGATTAAAATGTATTTATAGCTTTCTGTTTTGTCTTGTCTCTATCCTGTTGGCATAGAAGTAAAGAAAACTCCAAATGTAGTTACCATAAAGGTTACGCAAACATTTATTCTCCCCCCCGCCCCCCAAAAATGCAGACCGAATCATACCATTTGTAGCCATAGAGTACATGTTATTAAAATTAGAATTACGTTGGCATTTTTAGGAGCATTAAATCTCCATGTGGATTCACTAAATACCAAATGTTGCCCTGTTGGACAAAAGTCTGTGAAAATCACCAGATTTTGCAGTTCTCATCGTTACTAAAGGTAAATCTGACTGAAATTTGGTCATTACCATTCAGTTGGATTCATTTGGTGTCTGGTTTAAATCCACTATTTTCACATGCAAATCCTCCATAATGTAAATACTACATAATATGTAGAATTTGCCTATTTACTCAGAGACAGGCAAAACAAATAAAATAACTTAACTCACTTTTGCAAGTGAATATATTGAAATCTGGACGGTTAGGTCACTGGAAATATTTGGGCTGAATTTCAGTCATCTAGTGGCGTTTGGACAGGCTGAAATCTTTACGCAATTCTGAATCATTCACAGTCAAAATTGCCCCACACGCAACTGGATGGTTTTGCCCCATTCGGTACAAGTGCATTTAGACTTTAGTGAATAGCTCTCTGTTAATAATTTGCCCCACAATAACGTCACCTAGGGACATGCAGTCACACTAACATTACTCCCAATGGCCAAGAAGAGATTGAATGCCTAAATATATGAACAACCAACGCACAGTGTGATTGAATATATGATTTCCAGTCTCCATCATTCATTGTATTCTCACCCCTGCAGCATCTCTCTGGATCCACTATACCCGTCTCGCTGCTCCTGGGAAATGTTTGGTTATGTGAGTGGAACTTTACGAACCACAGCTACTGAGAAACTGGCGCCTCTTCAACTCTCCTCGGCTCTTAACAGCCTGCCTTGCTCGATGTCATTCAGACAAGAGGAGTGTGTAGGCCTCATCCGTCTCATTGAGCAGGTTGGTGCTGTGATACACACTGATAATTTTGAGTCCAAAACACGGTAACCGTTTGTGATCTCTTTTGTGAATCGCTGCCATTCATAACTAAAATATAATCAACTGCAGAACTGCTTGTAAGTATAATAACGTAAAAAGGTAAAGTGAGTGTACAGAGATGGCACCGGCCAACTGACAGAGGAACACAATAAATATTAAAGGAACACTATATGGTCAGGAACACAAACATGTATTCCTGACCCTATAGTGTTAAAACCACCATCCATCCCCCTGCCCCCACCCCCCTCTCACCTTACCCTCCCTAAATATAGTAAAATCTTACCTTTGTTTCAGTCTGCTGCTGCTGGCTTTTCCCCTGAACTGCCTTATTGGCTGACATCATCAGAAGTAAAGCAATGGATTGGCTGAGCTTGTCAACGAGGCAGATCGGGACAAAGCCAGCACAAGCCAAACACAGCCCTGGCCAATCAGCATCTTCTTATAGAGATGCATTGAATGAATGCATCTCTATGACGAAAGTTCAGTGTCTTTAAGCAGAGGGAGGAGACACTGTATGGCAGTCACACTGTGCATCACTGCCCAAGGAAGCACCTCTAGTAGCCATCTGAGGAGTGTCCAGTGTAGTTATGCCTAGGCTGTAATGTAAACACTGCATTTTCTCTGAAACAAACTGTGTTTACATCAAAAAGCCTGAAGGTAATGATTCTACTCACAAAAACAAATACAAAAAGCTGTAGTTGTTCTGGTGACTATAGTGTCCCTTTAAAAGACAGAAAGCAGTCCATCTATCAGTATATGGCACAGGTAGAAAGGGAGGAAACTAATGATACTAATAATCGATGCAAACATAAATTGTTATTTAGGATACAGTCACAAACACAGATAACATGGTCGTGCAATCATAGGTGAATAAGTACGAAATGAAAAGAAAAATGGCAAGCAATATATCTAGATAAGGTGTGCCTAAAAGGTAGATCCCCAGATGTTTTAAAACTACAACTCCCATGATGCTTTGTCATGCTAAAAGCATCATGAGAGTTGTACTTCTACTCTTTGGGCACCCCTGACCTAGATTATGACTTGAAGACTCTATATTTGTCCTCAAAGACCTATTTGTAGTTTTAGTATTTCTTGAATTCCATTTTCTCTGATTACACCATTCTCTCATCATATTTCTGACTATTTGGTTATTAGCCTCTTTTTGTGTCTTCAGTGGATCTTATCGACTCTTTAGAACTTCACCTGTGAGCTTTGTGTTGTAAGGGAGCATATTCATTAAATGGACAAAATAGCCAGGCTGTGACTATAGCATATTTAAAGATTTTTGTTTCACCGTAATCGCTTTTCAGTTAACTACACTTCAGTGTTTAGTGGAAAAAAACATGTTGTTGAGCATCACGATTACTACTGAGCTTGCTGTTCTTCAGTTCTTACACAGTTTCTCACTTCTCAGGCTCGTCATTCAACATACGGCATCAGGAAATGCTTCCTGTTTCTCCTGCAGTGCCAGCTGACACTCGTAATTGTGCAGGTGAGTCCCCAAGGCCCCAAAAATGACCAGAAAAGAAAGACATCCTGTCTGGAATCATAATAAAAGGACAGATGTCCCAAGGCTCAAGTGGAACTGTCTGTGTTTGCTAAATAACAGAAAAAAACTTCAAATGAACCTACTGTCCGAGGTGAATAAAAAAAATCTTCCATTTCTCTGATTCTGTCTTCCAGTTTATGGCTTGTTTATTTCAACTTCCACCACTTCTGAGCACTACAGATATTCTGTGGCTATCCTGCTTCGTTTATCCATTGCTCAGGTGAGTGTATTATCATTCTATTTGTTCTATATCTGTCTCTAGTCTAGGGCTGTCCAAAAGGCAGATTCCCAGATGTTTAAAAGCTGCAGCTTTGTTATTCTAAAGGCATCATGGGAGTTGTAGTTCTAGAACACCTGGAGATCTACCTTTTGGGCATCCCTGCTCTAACCCATAACAGTACCCTTTTCACCTCGTGGGTCTGTCGACATTATTTTGTAACTTACCATCTGTTTTAAATGCCCTTTATAAAACTGCTGCATCAAATAAATGATATCCGTCTATCAAACCTATGTCTCTAAATACCTGTCTCTTTGGCTGTGTACCTAGCAAGCTATATAGACCAACGTTGTCGTGAAACATGGGATCCCCCCCCCATTCAATGTAGTTAGGGAGTGTTTCTTACTTATCTGCTTTCAAATCCGCATTGCCCACTGTATAATGCATACACACCATAGCGTTACAATTGTTATCCCGTTTATTTATTTTGTTTGTTTTTTGCCGCAGTGTATCTCTGCTTGGAAAGCCCCCGGATAATTCCATAATGACTGTAGCTACAGGAAAAAACCTCCACTCCATCCCAAAAAAGGTAAAACAATTAAAAAAAAAAAAATATATATATATATATTTTTTTTTTCAGGCAAATGTTTGCCACTTCCCTTGTCCGTTTTGGTAAGTAAATACCTTAGAAATGCTCCCACCCCTGTCCTCAAGAACCCCCTACTAGTCCAGGATTTTATTTAATTTTTGTCATCTAAAAACACCTTACACACAACTGGGTAATCCCAAAATCCTGGACTGTTAGGGGGTACTTGAGGACTGGGTTTGGAACCACTGCTTTAAAAGACCATTCTAGTACCCGTGATATGTTTAACGTAATGACAATCAGATTTTATGACTGGTACTCTATAATTAAAGTGGCCTAATCCATAAAATATTCTGCTTTGGAAGGTATTAGAGTGTAATCTATACATATCACTATAATGAGTATAGGTTAAATGCAATACTAACCTGAAGTTTGTTTCCTGGGTGCTATTGTGTGATGAATGCGACACCACAACACGTGCACCTACCATGTTTTTTTGGTTGCCAGTGGGAAACTTGTAAACAAAAGAATTTGAATTAATGGAAAATGATCTCCTGCACAGTGTCCGCTTCAATGTCCTTGTCACTCCAAGAAAGCTTGGTTTGATGTGTTTTTTTTGCTTCCTATCTGCAGACGCAACATTATTTCCTGGTTTGCTTCCTGGTGAAGTTTATCCCGTCCTGCTCTTGTTGTATCCTCTGCTTCTGGTTCTCCCTTGAGAAGTTCTGTGATATCTCGTCTTACAGCAATACCACCAACTGCACTGGGATCACAGTTTATAGGTAGGAGCTGGGATGACGGACAGCTGAACTTAAGATCAAGAAGATTTCACATATGGAAAAAACGTGGATCAAAGAGAAACCTCACACTTTATATTGCCATATTTGTGTTTATTTTGTAGTGATTCTCTTGGTGCTCCAGATTGGTTTGGTTCCTTTTCCGGAGCTCTGTTACTGGCCCAGAAGCTATCTGTCTGCCTTATTGTTTTGCACACAGGTGGGTAAAGCTCAGAATGTTTGATTGAGCGAGGTCAAATATTGAAACACTTACCAAACTATTCAACCTTTCAGTGATTATATCAATCAGTCACGTTCACCGCTCCAAAGCTCTGTGGAAGCGAAGTCCTTTCCGTAATAGGTGGTGGAGTCTAACATTGCCCATATTGTAAGTATTGATTTGCGGAACCGGAGTTGCTGTAGTGTGATTCCTGCCTTCTCAGCTCTGACAATCTTACCTTTCCAGGTTCCTGGCGCAGGGTTTACAGACGGCTATTGACTTGAAACTCTGGACAAACTCTGCCTCACCTCTGACCTTTCACCCCAAGGACATCCCTCTCATATCTTGGTTGTTGGGGACAATCTCCCTCATAATAGTCCTTGTAATCAATGAATTAGTTAAGCTGCACGAAATAAGGTACGAAGGGTGGTAAGGTGTTTAACATATTGCTTCTCTAAACTAATTCTGCTTCTTTTAATTCAAGGAACGGTTTGGGCACCATAACAACTTCATTCAACTTCAAATGAAGTTATGGTTCCAAAAGATCTTTGGCGCTGGCTTATTTTTAGGGGTTAAACCGTTTATGAAAGGTTTAACCCCAAAGTCTCCTCCGTTTCTCTCTGCCCACCTTCCACATCCGCCTTGTCAAAATCTTTAAAATGGAAGCCTGGAAGAGCCGCCGGGCCGGGGCACCACTGTTTGGTTTAGAGCGTCAGCTGACACTCTAAGCCAACTAGTATCTCCCCATTCATAAAAACTGCTTGAAAAAGGTATGAACTGTTTAACCATTTAAGGTAAGTCAGCGCCAGGGACCTCCTGATATCATAACAACTTCCTTTTGATGCTCGTTTAATTTTGTTCTTGTTCTTGTTCATCTCTGGTATGTATTCTTGTTCTCGGACTAGTGTTTTGTTATCTTTGCTTTTTCTTCCAGAGTCCGAGTCCGTTATCAGAAGAGGCAAAAGCTTCAATTTGAAACCAAGCTTGGCATGAACTCACCATTCTGATCACCTCCCATCACTTTGCTGTAGGGGATATTGGTAGTGTTGTTGAGCTAGATGTCTTTTGTCTTGCCTCAGCTTCAGACAAGGGAGAGGCAGGGAACTGTTTGACCTCGAGAATCCCATTTGGAAGGACACTGTTAACACAGCTATTCATATCATCCTTAAACCAGCTGTCACCACCAGTGCCTCCTCCCTACCTCCTGTGCCTGTTTACAATTTGCAGTCGGAGCTGCCACAACTTCCTGAGTCTTTCCCTCCGCACTGATCTGATGAGTGACGAATGTGAGGGTTCTCCTTCATCCTTCGTCTGACCCAATGCATGTTTCCTTCAGGAGCAAAGCTCCCATGCATGGCTCAATGCATATTAGATGCTCTGCTATGCGCTTTAAACCACTGGAGTGCTCCGCACACTGCATCACCAAACAATACGTGCAATAGGAATGGGACACTTATTTTTTGTTTTTTAAATGATGTATATTTTCTAAAGTAAGCTCAAGAGACTTAGCATTTTTATTGAAAAAGCTGTGAATAAAATCTATGCCAATAGCTTCCAAGTTTTATTTTCTTTCATGAACCACTTCATCAAAACGAATGAGGCGGGCTGTATATTTAGATTTATTGGTGGTCTTGTCAAATGTAACAGACATTCTTTTATCACTGTTTTAAACGAAGAAGAAAAAAATAAAAATCTAACGCTACCCTCACATATTGCATTTAGTCCCAAGGGAATAAAGTGACACTGTAGGCACCCAGACCAAGGCACACAGTCTGGGTGCTGTGTCCCTATTGCACTTAGTGCTGGAATGTAAAACATTACAGCTCTAAGTCTGCCCTCAGTGGCTGTCTATAAGGAATCTGAAACAGACTTTTGGTCTGTTATCTGACGCTGGACGTCCTCACGCTCTGCATGATGACCTCCAGCGTCAGATTTTCCCCATAGGAAAGCATTGAATAATGCTTTTCATATGGGAAGGTCTAATGCGCACACGGCCATTGCGCATTAGGTCTCCCCTATCGGTCGGGGGAGGAGCGTGGGAGGAGCGTGGGCGGAGCCTGACCAAGGGATATTGGCACTAGATTCATGTAAGGGCTGAAGGGGTTTTTAACCCGTTCAGCCTCGAGGGAGGGGGGGGACCTATTAAACCTATAGTGTCAGGAAAACAGCTTTGTTTTCCTGGCACTAAAGGAACCCTTAAACTCACTGTGGGCAAGAGGTACATGGAGGGAGCTGCCAAGCCAAACACCACCTCACTACAGTGAGGGAGCTTGTGGTTTGCATCTGCCTGGTTGATATCACCAGGGCCAAACTAAGATCCCATTGGGCCTGGTGCTGACAATTATGATGGACCTAATTACAGAATCTTATCGACAGAAAACACTAAAAGTCATACCTCCCACGTGTCCTGTATCTGGCGGAGGTTGTGCAGGAGGGAAACTCACAGGATATAGCTATAAGAAAACACATACCCTATGCTAATCTCTTGCATTCATCTTTCAACTAAATTCATATCCCCTGAGAGCAGGTCTGGTGGAGCAGAATGTCAGTGGGTGGGGTAAAAGGGTGGGCCACTGACCTCCCAGAGGGGCAAACATGCCCAAAACAGGAGGCGTGTCTGCCCAAAGAATTGGGTCAGCCTGGTGTAAATGCATGACAGGCTGCCTGCCAATCATGCATGCTGGCCAACAAAGGGCATACCATGCAGACCTGAGCTTGGCATAAATGTGCCTGATACACTAGCTCTACGCTTTCTAAGGACTGTCCCCCTAACACTCACGTGTCCTCTTCTTACCAGCAGGCATAAGCTTCTGTTATACAGACTGGGACAGATGAAAGGTGTATGTAATGAGTGTAGAAAAAAGGGAACATGCCAGTGTTAGACTGAAGCAGCAAGAGCATTTGTATTATGCACAAAGTCAGCTTTACCTTAACTAATTTCATTGTCAGCCAGTCCACACAAGTTGTGTTCCCCTACATCCCTCTTAAGTTTCCATATGTAAGCAAGAGTATGTGAAGAGTAGTACATTTTTATTTTTTATAAACAATGGGCCTGGAGCTGCAGCTCCATCAGCCCCTATGTTAATCCTGCTCTGTATATCACAGTCCGTTTCTTCACGGTCCAACATTTCTCAATAAATCAGAGCTCTGCTACTGGATTACCATGGCAACATTAATTTATTCACAGAGCACCAGACGGGAAGAAGTTCTTAAAGAGATCTGCACCTGCGGAAGGTGCAGACCACAAGCTCCACCCACAGCACAGGCAGTGATTATAACCTTTGTAAAGGGTAGAGGCCAGCATGCCAGACATCTTATTCCCCCCTTCACCCCACTACAATTTTTTTGTTGTTTTAGGTTGCACTTTTGTACAGAGTGATAAAGAAGCAGAACTGGAGATAAAAGACACATGCAATTTGAGTTGGATAGAAAGACATTGAAAAAAATTAGGAATAGAAGGAAAAGAAATGATCAGAGGTTAGCTCCTCTCTCCAGACAGTTAGGACAGGAACATCAAATAAAACAATTAGGTATAATTGGATCCCCTCTTCCCCAGTCCATTTCATGTCCTCTCAGCCTTCGAATAGATTAATAAATTAATTTTTAAACTTTGTTTTTTATTTTTTTGCTCTTCTGACCATTCCTTAGTGGACTTCTGCTGTGAAAGGTCAGCTTTCATTTCCATTAAGCTCCAGACACACGCAACCCCCACCCCTTTGTATTTTGGGCACCCTTGGAGACCACAGGGTATACCCACCATTGGTTGCAGCTCACAAGGGACTCCTCTCCTGTAGGTGCTTTATGGCTGGTACCACTTTGCTAATCTAAGCGCCGTCTTTCCCCTCTGCAACTCTGGAAGCCTGTGCGCGGCTCGCAAGAAGCCCTAACTTTGCAATTTGCCAATGTGGCGGTTAGGGCACCCACTTCCTATCTACACAGGTGCATGGATTTAAAGACGCTTAGCACAAAATTCAAACCTACTTATCTGCTGGCGATTTTCTCTCTGTGCGCTTAGTTACAGCTTTGCAGGCAGGGTTTTTATCCTAAGGGGTTTCTTTATTCTTTTTAAAAAATCATATTTACAGGTTTTTTTTTTCCTTTGCATTAGCCCATCTGGTTATTAATTGAGCCATGTCCCACCTCTGCTATAGTAGGCAATACGTGAGCATTTATCTTTTCCTAAAAGTCTTATATAAAGAGTGCATTTGAGGGGTACTATCCGTCATGACTTCTGTATTTTGCAGCTCTCAGGACCGGCATGCTCTAGATCTCTAGCTAGGAGAATGGAAAAGCCTTTGTAGAAAATGTTCAGCCTTGGCTGCAGGAGGTACGGATCAACGTCGGGTACGACAGATCTCCACTCCTCAGGATAGTGCATCATGGACTAAGCAGGCTGTGGTGTAAGTAATTGCAGAGTTCTCCAGAGGTAAGAGACCTAGATATGAGGCCTTGCATTTGGATTTAGATTATTCCAAAGAAGAACTTTGAAGAGATTCTGGTTCCTTACATTTTAGAACCCATCTATTTCAGTGAGGAAGATTTGTCCACTAATCCATGTACTTTAGATTCAAAAGCTATCGAGTATATAATTGCCTTGGTAAGAAGAATCTTAGAGATTCTTGAAGCTTTCCCAGAAGCTTCAGCTTCAGACAAGAACTTTGGGGATCTAAGCAGAAGTAAGCCTTCCTTTCCAGTCCATATATCTATCATACTTGCAGAATGGAATCATCCTGAAAGGAAATTTCCCTACAGGGTAGGTTATACAAGCTGTATGCGATTAGAGAGGTGGATTCAAGATTGTGGACCTTTACCCCTAATGTTGGTGCACTAGTCATCAACTAGTCAGGTTGCCAGGTGTTCCACTCTCCCTGTTGACTAATTTGTCCCTCAGAGACTCTGTGAATAAGAAGATTGATGCTGACCTATCTAAATCTTTGTGGCTGCAGGGTTAGGCTGCCATCCAGCAGTCTCCATTTCGGTCATGACTAGAGCCTTGAAGTCTTGGATTCTAGATATGGAAGATGACAAACAAATGTGTTAGAAGCTGTCATATTGCAGAATCCTTGAGGGATGTCAAACTTGAGGGATGCCAAACTTGAGGGATGCAAGAAGAGGCCTTTGGTAAAGATCGTGGGAAGCAGATATTTAATCCAAACTCGATCTCTGTTCTCTTCCTGTTATGGGAGAAATCCTCTTCGTTAAGGCCCGAGAAGACGCTATTAAAAAGATAGCGGATGTCAGACAAGTCCTGCTTCCTCAAGGTAAGAAATCCAGGAGACCTTTTGCAGGATTATCATTCAGAGATCAGCCTTCCTATAAAGACAAAGTCTTACAGAACTGGCCGTAAATTCACCAGATATTCTATTTAGAGGCGTGGACAACCCAGTAAGTCATCCAGGAATAAGGTTCCTTCTTCTTCCTTTTTTTTTTTTTTTCTCAATTCTTTATTTTAGTGGTGCATTAAGGGAACAACATGCAAGTATCGACATTTTGACATTTCCAAGAGTAGCATACGAGATAAACGATATATATTGAGTTGTCAGCACCTTTTTTGTTAATATAGTAGAGCAATAACATCGAAGTTTAACAAGATTTACAAGAAATAGTAACCACTGGTCCGCGCAGTAGAATCTGAGAACATCAGATCATACAAGAAAAGAAAAGGGGATAGTCTCCACTGGGCAGTGCTTCACAAAATATTATTGCCAACCTATTAGCTAAATAAAGCACACCTTGTTGTAGGAGAACCGTGGGTTATTCCCAAGACTGCTTAGGCAATGTCTGGGGGTGGGAGGCTGAGGCAATATGAGCAACGTTAATGTGCATAGGAATTTCTATGTTTGAGGACAGTGACTGTGCGGCACATATTAAATGCTTACAAAGTAAAATAAAATAAAAAACACAAGCTAAGATGAAACACGTGTTAATAAGGCATATCAATCTGGAGCTGTACGCTGGCTATTAAACACCTTCGCACAGTAGGAGAGTCCATCGGCAGGTTGTTGGTCGGGGACGTTAGGGGTGGTAGTCCTAGAAAGTGCTGTCCGAGTGAGGGATGGGGAAAAGAGAAAAAAAAAGGCAAGTTACTCAGCCGATGCCTCCTCTCAAGGCCCATTCCTTCCATGTGCTAGGAGGTGCTGTTGGGGATTGCCCAAGCATGTCCCTGGGTGTCAGCATGCCAGAGCTCCGTATAGGTGGCAGCGTGTTGGAATAAACTTGCCCCCGGACAGGTCCTTTCATGGTTGGGGAAGCTGAGCGAGGTGAGAGATGGCTCGAGTGCTTCGCACCGCTCGGGCGCTTCACTTGTTTCTTCCGTTGGATCACCGAGAATCTGGCGTATATGGCGTTTGTACCACTTGCAAAGCGAGGTAAGGTAGCCCTCCAGCTCCCGGTGTGTACTATGGGCTGCCCCTGGGTGCCATTAGCCATGGTGCTTTGGGTTTTCCCTTTTGGAGGGTAGTGGAGCGTCTTGCCTGACTGCCGTTGCAGGTGGCAGCGTGGTCTCCATCTGCGCGGGCAATGCTTCGGGGCTGTGCACCTAACAATCTTCTTAACGGGCAGATGTGCACTCGGCACTGTTGGTGTGGGAGGTGCTGGTGTCGGAAGTCGTGCAGGTTGGCTAGCTATTCTGTTCCAGAATTGCTCACATATGGCATCAAATCTGGCCCTGAAGAGGGTGCTCCATTCCTGGCTCTCCAGATCTGCTTGTGAGTGTGGAGGCACTGCTGCGGCAGCCATTTTGGGTACGTCGCTTGGTTTCATGCTGGCCACTGAAGGCATGTGCTGTGGAGACAGGCTTACCCAGTGGGGACCGGCATTACCCCCACCGGTCTGGGGCGGGGGAGGGAGTGAACTGCAGGGCCCCGCTGTGAGTTGTGGAGCGAGAAGATCGGCCACCTCTCCCCAGCTCCACTTCCAGTAGGCCGCAGTAGGCCCGTCTGGGCATTCAGCTACAAAAGTTGTTAAGTGAGGTATCGATCTGCTTGCCCAGGGGACCCTGACCCAGATAAAGCTTGTTGGGTAGCGTTTGAGTTCAATAGCTGGGAGTTATGCCCCAAAATCTGCCGAAGTCGGAGGAGCTCAGACTCTGCATGTCTTACCAGCTTGATGGTCAGGCTCTGCCCCCCCTTCCTCTTCCTTTTGACCCACAAGCAGTTCTGAATGTGGCTTAGCCCAGGCACCTGTGGTAGGTGCCAGATTACTTAATTTTCAGAAGACCTGGACAGAAATGCCAGACATATGGGTTAGCTGTTTTAACATGTTACACCCTGGAGTTTGAGGAGGCTCCCCTCCTTCATGTTCTATCAAGATGAGTTTCTCTAAACCATCAAAAGAGAGAAGCTGATTCTATATACTGATTCTCTTCTTCTTTAGCAAGTGGTCATCACACCGGTTCCAAGAAACTAAAGATTTTAAGGGTTTTACTCCCCTCTAGTTTTAGTCAGAAAACCTGGGGAAATGACCTCCCATCAGCTCAATCTTCCTCTCTGAATAACAGATATATATTTAATATATTTTGCATGGAATAATTTTGTTCTATTGTGCCTGTAGTACATCAGGGAGTCTGGCTAATCTCAGTGGATCTCAAGGACACATATTTCCACATCAGAAAGGTTCCTCAGGTTTTGTCTATGCAATCATCATTTCCAGTTTCAAGCTCTACCCTTTTGGGATCAGCACATCTTCAGGTACTTGTCACCATAATAACCTTATCAGGGAAGACGGTGTGGCCATTTCTCACTACCTGGACAATATCCTAGTGGTTACTCGAGATGAAAAAAAATGATGCTTCAACACTGATCCCTGGTCCTTCAGACACTGTCTCACTTTATGTGGGTGATCTACCATGAGAAGTCAGTTACAGCCTTCCAGAAAATTGATCTTCCTTGGAGCCAATTTCAATACCACTACAGCTATGGTTACTTTTGCTCAAGAAAGGAAACTCCTCTTTTTAGATTGTCTAAGGAAGTTACGATCCAGGACTTCGGCCCAGCGTGGTATTTCATGAGGCCGATAGATACCCTTTTATCCACAATAGGCCTCGTCAGATGGGGCCAGTGGTGTTTTCGTCCTCTGCAGACATAACTCCTCAGAAATAACAGCATCCAAGAATGGGATCAGACTTTTCACATTCCAGGACTCTTAAAAAAAAAAAAAAAAAAATCTTCTTTGGTGGCTCCAAGTCACAATCTCTCCAGAGGTTACCCTCTTAAAGAGCTTTCTTTGCTGGGGATCCCTCTTTGGCAAACTCTTTATGCAAACCCAATAACCCCCACATACTTGTCACCTCCCTTCAAAGGGTGTTATGAGCAGCCTTTCTAGCCCCTTTATTTCCAAACCCTTCTTCAGAACAAATTGAGCCTGGACAACAAAGCCGCTACAGCCTATATCAATATATGTATAACTCACTAATAAAATAAATGTATCCTATCATGACCTGGCCACAAAGGAATGTAGCAGGCTTATGTGTCATTTATATTCCATGGAAAGAGAATACAACTGCTGATTTTCTCAGCAGACACCACGTGTAAGTAATGGAATGGTAGCTTTCCAAACAGGTGTTCAACCTTTTAGTCCAGAAGTGGGGTCTTCCCCAGCTGAATCTCATGGCCACAGCTCAGAATGCCAAAGTTCAATGCTTCATATCATGCAGATTCTATCCAAAGGGTCTAGTCCAGGATGCTCTATCAGTGGATTGGCCATTCCACCTGACTTACATCCATGAGGGCTGAGGAAGATCTCTAGGAAGTTATGCAAGGTCAAAGCCATCATTCCCTTCCATGGTTTCCCCGTCTGAAGAAACTGATGATAGACCATTCTGGTCTTAGACATTCTGCCATTACAGGATCCACTTCTTAAACCAGGTCCTCACAAGCTCAGATTGAAGGCATGGCTCTTGAGAGGCAGGCTCTGATTTCCAAGTGTTTACCAGAAACTGCCATGTCTACATTTTTGCATTCCTGTAAGATCTCTCCTCCCAGTACTTACCACAAGATATGGGGAAGTTTCGCCATGCGGTCAAACACCAACATGCAGTCCACAAATCTTGTCTATTTCACAGATCCTGGGCAATCCGGCCTGCATTGAGGTTGTGACAAACTGCCCTTTGCCACTGGCTTTTGGAGGAGCCTGATTGCCAGCCTCCTACCCTATAACTATGGCCCTTGTAACTTTCTGAGGTTTAACGCAGTTGGGACAGAATCCTCTGCCCCTGGATTGCATCTTTTGTCTTACTTGAACATTTTGAACATTTCCCTGTGGATTCATATATTGGTTCGTGCTGTTCTAACTCTATTACAGCCAGGATAATGCTGTTCGTACAGACGAACAAACAGCCGAACGGCCGACCACCCTGTCTGTGGAGTGTGCTGCCTATTAGCCACCCATAAGCTGCGGTTAACCGCAGCTTACTTGACGAATGCCTGGGTGGCCTGCGTTCGTATGAACGAACACGCAACGGCGGCCATTTTGTTTATCCGAAAACGCTCATCGGTGTTTGGTTGTCGAACTCCTGGAACTGTTTTCAGCTACCAGTTTCACGAACACCGCTGAGACTTCTACCTTTCGTGCGTTCGTCTAAATTCATACGAACGGGGCGCTAATTTCAGGGAATAAACTGTCGAACATGCTGAATACAATGAAGCTATGCACGAACTGATCTGTTCGTGCAAATTGTACTGTATTTGAAGGTGAAGATAGACCGACCGCACAGCCTAAATCTATAGAACTCTTTTGGGCAGGAAAGCCATGCTTGCGGCCGGTCAAATATGATTATTTTCCAAACCACTGGGCAAATTCGTATGATTTTTTATATATATTTGTTCACTGATTATGCTGATTCAGAAAATATAACTTTTATGGAAATTGCATGTATAGTTTTGAAGTTATGAATATTGTGTAAAACTGTATATTTTTTGCCCGTGATAATTAAGTTAGCCCATTGTGTTCAGTAAATATATCACAGGCAGAAGGGAGGGTTTGTGTGCCTTAGGGAGTGTCTGTCTGTGCTGTACTGTGTTGATTGGCTGTTGTAACTTTGTGTCCTGTGTACCACAAGGTCCACGTGGGTGGTAGCCTTGTGGGAAAATGTGTATAAAAGAAAGTTATTTGTGCTCATTAAACGAGTTCTACTTGACTCTCAACTCGCAGCATTGACTCGTGTTTGGAGGGGACAGTTATAATCACTACAGGGATTGCTATGCTCTGCATATTCCCTTAGCTTCATTGAGCTCTTGTAAGAGCTCTTGTTCCTGATCCTGCTTCGCTCTCTGGGAGGAAGAGAGGTTCCCCCACTGGAACCTGGAGCCTTGTCGTAGGTCCAGGGTGGGTAGAAGACGGTGAGACCCCAACCAAGCTGCGGCGTTTCGTGGGGTCAGCGGTACTTATGGTGTCTACGGTGCTGATGGTCCTTGGTGAGCGCTAGAGCATCCTTTCTACAGTCCAACCCTCTGCTAGCCTGGGGCAACCGTAACAGAGGTCTTTGTCTAAGTACACTCAAGATCCACTGATCAGCTATTTCAGTCTTCTCAGGTATTAAGTGAGCTGAAGACCTTATGGTAAATTTTTTTTTTTTAAAGGCAGTCATGAGGATTAGACCTCCCTTGTGTGCATGCTAAGTCCCCCAGGATCTCCCTTTGGATGCTTTGCCTGATGCTCCATTTGAGCCTTTAGAGAAGATTTCTCTCTCTGCTCTGTCACAACAGACATTAAAGGACCACTATAGGCACCCAGACCACTTCAGCTCAATGAAGTGGTCTGGGTGCCAGGTCCATGTAGGGCTAACCCTGCCTGCTGTAAACATAGCAGTTCTAACATTATATTTTTCTTATGATGAAGATGTCTTAACCATAAGAGAGGTGTCACAAGTTGGATCTTAAGCAATGTCTCTCTGCTTATATTCAACAGTCTACACTGTAGAGAAAAATCAAACCAACATTCCTTGGGTATCTTGCAAGGGAAAAGCAGATGCTGTTGCCTCTCGTGGACGGTCACTGCAGTTTCTAGAGCCTATAAAGTTAAGGTTGTTCCTGTTCCTGAAGGCATCAGTGCTCACTCCACTGGGTCCAGCTTTACCTCAGGAGCTGCAAAGGCTGGTGTTCCGGCAGAGAGCATTTCTAAAGCCGTTAATTGGTCTTCTCTGAGGACATTTTTCCATCATTATAGACTTGAAGGATTTTCCATCAGTCTTTGATTCTTAGTTTGGCTTTTCTGTTTTGAATTATTGTGCTTCTTGCATGTAATAAAAGTTTTGTTTTTCTCCTTTGGCATTTACTTTCACTCTCTTTATTTACTGCTTGGGTAAAGACAAGACCATTTGTTAAATGCTTCCATGATTAGCCAGGAATAAGGAAAATGTATCAATTCTTACCATAATTTTCTTTTCCTGTCAGCATTTAAGTACCCCCTTTTTTATTCATCTCTTTATGGTGTTCATCTATAGTGTTAAAACCACCCCCCCCCCCACGGTCTCCACTTGCCTCCCTAAATATAGTATTCCAATCTGCTGCTGTTGACTCTGCCCCTGATCTACCTGTTTGGCTGACATCAGAAGTGCTGAACAAAAGTCAATCACAATGCTTTCCCATAGGATTGGCTGAGACTGTCAAGGAGGCAGATCAGGGTGTCAGAGACAGCACAAGCCAAACACAGCCCTGGCCAATCCGCATCTCCTCATAGAGATGAATTATCTCTATGAGGAAAGTTCAGTGTCTCCATGCACAGGGTGGAGGCACTGAATGGCAATGCTGCACACTCTGTAGCACTACCCCAGGAATCACCTCTAGCAGCCATGTGAGGAGTGGCCAGTGAAGGTATCCCTAGGCCAGGCATAGGCAACCTTCGGCACTCCAGATGTTTTGGACTACACCTCCCATGATGCTTTGCCAGCACAAACACTGCCCTGTGCTAAATACATAAAAAAAAAATTGCGAGTGTTTTTAACATTTTTAAAGGTGGGAGGGAAGCGCCAAATATAGGATTGGCCCTGGGTGCCAAATGCTCCAGGTATGCCCCTGCAGACATCTGCTTGAAAGCCAAGGGGTATTACCAGGAAAGAAAGTGTCAATTTCTATTGAAATCCATACGTTTTGCAAAATGAAAACAAAAAATAAAAGACACACTCTTAACACAAAGCTTTTCAGCAAGCTAAAATGGTTTTGGGGCCTGGAGTGTTCCTTTAATCTAATATTGCAATTTATTTGTTTTCTGTATTAATATCTAAAATAATGTGTGCTTTTTTTTCTTCTCTTTTGGAATTTTTGTAAACCGATTTGATCTGGTTTCTTTATATTACTAGCCTGCACCAAACCAAGTTCATAGAAACTGGGCCATTTAGGTATTTATAGGGACAAACTTAGAGGGGGGGAAAATCACACACAAAAAAAAAAAAATAGGATGCAAATTCTGGTTAGTAAATATATTTATAGACGTGTATATATAAAAAAATTACTTTAAAATAGACTTTTCTGGAAAACGAAAAAAAAAATCAAACATTTACAAATTTCATTGGGGTGGTAAAGTCATAAAATACATAGTAATTTTAACTGGGGAACAAGACACTATACAAAAATACAAGCAAGGTAGTAACAGCTGTAATTCAACCTTAGTTCTGTATGTGTTTATACCTATACAGTCAGCAGAACCCTCCATAGAGGGGGGGAAAAAAGCATCTTTAACCGAGCAGATCTTGCTCGTTGTTTCGTAACTCAGCAGCAGTGAATGGGTTAAACGTAAATTCGTAAGAGTGCCGAAGTGATAATCATAGCGCTTTAATATCGGACAAGTATTTTTCCATTTGGGTGCAAATTTTAAAACTGAAATTGGTAAAGGGAACCTAGTTTAGACTCTAGCTGTATATATGTATATATATATATAAACACAAGTCTCTCTCCTGGAAGCAAGCTGTGTGCCTCACGTGAAGACTCCCTGGTATGCTTCATAAAAATGCTCTTTAAAAGTCAATCAGTGTCTGATCTAGGGTTAATGGAATTGTGCAGTCCTGTGTTCTACAAGTAAGGATTCATCAGTCCAACATGGCATCCAGCTGCTCTGCAAGGTCATCAAACATTGTGCTGATGTCATCTAGGATATTCTTGGTCAAGGGCACCGAATCACTGCCAAAAGAAAAACTATTTTCAACATTTGCTAATTTGGTTCATATTGCAAAACTCGGTACAGAAGCTGCATGTTGTCACTTGGCCTTCCAGCACACAATCTATTATCTCATCCCTTGTTCGCCATTGTACCGTCATGACTGCAGAACCCACCCAATGCAAACATGCACATTTTTGCTATTACCACCCTTTTATCTCTTACCTGGTATTTTCTTTTCTAGACCCTCGTGCCTCCTCGGACTGCTGTGTTATAGTTTGCGTAGTTATGCCATTCCATTTTGCACTGTGAGACCCAGAATCGTTTCCCCATATTATTGAATCAGCAGGAGGTGGTGGACCAGTTGCTCCCCATAAAGGCTTCTGTAAAACTAGCTGGGGTCCAGAAATCACTAAATGAGACTGAGAAACCAAAGGCCCTAAATAAAAGGGAAGAGAAAAAGGATGTGTATATACATATACAAACACATTATATATCTTTTTATAATTTAAAATAGGTGTCCAAGTTATACAAAAAATGGGATATGCCAGGTGCTTTTTGGGACACATTTAAAGTTTGGGTTAGATCTGCAAATTCACGTGGATAGAATTTCTTATGATTTTAATGTTCTATCCGGTGCCTTCAAGCTTTACTTGAGGTCTCTTTCAAATATCTAGATCTCCAAAACTTAGAAACGAAACAATGCAAGATTCCATACCATCCACTGGGTTACATATGGACAAATCACATCGGGGACACTGAAAAATGAAGTTACCTCAAAGGAAGTAACAGAATGGTCCTTTCACGTTATTCTGCCATTTGTTGACTGAAAGTAACATCGGAAAGCAAATGACAAAATGAGGGTCTACTGCATTTCACGCCATTTTTGCATCCAGCAAAAGCGTAGCAGAAGAAAGTATTCTCCGCATTCCATTTCTTCAACAGGCTAAATTTATAGGTGTTCCTAACAGGGAACAGGAAGCATTTGATTGACTCCTCCTGTTTACGGAGGAGGAGACCCAGCCTCTCAAATCTTTGGTACAGAAACCAGTAGGACCTGTGAATCTATCTAGTCATTTTAGCAGTCTACCTGGTTATCTTATCACATTTTTCATTTGCAAGTTGTACCTGTGCTTCCAGTGTTTCTGTCTAGAAACGTCACTTGATCTCCTCCCCTCTCCAAGCTCAAAAGGCTTCTTTCTATATCACCAATTTTTGTCACTACGGTTTCATGTGCGGACGGTCCTTTGGCCAGGACAGTTGATGTTGCCCAGTGCGTCATTGGGAAGTCCTGCATTCCTTCCTGCGGAACTGCATTCTCTTTTTCTTTTGCCTTTGGCCTCCGTTTTACTGTGTCTGATTCTGTAAGATTGAAATCAGGTTCAATAGTATTCTTGGGTCCAGAAGTTACTTGGGGTGGCTTAGTCTCTAGGTTTGGCTTGGAACCAATCTGTGGCAGTGCCTTTGGTTCTGTAACAGGCTGAACACCAGTATTTGCTGGTTGCTCTTTTCGGGTCAAAAGACTGACTTCAGGTTCAATTGCTGGTCCCGTTTCCAAAATTCCACATTGTTCAGGCTTAGCTCCTGGTGGTTTGGGTCTCTGTTTGATAGTTAGATTGCCTTCTTCTGCAAAAGGGATGCTCTCACTTGAGCTGTGCTGAGAAGATATTGGTTCTTCTTTACGCTCTTCCTCCTCTTCCCTTCTCACAGTTTGTGGCACAGTCAGTCTTCCTCCAAGTCCTGCTGCGGACTCACTCACTGTCCGCCTGCGAACCCCAGAGCCCTCCCTGTTTTCTATGTGAGGTACCACACTAGGTCTAAATTCTGATGCTACCCCTAGTTCTTCCAACCTTGCCGCAATGCTTTTAACTGAACATTGTCCCTCAGAGGGTGATGTGTCCACACTAGACATGGAGCTAAGTCTTTTAGGCGGTGGTGGAGGAGGTCCCTTTTTTCGTGCGCGCACAGCAAATGACTGGCTTCTTTGGACCTTCTTCTCTAACTGTCCATTGGTCAAAGAAGAACGTCCAGGACGCTTGGTTAGTGTGGCATAGGAACCAAGTGTTCCAGTTCCTGATTTAGTTCCTCTCTCCTCCTCCTCTTCTGGCTCACCATCTGACAGCGCATACCTGCACACACTGAGTGAACGTTTTTTCAAAGAGGGTTTTGGAGGTGGTACAGGTGGATCTGCCCTAATTTGACAACCATTTGGAACACCTTGCATTGATTGTATTTGTTCTGTCCCCTCAGGAAGGTTCCTCTCTGGAAGGCTCAAATTTAGTCCCTGAGGCTTAAGGGCCAATGGTGGGCGAGAAGTGGCAGAGTCCTGTGAGTTACCAGAGCCTTGGGAACGAGAACTAATACTCTCTTGGCTGAAAGAGCGTCTTCCTGCACAGAACGTTTCACCCCCTCGTGTGAGCGCACTCTGTAGTTCCTTGCTCATCTCTAATCCCTGAAAGGTCCTCAGTTTGGGGGTGATTGGTGGTTCTCCATTTTCCGTAGAATCCATAACAGTAACTGTGTCTTGGGAAGCATGTATTCTGCGTCTTAGGGTACCCCCCACAGGGTGCCCCCTCTGTAGGTCTAACAGACGCTTCACACCAAGCAACAACTTCTTCTGGTGACCTATGGAAAGTAACAAAGGTTTAAACAAACACACACACTGAAAAACACATTCTCCATGTGCACATTAAGATATTAATATTAATGCCCACACCACGATTATTAAACTTAATAAAGCTCTGGAACACCAACAAATTAAAAGCATATACATTTATTAAATAATATTTCTTTATTTGTTTATTATTGGAGGGATGGATTATTGTACTTTGTAAGTAAACTGCTGTTATGTTCGGGAGTGCAGATGCGTAAAGTGATACTATAATTCCGCACACATTTAATGAATTACTAGACTCATCTTAGAAGAGTCATTATGAAAAATAGAAACATAGAATGTGACGGCAGATAAGAACCATTCGGCCCCATCTAGTCTGCCCAATTTTTTAAATACTTTCATTAGTTCCTAGCCTTATCTTGTAGTTAGGACTTGTAGTTATGCCTATCCCACGCATGCTTAAACTCCTTCACTGTGTTACCCTCGACCACATATCTCATTAAAGTACAAGCTGATATTTTAGCCTGTGCCTAAACTTTGCACATTATCAATAATTGGATTACTACACATTCAGCTGCCACATGATTAGATCACGGGGGAAGCAAATGTGATCTTCGGAAAAGCTCCTTAATCTATAAATTTACTGGCAATTTCTGTGACACAATATATAGATAAAATGTACTCCTACCGGAAAGTCATCCGTAGATTTTCAGAACTCTTCTATACTAAGCCAGCCCAGTGTATACAGATTTACGCTACTCCTGTGCATACAGGGGTAAGGAGGGGGTTTTGCTCTCCTAAAAATGAGACTCCATCTGACCTCTTCGTTCTGAAGGAAAAAATGACCACCTATCCCTTCGGTCACTACTTACCAAGCCGGTGGATCCCAATTTCCTGTAACCCTTCCCACGTCAGCTCAGTAACAGTGCTCAGAGATTCATATCCATTCTCGGACAGCTGTTTGTGATACTCGGGCAGCCCCAGCAAAGATAACCACTCCCAGATGTCTACCTGTATGTGAGAGTAAAGAGAATATATGGGAAGTTAACAAACAAAGTGCTATTGACTGAAATGTGAATTGTCTGGAATTGTAATTTGAAATTTAAGGTCAAGATAGACGAATTTGAAAAATTCAAAAGTCAAGTGACGATGTTTACAGTTTTGGCCTACAATTAAAAATTCACATTGAAATTCCCAGCAATGCACACTATTGACAAACCCTGCCAATTGAATAAGGGCTAGTCTCATGTGGGATGGTAATATGACCAGCTCAGTAGACCATTAATGATGGAATGACCGCCCTTACCACTTACCGGAGTATGCAAGGGAAGGCCATCTTCCACACACAACTTGCTGATCTCTGTTGAGATCTTCTTGCGATGTCCAGGCTTTGTTACTCCGATTGCCGTTAAGTCCTGATGGAGGACAGGAGAATGTGGAATTTATTACCGTGTGAGGGTACAGAGTTAATATTTGGTATGCATAGTGATAGCCTCACCTCTGGGGTCATACGACTGATTGTTGGAAGGTCATAGCCAGCAGACAGAAAGTTTGCCACATACATTTCTAACTGGAAGCCACGAAGCCAGCAAAAAATGAGTTCTGCATCCTGCTGGACAGGGGGAAAACAGTCAGGGAAACTACAAAAAAAATAAAAATCTTAATAAGGGTGTAGTGCAAGCATGTCAAACTCGCGGCCCACATTGCAGGTGCCTATGCTGCTAACACTTACCCGGCCGGGAAGGAAGGGACGATGGAAGCAGTGAGGGAGCTCAGTGTTCTTGCTCCTCACTGCTCCCTCGCGCGCACCGTCTGTAATGAAGCCGGGCGCCGGAATATGACGTCATATTCCGGCACCACTAAACCGCGCAAGGGAGCAGTAAGGAGCAGATAGAAGGGCCCCAGGGAGATGCCCCAGATCGGCTCCAAAAGGTAAAGAGCAATAAAGAAAAGAATGTAAGTGTGTGTCTGTCAGTGTGTGTGTTTGTGTTTCTGTCTGTCAGTGAATGTGTGTGTGTCTGTCTGTGAGTGAATATGTGTGTGTCTGTCTGTGAGTGTGTCTGTCTGTGAGTGTGTCTGTCAGTGAATATATGTGTGTGTGTGTCAGTGAGTATGTCAGTGTGTCTGTCTGTGAGTATGTGTGTGTGTGTTTCTGTCTGTCAGTGAGTATGTGTGTTTCTGTCTGTCAGTGAATATGTGTGTGTCAGCGGGAGGATCAGATTTGGCACAGGGTGGTAGAGGGGGGTGCTGTGGTTTAGACAAGGGGGAGTGGGGACCTACGTTTCTATGAAAATGTAAGGTATTTTTTTTTGCGGCCCACATAAACTTAAACCTTGTTTATGTTGCCCATGCCAGACTTTGCGTTTGACATGCTTGGTGTAGTGGATAGATTTTAATTCAAAACATCGAAGTAAATCATAGATTGAGGTTTATTGAAAGGTTACTGTAGCAGTCAAAGAGTTTTAGGAATACAGTTAGGACTAGATTCTATTCTTGCAGATAGTGATGTTTTAGGAAGGAGATTTATTTCTGGCCCTCTGGCACATGTAGTAAGCATAATACCGAATCCACAAAAATATCTATATAAAGCGGTTGCAGCCAATCCTTCTATTAAGTTAAAGAAGAAATATCTCCTCAACACTATCTTTTAATAAATTGAACCTTTCATCACGTTTTGCAAGGAGGTAGATTCTTTGTTAAATGATGTATATGTGAAAAAATTTGAAAAACTTATCACTACCTTTAGTATATGTCAGAATCCTACGGTCATATACACACACACACACCCCTTTGGTCAGACAGAGTTTGAACTTGGCATTTAATCATTCTGATCATGTCACTGCGCTGTACAGGGAATGAAGCTGGGAAGATCATAGAGAATATATAAATGTTTTTAAACACTGTCTGACCCAAGGTGTATGTGTATGACTGAAGGATGCTGTCATATACTAAAGGAAGGGATGACTTTTACAATTATTATTTTTACATATAGTTCATTTAAAGGATCACTATAGGGTCAGGAACACAAACATGTATTCCTAAACCACCATCTAACCCCCCTGGCCCCCTCATAACTCCCTAAATATAGCACCATCTTACAAGCAATCTGCTGACATCATCAAAGGTGGTAGCCTGATCCAATCACAATGCTTCCCCATAGGATTGTCTGAGACTGACCAAGAGGCAGATCAGGGGCAGAGCCAGCACAATTCAAACACAGCCCTGGCCAATCAGCATCTCCTCATAGAGATTAATTGAATCAATGCATCTCTATGAGGAAAGTTCAGTGTCTGCAGCCATGACCCAGGAAGGATCACTAACGGCCATCTGAGGAGTGGCCAGTGAAGTTATCACTGGGCTGTAATGTAAACACTGCATTTTCTCTGAAAAGACAGTGTTTACAGCAAAAAGGCTGAAGGTTATGATTCTACTCACCAGAACAAATTCAATAAGCTGTGACTATAGTGTCCCTTTAACACAGAATCTACACTGAACAAAATTATAAAGCAACACTTTTGAGGGATGCTCTGGATCGGTGCATACGACAGCGTGTACCAGGTCCTGCCAATATCCAGCAACTTCGTACAGCCATTGAAGAGGAGTGGACCAACATTCCACAGGCCACAATCAACAACCTGATCAACTCGATGCGAAGGAGATGAGTTGCACTGCATAAGGCAAATGGTGGTCACACCTGATAGGGACTGGTTTTTGGATGCGTCAATACAGGAAAACTACACATTTTAGAGCCTAAATGGCCAGCCTAAGGCACATCTGTGCAATAATCATGCTGTCTAATCAGCATCTTGATATGCCACACCTGTGAGGTGGATGGATTATCTCAGCAAAGGAGAAGTGCTCACTAACACAGATTTAGACAGATTTGTGAATAATATTTGAGAGAAATAGGCCTTTTGTGTACATAGAAAAAGTCTTAGATCTTTGAGTTCAGCTCATGAAAAATGGGGGCAAAAACAAAAGTGTTGTGTTTATAATTTTGTTCAGTGTATTTTCAAAACTTGATGAAAGGATCAATATATAAAAATTTTTTTGTAAAAATCTAAATTTAAAAGCCAAGCGGGATGTTTAGAGAAATCCACTGCACATAAACCATGGGAAGCAGTACCTTTCCCTGTAGATAGATCTCTGGATCCCTTTCCACCCCAGAAACAGTGTGCAGAAAGTTACCAGGAGCAGAACCTGGGAAAAATAAAAGTTATAACATCAAGGCAAGGCACACAATTCTATACTTCTAAGTAATCACAAACACAAAATGAGGTTGAATTCATCTGCAGAGGATTCCTCACCTGTGAATATCCTTGAGCCCTGCACATCACTGAAGCCAAGGTTTTGGGTCTGCAGAAAAAAAAAGTGTTTTTACAAAAATGCACAAATTACTGCTAAATTCACTCGTAAATTATATCACAATTAACCTTTGCATATTGCATGTTCCCCAGAGACATGAAAATGCAATGTCAGATCTTCAGATGTAGCTACCTGAGAGTTTTCGATGATGGCAGTGCTGTGACCATTGCCCTCGCAACTTTGCCCACTTCCCGCACTGCGCACACTGCCCTCGCTGCCAACACTGTGACGGTCGCCGGCTGAATTGAATAGAAAGTTACATTCGGTGATGACTGTTCTCATCTGCGCCTGTTACTTATGTAAACATATATTTACCAACATCGCACAGCTCAATAATGAAACCCTGTCTATATAAGTCTCACCTCCTACGTTCTCAAGGTTATTGCCGAGTTGTGTCCCAGTTACAGGAATGTGCTGATTGGTCAGAGGAAGAGACGTCTTTGCGAGCCGCTGATGAGAAGGCACAATGACATTTCGGGAGAGTGTGGAGCCTGCAGAAAAGATATTTTAACAGAAAGGATGTTCGTGATCTTTTTCCAGGAAAGGCACAATATGAGTCATCCAACATAACCCCTTCCCAGAAAAGGCACAAGAGTTCACTCATCTAACACAACCACTTTCTGGTACTCACACTCACCTAACACAAATACCACTCTCTGAACTAACATAGGTCCACTCACAGAGCAGTAGCCTTTCTCAGAACATGCACATGAGCACTCACTGCTCACAACACCGTTCCTTGAACGAGCAAATACCCACTGAGCCAACACAACGTCTAAAGAACCCACTCACCCAGTCTCTTGCTGATGACCTCCACAATGGATGGGGAGAAAAATCCTACTCTATCAGTACCCCTCTGAGCATCATGAATGTGTCCCTTCCACCGGCCATCCGGATGCTGCTCCAACACCTATGGTCAAGGTAGACATATCAGAAAAAAAATGCGTAAAAATCAAAGTATACACATACAAGGAAAGCAAGTTAACAGTAATAGCACAACTTAAAATTAAGAATTACAAAATCCCCAATCACCGTAATCAGATCTCCAGCTCGGATATTTAGAGCAGTGGGATCGTGGGAATTCCAGGAATCTTTCAAGGCACGAACTTTAAGGATTCCAGAGGCTTCTGCGATGATAGAAAAATATTTTAGTTCTCTTGTCTTCAGTGCAGTTTCCCTCCTCCCCCCCCGTTAGTAGGTAATGGTTACCTCTAAGCAGCTGTTTGATGTCAGTGCTAGCATGGGTGGTGGTGAATTGGTTGACGATATCGAGTGCCGTTTGGTTGTACGTGTTCCGAATATTCACGTCTATCCCATTCTGTAAAGTTAAGGTCAGATAAAAAAAAAAAAAAAAAAATCAAACCTTTATCGAAGCAGACTCCCATTCTACTTGCAGCTGGTACGAACATGAAGTTACACCAAACTCTCATTGCCACCGGGAAAACATGATAAATAGCACTCCCACTATGGCGCTGTTCTTAACCTCACCTCTATAAGCAGCTTAACCACCTCTGTCTTTCCACACAGGGATGCTTCGTGCAGAGCAGTGCCCATCTTAGTCACCTGGTTAATTTCAATGCCAGATTTCAGAAGCAACCTGCGTTAAAAAAAAAAAATACAAATAAATAAATAGATATTAAGGGCGAGATTTACAAAAGGTAAATGCAGATGCTAAATAAAAAACAAACAATCAGCATAGAAACAAGTGGTCTCTTGGCATTTAGCAATACGCATCCACAAAGGCAAAAGGACCTGTTTTACCTTGATAAAGTCCCTCTTTATACTGCTGCAAGCCTCTTGACCCTGATCATGATTAAACACAGTGCAACTTCAAAGAAACTCACCGGATGACCTCTCTGTGCCCATTTTTTGCTGCCAAATGCAGAGGTGTCGTGAAATTAGGGTCTGTAGGATCCTTTGAAATTCCTTCCAAGAGGGAGACACATAGGTGACTGTTCAGCAACAATTGTACTACCTGTTGAAAGATATTGATAAAAATGAAGAAAATGAAAATGGTAGGGGAACGACGAGAAGGACATAAACCGAAGATGGGCTAGAAACATAGTGCACAGTGAGAGGAAGTAGGATATATTGCATAGGCAGTAGAGTTAAACTAGAGTGCGACAGAATGTGCAGAAGAGGCAAGATCATTGAACAAGAAAAGGTCGGAAAGAAAGATAACTCCCAATCCCATCTGTACCTTCACTCTACCAAATTCACAGGCCAAGTCCAATGGGGTTTTCCTGGCTTTGCTGACGTGACAGGGATTTGCTTGGTGCTGAAGTAGAGTTTCAGACTTTAAGGAGAATAAGAATTGGTTAGGTATACACAGAGTAAAAAACAGAAACCTCTATACATGATAACGTGCAGTGAGGCCACAAAGGGATTCAAAATATATGTCTAATGAAATAGTGAAATCAAACAACTGAAATAATTCTTACCGCTAACATACAAGATGAGGAGAGATTCCGAACACTTACCACCTCGTAGTGGCCATACTGAGCGGCCAGATGTAAGGGAGTCTGTCCATCTTGAGATGCAGCATTGACACTTGCCGAAGCACGAAGCAGAAGGCGCACGGGCTCCGGACGTCCCTGCCATGCGGCATAATGTAAGGGGCGCATTCCTGTGTCATAAACGAATAAGGCTGTAATTGGAACTCTGTGGTCGTCCATCAACCGCAACAATTAAAAATGATGCACTTGTATGGGCTGAACAGCAGTTAGCAGCTTCTAACTGGCAAATACTGTCAATCACAAACCACACTCTATTATAAAAATAGTGCAACTTTATTTTCACATCACAAATTTTCCTCACACTGATGTTAAAATGGCACAGAGCAAGAAAACTTACATAGAAGACCTCGATGTGTTTCATGCCCTAAGTAGACACTTCTTTAACAGCCAGCGAAATGTGTCCAGCTCCACTTTAACAATATTTAGGCGTCCCCCCTTCATGCCATGGTTATTAACAAGATAAGACTATTTGTGAAAATAAAGTTCCACTATTTTCATAATAGATGCTTGCTTGCTTGAGTGGGCTTTGTGATCAACAGTATTAGCCAATTAAAACCAATTCACATGGGGGGCGGGGCCTAACCACTGAACGAGCCAGACGCAGGTTGAGAGAGCTCCTCGATCTTACTAAACTTATATGCCTCAAATAGGGTGATATTCCTCTCAATCAGAGCCCATATCGGCACCCATTGACCGAGAACACAGGGACCACTCTTGGAGAGAAAACTCGATGTTTGTAAGCACCATACAGGCGCTAAAGCTTCCTTTGGCCTACTTTCTGATTTTGGGCGGGAGACGCGGCCGATCTCCTGCCTATCAAACAAGCAGAAGTGGTTGGGCTCCTGCTTTCCCCCCCCCTATAGACCGGCGGGGGTTATCCCGGTCCCTGCTGAGCTAAACACCAGGGCCAACCGAGCCACAAACGCCTACCCAGAGGCACTAAAGATAGTGGCGTGCGGCGGCTTACAAAATGGCGGACGCATGTAACCCAGCACCACAAGACAAAGTACTTCATGAAGCTAATCGGTCCCACAGCAACGTGGACAAACTGGAGGAGATATTCAATCGATTCTGGGCTACCCTGGAGGAACGGACGAGGCTGGAGACCGCTAGTCGCGTCCCACTGACAGGGGAATGGAAGCTGCGTGGGGTGAGGCCTGCGGAGCACTCCATAGGCAACTTGACACACAAGATAGCAGTTAACTCTGCATTACGCCTACCTGGGCCTGGAGCCACCCGGGTTCCAACCGCCAGGCACCAACCACGCCGGCGGAGAAGACGGAAATCACCACGCAAAGCTGACAGGATCTTCCGCATTTCCCAGGATGGGAAGAGGCTGGACTCAATTAAATACAGAGTTTGCGGCACAGAGATGATGGCTCCGCGATCTACCCGGGCCCAAGGAGGTTCCATACCAGAGTCCTCTCACATCACCCACGCATGGGCTCACCCTGGACTGCACATGCCTGAAGGACAGGAGCCCAGCCGGGGGATCGGCTGAACAGCACTCAAGCGGACCAGGCATGTTGAGAACGCTGCAGATATAATTCCCCCAGCCCAGCCTTTACCTATGTAGCATAGCTCACAGTTAATTCTGTTATGTGCAGGACGTTACATATGCCCCACTTGCATCACCAAATTGGGTCCTTTAAGCCTTAAACAGATTACATGTGGCAACCTGGGTAGGCCAGGAAATCTTATAAAATCCCATAAAGTGAAGTTGCTGTGGTTTGATACCCATACTTACCTGCAACACACCCACTAAGCACATATTAATGCCTACTGTTATATTATGCCCTAAATAGCTTTCCTGGTACTCTCAGCATCTATTTACTGTCTAGAGGTTTTTACTATGTTACAAGACTGCATTAACAAGCCCGATCTAGATTTGTTTCTTTAGCATGTTTACTAGCCTGTCACTCTAATTAAAAAATGTGTGCATGTTCTCTCCAACTGCCTTATCACCTGTAAGATATGCTTTTTGTTATTCTTGTCATTGCTGTTGTGGCATGACTAGACTGCTTGTATACACTGCACAACAAAAATAAAGAATTAAAAAAAAAAAAAAAAACAATTCACATAAAAATTCTTGGGGTAGGTGCTGATAGCATTTGGTGTATATAAAACAGCAGTTAGTACAGATATACACTCGTACAGGTCCTTGAAGGGTGGTAGAGGGAATTACCAAGTCAAAAGGAAAATACTATAAAGTAAATGTATGAAACATAAACTTGACTTTAAACTTTCACTGCTGGTTTTTCTCAACACAGCGGAATTCTCACCGTTGCCATCTTTGACGTCTACAGCTGGCTGGGTTTCCAGGAGAAGGTGGAGAAGTTCCGAGTTCCCGCTAAGAGCAGCATGATGTAGTGCCGAAAACCTTTTGGAAGGACACATATAATCAGTCAATCACCATGTGAAGGATAGCAGGGTCATCTGTAAAGTTTGTACCACAGCAGAGGACTTGTGCTGGCTAATATGCAGGCGATCAATGCCTCTTCAGGACAATGGGACATATATATTTCCTTACCAGGTTTATTTTGAGATTCACCCATATACCTTATCTGAACTGATGTAATATGTCCATCATATGAGATTTAGAACAAACTGCTACAAGTATTTACAATTTGTACTAAAAAGATCATCTAAGCACCAAAACAACTTCAGCTTAATGAAGTAGTTTTGGTGTACAGAACATGCCCCTGCAAGTCTCACTGCTCAATTCTCTGCCATTTAGGTGTTAAATCACTTTGTCTATGCAGCCATAGCTATTGAGGCATCTATCCATTTGTAAGTCTAATGATTGTTTTTGTTTTTTTTTTAAACATAAAAAAAAAAAAATAACTATGAAGGAATACTAATGTTACAAATAAAAATGTAGTTTTATCTTTAGAGTGTTCCTATAAGTCTTATTACACAGCGTGATATGGGTGTCATGTAATATGGGTTCAATATGGTTTACTCTTGCCATGTGATGTGCGGCTATGTCCGCGCATATACAATATATAATGTCTGTGTTATGGGAAGGAGACCCACACAATGTTTTATTTATGTTAGATGCCGGTTTAATGTAGTTTAAATTAAACGTCTTTATGGCTTTGGGTAGCATCACACTTCTTTGGTTTCCTTAAAATAAAAATAAAAAAATACTTAAACATAATTGGTTCTTTTAGTTCGTTAATTGCTGACCAACCTCACTTAACAAGAGTGTACTTTATTCTGAAATACGTTAGATAGAGAGTGGCTCCTATCCGCAATATGGAAATCGTATGGTGGTGGTAAGTTTCACTTTCTATTCAGACAGGGTAGGAGACCCGTAACTGGTGAGGATAGGCTGCTCTCCCACCTAATCTCTGCGTTCATGTCCTGCACGGGAAGTGGGAGTATGGCAAACACGACATTCCATCTGGAATGTTAGGGCAAAGGCTATCACAGGCACTCCAGCTGCTTTGCATTAATAACATTAAACATTTGAAAAACTATTTTCCTAAATATTACTAAACAGAAAATATAGTTCTGGCTACATCCACCCAGACACCATCGGTCTCTTGGTTTATTCATGTGGCCAGGTCCCTGTGATTCTATTGTCCCATAATTTACCACAATGCATCCTATAATACACACACACTTACCCATCAGCATCCTGGTGATTTACATTTAGCCTCTTCGTAGATCCAAGCAGCTCTGTGGATAGAAGAAACAGGTTTTATTCCCAGTAGGAAACTCTATCCCCCCCCCCCCCTTTATATTTTATTATTTAAACGCTGTGTATACGAAAGCCAGTATTATAACTGCCCTCTTATAGTATGATACAATATGAAACTGGACGCTGTGAATCTTCCATGTAAAATGTCTGCATGGTATTTTGGCATACAAACTTGCATGTAAAAAAAAAAAAAATAAACAACTCACTGTATCCATTTGAAGCGCAGGACAAAACCTGCCCCATTTGACACGATGCGTGTGATCACTCAGAGACCTTTCTTCCTTCAATAAACCTCTAACTCCAGCTATTCTCAAGTTTTATTCTTTACACAAACTGTTCTTTTATGTCTGTCTTTGTTTTTTGGGAAACTGTATGAGATTTGTGTGTCCTTTTGTTCTTTCACTTCCTACAGACATTGCTGACATTTTACACGCACGCACAAATTATAGATGAAATCTGTGCACAAAGTAGCCCCATCGCTAGGGAAGCGGGTCACTCTACAGAATTCTACAGGGATTTAGCGCCGAAGAATAGGGTCAGGTTTCCATACTCTGCAAAATATTAACTGACATTTGTCATTAAACCCTTTCCTTACAACATGTGTTCCACAAACTAACTTATTTCGTATTGCTCCAATAAATTCTATGAAGATGACACGCAAATCTACCTGTCCTCTCCTGATCTCTCCCCGTCCCTCTTGACTAGTGTCTCTGACTGCCTCTCTGCTGTTTCTAACTGGATGGCTGCCCACTTCCTTAAACTAAACTTGACCAAAACTGAAATTCTGGTCTTTCCTCCCTCAAGTGTTGTTACTCCTGTGTCTGTCTCCCTCCAAGTCAACGGCGCTACCATCAGCTCCACCACGCAGGCTCGCTGCCTAGGTGTTCTCTTTGACTCCGACCTCTCCTTCAAGCCTCATGTTCAATCTATCGCCAAATCCTGTCATTTCCATCCCAAAAACATTGCGCACATCCGCCCCTACTTAACGCCAGATGTGACTAAGGTGTTGGTCTATTCCACTGTCCTTTCTCGCCTTGACTACTGTAATCCGCTTCTCAGTGGTCTTACGTGCTCCCAACTTGCGCCGTTACAGTCCATAATGAATGCGGCAGCAAGGCTCATCTTCCTGTCCGCCCGCACCTCCCATGCCTCACCCTTCTGTCAGTCCCTACATTGGCTGCCTATAAAATATAGAGCTCAATTTAAAATTCTGGTTCTTGCTTTCAAATCTCTACATAATGCTGCTCCCACCTATCTATCCTCCCTTATACACAAGTAGGCCCTTACGATCTGCTGAAGACTTACGTCTATCTTCTGTCCGTACTCCCACCTCTGATGCTCGCCTTCAAGATTTCTCGAGGGCTGCACCATTCCTGTGGAACTCGCTTCCCTCCTCTGTTAGATGCTCACCCAGTCTCCGCTCCTTCAAAAAAATCGTTAAAAACCCACTTCTTCATAAAAGCGTGTCAATTAAACTGTTAATAGCTCCTGATTGATTCCTCTTCTGCAACTGTCACTAGTCTAATACTATCCTTATCTTTTTGTGTCATTTTACCCCACCCACTTTAGCATGTAAGCTCATTGAGCAGGGCCCTCAACCCCTATGTTCCTGTGTGTCCAACTTGTCTGGTTACAACTACATGTCTGTTCGTCCACCCATTGTAAAGCGCTGTGGAATTTGACGGCGCTCTATAAATATCATAATCATAATAATAATAATAATAACAAAGCCACACATTCATTCCAATCTGATGCTGGCTTTCAACCTGCACTAAGCAAATGTCGGTTCTATCCCTCTGCTATATGCAGAGAGACTGTAAACAGCAATCACCTTCCTTAACCATGTGCAGAAACCTTTGTAAGTAGAACTTCATGGTTCCTTTCTGCAGTCATGGAGGAAGATGTCTGAGCACGATGGATATACTACAAGGATTCCATTCAATCCCATCTGCCTCCCTTCCCTCTTAACAAAGAGCTTTAGCATTATCTCATTAATTTTGCATTGCAGAGTAATTGTTCTACCTTTCAGATGCTTCCTATCAGTATTCCAAAGATATTTGTCACCCAACCGAGGGCCATGGTCGTGGTCGCAGCTTACATGAAGAAGCCTCCACACATTTGCTATTCGGAAACTATTACCAGGAAACTCTTATCACATACATTGTTTTCTAGATTCTTTAGAATGAGATTAAGCAGTGGCTGAGCTTGTTAATGCCAATCTACTAGGGCTGTCCTGTAGGTGGACCTTGTGATGGGGAAGATGCTTGGTGGAGATCACCCTCCTGGGTTAGGTGGCCAAATGCACCGATTTCTCTGTGATAATCCATGGAAGCCAACTAACTCAGACATGCTCTTACAACAGACAAGAAATAGTTTCAACGGTCTTAGTGAAGACAGACAGTCCCAACTGGTCCCTTACTGGCAAATATTTTTAAAGGATGGCCGTTGACTCACTATGTATCTCACAAATTGTTAATGTTTGTGTATATTTGGTAAGCCCGCTATAATGGCAATTTTGAAGATTTATCTCAGTTACGCAGTCTTACAACCTTACATATCTACAAGGGAGGATTAGTGAGCTCACTCCCTCACTCAAGAGAAATACTTGGCATTTTTGAGATTACAAATATATGTGTTCTTAATACATGAATTAATAAGGATTCCCTTAAATTGCAGTCCAGCTGGTATAGGACTCTCTCCAACCTTGATATCATTGTGCTTTCAGACCGACTATTCCTGGTGATGTTTTGATACTGATGGGATCTTTAAAAAAAACAAAAAACTCCAAGCACCATAACTGCAAAAGCACGTTGTAGTCGTTATGGAGTCCAGGAGTGCCATTGGGGCCTTTCACGTTAAAAAGTCACACCGTATGCAAACAACTTACATGAGGAACACAAGACACTGATCACAGCATCCAGTAGAGCCAGAAGCACAAGCAAGGAGCTTCTGTTAGCTTCCCTGAGCAAAGGCCAGCAGTTCAGGGCTGAACTCAAAGCCATGTAGCTATGCCCTGCACTGTTGGGCTAGCTCAGAGCAGAGCTTCCAGCTTTCTTGGAAGAGGTGATCGGCAGAGGGCTTATCCCAGGTAAGTTGTCAAATGGTTGGTGAATACGGTTTCACTACTTATCCTGAGTGAAAGCCAGGGAACTCCTGCCACCATAACCCATTACATACCATCACACTGGTAGAGTATTTACTCATTAGCATCAAAAACACCGGTTCTGGAGTTTTGGTGCACACCCTATCCTCCCTCCCTTAGTGTGTTAAGTCCAGGAAGTTGAGACAATATGTGTAAGCAAGAGTCTACAACCTACTGACTTGTCTTTTTGTTAATATATATATATATATATACAATATTAGTTCATATTTTTATTTTAATCCCCCTCCAATCCTCCAAATTATTTTTCAACTTTTACTTGCCGTGACGACATTTCTATAGTTTTGTTGTTACTTTTCTCATGTTTTCTCTTTGTCTTTACATTTTTATGTACATTTTCTGGGTTGTAACACTCTTTAGTTTTGGTAAAAAAAAAAAGAAAATTCTCTTGAAATTAATATTTTAGATTAGATCCTGTAATGTAAAAATATACTCAACTCAAACTCCCGCTCTCCTACAATATGAAGAAACCTTTGTAGATCAAACTTAATTTTTGCATTTTAGAAGACTACCGGGCATCTAGAAGGTAGAGACGTCAAAGCACATTTCTTTGTTAACGGCAATAGTCGTCTACAATACTTGGTAACACTATATTCACTCTATATATGCCTTATGTCACACACAGACATTTTAGATTCTGGTGGCATTTTTGGGAATATGCATTCCCGGGGGAAAAAAAGCCACAAAACTTCTAACATGTACCCAAACAGGATATCTAACCATTTTAATTTATCCAACTTTGTTGCACATTCTGTATGTGTCCCGAATGGCATTTTTTCTTCTACGCCAATATTTTTGACCACTTTTGAAATACAGCAAGAGACCCTTTATTTTGGGCAGTGTGATACAATGTTAAAAATATGAAGCGGCATGTGACCGCAATATTACATGGACTGCACATCCACAAGCCACATACTGAAACTTATTATTTTATTTTGTATTTCCTCAGTTCTTGTGCTGTGTTTGATTTGTCAGGTTGCCCAAACCTCTGACCATGTATTCAGCTCTAAAACATTTCTGTATGAACTTTCCCTTCTCTGCTTTGTTTTGAGACTAGTTTACTGTAGATGAATAGAAAGCAGAGTATGATCTGTGACAAAGGACGTGCTATTAAAAAATGTTCTTTCCCTAAAACACAATGTTCATTTGTCTGTGCCAATAAAAAAAATAGATTATTGCACACAGATCTGTTTAATCCTGTCAATGGGGGCTATTAAGCAAAATTGTGAACAATTCTCCATGCGCAAGTGGCACCACAAATGGCAGACACAGGATTCAGCCTGCTATAGGCCTCGTCTGTGTAAAAAAGGCTGCATCTGTTGAAGCACAGTAGGCCCATATTGCACTCACTTTGTGTAAAAGGGGGCGAGGATGGCTTAAACCTAAAAATAAACAACTTGTGGTTGTCTGCTACCGCACACAGCAATAAGTGACTGCTAATGACCCAAACAGTCCGAATAATTGCTCATGATAAAATGGAAAATTAATCCGTGACTAAAAGTCAGGAGTAAAATTTCAAGTCCTATGCGTCTAGCCAGGCCTTAAAGCGACACTCCACTGTCCAAATAAAAATGTATTATTATTATTATTATTTTTTTTTTTTTTTTTTAAACGGCTTAGTAGATATAACCCAATTGAAAACGTGCATGCATTTAATTATGTATTTTTTTTATTGGAGTTATATATAATCTGCAAAACCTGCAGCTCTCTCGTCTGCTGCCTTTGCAAGCTCTCCCCTTCTAACCCCGCCCAGACTTTCTGTGGCTGTCCAATCACAGACTTCCCATTTCAGCTCAATGAGAAGTCTTTGTAAATCAGCTGCTCTGGGCAATTGCTGCCTCTTGAGGTCAGCTGCATTGAGCTAGCGAAACCAGGAAGTAACATTACCTGTTGTGTACTTGAAAGTCAAGGGGGTGTAACCAGATTAGTTTATAAAAAAGTTAGAATTTCTATTGAAATCTGTACTTTTTTCAAAATGAAAAAAAGAGAGGACCCACTCTTCACAGATAAAGCTTTTCAGCAAGCTAAAGTTGCTTAGGGGTCTGGAGTGACCCTTTAAATCTACGCGCCACTGCAAGCTTGGAGGGTCAATGGCACACTCACCAGAGGTGATATTCTATGAGCCAGGGATTTTCACTCGCCATTGACTAGTGGAGGCTGGAAACTGAGAGACTTGTCTAAAAGTATTAGTGGAATTTATTTTCTATATGGGAGAAAGAGGTAAAAAACCAAACAAAAAAAACCCTAAAACAACCAACGCCAACCAAAAGCTGTTGGGTGAGATCAAAACCTACAAAGATATTATTTGCGTGTAAACTGTAAGCGCTATCTTCATTTATCATGGGAAGACGTTCAATAAGAAAATAAACTTTCAAATCTACATTCTCCAGACCTACAGATTATTGCAATAGAGATTTGCAGTTATATGGGATGACGTTATTTGCAGAGTGCAATTTATAAATTAGGACAGCATGTACATGTAGGGAGGGAGGATGGAATAAAAACGAGATAGGAAGGGGAAAAAAAAAGAGAGAGAGAGAGTTAAAGAAAAGGACACCGCTCAAAAAAAAAAAAAAAAGTGCTTTGGCTCCTTTTAAATTCTCCAAGCATTTCTCAATCCTTCAGTTAAACGCAATGTTTGGATGAATGTAGCACCAGTGTGTTTGGCTAGAGGAGGAGAATGTAGAATCAGTTGTATTTTGTGTGCAAGTTCTGTTCAGACACGCAGCCACTCTCCAAAACCAGTTTCCGCACATTCCTCTGCGTGCAAAGATCTGCAGCATCCACGGGACCAGAACAGCCTCACGCTTTATTTAACAGTAAACGTAGAAACCCTTAAGGCAAATCAATTTGAAGCACTTCTGGTAAAGAGATTTCTACCAAGCTAAAATTACAGCATCCCGCTGGCCTGTTGTATGGCAAGCGTTACCTCATTTAATCTGCAATGCTCTGGACAGATTAGGGTTACAGAGCCTAGGATGTGTATATAGTATAAATTGCAAACAAGATTCTACCAGGGACTACGGTTGCAAATGTCGCCAAGCAAGCAAGGTTATATCCAACCGAATGTCCAGATAATTTTGTATGCACGCAGAGGGTTCTGTGACCTAGCTTCCTTGCATACTAATGTGTGACTTCGAAATCCGCCCAGCAGACGTCTCAGGCCAATGTAGAACACGCATAAATTTAATATCTATTTAGGAGTAACCTTCTAAACACCCATCATTAAGCATAACTATCCCGTATGACATGTTCGCACAACCAGTAGCTAAATAAAATTAAATTCAGCTGTGCTTTATTTATATAAAAGTGAAAAAAAAAAAATCTCATTGCACTGCATTTAAAATCTCAACTTATATTTTTACAGATGTCGGTCCAGAAACAGGCAGCGCATATCGTGCCAAATCGATTAACCCCCACAGAGCTGCATGCGTACATACCATAAAAGGTGTTACAAAATGTTTCTAAACTATTTTGCAATTGCCTTCTTCACAGCTCTTGCCTTAATAAATACGCCCAGTTTAATGAATGAGTTATGTCGAATACAATTGTCACTACACAGAGTAAGAAATTAAACGTGCTAGTGTCACGTGTAAACATGAAATTGCTCGTGTCCTCATCAGTACGAATCAATCTGTGAAACGGTATGATATAGCAGTCATCATTTTAAGAAAAAATTCTCTGGAAACTTTACATTATTGCATACCTCCCAACATTTTAAATGGGAAAACAGCGACACTTTCATTTTAGGTTTTTGACTGTGGTTGTGACAAGGGACAGGGCTGCACCTAAGAAATTTTATGTGATTTACTAATAACATTTTGTCCAACTAAAATGTTGTTTTAGAACAAGAACAATGTTTCTTATTTACACAGAGTGATTTCTAAACACATTTATTGTAGCATAACCCCTTAAGGACACATGACATGTGTGACATGTCATGATTCCATTTTATTCTAGAAGTTTGGTCCTTAAGGGGTTAAAGGGACATTACTAAGAGTATTACTGCTGTGGAGTTCTGATATACACTCAGACACACAAACAATAAGGAGTTAGAAAAGAGGATCATTAGTACAGATGGATTTGGGCTCAAAATAGGGACTGTCCAACCTAAAACAGGGACACTTGGGAGCTATGCTATTGAATAAAATATTGGAAATCACCTAAAACGTGTGTTATTCTTGTTTTCATGAGAAGATCTGATTTCTTTTAAAATTTATATGAAAGATTTAGCAAATTACATCATAATCCAGTTCAAACAAGGGCACGGAATGCAAAGGAACAGGAGTATGAAAACAAGCCCTCGGCATATGTCAGGATTCATGAGCACAGCCTGTATCCCTCTATTACCAGCATGGTCTAAGGGCAGAAAAGTACTTCTGAAAGATGACCACCTGCATAAAGCAATGGAAAACCAGGATACACACTGAAATGAGGCATTAAAGGGAAACCATAGGTACCCAGACCACTTTATCTCATTGAAGTGGTATGGGTGTAGTGCCCCTGTCTGTTAAACATTGCAGTTGCTGAGATTGCAGGATTCATGCCACCACTTCTGGGTCCCGAGTGGAGTTTTACTCCGTTAATTGACGGACGTCCTCGTGCTTGGCTTTCTTTTATCTTTCCCGTAGGAAAGCATTGATTCAATAATGTCCTATGGGAAAGCCTAATCTAGTGTGCTGTACTCATCCCGCTTGCACATTAGGTCCCACCAGCGACGTGACGTCACAGGAGGAGAAGACCTAACCAAAGCCGAATGAGCCTCGGCACTGGAAATAGGCAAGTTAAAAATGTTTTTTTTTTTTTTATCCCTTCGTCCAACGGTAGTTGTGGTGGATGTAGAAAACTGGTTTGTAGTCCTAACGCTATAGTGTTCCTTTAAAGAAGAACTGTACTTTCCTTAATTTTAGCAAAACATAACAGCTAACTTAAGATTAGCTATTGGTTTTGCCATTTTTTTCCCCAATTCTTTGTTTTTTTTTTTTGTTTTTTTTTTAAATGTTACATGCTGTTCCAGGGAAGTGACAGTTCCACCTTAATTTAAGTGTGTGATATAAAAATGCGTATTTATAAGGAGGCTGTAATACAGGTAATATTTGATTTTAAATAATTTACGTGATGGCAGATTTCCTTTATCATATAAATAAATAAAATCTGGTTATGTTTAGCAAGCATACTTCTATGGATAATACATGCACATTAAAAGGAACACTCCAACCACCATAACCATTACAGAATGCTGGTGCCACAAGTGTTTGTGCACCCCACGCCATTGTAAGTAGTTATACTATTTTACAACAGTTTGACTTTTTTTCTGGGGTTAGCTGCACTCACTGAGTCTACTACTACCCCGAGGAGAGCTGGAAGCTCCAGAGTAGAAGCTTTGGAGCTTCTGTTAGCTCTCCTGAGCTAAGACCTGCAGTACGGCACTAGCTCATTGGCTAAACATCTGCTGATCCATTTTCAGCCAATGAACTAAGCTCTGCACTGCTAGGCTTCCGACTCTTCTGGGAGAAACTGAAGGCATGCAGCTCTTTGTCAGAAGTAGTGTAGGCAGGGAGCAGCACTGATCGATACCCAGGTGAGAAGTAAAACTGTTCTAAAATGGTTTGATTACTTACAGTAGGGACACACCATGTCATTACTGGCACCATAACCACTACAGCTAAGAGTGTTCCTTTAACAATCTATGTATAAGTTATGGTCCAAGAGTCCCTGTCATAGTCTTCCTCTGCATATTGTCTTATGACAGCAACGAATTAAACATTTTTAAAAAGCATTCGTTTGGCCTGCCCCCTAACATAAATATGTGCTTCCTCTTGGCCAACTCATATCACATATAAAGAGAAAAAACGCGCCACTTGTCAACAACGCCACAGAGCCAAACCAAAGGACATTCCAATCCAGCAACTAAAGGGGATCTGTCAATTCTCTAGAATTTAGACAATTGAGAAAGACACTGAAAATCTATATGTGTTAAAGGACATCTCCAAACACCATAAGCACTACAGCAAACTGTAGTGGTTATGGTGCCACGACAGGGATCAACAGACAAACTGGTGTTGCAGCCAAACACACTTTGTTCCGTGGATAGCATAAAACTTGAATGTAGCAATAGGGATGTTGACAGAAGTCACCACGTGCAGCTCATAAACGTGTAAAGCAACTTCATACCTGTCCAATAATTCAATGTTGGGCTACCTATCCCATAAACTCCTTCTGGGCTGGGTTTTATAGAATATGCTCCACTGAACAAAACAGGAAAGCCACGGCTTGCAAAAGATTTTAAGCGACTCCCTTTTCTGGATAGAACCTACAGCAGCTACAAATACCGGGGATTGGCAGCAAAAGCAGGGACTTCAAATCATTTATAAAGACACACGCAAACATATATAGAAATATAAACACACATACTTATAAATGCACATACACCTATACATCACTATATATGACAGATACATAAATAATAGCTTACAACGATAAATAATATAGTTTCTATGAATTATTTAGAAACGGAGTTGGCTCCAGTCTGTAATCTTCCGTAAAGACATCCCAGTCACTGACAGGGCTATTCAATGAAGTGAGAATTGTCAGAAATGTAAAGTGAATTTGAACAGGATTATTTACTAAACTGGGAACTCAAATTGAATTTCAAATTTCAGATAAAAGTACCTGAAATTGAAGCATTCTCTAATTCAGCTATGCTTTCAGTTCACGCTCTTTGGCCTTAAATTTGAAATTCACTTTGAATTCTCACTTTACACGATCATTTACTAGAGAATTCAAGATGAATTTCAAATTTAAAGGAACACTATAGTGTCCCTCTTCTCTCCCCCACCCCCCTGTGGCATCCAAAGTGATAAAAAAAACATTTACACACTTATTCGATTCCAGCACTGAGGACCCCTGGCACAGGCTCCGTCTTCGCCTCCTCCAACGTCATCGCGAGGAGGAACCTAATGCACAATGCTTTCAGCTGCAGGGTTAAAGGGCCACTATAGTGCCAGGAAAACAAGTTTGTTTTATAGGGTCTTTAGGTCCCCCCTACCCTCAGGGTCCCACTCCCGCTGGGCTGAAGGGGTTAAAACAGACGTCAGCTCCGAATGCGCATGCGCGGCAAGAGCCGCGCACGCATTCAAACAGCCCATAGGAAAGCATTTCTCAATGCTTTCCTATGGACGTCCAGCGTCTTCTCCCTGTGATTTTCACAGTGAGAAGCGCCTCTAGCGACTGTCAGTGAGTCAGCCACTAGATGCTGGATTAACCCTATTGTAAACATAGCTGTTTCTCTAAAACAGCTATGTTTACAGCTGCAGGGTTAACACTAGAGGGACCTGGCACCCAGACCACTTCATTGAGCTGAAGTGGTCCTTTAAGGGGACAGGGGCACTGCACCCAGACTACTTCAATGAGATGAAATGGTCTGGGTGCCGATAGTGTCCCTTTAAGGCCAGAGTAGTCAAACCTAAAGCATACAGCCTAATGTTTCTATTTCAGCTACTTTGACCTTAATTTGAAGTTAATTTTGATTTCACCTTAAATTGTCACTTTCGTGAATAACCCTGAAAGAGAATTTCATAATTTAAGTCAAAATTGGTTTACAGTTTGGCTATTTTGAACTTAAATTTGAAATTCACTTTGAACAGCCTGAAATTCTAATTTTAACCCCTTAAGGACACTTTTATTCCAGAAGTTTGGTCCTTAAGGGGTTAATAAATAGCCCTGTTTGTTTTTATAGCTATGGAAACTGAGGCCAGTACAGTTATACAGTTTTTGTGTTCTGCACGAGATCATTCTATGAATTTCTGTTTACTCTAGTGTTTAGTTCTCCAAATTCTCAGATCCATTCGATCAATCAATCCATAGCCTTGCACAGAATTTTTTCTTTTCGATTTTTGAGGAGGAACAGAATTGAACGGAGGAGAACCAGACAAAAACAGGAAGAGGTTCAGTGCGTTCACATTTGAAGTTTATATTACGCAGCTTCAGGTAAATGTTTAACTGTGAAGTCAGGCACAAAGGGCACCGAGCTTGACACGTTGACACGTTAACACTGCGTACGTTGCATACGTGTATGACAGTCAGTGAAAGTACCTGGCCTTTACAAGCTTCTGAGAGTGTCAGATAACACGCCGTCTCTAACCGCACAGTCATTTATCATCAAATCTCTAGAAATTGTTGCACTCCAGGAACTCAAATGTCAACACTATATGTTTTACTGCCTTGTGTCTATAACACCAAACGAGGGAATATTCCATAGGTAAAAAGTAATACCAGCTACGAAAGAAAACAGCGTACCTTGTCAACAATGCCACAGAACCAAACCAAAGGGCATTCCAATCCAGTAATTAAAAGGGGATCGGTCAATTCTCTAGAATGTAGACAATTGAATAAGACATTGATAATCTATAATGTGTTAAAGGAAACCTCCAGACCCCATAACAATTGCGGCAAACTGTAGTGGTTATGGTGCCATGAGGACCCCAGTGCCCCGTACTATAAGTAGTCAAACTGTTTAGTAACAGTTTGACTTCTAGCGCGCTAACAGCTACACCTCTAGGCTTCGCTCAGGTGGAAAGGAGGCTGTAGTGAAGGCCTGGTCTGTGTCCAGGGAAGAAGTCAAGACTGTTTGACTGCTTATGTTGAGGAGCATCAGGACACTCCTGGCTCCATAACCAATACAGTGCGGTGTAGTAGTTATGGTGATTGGAGTGCTTGTTTCCTTTAGCGTTTTTTAATTTTTTTTAAAAAGTGTTTCTCCGTTTTCTTTGCAAAGAATACTAAAGACTTAGCCAATGACACCACAATCCAGGTCAGATAAGGCACAGCCAAGGCACACAATGCAAATTAAACATTTTTCCTCTCTAAGGCCACAGTAGCCACATTGAAGGCATTGTTGACTTAGAGAATCTTTCCAATTCAGCTATTTTAGCCTTAAATTTGAGTTCTCACTTAAGTAAATAAGCCTGATTTAAAGCCAAAATGGTTAAACTGTTAAAAAAATGTCCAAGTCAGCTATGTTTTCAGTGTGGCATTCCTGTCATGAAATAGTAATTCCTGACAATTCAGACTCGAGTAAATATCCCCGTAAATCATGAATTGTATATTACAGACAAGGGAATTGGTTCTAGGCCAACTTGGGAATTTCCCCAAGTCAGCTGTCCATAATTCTTGGATTCATAAATAACCTAACTGGATTAAACGGTGAATACTAGTAAACTGAAAACCCAAAGTGCTAAAAACCAGGATAAACTAGCCAGTCTGTGGTTATAACTCCGGCATCCCTGCAAACCTTCCCCATTTAGTGCTTCAGCACTGTATCTAGATACACTAGAGACCAAAGTTCCATAATGTAGATGCATCACTAATTTTTTGTTTTTTTTTATACAAATCTATATTCCTGTCCCCCACAAAAGATAAAATAAAGCTGGTTCTTAAATCCTTTATATGGAACATACAATGAGATAAATCCTGACCGTAAAGGGACATTACAGTCACCAGAACAACTTTAGCTTAATGAAGCAATGTTGGTGCATAGATTATGCCTCTAAAGTTTCACTGCTCAATTCTCTGCCATTTAGGAGTTACATCACTTCTGTTTCTGTTTATGCAGTCCTAGCTACACCTCCTCTGGCTGTGACTGACACAGCCTGCATAAAGAATTGATGGTTTCATTTTTAATCCAATGTAATTTACGTAAAAAGTTTTTATCTCCTGCTCTTTAAATTGAACTTTGAATACACACAGGAGGCTCCTGCAGGGTATGGCAAGCTATTAACAGAACAGGAGATGAGAAATTATGAATGAAACAGTTTTTGCAATAAAGGAAGTATAAACTTTAGACAACTCTTTACAGGAAGTGTTTAGGAAGGCTGTGTAAGTTACATGCATGGAGGTGTGACTAGGGCTGCATAAAAAAGGGATTTACCCCCTAAATGGCAGAGAATTGAGCAGTGAGACTGCAGAGGCATACTCTATACACCATTGCTTTATGGTGTAAATGTGGATATACCATATATCCCCGCTATCCAAAAAATGGTAGGTTTTAATCAATACATAACAATTAGCAGTGAAACCTTATTACAAAATTCAGTGAAAAAAAAAAAAAAAAGACAAGCTGATTTGGAAAGATTTTCAAAATCAGTTGTAGTCACAAGTTGTTTTTTTAGCCTACATTTTACAATTTGCTGTTTAATGGCTAAAACCCCACAGTATTATCAAGGATGAAAAGAAAAAAAAAAAAAACAAGAACACATAGATATACGAGTCATGCTCTCATGTCAAAGTCACTCGGGTTTATTTACCAAAAACACAGAATTGTAGTGAATCAAAACACCAAACGGCAAGAAAAAGTGCTTAGCTATATTATGCTGAATTTTGCAAATCAATGTTAACTTCACTACATTTTAGTGTTATGAGATTAAATCCCATTGTGTGCACTTAGTTCCATCAACCATGAAACGTCTTTTTGAGTTTAGTGCAGAGTGCTACAGACAAATCTTGAATCACAAGTGCACCAAATAGCCACACATTGCAGTTGCCATCTCAAACGTTAATATTGTCTTAATCCATTCCATGTCTCCTCTTACTGTCCTATACACCATTCCCTTTTCCATCTGCCAACGTAAATTTTTTTCCTGAATCGGAAACCCATTTACTTATTATTTTAGCACCTTCAACCTAAACTGGGCTTACTTGTTTTGGACGTTCGGACCTTCGCAAGCAGTTTCTGAACAGTGACAACATCTCCGCTCTTCACAGCTTGGATCAGTTCATTCTCCCGACCCATCGCCACACAGGCTATAGCATCATGTCCTTAGGTCAAACCCCAAAAAATAATCCTTATTTATTATATCCACAAACCGCACTTGCACACTCGACTTTTACTGCCCTTTGCTGGGAAGACAGTCATTTCTAAAAGCTGAGCAAAAATTTATACCAACACCAGTTATCCTTAGAATTAAATCCAAAATAGAGAATTAAAAAAGTGTCCATTTGGTTCTTCTTTTGGTTCACGTCAACAGATCTTTAAGATCCCTGGTCACTTATAAAAAAAATCCCATACTACATACAAAGTTGAAATCGCGAACAAGTAGCCAAGTCTGCTACCAAAGGCGCAGCAGATTGCAAAAATTTGATGACCTCCATTTCATGTCGATTTCTCTATGAGAGCTTACTTTGTGTTTGAGCATTTTCCCACCATGCCTCTGTTTTTTGTTAAGTTTCTTCTTTTAACATCCTATAAAAGGATGAATAGTTGTCTATTTTCTTAAAGTTCTTGAACATGTAGTTCCTTCGTTATGAGCTGTTACAGTCTTACAAGTGCGTCTTCAGGGATTCCTCGATGGTGTTTGTTTTCGTCACCTGTAAACACAGAATTGTACGGTTTAGTTTCATAATCTGTGACAGCGCTGTGACAATTTGTTATTCGGAAACCTAGTAACTCCAAAAGGTTTTTTTTTTTCTGTCACGATTCTTTATGATGTGTACTGTCGGGTACGCTTTATCAAGCACACAGCAGTCACCCATTTACTACACCACTACTCTCCTTCAAAGCCTGAGACAGTTAAAAAAAAACATATTTATAGCAGTCAACTGTCAACCGCCACATATGCTCCCCCTCCACCCCCTTCCCAAGAGCTACTTTTATTTCTCCCTCAAATAAGTATTAAGTAAAAAGTCAGTAACTCTTTAAACTTCCAGGAACTGGAGTAGACTGCGCAGACACATTTTTTGACATATGTGGCAAAACGTAGATGGCAAGGTATGGGTTAATTACGTGATTCCCATTTACCTATTTCCTGCCATCCCTCTACATTCTGAAACCCATTCATAAATCCAGGGAACGGAAGTTTTAAGACCCCCCCACCCTCAAGCATACCCCACCGACTGGCCCTGAAAGGCAGGAAGCACTATTGACACGATGGCTGTTCAAACAAAATCTGACAATGAGTTTCAAGGTCCTGTGGCAATCAAAGGGTCTATACATCAAGAACATACTGATGTTTTCAAATGGATCATCCCCATATCAACCCGAAGAATGTTTGGGATTTTTTTTTTTCTGTTTGCCTTTCTTCAATGGACTAGTCTGCAAGCCAATCTTTGGCCATTTAACCTTATGTTTTCCTACGCTTAACAGGATTGCAAAATGGACAAACTAAGACAGTTGTAACTAGGGTAAACTATATTTATCATTCGTTTTGTACCTATTGTGTAAAAGTCCAATTTCCTACATTCAAAACAAAAACAAAAAAATAGTATGATGCAAAAAAAATAAATAAGTTTAACTCGGAATAAAAAGAGAACAGATATCACACACAAGGGCACCATCTGGGGAAGAGAAAATGGAATGGGGGATTTAAAAAAAGAAGATATATGATGACTGTGGAATGTTTCAGTGGCTACAGAAAATGAATGTTGTATTGTACTGCGCTGTGGAATCTGTTGGCGCTTTATAAATAATAATAATACTAAAGTAGGGGGAAGAGGAGGAGAACAAGATAACATTTTAACAAATCTCAAACACATGGATTAACCATTCACTGTCTAGTAGCTGAGAAGCAACAGCAAACAGTTTGAGTAGTAAACAAAACAGTCCCCTTCACACCATTCAGTAGTCATTGCACTTTAATGTGCCTGGGGCCACAAATTCAGCTTGAACCAAATTCCAGTGTGAGTGATCCTGTAATGTGAAGAGAGTCTCTGTCACTGACTGTGTGATCTGTCACTACAAAGGGTCAGCTCCTCCAAGCATGGTGGGTCCACATTAATCACAGGCAGGACAAAGTCATATGGAAATTTGGGCTTGAAGAACAAAGACTGTCAAGTTCAGCCTTTCAAACATACAGGTTCTGCCTCTCAAGCCACAATAAGGAAAACAATAATCACTCCTTTATTTTCTTTTTTTTTTTTTTTAAGTCAAGGGCAATTAGTGTTCTGGCTGACTGAACAGCCTATCAGTGTATAAACCCCACACTAATATGATGGATCAATACAATCAGTCTCAGACAGGCAATAAGTATTCAAGTGTGGGGTCTGTGCTTGATTGGAGGGGAAGGGAAGCGAATTTAGTGCAAGTCTTCCGTCTGTAAAAGACAATAGGGAGGGAAGCAGATGGCCAGTAAAATACACTGCCAAATATAGCCATAGTAGGAACCTGCACCTGCCCCAGAACAGTGCACTCACACCATAGTGATATACCCATTCTAATCTATAGAAAGTGATTGCAAGCTCCTAGGACCAGTCTGGATCTGCACAGTCTATTCTGCCTAGAATTTGGATATACAGTATAGTGGAAGCATTAACACATTCTATGTATTCATTTTACATGTGTATACACACAGATCTACATAGAAGGCTGCATATACACACTGCTGAGTATATACATAAAGTGAATCTCAATGAGGAGCTTCAAAGTGATCCCAAACAGCGCCCCCCTCCACCATCACCACCTCCTCCTCCTCCTCCCCCCCGCAGAGATCTCCCTTTGATCTCCAGCAGATCTCAAACTTCATGGCTGGCGCATAGAATCCATAGAATCCTGGATGGGAGGGTGTCTGGAACTTACCTGCAGCCCCCAGGACAGGATGGAACGTTCGCCTCACATCCTAGGTTACTTTGTCTCAAGTTTTCGGACAAGTCAGCCTGCCAAAGCTTTTTCGTCTTTCCCTGCAGGAAATCCCTCCCTTCCCTAGTCCTGCTCGACTCCCTTCCTCCTGTCCCCTGCCCCTCCCTCCTGATCCTCATGGAAGAGGAGAGGCCTGTCCTGGCTCAGATCCAGCCTTGTGTAAGGGATTACTCACCCTCTGAGAAATGCTGGACAGGATGGCAGTCTGCAGGGCACTGGCACTCAAACGGTTAATTTTGGAAACCAGAGTCACAAGTTGTGCTTGATGTGACTGATAAAGTAAAGTCTGCACAGTTTGGGATTTTCTGGCTGTGCCTGAGTCAGGTAAAAAGTTTATTTGTGGGTGTATTCAGTGAGGTTGTTTGTCATGTTTGGATCTCACTTTAATTTAACCTGTTAGTGACTGAGGCTGTCACAGTTTTCTTGTGCTACCAAGTAGCTGTACTTCTAAGAAAGTCCTGCACGTTTATAGAAGTGTTTCAAGCACCACAACCACTGCAGCGTGTCTCAAGTGCTGTAGCACCCTCCTGGGTTAGTAGTCAAATCATCTGGTCACAGCCTACAGGAGGGTCAAAACTCCCACACAAAACTAACGTTAGCTCCCCTGCGCCAAACCATGGCGTTTCTTTAGCCGAGAGCTGTAGCTTTATCTTAGGAAAGAGCTATGCCCTGCACAGACAGACTAGAGGTGACCTATCTGAGCCTTGGCCGGTCCAAAGTTAGTTGTCACAGTTTGCAAAAGGTTAGACTTCCTTGGGAGTGCGCAGGTTTACTCCTGCGACCATAACCACTGCAACGCGCTGTAATGGTCATGACGCTTTCAGTGTTCCTTTAAGGATAAGTCATTAATGCTAGACCCCTCTGGGAGTTACCATACCTGGCACTGTAGGTACCAATTAAGTGGCAGTTACACCCATATACGCTCTCAACGAGCTTGATTACACCTATTGGTGTACTTTGCAAAACTAATATATCCGCTCTGTCACAGCTGGAGTGACCTTACTATCGCCGTATAACTGGACGTGACCTTTCCCTGTCGTAAACAGGAGGCGGGAGACAATCTTTTGCACTGTACCTCAAACAACTAAGTTAATTACTTACTTTCACAAACCCATTTACCCGTACCTCCCAACTGTCTAAGGCTAGGCGTCACCCAACAAATATTTGGCTTCCGTCCCGTTGTCTCAGGCTAGTTCCCTGGGATCCCGCATCTTGGGACACCAATGAAATCCGCATAGTGTCATCGCATCAAAAGATGTGCTTGTGCCACGCAAAATGCAAGGTTTTTTCCAATCCGATATTGTTGCCTTAAATTCACTTTGAATTATGATTTTCGTAAAGAACCCTGTTATTCTAAAATAAACTCCAATTTTATTTCACATTCAATATTGTACTTTGTCACCTCTGCTAACAGGCACAATAACCGGGAATGATCATGCACAGATTTCTTTATAACTTCTCTTATCCCCCAAATTCCACGTTCTTGGTCTCTTTCCTCAAATAACCCCAAATAGTATCTGACATTCAGGAAGCGCTTTCGGAATATTTTAATATAAATAAACCCTCTGTTGCCTCTGCAGGAGCCCTGTGAGCTACACATAAGGTAGTTATTTGTGGTGAATTTATGTGTAGCTACTGCCCATAAAAAAACAAAGGCCACAAGCAATAGAGAAGGGGTGTCAAATTCATTTGCTATGAAGGGCCCGCTTTCACAGCACAGAATTAATGGAGAGACCAAATATATATAAATAATCTTCCATGTGTGTATCAAATACCTCAACAGCTGTATAACTCGCAGTAATGTGCAGTGTTTAAAGTATTCACAGCACCACAATAATGTGAAATGTAAACTGGAATAACACAGGGCTTTGGAGCAATAAAACGGACAGTGTTGCGTGGTGTCAGAGAATCACAGAGCTCCACAGCAATAAAACTCACGTAAATGTGTAGTAGTGTATCCAAAAGCTCCACGGCAATGCTAATGATTGCGTTTAGCACAGAGCTCCTTAACCATAAAACTCATAGTGATGTGCAGTGTGTATGAGTGTATCACAGAGCTCCAAAGCGACAAAACTCACTATAGGGTTATTCACTAATGCGAGAATTGAGGGAATTCAAAGTAAATTCAACATGAACTACTCACTTACATCAAAATAACTGTAACGGAAGCATTGATGACTTGGATAAGTTTTTCAATTCACCTATTTTGGCAATTTATATTGAATTCACTGTGAATTGCCAACAATTCTCACTTTAGTTAATACTCCAGGTAATATTTTGTTGCCAAGGAGCCCTGTGATACTATGATTTCCACCCCCAATACATTTGTCCCTCTCTCCAATTTGTTTACATGCAATGGGTTCATCCCTGGTTGTTTAGAATTCCAGTGCTCACTTTTGTCTCTGCATCCCCCTTCAAACTGTACTCTGCAATAAACACTGGCATTTTATAAATTAACTTTGTTACACCCCCTGGCTGTCAATCAGACAACCTGTCCTGTTACTTCCTGGTTGCTTAGTTCAATATAGCTAAACTCAAGAGGCAGCAATTGCCCAGAGCACCTGCCTTGCAAAAACTTCTCATTGAGCTGCATTGGGAAGTCTGGGCGGGGTTAGAAGGGGAGGGCTTGCAAAGGCTTCAGATAAGAGATCAGCAGCGTTTGCAGGTTGTTTTCAGATATATCCCCAATAAAAAAAGAAAAGTATAATTAAATACATGCATGTTTTTATTTGGGTATCTACTAAACAGTTTTTTTTTTATTTCTTTTATTTGGGCAGTGGAATGTTCCTTTAAAACACAAATGCATTTTGACATTTCTAAAGCTCTTCGATGGATTCAACTTTTTCTTTTTTAATGAAAAAAATCCAATTAAACAGACACCCTCCTTGTTCATAGATTGAATGAGCAAATACAGACCAAATTTCTAAAATCCCTATTTTTAGGTTTTGAGATTGCTTCAATTCCTCCATTATTATCCTGTAGCACAGTCAGTCCAAACCCAACAATTACACACCCCATCCAGAGCTGGGTATGGAGTAATTAAGCTTTGGAGATAACTTTCCTTCCTTTTTGTCTCTGGATTATCTGACAACCCATTCCTATCACATACATTCCTCACTGGTACTTATCTACTCCATTTTGCTATGGGGTATGTTATCTCGCAAATTCCACCTTATCAACTACCCTTCCCCACTAACACCCTAGTTCTCCCTCCAGGCATGGTTTCCCAAGTGCCTTAATGTATTGGAGGACAGGGGTCTTGTCTTTCATTTTACTCAACATTTATTTCTCAACAAATACGGTATGCAGATATTCCATGTGTCAAAGAATTAACATCCTTCGATCATTTTCAGTTTTCCCAGCTGCAACATTTTATGTCTTCTCCGACTATTCATTTAGTCAGCTCTTCTATTCCCACCCTTTACACTGAGCATGTCTTTACTCCTCAGTCAAAACTAGTCAAATCTTGTGGATTTATTTTGGCTTCAAATAATGATTTTTGGGCCACTTCAGAGAAGAGGCAAATAAAATGCTTTTTTTCTGAGGTATATTATTATTTTTTTATTTTTTGGAAGAGGTGGTACATCCAAAATAATTTTTTTTCTACCATGCATGAGGCTAGCTGATAGTTAATTTCAAAAATATACTAACAAAACACGTTGGATGCCTGACTCAAGTGATCATTATGTTTGCAGAACAAAACGTCTTATAATGATCTCATGGAGAAAACAGCCTCTTTGATTTGCTTAGATACAATATAACCAGCGTAAATCACAGTGTTGTATGCATGTCCTTGAAGTTCCTAAACTTTCCCTTCAATGCATTAAGAGGAACTGGCATATTCTAATGACTAACTAGAAACTAGTTATTAGTTGCACTCTCGTTTTTGTTTTGCAAGGCTTTTCAGGCGCATAAGTACAAATTACAGCCAAGCAGACCTCTGAGGGGGAAATATACAGGGAGTGCAGAATTATTAGGCAAGTTGTATTTTTGAGGATTAATTTTATTATTGAACAACAACCATGTTCTCAATGAACCCAAAAAACTCATTAATATCAAAGCTGAATATTTTTGGAAGTAGTTTTTATTTTGTTTTTAGTTATAGCTATGTTAGGGGGATATCTATGTGTGCAGGTGACTATTACTGTGCATAATTATTAGGCAACTTAACAAAAAACAAATATATACCCATTTCAATTATTTATTATTACCAGTGAAACCAATATAATATCTCAACATTCACAAATATACATTTCTGACATTCAAAAACAAAACAAAAACAAATCAGTGACCAATATAGCCACCTTTCTTTGCAAGGACACTCAAAAAGCCTGCCATCCATGGATTCTGTCAGTGTTTTGATCTGTTCACCATCAACATTGCGTGCAGCAGCAACCACAGCCTCCCAGACACTGTTCAGAGAGCTGTACTGTTTTCCCTCCTTGTAAATCTCACATTTGATGATGGACCACAGGTTCTCAATGGGGTTCAGATCAGGTGAACAAAGAGGCCATGTCATTAGATTTTCTTCTTTTATACCCTTTCTTGCCAGCCACGCTGTGGAGTACTTGGACGCGTGTGATGGAGCATTGTCCTGCATGAAAATCATGTTTTTCTTGAAGGATGCAGACTTCTTCCTGTACCACTGCTTGAAGAAGGTGTCTTCCAGGAACTAGCAGTAGGACTGGGAGTTGAGCTTGACTCCATCCTCAACCCGAAAAGGCCCCACAGGCTCATCTTTGATGATACCAGCCCAAACCAGTACTCCACCTCCACCTTGCTGGCGTCTGAGTCGGACTGGAGCTCTCTGCCCTTTACCAATCCAGCCACGGGCCCATCCATCTGGCCCATCAAGACTCGCTCTCATTTCATCAGTCCATAAAACCTTAGAAAAATCAGTCTTGAGATATTTCTTGGCCCAGTCTTGGCGTTTCAGCTTGTGTGTCTTGTTCAGTGGTGGTCGTCTTTCAGCCTTTCTTACCTTGGCCATGTCTCGGAGTATTGCACACCTTGTGCTTTTGGGCACTCCAGTGATATTTGCAGCTCTGAAATATGAGAAGCCCAAACTGAACAACAGAGTGGCATGCGTGGCGGCTGCAGCTTGACTTTTCTCAGTTCATGGGCAGTTATTTTGCGCCTTGGTTTTCCTGCAGCTTCTTGCGACCCTGTTACATGGATTACATAGCTGAAAAGAGACTTGCGATCCATCAAATTCAGCCTTCCTCACATTTGTTTTGCTGTTGATCCAAAGAAGGCAAAAAACCCAGTTCGAAACACAATTTTACAGCAAGCTAGGAAAAAAATTCCTTCTTGACCCCAGAATGGCAGTCAGATTTATCCTTGGATCAAGCAGTTATTACCCTACATTTGAAAGATTATATCCTTGAATATTCTGGTTTTGCAAGTATGCATCTAGTAGCAGTTTGAACATCTGTATGGACTCTGATAAAACCACTTCTTCAGGCAGAGAATTCCACATCCTGATTGTTCTTACAGTAAAAAAACCTTTCCTTTGCCTTAGACGAAATCTTCTTTCATCCAGTCTAAACGCATGGCCTCGTGTCCTATGTAAAGTCCGGTTTGTGAATAGATTTCCACACAATGGTTTGTATTGGCCCGAATATATTTGTATAATGTTATCATATCCCTTCTCAGGCGACGTTTTTCTAAACTAAATAGGTTTAAATTTGTTAACCTTTCTTCATAGCCGATATGTTCCATTCCTTTTATTAATTTTGTAGCCAGCCTCTGCACTTTTTCTAGTGCCATAATATCCTTCTTTAGAACAGGTGCCCAAAATTGCACAGCATATTCAATATGGGTCTTACCAGTGATTTATAAAGAGGCAAAATTATATTCTTGTCCCGAGAATGAATGCCCTTTTTCATGCATGACAATACCTTACTGGCCTTGGCCACTGCTGATTGACATTGCACATTGTTGCATGGTTTGTTGTCTATAACAATTCCCAAGTCCTTTTCATGTGTTGTTATCCCTAATTCGCTTCCATTAAGGGTATCCGTTGCTTGTGTATTCTTTACGCCGAAGTGCATAACTTTGCATTTTTCAACATTAAATTTCATCTGCCATTTGAGTGCCCAGTCTCCCAGTCTATCTAAATCCCTCTGCAGCAAAGTAATATCTTGCTCACATTGTATTGTTTTACAAAGTTTGGTGTCATCTGTAAACACTGAAACATGACTTTCAATGCGGTCTTCAAGATCATTTATAAAACATGTTAAATAGAAGGGGTCCCAGAACAGACCCCTGAGGGACACCACTTGCCACCTCTGTCCAGCTTGAAAATTTACCATTAATGACAACTCTTTGTACTCTGTTTTTAAACCAATGTTCTACCCAAGAACAAGCATTTTCATCTAGACCGATTTCCTTGAGTTTGAACACGAATCTATTGTGTGAAACTGTATCAAATGCCTTGGCAAAATCCAAATAGATCACATCCACGGCAACACCCTGATCTATACTTCTACTTACTTCTTCGTAGAACGCAATCAAGTTAGTTTGACATGACCTGTGCTTCATGAAACCATGCTGATTTTTGCTGATAACCATGTTCTTCTCAAGGAATTCTTGAATATTATCCCTTAATAAACTTTCAAATATTTTACCAG
>OW240917.1:228918306-228945499 GCA_933207985.1 Pelobates cultripes | reverse complement strand
AATACTCTCATTAGTCCCTGGCCTTATCTTATATCTAGGATAGCCTTATCCCTATTCTATGCATGCTTAAACTCTCTCACTGTAGTAACCTCTACCACAGACATAGGCAACCTTCGGCACTGCAGATGTTTTGGACTACACCTCCCATGATGCTTTGCCAGCATTATGGGTGCAAGAGCATTATTTGGGATGTAGTCCACAACACCTGGAGTGGTTGCCTATCCCTGCTCTACCACATCAGCTGGAAGGCTATTCCATATATTCACTACCCTCTAAGTAAAGTAATACTTCCTTTATATTATTTTTAAACCCTTGTCCCTTTAATTTAAGATTATGTCCTCTTGTTGTGCTAGTTCTTCTTTTGAATATACTTTCCTCCTTTACTGTGTTGATTCCCTTAATGTATTAAAATGTTTCTATCATACCCCCCACCCTCCGTCTTGTCTTTCCTCCAAGCGATATCTCTTTAAGAGTTGTTTAGAAAGTGGCATATTGGACTCAGAACAGTCAAGAAATAAAAATACTTAAGTATTTTCATCTCACAGCATTCACTGCAGTAATTTAAGATCAAATGCAACTCAAATATGACCCTAGAGAATTCAATGCAAAGTTCATTAAAAGGTTATTTAGATTGCTCAAATAAGAGTAACTCTTGCAGATTTTCCTGGGGTTAAACGTCAGTGACAAATAGATTTAGAAGTCTTTTAATAATGTGGTTTATTGATTAAACATGAATATCAATGAGTAAAGCAAAATAAAATAATCTTCAAACTGCAAAGTTTCAGCTCACATAGTTAACTTAGATTTTTTTCCAAAAGCTATCTCATCTATAGTAATAAATTAACTATTTCATCCTAAAATTAGCATTTTGATACTCAGGTTCCTACAATTTTCTGTTTAGTGAATATGCCCTTGTTTCTACATGTTGTACAGAGTTTTAAGCAACACTGTCATTGTCTTCACATAATTCTTCTGTCCGTACTCCCACCTCTGATGCTCGCCTTCAAGACTTCTCGAGGGTTGCACCGTTCCTGTGGAACTCACTTCCCTCCTCCATTAGATGCTCACCCAGTCTCCACTCCTTCAAAAAATCATTGGCAGATTGGGCTCCAGGGAGCCATACGTGTTCCCTAGCAGCAAGAATAAACTCCAGGGAGAGGAGGCAGAGGTCGCCAGCTGCTCTCCCTAGTGGCCAGAGGAATTTCAGTTAGCAGTTAGCCTCACTCTCCAACTGCATAGCAGAGCTATACAGCTTTGTCCAGGAGGATGCCAGGGTGGATGGACTTTTTGGGTCTGGTCACTGATTGGAGGTCTTGTACCTGGTTAGTCTACCCTTTGGGGGAGATATGTGATGGAAGCTCCCAAGCCATTTACTTTTAGAGAAGCTTGAAGTTCAGCCTCCTGCCCACAGACTATGGGCCTTGTACCAAGAGCCCATATAAAGCGCTATTGTCACTGTGGATACTTATGCCTCGTTTCCACTGAGCGGATCGGTTCGGTTTGGTACAGTTTACTATTTTCCATTATGAAAGTAATCCATACAAGCGAACCGTACCGATCCATTCAGGGTCCTGCTTCAGATGTAGGGCCATAGGAAATGGAACGGTTCAGTTAGGGCGGAGCTACTATACAATCCATTGATTGGTGGACAGGAAGAGCATTTTTTTTAAACCCTGAAAATAAATCAAAAGATAAAAAAGGGCTATGACAATCAACAAAAAAGTAGTTACATCCATTAACACATTTTCATCAGTATGGCTTTTTCAAATGGAGTAAAAAACTCTATTTGAAAAAGCCATACTCGTAAAAACGCGTTAATGGATGTTACTACTTTATATTTTAACTAGTAAAGGATTTTGGTCACTACACTTGTGTACTGTGCCAATTACCTTTTTTATTTAGTTTGAATACTGTTTTCATACTTCCTGGCATCTTTTATCTCTACTCCAAAGCAATCCTAGATGAGGATCAAACCACTAATGCTGTCATCATAGAGCAGTTAGTCTGCTCTATATTTGTGAGTATATTTTAACTAGTTTTATCATATACATCACTTGTTATATTGAGAGCACTATCTGTCGCCTTATCTATTTCTCCCTGGGTTCCTGTCATTGTGAACCAAACGGACACCTCCAATACATCTTATAAGTGGGGATTATACCATCGCATGATATACACGCTAGAGCTGGCTAAGGCTCTATAAAATGTGAGTGTGATAACTAGATTTTACGTATTACATTATTTCCGCCCTTACAGCTTTTGCCTTTCTATATACATCAACACGAAAATGAAGACAGCTGCCCTACCCAAAGAAAAGTCCTTGCTGTACTAAAGACTAAAACGTCTACTATCAAGAGACTATTATATGTGAGGACTATTACATTGACTTATTTCTTGTTTGTTCCAAATATCTATTTATTTATTTTTTTATATTGTCTATTGGCGCAGTCATTTTTTATCTTTTTATTTTGTGTGCTGTGCCTGCAGGACAGTGAGAGCACAAAATGGAGCTGATTGTGTTAACTGGGGATAATATAATTAATTTCCCAGACAGAGTGGCACTGGGGAGTGAAATGTGTAAAGAACTGTGTGGTGTGCAATAAAGACTATTCTTCTCCCTACATTCAGACTCCTCTAATGAGTAGGGGGAAAACTATAGTATCTGCTTTACATGAGAGTAGGTCTCCTGACCTATAATCACTGCAGCCTGATCCGGTCGAAGAAGTCCTCAGAGACCCTAGTCAAGCTTCAGCAACTGGGTCTGTGCACTTAGGGCCACCCGATGGGCCCCATATCTTCAGGGGCCCGGTCAGCGCTGTGGCCGTGGTATAGCGTGACCGGGCCCCTTTAAAAAAAAAAAAAATGCTGCCGCGCGGAGGGGGGGGCGCCCGGCAATGAAGAGGGAGAGCCAGCCGACTCCCAGTCCCATCAGCCCCAGCCACCCTCCTGCAAAGACAAGGTAAGAGACAGGAGGGTGGCTGGAAAATGAGCTGTGTGTGTGTGTGTATGTCTGTCTGTATGCATGTCTGTCTGTATGCATGTATGTATGTCTGTATGTATGCATGTCTGTCTGTATGTATGTATGTCTGTATTCATGTCTATCTGTATGCATGTCTGTCTGTATGTATGTCTGTATGTATGTATGTATGTCTGTCTGTATGTATGTATGCATGTATGTTTGTATGTCTGTCTGTCTGTATGTATGTATGTCATTATGTATGTATGGATGTCAGTGTCTGTATGTCTTTATGCATGTCTGTATGTCTGAATGCATGTCTTTATGTCTGTCTGTATGCATGTTATTATGTGTGTATGTCTGCATGTCATTATGAATGTGTGTATGTCTGAATGTATGTATGCCAGTATGAATGTCTGTCTGTATGTCATTATGAATGTGTCTGTATGTCCTTATGCATGTGTGCCTGTATGTATGTTAATATGTGTCTGTCACTATGTACGCCTGTGTGTCTGTATATGTGTGTATGTCTCAGTATGTGTGTGTCAGTATGTATGCCTATATGCATATCAGTAAGTGTGTCTGTTAGTATGTATCAGTGTGTATGTGTGTGTGTATCTGTGTCCTTTTGTATCAGTGAATGTGTTTGTGTCTGTGTGTGTATTCCTGTGGGCGGGATTTGGAGGCGGTCTCTGTGGGCGGTTTTGGAGGCAGGCCCCCTAGGGGCCCAGACCCTGAGCTCAGTTAGGGGCCCCAAAATTTCTGGTGGCGGCCCTGTGGGAAAGTGTAACCTTTGAGACCTGTAGACCATTTTAATTACATTCTTTTTTTTTAATCTAAAATGTTTTGTAACAAAAATAATTTTGAAAAACGTTTAATGTCTCTTTAGGAGTTGTTTACAAAGTGGCATATTGGCCTCAGTACAGTCAAGAAATGAAAATACTTAGGAATTCATCACACAGCATTTACTGCAGTAATTTAAGATCAAATGCAGTCCAAATATGACACAGAGAATTCAATGCAAAGTTCATTAAAAGGTTATTTAGATTTCTTAAATAAGAGTAACTCTTGATTTTCCTGGGGTTAAACTTCAGTGACAAATAGATTTTGATTTGCTTTGGAGAATTTTTCCAAAGCTATCTCAGCTATAGTCATCATAGCTTGACTATTTTATCCTAAAATTAGCATTTTGACACTTCTACAATTTTCTGTTTAGTAAATATATCCATGTTTTTACATGTTGTACAAAGTTTAAAGCACCACTGTCATTGTCTAAGCATACTTCGCAAAGACCCCCGAGGGTGACATCACCGCTGTTGGTCCTGTGGCCAGGGCAGCTAAATGTGCGTAATACTTACTTGAACCTATATCTCGCAGGCGCCACATTCATCTTCCGACGGTTCCTCTTCTGCGCACCATGTTCCAATGTCACTGCTGAACTCAGCATCCTTGTCAAATTCCTGCATCCATCACTGGTGATGGTTGTGAGGTTGACACTTCTTGACAGGGGTAGACAAAGTCCCTGCTTTGCCATTTGGTTTTGTTTAGAAATAGATGAAAAAAGAGGAAAACAAAGACAGAGCATGGAAGAGGAAGAGAAGAGGAAGCGACTGGAAAAAGGTAAGTATGACGTGACAGTGCTACTTTAAGGGAGATTGTAACATCAAAAATACTTTTATTCCCTATAGGAAAGCATTGGATTGGCTAAAACTCTGCCATTTTGATGATGAAAATAAGGTGAGTTTTAAACTTTTATAGGGGGGCTAAGGGTGGCAAGCCACCTAAATGGTGGGTTAAGCACTGTAGGGTCAGGAATACATGTTTGTGTTCCTGACCCTATAGTGTTCCTTTAAAAAAAGAAAATTCCTAATAAATAAATAAAAATCTTATGGCGCTCAATAAGACACCCATAGTTTTAACACCTCCCTATCCCCCCACCAGCCATACGGCAGGTGGCAGCATGTCTGCTAGATGTCTTAAATTAGCCCCAACCATGGCGGATGGAGCCTGAGAAATAATGGGGGGATAGTTCTCCTTGTACTCACACCCACAGACAAAATTTGACAGACTTTAAAGGACCACTCTAGGCACCCAGACCACTTCAGCTTAATGAAGTGGTCTGGGTGCCAGGTCCTTCTAGGGTTAACCCATTTTTTAATAAACATAGCAGTTTCAGAGAAACTGCTATGTTTATTAATGGGTTAAGCCTTCCCCCTAATCCTCTAGTGGCTGTCTCACTGACAGCCACTAGAGGCGCTTGCGTGCTTCTCACTGTGATATTCACAGTGAGAGCACGCCAGTGTCCATAGGAAAGCATTGTAAATGCTTTCCTATGCGACCGGCTGAATGCGCGCGCAGCGCTTGCCGCGCATGCGCATTCAGCCCAGGAGGAGGAGAGAAGGAGGAGAGCTCACCGCCCAGCGCTGGAAAAAGGTAAGTTTAAACACCTTTCCCCCTTCCAGAGCCGGGCGGGAGGGAGTCCCTGAGGGTGGGGGCACCCTCAGGCCACTATAGTGCCAGGAAAACGAGTATGTTTTCCTGGCACTATAGTGGTCCTTTAAAAATATGTAATTGGGATTGAACAAATCACTGTCCACCCCCTGCCCTTACCTCTGCCCAGTAAAGGATCTAGTGTGTCAGAATAGTGGTGGGTGGGCGCTCTAATTAATTAAAGAAGATGGGGTAGACATGCTATAGTCCCCAAAGCCCTCACCCTAATTATAGTGAGTGGGGGAATACATCCAATACTTTTAAAAATAAAAGTTATACTTACCCATCTAATGTCTTTTTTCTAACTTATCTTCTGCCCTAAAAAAGTGCAAATAAAAATTCATAAATGTCAATGTTTGTTTTGTGAATGTCAAAAATTCACAAAAAAATAAAAATGATGAAGAAATGTTAAAACATGCCACAATAAAATCAGTCCCTTATCTATGGAGGGCTCTACGTAGGCTCCGATAGTGGCAAATTGTGTGGGAAAATGTCTAAAGTTATGTAATCAGTAGGAGTATTCTAAATGGTTGACTAGTAAGCGAACCAATCAGAGTTCTCTGACAGGGAAATCTGGAGAGAAGTGATTCTTCTCTCAAGATTTGCCTGTCAGAGTGCTCTGATTAGTGGTTGTCCACATAATTAATCCTTGTGCCGCCGAGGGGCTTTTGCCTGCTGGCTGCTTTTAAAAATCTGGGCATTGATTTGAAGCCTTTTGGCCCAGATTTGCAGCATTTGGTATGAATTTCAACCATTTGGTGGCAGAGCTTAAAACTATTAGCTGAGTGGGTGAATGTTTCCCTAATGCTTTGCACCTAATCAGCCACCATGTCACATCTAATGTTTTCAAACTGTACCGTGCGCTCTCCGTGAGCTTGGATATCTGCTCTAACAATTTGTCAAATTCTACTTGCAGTGATGTTTGCAGTCTCCATAGCATTTTTTGGACCAAGGAGTCCGTTGTTGGTACTAGGGCTTTCGTTGAGATAGAGGTAACGTCACTCCTATCAGAGCTGGATTCTGGGGATGTAGGCTTGTCGGCATCATCTTGTGCGCGGATTGGCGGTGACGATAAGGCTGTAATTTGTGGAGATGCGGTCTTCGGTTTTAGTTTTTTTGTTGATCGTTGTGCCATAGTGAAGGGCACTTCTGTAAGCAACTTTGTGCACGAATTTATCCAGATCCGCTCGTTTAATCGCTGTGATTAACGCTAACGCGTCCATCTCTGTCAGCGGTCAGGTCACCCCCCCCAAAAAAAGTATATTTTAAGTATATATTAAAATGTCTTTGCCCTTACTTTTAAAAAACATTTTCATTGGATTGTCAGCAAAATAAAATTGCGGACTTTCCATTACCAGCATGCTGTTTGCATGCATTGATTGACACGCCCCACAACAGATGAAGGTTGGGAGAATGCCAGTGAACATGGCGTCACATTGGGTATCAGAGTGGTGCCGCAATGTACTACCATACTGTATGAATGCGCTGTATAGTACCCGGGAGGATGTGACATCATCAGATCATATGGACTTTTTTGTTTGTTAGGTATTTAAGTGAGAACTTGGAATTAGTACTTAAAGAAGGTTTTCTAGCCAAAACATGTTTGTTTTTACCATATTTATTGTTAATGTATTTTTTTTCACTCTTGGTTACTGAAGGTTGGTGAGTGATTTTTGTATGTACTATAGATGCTCATTACCATTTCTTTTTATAGTACCCAGTGTTTTTATTCTCTATCATCCTCTACATTCTGTATGAAATTAAATAGTTTTTTACTCGAATATATTATCGTCATGTACTTCATCCTTACAAGTGGATCCATTAGCCAGATTTGGCAGCCTAGAGCTGTTTTATACCGAGCCTGGTATGGCTCTGGGCCATGTGAGTTATATTCCAGCCCCATCCATGTGGTATATATTGTTTAAAGCAGTTCACACTATGTTATTTTTTCTGTTTTACTGTAGATTTACAACGTAATGTGTACGTTTGTATATTGGTTTATTTATTCTTTGCACTTGGGTTTTTGATGCACTGGTATATTGTTTTGTCACAACTTGGCAACTAACGCACAATTATTATTATTATTATTATTATTATTGGTATTTATATAGCGCCAACTTATTCTGCAGCACTGTACAATAATATGAAAGTGGGGAAATTTAACAATAAATGAGACAATTACAAAATGATAATTGTCTCATTTATTGTTGAGTGTGTTTGTCAGTGTATGAGTGTGTAGATGAGGACCCTGCCCAACCGAGCTTACAGTCTACACACACATATATAGATTTGTCCAGTAACCATGCTGTTCACTAAACTTTGAATATGCAAGTATACCCAACTCAGATATAGTCACTGCTTGATTATTTTAGCCTCAATTATGCCATTCGGATTCCAGTTTGATGCCATTCAAAGTATATTGAATATCTCTGTAAGAGAAAACTTTCGAAGGGAAGTGTTCAATTTTGTTGAGATGAGGCTATCTGAAGAGGCTATTTGTCTTGCTGGAAACCAGTGGAGTGGGAGATAAGGATCTCATCATCTGTCTTGAGATAGAAGTAAAACAACTCATGCACCCCACTCATTTATCACTTGCTAGTTTGCAGTTTCCTAATTGTTATCTCTCAATGAACAGTGGAAATCTCAGCACTCCAACTAGTGGGTCATAAACGGCCTTTCTGTACCATGTAGACAGACTGTAAGTGCTCTGGAAAACTTCGGATGTACCACTGCTTCCCCATTACATGCTGCAATAGCATTGATTTGCCATAAAGGCAGCACACATTAACAAAGTCACCAATATAGTTTCTAAGGGATGCATATTATGGTAGCCCCCCAAAAAACAAAATAATTAAAGTACTAACAACAAGTATTTATTCTCTTTACTGAGTATCCATATTAGTATCCAAGTACTAACAATACATAGAGGTAGAAAAAGAAGTAAAATATTCAAAGTGCTAACTGTGCATATTGGGAGGTGATAGGGAGAGAGAGCGAGACATAGCCACATACCAAATTATGTTTTTTTAAACCCTGAAAATAAATCAAAAGATAAAAAAGGGCTATGACAATCAACAAAAAAGTAGTTACATCCATTAACACATTTTCATCAGTATGGCTTTTTCAAATGGAGTAAAAAACTCTATTTGAAAAAGCCATACTCGTAAAAACGCGTTAATGGATGTTACTACTTTATATTTTAACTAGTAAAGGATTTTGGTCACTACACTTGTGTACTGTGCCAATTACCTTTTTTATTTAGTTTGAATACTGTTTTCATACTTCCTGGCATCTTTTATCTCTACTCCAAAGCAATCCTAGATGAGGATCAAACCACTAATGCTGTCATCATAGAGCAGTTAGTCTGCTCTATATTTGTGAGTATATTTTAACTAGTTTTATCATATACATCACTTGTTATATTGAGAGCACTATCTGTCGCCTTATCTATTTCTCCCTGGGTTCCTGTCATTGTGAACCAAACGGACACCTCCAATACATCTTATAAGTGGGGATTATACCATCGCATGATATACACGCTAGAGCTGGCTAAGGCTCTATAAAATGTGAGTGTGATAACTAGATTTTACGTATTACATTATTTCCGCCCTTACAGCTTTTGCCTTTCTATATACATCAACACGAAAATGAAGACAGCTGCCCTACCCAAAGAAAAGTCCTTGCTGTACTAAAGACTAAAACGTCTACTATCAAGAGACTATTATATGTGAGGACTATTACATTGACTTATTTCTTGTTTGTTCCAAATATCTATTTATTTATTTTTTTATATTGTCTATTGGCGCAGTCATTTTTTATCTTTTTATTTTGTGTGCTGTGCCTGCAGGACAGTGAGAGCACAAAATGGAGCTGATTGTGTTAACTGGGGATAATATAATTAATTTCCCAGACAGAGTGGCACTGGGGAGTGAAATGTGTAAAGAACTGTGTGGTGTGCAATAAAGACTATTCTTCTCCCTACATTCAGACTCCTCTAATGAGTAGGGGGAAAACTATAGTATCTGCTTTACATGAGAGTAGGTCTCCTGACCTATAATCACTGCAGCCTGATCCGGTCGAAGAAGTCCTCAGAGACCCTAGTCAAGCTTCAGCAACTGGGTCTGTGCACTTAGGGCCACCCGATGGGCCCCATATCTTCAGGGGCCCGGTCAGCGCTGTGGCCGTGGTATAGCGTGACCGGGCCCCTTTAAAAAAAAAAAAAATGCTGCCGCGCGGAGGGGGGGGCGCCCGGCAATGAAGAGGGAGAGCCAGCCGACTCCCAGTCCCATCAGCCCCAGCCACCCTCCTGCAAAGACAAGGTAAGAGACAGGAGGGTGGCTGGAAAATGAGCTGTGTGTGTGTGTGTATGTCTGTCTGTATGCATGTCTGTCTGTATGCATGTATGTATGTCTGTATGTATGCATGTCTGTCTGTATGTATGTATGTCTGTATTCATGTCTATCTGTATGCATGTCTGTCTGTATGTATGTCTGTATGTATGTATGTATGTCTGTCTGTATGTATGTATGCATGTATGTTTGTATGTCTGTCTGTCTGTATGTATGTATGTCATTATGTATGTATGGATGTCAGTGTCTGTATGTCTTTATGCATGTCTGTATGTCTGAATGCATGTCTTTATGTCTGTCTGTATGCATGTTATTATGTGTGTATGTCTGCATGTCATTATGAATGTGTGTATGTCTGAATGTATGTATGCCAGTATGAATGTCTGTCTGTATGTCATTATGAATGTGTCTGTATGTCCTTATGCATGTGTGCCTGTATGTATGTTAATATGTGTCTGTCACTATGTACGCCTGTGTGTCTGTATATGTGTGTATGTCTCAGTATGTGTGTGTCAGTATGTATGCCTATATGCATATCAGTAAGTGTGTCTGTTAGTATGTATCAGTGTGTATGTGTGTGTGTATCTGTGTCCTTTTGTATCAGTGAATGTGTTTGTGTCTGTGTGTGTATTCCTGTGGGCGGGATTTGGAGGCGGTCTCTGTGGGCGGTTTTGGAGGCAGGCCCCCTAGGGGCCCAGACCCTGAGCTCAGTTAGGGGCCCCAAAATTTCTGGTGGCGGCCCTGTGGGAAAGTGTAACCTTTGAGACCTGTAGACCATTTTAATTACATTCTTTTTTTTTAATCTAAAATGTTTTGTAACAAAAATAATTTTGAAAAACGTTTAATGTCTCTTTAGGAGTTGTTTACAAAGTGGCATATTGGCCTCAGTACAGTCAAGAAATGAAAATACTTAGGAATTCATCACACAGCATTTACTGCAGTAATTTAAGATCAAATGCAGTCCAAATATGACACAGAGAATTCAATGCAAAGTTCATTAAAAGGTTATTTAGATTTCTTAAATAAGAGTAACTCTTGATTTTCCTGGGGTTAAACTTCAGTGACAAATAGATTTTGATTTGCTTTGGAGAATTTTTCCAAAGCTATCTCAGCTATAGTCATCATAGCTTGACTATTTTATCCTAAAATTAGCATTTTGACACTTCTACAATTTTCTGTTTAGTAAATATATCCATGTTTTTACATGTTGTACAAAGTTTAAAGCACCACTGTCATTGTCTAAGCATACTTCGCAAAGACCCCCGAGGGTGACATCACCGCTGTTGGTCCTGTGGCCAGGGCAGCTAAATGTGCGTAATACTTACTTGAACCTATATCTCGCAGGCGCCACATTCATCTTCCGACGGTTCCTCTTCTGCGCACCATGTTCCAATGTCACTGCTGAACTCAGCATCCTTGTCAAATTCCTGCATCCATCACTGGTGATGGTTGTGAGGTTGACACTTCTTGACAGGGGTAGACAAAGTCCCTGCTTTGCCATTTGGTTTTGTTTAGAAATAGATGAAAAAAGAGGAAAACAAAGACAGAGCATGGAAGAGGAAGAGAAGAGGAAGCGACTGGAAAAAGGTAAGTATGACGTGACAGTGCTACTTTAAGGGAGATTGTAACATCAAAAATACTTTTATTCCCTATAGGAAAGCATTGGATTGGCTAAAACTCTGCCATTTTGATGATGAAAATAAGGTGAGTTTTAAACTTTTATAGGGGGGCTAAGGGTGGCAAGCCACCTAAATGGTGGGTTAAGCACTGTAGGGTCAGGAATACATGTTTGTGTTCCTGACCCTATAGTGTTCCTTTAAAAAAAGAAAATTCCTAATAAATAAATAAAAATCTTATGGCGCTCAATAAGACACCCATAGTTTTAACACCTCCCTATCCCCCCACCAGCCATACGGCAGGTGGCAGCATGTCTGCTAGATGTCTTAAATTAGCCCCAACCATGGCGGATGGAGCCTGAGAAATAATGGGGGGATAGTTCTCCTTGTACTCACACCCACAGACAAAATTTGACAGACTTTAAAGGACCACTCTAGGCACCCAGACCACTTCAGCTTAATGAAGTGGTCTGGGTGCCAGGTCCTTCTAGGGTTAACCCATTTTTTAATAAACATAGCAGTTTCAGAGAAACTGCTATGTTTATTAATGGGTTAAGCCTTCCCCCTAATCCTCTAGTGGCTGTCTCACTGACAGCCACTAGAGGCGCTTGCGTGCTTCTCACTGTGATATTCACAGTGAGAGCACGCCAGTGTCCATAGGAAAGCATTGTAAATGCTTTCCTATGCGACCGGCTGAATGCGCGCGCAGCGCTTGCCGCGCATGCGCATTCAGCCCAGGAGGAGGAGAGAAGGAGGAGAGCTCACCGCCCAGCGCTGGAAAAAGGTAAGTTTAAACACCTTTCCCCCTTCCAGAGCCGGGCGGGAGGGAGTCCCTGAGGGTGGGGGCACCCTCAGGCCACTATAGTGCCAGGAAAACGAGTATGTTTTCCTGGCACTATAGTGGTCCTTTAAAAATATGTAATTGGGATTGAACAAATCACTGTCCACCCCCTGCCCTTACCTCTGCCCAGTAAAGGATCTAGTGTGTCAGAATAGTGGTGGGTGGGCGCTCTAATTAATTAAAGAAGATGGGGTAGACATGCTATAGTCCCCAAAGCCCTCACCCTAATTATAGTGAGTGGGGGAATACATCCAATACTTTTAAAAATAAAAGTTATACTTACCCATCTAATGTCTTTTTTCTAACTTATCTTCTGCCCTAAAAAAGTGCAAATAAAAATTCATAAATGTCAATGTTTGTTTTGTGAATGTCAAAAATTCACAAAAAAATAAAAATGATGAAGAAATGTTAAAACATGCCACAATAAAATCAGTCCCTTATCTATGGAGGGCTCTACGTAGGCTCCGATAGTGGCAAATTGTGTGGGAAAATGTCTAAAGTTATGTAATCAGTAGGAGTATTCTAAATGGTTGACTAGTAAGCGAACCAATCAGAGTTCTCTGACAGGGAAATCTGGAGAGAAGTGATTCTTCTCTCAAGATTTGCCTGTCAGAGTGCTCTGATTAGTGGTTGTCCACATAATTAATCCTTGTGCCGCCGAGGGGCTTTTGCCTGCTGGCTGCTTTTAAAAATCTGGGCATTGATTTGAAGCCTTTTGGCCCAGATTTGCAGCATTTGGTATGAATTTCAACCATTTGGTGGCAGAGCTTAAAACTATTAGCTGAGTGGGTGAATGTTTCCCTAATGCTTTGCACCTAATCAGCCACCATGTCACATCTAATGTTTTCAAACTGTACCGTGCGCTCTCCGTGAGCTTGGATATCTGCTCTAACAATTTGTCAAATTCTACTTGCAGTGATGTTTGCAGTCTCCATAGCATTTTTTGGACCAAGGAGTCCGTTGTTGGTACTAGGGCTTTCGTTGAGATAGAGGTAACGTCACTCCTATCAGAGCTGGATTCTGGGGATGTAGGCTTGTCGGCATCATCTTGTGCGCGGATTGGCGGTGACGATAAGGCTGTAATTTGTGGAGATGCGGTCTTCGGTTTTAGTTTTTTTGTTGATCGTTGTGCCATAGTGAAGGGCACTTCTGTAAGCAACTTTGTGCACGAATTTATCCAGATCCGCTCGTTTAATCGCTGTGATTAACGCTAACGCGTCCATCTCTGTCAGCGGTCAGGTCACCCCCCCCAAAAAAAGTATATTTTAAGTATATATTAAAATGTCTTTGCCCTTACTTTTAAAAAACATTTTCATTGGATTGTCAGCAAAATAAAATTGCGGACTTTCCATTACCAGCATGCTGTTTGCATGCATTGATTGACACGCCCCACAACAGATGAAGGTTGGGAGAATGCCAGTGAACATGGCGTCACATTGGGTATCAGAGTGGTGCCGCAATGTACTACCATACTGTATGAATGCGCTGTATAGTACCCGGGAGGATGTGACATCATCAGATCATATGGACTTTTTTGTTTGTTAGGTATTTAAGTGAGAACTTGGAATTAGTACTTAAAGAAGGTTTTCTAGCCAAAACATGTTTGTTTTTACCATATTTATTGTTAATGTATTTTTTTTCACTCTTGGTTACTGAAGGTTGGTGAGTGATTTTTGTATGTACTATAGATGCTCATTACCATTTCTTTTTATAGTACCCAGTGTTTTTATTCTCTATCATCCTCTACATTCTGTATGAAATTAAATAGTTTTTTACTCGAATATATTATCGTCATGTACTTCATCCTTACAAGTGGATCCATTAGCCAGATTTGGCAGCCTAGAGCTGTTTTATACCGAGCCTGGTATGGCTCTGGGCCATGTGAGTTATATTCCAGCCCCATCCATGTGGTATATATTGTTTAAAGCAGTTCACACTATGTTATTTTTTCTGTTTTACTGTAGATTTACAACGTAATGTGTACGTTTGTATATTGGTTTATTTATTCTTTGCACTTGGGTTTTTGATGCACTGGTATATTGTTTTGTCACAACTTGGCAACTAACGCACAATTATTATTATTATTATTATTATTATTGGTATTTATATAGCGCCAACTTATTCTGCAGCACTGTACAATAATATGAAAGTGGGGAAATTTAACAATAAATGAGACAATTACAAAATGATAATTGTCTCATTTATTGTTGAGTGTGTTTGTCAGTGTATGAGTGTGTAGATGAGGACCCTGCCCAACCGAGCTTACAGTCTACACACACATATATAGATTTGTCCAGTAACCATGCTGTTCACTAAACTTTGAATATGCAAGTATACCCAACTCAGATATAGTCACTGCTTGATTATTTTAGCCTCAATTATGCCATTCGGATTCCAGTTTGATGCCATTCAAAGTATATTGAATATCTCTGTAAGAGAAAACTTTCGAAGGGAAGTGTTCAATTTTGTTGAGATGAGGCTATCTGAAGAGGCTATTTGTCTTGCTGGAAACCAGTGGAGTGGGAGATAAGGATCTCATCATCTGTCTTGAGATAGAAGTAAAACAACTCATGCACCCCACTCATTTATCACTTGCTAGTTTGCAGTTTCCTAATTGTTATCTCTCAATGAACAGTGGAAATCTCAGCACTCCAACTAGTGGGTCATAAACGGCCTTTCTGTACCATGTAGACAGACTGTAAGTGCTCTGGAAAACTTCGGATGTACCACTGCTTCCCCATTACATGCTGCAATAGCATTGATTTGCCATAAAGGCAGCACACATTAACAAAGTCACCAATATAGTTTCTAAGGGATGCATATTATGGTAGCCCCCCAAAAAACAAAATAATTAAAGTACTAACAACAAGTATTTATTCTCTTTACTGAGTATCCATATTAGTATCCAAGTACTAACAATACATAGAGGTAGAAAAAGAAGTAAAATATTCAAAGTGCTAACTGTGCATATTGGGAGGTGATAGGGAGAGAGAGCGAGACATAGCCACATACCAAATTATGTTTTTTTAAACCCTGAAAATAAATCAAAAGATAAAAAAGGGCTATGACAATCAACAAAAAAGTAGTTACATCCATTAACACATTTTCATCAGTATGGCTTTTTCAAATGGAGTAAAAAACTCTATTTGAAAAAGCCATACTCGTAAAAACGCGTTAATGGATGTTACTACTTTATATTTTAACTAGTAAAGGATTTTGGTCACTACACTTGTGTACTGTGCCAATTACCTTTTTTATTTAGTTTGAATACTGTTTTCATACTTCCTGGCATCTTTTATCTCTACTCCAAAGCAATCCTAGATGAGGATCAAACCACTAATGCTGTCATCATAGAGCAGTTAGTCTGCTCTATATTTGTGAGTATATTTTAACTAGTTTTATCATATACATCACTTGTTATATTGAGAGCACTATCTGTCGCCTTATCTATTTCTCCCTGGGTTCCTGTCATTGTGAACCAAACGGACACCTCCAATACATCTTATAAGTGGGGATTATACCATCGCATGATATACACGCTAGAGCTGGCTAAGGCTCTATAAAATGTGAGTGTGATAACTAGATTTTACGTATTACATTATTTCCGCCCTTACAGCTTTTGCCTTTCTATATACATCAACACGAAAATGAAGACAGCTGCCCTACCCAAAGAAAAGTCCTTGCTGTACTAAAGACTAAAACGTCTACTATCAAGAGACTATTATATGTGAGGACTATTACATTGACTTATTTCTTGTTTGTTCCAAATATCTATTTATTTATTTTTTTATATTGTCTATTGGCGCAGTCATTTTTTATCTTTTTATTTTGTGTGCTGTGCCTGCAGGACAGTGAGAGCACAAAATGGAGCTGATTGTGTTAACTGGGGATAATATAATTAATTTCCCAGACAGAGTGGCACTGGGGAGTGAAATGTGTAAAGAACTGTGTGGTGTGCAATAAAGACTATTCTTCTCCCTACATTCAGACTCCTCTAATGAGTAGGGGGAAAACTATAGTATCTGCTTTACATGAGAGTAGGTCTCCTGACCTATAATCACTGCAGCCTGATCCGGTCGAAGAAGTCCTCAGAGACCCTAGTCAAGCTTCAGCAACTGGGTCTGTGCACTTAGGGCCACCCGATGGGCCCCATATCTTCAGGGGCCCGGTCAGCGCTGTGGCCGTGGTATAGCGTGACCGGGCCCCTTTAAAAAAAAAAAAAATGCTGCCGCGCGGAGGGGGGGGCGCCCGGCAATGAAGAGGGAGAGCCAGCCGACTCCCAGTCCCATCAGCCCCAGCCACCCTCCTGCAAAGACAAGGTAAGAGACAGGAGGGTGGCTGGAAAATGAGCTGTGTGTGTGTGTGTATGTCTGTCTGTATGCATGTCTGTCTGTATGCATGTATGTATGTCTGTATGTATGCATGTCTGTCTGTATGTATGTATGTCTGTATTCATGTCTATCTGTATGCATGTCTGTCTGTATGTATGTCTGTATGTATGTATGTATGTCTGTCTGTATGTATGTATGCATGTATGTTTGTATGTCTGTCTGTCTGTATGTATGTATGTCATTATGTATGTATGGATGTCAGTGTCTGTATGTCTTTATGCATGTCTGTATGTCTGAATGCATGTCTTTATGTCTGTCTGTATGCATGTTATTATGTGTGTATGTCTGCATGTCATTATGAATGTGTGTATGTCTGAATGTATGTATGCCAGTATGAATGTCTGTCTGTATGTCATTATGAATGTGTCTGTATGTCCTTATGCATGTGTGCCTGTATGTATGTTAATATGTGTCTGTCACTATGTACGCCTGTGTGTCTGTATATGTGTGTATGTCTCAGTATGTGTGTGTCAGTATGTATGCCTATATGCATATCAGTAAGTGTGTCTGTTAGTATGTATCAGTGTGTATGTGTGTGTGTATCTGTGTCCTTTTGTATCAGTGAATGTGTTTGTGTCTGTGTGTGTATTCCTGTGGGCGGGATTTGGAGGCGGTCTCTGTGGGCGGTTTTGGAGGCAGGCCCCCTAGGGGCCCAGACCCTGAGCTCAGTTAGGGGCCCCAAAATTTCTGGTGGCGGCCCTGTGGGAAAGTGTAACCTTTGAGACCTGTAGACCATTTTAATTACATTCTTTTTTTTTAATCTAAAATGTTTTGTAACAAAAATAATTTTGAAAAACGTTTAATGTCTCTTTAGGAGTTGTTTACAAAGTGGCATATTGGCCTCAGTACAGTCAAGAAATGAAAATACTTAGGAATTCATCACACAGCATTTACTGCAGTAATTTAAGATCAAATGCAGTCCAAATATGACACAGAGAATTCAATGCAAAGTTCATTAAAAGGTTATTTAGATTTCTTAAATAAGAGTAACTCTTGATTTTCCTGGGGTTAAACTTCAGTGACAAATAGATTTTGATTTGCTTTGGAGAATTTTTCCAAAGCTATCTCAGCTATAGTCATCATAGCTTGACTATTTTATCCTAAAATTAGCATTTTGACACTTCTACAATTTTCTGTTTAGTAAATATATCCATGTTTTTACATGTTGTACAAAGTTTAAAGCACCACTGTCATTGTCTAAGCATACTTCGCAAAGACCCCCGAGGGTGACATCACCGCTGTTGGTCCTGTGGCCAGGGCAGCTAAATGTGCGTAATACTTACTTGAACCTATATCTCGCAGGCGCCACATTCATCTTCCGACGGTTCCTCTTCTGCGCACCATGTTCCAATGTCACTGCTGAACTCAGCATCCTTGTCAAATTCCTGCATCCATCACTGGTGATGGTTGTGAGGTTGACACTTCTTGACAGGGGTAGACAAAGTCCCTGCTTTGCCATTTGGTTTTGTTTAGAAATAGATGAAAAAAGAGGAAAACAAAGACAGAGCATGGAAGAGGAAGAGAAGAGGAAGCGACTGGAAAAAGGTAAGTATGACGTGACAGTGCTACTTTAAGGGAGATTGTAACATCAAAAATACTTTTATTCCCTATAGGAAAGCATTGGATTGGCTAAAACTCTGCCATTTTGATGATGAAAATAAGGTGAGTTTTAAACTTTTATAGGGGGGCTAAGGGTGGCAAGCCACCTAAATGGTGGGTTAAGCACTGTAGGGTCAGGAATACATGTTTGTGTTCCTGACCCTATAGTGTTCCTTTAAAAAAAGAAAATTCCTAATAAATAAATAAAAATCTTATGGCGCTCAATAAGACACCCATAGTTTTAACACCTCCCTATCCCCCCACCAGCCATACGGCAGGTGGCAGCATGTCTGCTAGATGTCTTAAATTAGCCCCAACCATGGCGGATGGAGCCTGAGAAATAATGGGGGGATAGTTCTCCTTGTACTCACACCCACAGACAAAATTTGACAGACTTTAAAGGACCACTCTAGGCACCCAGACCACTTCAGCTTAATGAAGTGGTCTGGGTGCCAGGTCCTTCTAGGGTTAACCCATTTTTTAATAAACATAGCAGTTTCAGAGAAACTGCTATGTTTATTAATGGGTTAAGCCTTCCCCCTAATCCTCTAGTGGCTGTCTCACTGACAGCCACTAGAGGCGCTTGCGTGCTTCTCACTGTGATATTCACAGTGAGAGCACGCCAGTGTCCATAGGAAAGCATTGTAAATGCTTTCCTATGCGACCGGCTGAATGCGCGCGCAGCGCTTGCCGCGCATGCGCATTCAGCCCAGGAGGAGGAGAGAAGGAGGAGAGCTCACCGCCCAGCGCTGGAAAAAGGTAAGTTTAAACACCTTTCCCCCTTCCAGAGCCGGGCGGGAGGGAGTCCCTGAGGGTGGGGGCACCCTCAGGCCACTATAGTGCCAGGAAAACGAGTATGTTTTCCTGGCACTATAGTGGTCCTTTAAAAATATGTAATTGGGATTGAACAAATCACTGTCCACCCCCTGCCCTTACCTCTGCCCAGTAAAGGATCTAGTGTGTCAGAATAGTGGTGGGTGGGCGCTCTAATTAATTAAAGAAGATGGGGTAGACATGCTATAGTCCCCAAAGCCCTCACCCTAATTATAGTGAGTGGGGGAATACATCCAATACTTTTAAAAATAAAAGTTATACTTACCCATCTAATGTCTTTTTTCTAACTTATCTTCTGCCCTAAAAAAGTGCAAATAAAAATTCATAAATGTCAATGTTTGTTTTGTGAATGTCAAAAATTCACAAAAAAATAAAAATGATGAAGAAATGTTAAAACATGCCACAATAAAATCAGTCCCTTATCTATGGAGGGCTCTACGTAGGCTCCGATAGTGGCAAATTGTGTGGGAAAATGTCTAAAGTTATGTAATCAGTAGGAGTATTCTAAATGGTTGACTAGTAAGCGAACCAATCAGAGTTCTCTGACAGGGAAATCTGGAGAGAAGTGATTCTTCTCTCAAGATTTGCCTGTCAGAGTGCTCTGATTAGTGGTTGTCCACATAATTAATCCTTGTGCCGCCGAGGGGCTTTTGCCTGCTGGCTGCTTTTAAAAATCTGGGCATTGATTTGAAGCCTTTTGGCCCAGATTTGCAGCATTTGGTATGAATTTCAACCATTTGGTGGCAGAGCTTAAAACTATTAGCTGAGTGGGTGAATGTTTCCCTAATGCTTTGCACCTAATCAGCCACCATGTCACATCTAATGTTTTCAAACTGTACCGTGCGCTCTCCGTGAGCTTGGATATCTGCTCTAACAATTTGTCAAATTCTACTTGCAGTGATGTTTGCAGTCTCCATAGCATTTTTTGGACCAAGGAGTCCGTTGTTGGTACTAGGGCTTTCGTTGAGATAGAGGTAACGTCACTCCTATCAGAGCTGGATTCTGGGGATGTAGGCTTGTCGGCATCATCTTGTGCGCGGATTGGCGGTGACGATAAGGCTGTAATTTGTGGAGATGCGGTCTTCGGTTTTAGTTTTTTTGTTGATCGTTGTGCCATAGTGAAGGGCACTTCTGTAAGCAACTTTGTGCACGAATTTATCCAGATCCGCTCGTTTAATCGCTGTGATTAACGCTAACGCGTCCATCTCTGTCAGCGGTCAGGTCACCCCCCCCAAAAAAAGTATATTTTAAGTATATATTAAAATGTCTTTGCCCTTACTTTTAAAAAACATTTTCATTGGATTGTCAGCAAAATAAAATTGCGGACTTTCCATTACCAGCATGCTGTTTGCATGCATTGATTGACACGCCCCACAACAGATGAAGGTTGGGAGAATGCCAGTGAACATGGCGTCACATTGGGTATCAGAGTGGTGCCGCAATGTACTACCATACTGTATGAATGCGCTGTATAGTACCCGGGAGGATGTGACATCATCAGATCATATGGACTTTTTTGTTTGTTAGGTATTTAAGTGAGAACTTGGAATTAGTACTTAAAGAAGGTTTTCTAGCCAAAACATGTTTGTTTTTACCATATTTATTGTTAATGTATTTTTTTTCACTCTTGGTTACTGAAGGTTGGTGAGTGATTTTTGTATGTACTATAGATGCTCATTACCATTTCTTTTTATAGTACCCAGTGTTTTTATTCTCTATCATCCTCTACATTCTGTATGAAATTAAATAGTTTTTTACTCGAATATATTATCGTCATGTACTTCATCCTTACAAGTGGATCCATTAGCCAGATTTGGCAGCCTAGAGCTGTTTTATACCGAGCCTGGTATGGCTCTGGGCCATGTGAGTTATATTCCAGCCCCATCCATGTGGTATATATTGTTTAAAGCAGTTCACACTATGTTATTTTTTCTGTTTTACTGTAGATTTACAACGTAATGTGTACGTTTGTATATTGGTTTATTTATTCTTTGCACTTGGGTTTTTGATGCACTGGTATATTGTTTTGTCACAACTTGGCAACTAACGCACAATTATTATTATTATTATTATTATTATTGGTATTTATATAGCGCCAACTTATTCTGCAGCACTGTACAATAATATGAAAGTGGGGAAATTTAACAATAAATGAGACAATTACAAAATGATAATTGTCTCATTTATTGTTGAGTGTGTTTGTCAGTGTATGAGTGTGTAGATGAGGACCCTGCCCAACCGAGCTTACAGTCTACACACACATATATAGATTTGTCCAGTAACCATGCTGTTCACTAAACTTTGAATATGCAAGTATACCCAACTCAGATATAGTCACTGCTTGATTATTTTAGCCTCAATTATGCCATTCGGATTCCAGTTTGATGCCATTCAAAGTATATTGAATATCTCTGTAAGAGAAAACTTTCGAAGGGAAGTGTTCAATTTTGTTGAGATGAGGCTATCTGAAGAGGCTATTTGTCTTGCTGGAAACCAGTGGAGTGGGAGATAAGGATCTCATCATCTGTCTTGAGATAGAAGTAAAACAACTCATGCACCCCACTCATTTATCACTTGCTAGTTTGCAGTTTCCTAATTGTTATCTCTCAATGAACAGTGGAAATCTCAGCACTCCAACTAGTGGGTCATAAACGGCCTTTCTGTACCATGTAGACAGACTGTAAGTGCTCTGGAAAACTTCGGATGTACCACTGCTTCCCCATTACATGCTGCAATAGCATTGATTTGCCATAAAGGCAGCACACATTAACAAAGTCACCAATATAGTTTCTAAGGGATGCATATTATGGTAGCCCCCCAAAAAACAAAATAATTAAAGTACTAACAACAAGTATTTATTCTCTTTACTGAGTATCCATATTAGTATCCAAGTACTAACAATACATAGAGGTAGAAAAAGAAGTAAAATATTCAAAGTGCTAACTGTGCATATTGGGAGGTGATAGGGAGAGAGAGCGAGACATAGCCACATACCAAATTATGTGAACATGCTTTGCAACTTCAAAGGATGCTTTCTCACAAACTATCTACACAGACTATACGGTTTATTCACTAAACACAGAGTAGTGTTTCAATTGTAATGAATTAAAAGTAAAATTACAAATTAAAATTGCCAAGTTGTGACTTTAGCACAATTGGAGAATTTTTCAAAATGAACACCTTTGGTTGAAGTTTGCAATTTGGCTTTCATTTCACTATAATTTCATGTTTTGTAGTCCAAAGACCTTTACCAAGTGTTGAGGTCTATGCATTCATTATAGATTACTGTAGACTACATTTGCAGAACCTCAGTTTCATGATATCAGTGATTAGGTAAGCTTGTTTGAGCATGGTCCACACACTGCTCTAATGCGTCCAACTTGAATTGTTACAAATACTTATTTGTTAGTGCACCTGTTGTACAGCACTGGTGATTTTTTTTTGTCATTTTATGATTATAATAATAATTCTGCACAGTTCTCATAATAAATGCTTAAATTACTTGCAGTGCCCCATATGATCATGAAGGACACAACTGAAATAATATGATGTCATATAGTATAGCTTGACACCATCTGCCTGGCTGCCTTTGATAGATTTAATATATCAGTCCAGGTGTAAGTACTTAATTCGTCAGTAAAATTAATTTTAAAGAGGGGGCCAGGACACAACAGTGGAGGTGACAGGATGCACCTCGCTTGAGCTCCGATAATATCAGCAAACAAACGCCAATATTTATTTATTTATAAAATATTTTACCAGGAAAGATACATTGAGATTTCTCTCGTTTTCAAGTATGTCCTGGGTCCACAAATCATTGCGTTGTTACATTAGGGTACAATAAAATACAAAACCAATATTAATACACAATAAATACAAAATTCCTGACCAAATTACAGCCTCAAGTCCCAGAAATCACCCGTAGGTGTTCTACTTACCCTCAGCCACCAGCCAATGCTGTTCTTATTCAGCCAAACGGCAGAAAAGTGCACCGCAAAATCAGGGCCTACTCGGGCCTTCTCAACTCAGGAGCCCTGTTCCAGAGTGCTGTGTGGCCTTTCTGACATGTCAGACACTTACCATCCGCCTAAATACCACCAGGTCAGTGAATCCACTGCAATGGGTCGCAGAACACAGCGAACACAGGCAAACGTGAGCGAAACACCTAAGACATCGGCACCATGTTGCAGCACCCTGCGGCCCCCAAAATGGCCAATGAGTCTGACCACAAGGCGGGATCCACCTGCTCAGATACTCACACAGAAGAACCCTCAGGTCCATCAAAAACTCCTTCAGCCAAAGAGGTAAAATCGCTGGCTACAAAACAGGACATTCAAGACCTTCTACACAACATGCAGCAGATGTTTCAGGCTGACATTAACACAGTCTGGATGACCGAAGCCAGCAAACTAACCTCAAAAAACATGGTATCCCCGACACTGTCGACTCAGGTAAGCTACCACATTACTACCGCCGGCTATCCAAGCTAGGAAAATCAGATTGACAATTTTTGGGGATCAACAAATCCTCACGGGCCCCCACCTCAGCCACTCGGGACTCAGTTGTCATATGCCAATCCCTGACAGACAAAACTCCCATCAGCTTCGAGACTGATCAACTAATGTTCTATCAGGATTTATCAAGAAACACACTACAATGGAGAAGGACTGTGAGCCCCATCACCAGTCATCTGAGAAGCGCAGGAGTTTTGCGGTAGTGAAAGATGGCTCCCTTGTGCGACTGACTTCTATGTCGGAAGCTGACACTTTTCTCCAGGCCCTGGGTTTTCAGAGAAACGTTCTCATCATCGACAGCTGCACACACCTGGGACCCAGAGAGAACAGCACCTTTCATCCCTAGAAGTAAATGAGGATCGAATGTGGACCCTCATACCAGTCCAAGCACTTTGCTAATTCCTAACTGTTAATTTCTACATATGTTAGTTTACAGTTATTTTAGCTTTTGTTTTGTTTGCTGATTGAGAGGGAAAAAAACAGATAACACAGATCAAGTATTGACCACAAAGGTGCTATAAGCCCTGAGTGACACATTTCTTTTTCCCTCCCCAGGACTGGGAGTTATCTGTTTTGGTGTGGCCTGACACCTCCAAGTGTAAGCAGTTCAACAGTTTCATATGCTGGTGCTACCTCTTGTAGAGCCAAAAACTCCTACAAGAAAGTTTCAGTTCTACTGAGCTAAGCTTTGCCGTGCGGGACCAGCTCATTGGCCGAGTGTGTCCGTTGACCACGATCAGCGAAAGAGCACCTTCCTTCTATTCCCCTTTATGCTTCTGCTTTACTTCTACCCACAATTTAAATGCACCAACTGGTGGCACAGAATTTAGAATTTACGCATAATCTGAGGAGAAACCTTTAGACATATCAAGGCCATCTCCAAAACCTGGTGGGTTCTTGGTGAAGACATTTCTTCATGTAACTGGGACCCTGCCAAAATTACTCCCTTTGTATAGATTGTTAATTCTCCGGACTCATATGTGCTGTCAACTGGCTGAAATATTTTATGTGAAGGACCTACTTTTTGGACATTACCCATATTCTTTGCAGACTGAATAGTCTAGTGGACACTATCCACTTTACTGTTATTTTATTACAAAGATTTTTCTGTTCATTTCTTTTTTTTTGTTTTTTAATTCTTTATTTTTGGCGTGCATAATAGTAAAATCGGGCATGCAATGCCCCAATAGCATTTTCAAGCATTCCAAAGACATATCAGATCAGTTACAGGGCATGCTATAATACTACACATTTTTTAAAAGTAAAAGAACATAAATGAGGAGACTAGTGCATTTCTAGTGAGATAATTTGAGGAAAAACAAAAGGAGAAAAAAAATATATGCCCTTAGAGTAAGTGGTATTGCTCTATTGTTAAACAAGTGGTGAATCAGTGCATAATTTATGTCGCGGATATAACATTGGACCCTCATTCTAAAGGAAAATCAAGAATAGAAAGAACACTAGTAGAACAGATATGTCTAAGTTACAATGTGGATAGTTAATACAATGTTAAACAAAAATCTGCACACCAGTCAAGCCATAAGACTTGCTTTTCCCACAGAAATCCCAAATCTGCAGTGATGTTAAAACCGCAAAGGATTCTGGGTGGGCATATGCAAATCAGTTTAACAAAGAATCAAATTTTTGCCTCATTCCATTTTAAACATGTATTCTTTTTAATCTGTGTTTGCAGTATACAACTGCTTGGAACACAATTTAGGAAAAGATGCAAAACCAGTGAACCACTCATGGACAGCTGTTTCGTTGTTAATCAACTCTTCAGCATGAGGTTGGTTACTGGTTTGCTTATTGAGGCTTGGTAGTGCTTGGGAAGCAAAATCCATTTGGGATTTCTGTAGGAAAAGCAAGTCTTATGGCTTGACTGGTGTGCAGATTTTTGTTTAACATTGTATTAACTATCCACAGACTTCAGGTGGAAGGGGTTTTCAATCACAATTTTTCCCCACCATAACCTATTTGGATTTTGCTTCTAAGTTACACTAGCAGATTAAACAGACATTCGCTATGCATTGGTTAATGAAGTTTGTTTAAAACAGGTTGCCTAAAAATTACCAATGAGGCTCCTAAACTCTATCTGCTACTGCACTACAACAGTTGAGGCATTAGGTATGGAGAGGAATATAAGGCATGTTATAAAGCAGAAATAATGGCTCGTTGTGCATCTGTTATAGAGATCAAGTGGCGGCTGTCCACAGTAAGTAGCTGAAATATGCACAGCCTAAGCGATGGTCCCAGAACCTAAATCAGCCAATCCCTATCAGTGGCAAGGCTGGTCTAGAAGGTAATAAGTCAAAGAGGCTTCTCTGAACGAGCATGGGCACCAGGCAGTTCAGTGTGCGTTTGATTGCAACGGTAAGCGAGGCTCGATGATGCAGCACCTCGATGCTTGCTGCAGGCAGGCTGTGCTGGGAGCGGAGATATTTTTTTCTCCACAGCTGTTTGTGCCGTCCCTTCTACTGTGTTCCTTTGGGGAGATGTTGAAAGCGTGGACGCAGGCTGCGGCGGCTCACAGAACAGCCTCAGTTCAGCCACTCGAAGTGGAGATAGGTCTCCTGTCACAGAGCTTTGCCCCAAAGCGTGGTCGGCGAGTTTAGCGCACGTTCAGATGGGGCCCCGGTCCAGAGCTGGAACAGGGAACAGGCACCTCCTCCATCTTAGCAGGCAAAGCTTGAATTGGAGGTCTACGTTGTATGCGCCTCTAAAACGCCTGGCAGATCCGGTAAAATTGTGCCGTGAAATGCTCTCTCCACCGCTGGATCTCTGAGTCTTCCCGATACTGTAGAGTTTGTGGCACGGTCGCCATCTTAAAGTCGCCATGCGGATTTTGACTTCTGAGGGAAGATCAGTGCTGCAGGTGAGTATGTTTCCCCAGTGGTCCAAAGGGGGGGGCAGCGGGGCTGTAGACGAGCTGCTGGTTAGATCGGGCACCCTGTCAGGAGATCGGCCGCCTCTCCCGGTCACCAGGCCGCAATCCACACCAGGCCTCATTCTCCAATATTGGTACTGCTCGACTACAATTTGTAGATCCCAACTCCCTCTTGTTTCAGCAACAGACCATCTTCTTACAAGGCTGGAAATATCACGATTAAAGGTAGTAAATGCTGAAATTTTGATCATCCATGCCAGAGCTCTCAAGACACGTCTGGCCATCTTGGCTGTCAGGCCCCGCCCACTGTGTTCATCTCTTTTGTACACCTTATCACGTTTGTCATCAAAATGATGTTCCCCCTAGCTGTATCATTAAAATTGTTACTCCAAGCACTATGACCACTTCAGTATTTAAATGTGGTTTTGGCGCAAGGAGCCTGTGTATGCAGCATTTCATGCTAGTGGAGATTTGACTCTTGAAAACAGTATAACCTATAACTAAGTTGTATTTAGTCACTGGATTGTGCTAAACTAAATAACAGATCCCCTTTAATTGAGCTGTTTGTGTGTATATATTATATATATAATTATTATTATTATTATATTGTAAATGTGCATTAATTTCAGAGGGAGTTTTTAATTTTGCTCATATATTCGTATCATAGGGGAAATTTGCTTTTAAATCAAACTACACGCTAACAGAAATATAATATT
>OW240917.1:228883252-228918206 GCA_933207985.1 Pelobates cultripes | reverse complement strand
GCATGCATGGCAACAGCTGCGCTCGCATTAGGATTTTCCCTTATCAAAGCATTATTCAGTGCTTTACTATGTGGATTCCGGTGACGCTGGAAGCCTCATGCAGAAGTCGCCTAAAAGCCTGGAAATCCCTATAGTGGCTGTCTGGTAGACAACAACTAGAGGAGCAGTTAAGCCTAGCAGGTAATTATTAATAACTACAATAATTACCTTTCCAGGGTTAAGGTGGATAGGACACTGCACTCACACCACTTCAATGAGCTGAAGTGGTCTGGGTGCCTATAGCTAAATTTAAGACATGATTGGGGCTAACACTTGATCTTTAAGAGCACCATTGTGACTACAGACACTAAAATCATTTACTAGTAATAATGTGGACTGTTCTTGGTGCAGTCTTGTTATCATCAGACCATGTTCTAACTTTTAAATTTTTTTTTACATGTAAACTCTGTAGGTGGTCGTTCATCATTGCCACTTGCTGTTCCACAGTCTTAAAAGGGTTACTCCAACCCTGGTAATTAAAATACAAATACTACAATTTCACTATAGGACTTAACTGTTAGGTCCACTCCTCTGAAACATGTAAGAGATTTTTAAACTCGCCTTAATCCAGTTCCAGGCGAAGCAGCAGGTGATGATCTTCCACATCCAGTCATGATGTCACCCGGCATTTACACGGTCCAATTATAGGCTTCTCAGAGAAGTTTCTGATTGGACCATTTTGCGGAAGGGAGAGGGAGAAGGGATGATAGGCTCTCTACTTGCCAGGGAAAAGATTTTAATATCCGTTGAAGGCTTGTGGTGCACTGTGACGACCTACATAAAATATGCACAGAATTGACATTAGGCAGCACGGAACAGGTCTGGTTACTTCCTGGTTTGTGGAGCTAAACTCAAGAGGCAGCAATTGCCCACAGCACTTGCCTTGCAAATACTTCTCATTGAGCTGCATTGGATAGTCTGTGATTGGACAACCATAGAAAGTCTGGGCTGGGGAGGAAGGGCTTGACAAGGCAGCAGACAAGGCAACTGTGGGTTTTGTAAGCTGTTTTTAGACTTTTATTAATTGTATTAATAAATGCATACATGTTTTTATTGGGGGATATCTACTAAGCAGTGATTTATTTTGGCACTGTAGTATCTCTGTTTAACGCATTCTCTTTACAGGGCAAGTTTTGGCAGACCATGGGGTCCACCGAACAAGGAAAGCAGTGCCTCCTACCAGAGGAAGCAGTCTACTTACTAGAGTGTGTGAGTATACATCTCAATTCCTGTCGTGTGTGTGACGAATATATCAATGTGTGGTGACAACCTATTACTTATGCAAGTGCAAATATATGTGCAAAAAATGATGAATGTAAAATCAATAAAACTTCCCTTCAGCAATGAATCCACCCCGAAGATTTCCTCTAATCTTCAACCACAGACTTAAAACAAGAAAGTAGGGGTGATTTCGCTAGGGGAAATACAAAAGGCACCACCTTGTGTTTAACTTTGTATAAGTTCGATTGGCCAACTTCAAGCTATCAGATAATCTTTAAAGAGATCACTCTCTCTTGCTTCAGAACCTTGACAGTCTCAGGATCTTTTATGGGAAGAGAAAGTGCAAGTTTGAATATAAAGTGCATAACCATTTTATTTGCTTACATGTAATTTTAAAACAGCAGGTGTAGAAGTCAAAAGCAGTGGAGGCTCTAGACTTGGCGAGGCCTTAGGCGAAACTCATGTCCCTCTCACCCTGCCACCCACCCTGTGACCCCCCACACTATGTCACCCTTTACTCAGTCACCACACCCTGTCACTCCCCTCACAGTCACCCCACCTCACCCTGTCACCCTCCCTCTCACACTAGGTCTCTCGCCCCCCCCCACACACACACACACTAGGTCCCCCTCCCCCACCACACTAGGTCCCGTCCCCCCTCACAAATTAGGTCCCGTCCCCCCTCACACACTAGGTCCCCCCACACACATACTAGGTCCCTTCCCACCCACACACACACTAGGCCCCCCCACACACACACACACACACTCTCCCTCTCCCCCTCCCCCTCCCCCTCCCCCAAATATTGCTAAATATTTGCTGTTAAATGAAAGCCCTGTTTCCCCTGAATAAAATGATATATAATAAGGGTGGGTGCATTTACTATGAAAGAGATGAATTACGGTTGGACAGGCATGTAGCGCAAATGCCAGGTTTTGTTTACATTTTGTTTCATTCACAACGTGTACATTTGGCTCCGTCCTTTAGGGGTTAATATAGGGGAAAATGTACCCATTACATTTAAGAAAAACAAATAACATCCGGAAGTAGATACCCTGTTTTAAAAGAATTAGACTGTAGCAATAAGAGTTACAACTGAGTTGAATCAATAGAGAACGAGAACAGAAAGTGAATATATAGAAGTATTTATTTGGACATTATAGGTTTTAAGTGTTTCCTTTGTGAGGTCAGTCAGCGGCAATGATTAATATAAGTAGTGAGTTTAGAGGGGAGTTGTGACCGGGATCCAAGGCTGAGTCTGGCAACAATGAATCAGTCAGCATCTCAGGGTTATTTACTGAAGTGAAAATTCAAAGTGCATTTTGAAATTTAAGGCCAAGTGTTTTTTTTTTCTCATTTCAGCTAATTAGCGGCACTTACGCAGTGAGATCTATAAGTATAGGTTGGAAAGAGTATAGCAGTCCAATATATAACTTACAGGACAAAGAACGTCCAGGTTCCAGATCCCAGGCTGACATTAGTTAAGCAGTCGGTTTCTTAGCACCGTGAACTGGGGAATTATTGTCAAGCCAAGTATAGAGCACCTAAGTAAGGTGTATCAGAAGAGAAGCAGAGAAGTTATCCGTTGTCATGATCAAAAATCATCGATCCTAGACCCGAACAAGAAGGGAGACAAGGAAAGGTGAACTCCAGCGTGGAGGTGGAGCAGCTGTAAAGTTTAATACATACAGTAGCATTTCAAGTTCAGTGAGACTCCGTAATCCAGTTATTGGAATTTGATGAAACCGGTTTAAATAAAAGATAATTGATCTCAGACCTGATTAACCTGTCCACTCTTTAGAAACGGATCATATGAGTTCATTACCTATTGCAGGGCAAGATAATATGGTAATCCCCATTAATTTACCCTCCAGAGATTCCTTACAGTAACTGGCTGTTCCATTCATGTCACAAAGCAGTTCTTGGACATGAATTCGCCATGCAGCTGTTGATCCTTGTCTCTCTTCCTAATGTAGACAGACTTTGAATGCATCCATGCTTATTAGTGAATTTATGTTTTTCTCTTGCCAGGGCACCGTTCAGATATTTTACAAAGAGCTGCAATTATCAGTCCAGGAGGCATACGAGAGGCTGCTTACCCATCAGACAATCACAATGCAGCAATACCAGGTATATACCAGCCTGGAGTGATCCAGCATTTTGGGAGTACATCTGCCATACACAGATGCAGGCTGGTTAAAGACACTGTATAGCGGGCTGTAGTTGTTATGGTGCCAGGAGTGCCGCCCCACCCTGCATGTATTCAGATCGAAATCTTACCTTGAGACAACCAGCTGTCGCTCGCCATCTCCACCCTGTACCCGGAAGGTCCAGCTTTCGGAGCTTCTGTTAGCTCTCCTTCGTTCATCCCTGCACTAATGAGCTAGCTAATCACTGATGCTCTCACCCAATACTACTCTGAAATCTCTGATGGAGGTGAAGAGTGTCAGCCTACAGACCCCATGTAAGATGTCAAATCCTTCTAAAACAGTTTGACTACTTACATGAAGTGCTGGAGCCTGCATGCTTAGTGGTTATGGTGCTTGGAGTGTTCCTTTAAGGTTCCTGGAGGTGTAGACTAATGAGCCAAAGGGCTGCGTATGGTTTCCCAATCCTAGTGTTATACACAGACAGAAACTGCTATTCCAAACCCAACTGGTGCACAAGTCTAACATTCCAGTATGTGTTCTTGGCTTATTTACAGGTTTACAGTTATCTGAAGAGATTGGGCTATATTGTCACCCGCTTTAAAGCCAGGTAAGACAATACAGTACATAGAAACATAGAATGTGACGGCAGATAAGAACCATTCGGCCCTTCTAGTCTGCCCAATTTTCTAAATACTTTCATTAGTCACTGGCCTTATCTTATAGCTAGGATGCCTATCCCACGCATGCTTAAACTCCTTTACTGTGTTAACCTCTACCACTTCAGCTGGAAGGCTATTCCATGCATCCACTACCCTCTCAGTAAAGTAATACTTCCTGATATTATTTTTAAACCTTTGTCCCTCTAATTTAAGACTATGTCCTCTTGTTGTGGTAGTTTTTCTTCTTTTAAATATAGTCTCCTCCTTTACTGTGTTGATTCCCTTTATATATTTAAATGTTTCTATCATATCCCCCCTGTCTCGTCTTTCCTCCAAGCTATACATGTTAAGATCCTTTAACCTTTCCTGGTAAGTTTTATCCCGCAATTCATGAACCAGTTTAATAGCCCTTCTCTGAACTCTCTCTAAAGTATCAATATCCTTCTGGAGATAGCAGAGTTGATGTTGTGCTTTTCTTACTTTATCTTCGGGTACTAAAACCTTGCCAGCCCTTTCCCCCACAGTTTACACATGATTTCTATTTTGTTGATCTGTTGTCATTAATGAAACACTATACCCCTTTCATTCGTCTCTTGACTCTTCTCTCCATCACTTTGTTTCTGCAGTTCTGTAATGTCCACTTACGAAAGGCAGATTAATGTTCAACCTTGCAGCAGATCTCGTCAAAAACGTAAGCGGAGCTCCAGTCCAAAGTAAGTAATTGGTTTCCTTTTTTCCTTTCTCATTACTCTGATTCGGCGTACATAAAAAAGGCATACTACTTTTCTTTTCTTTTTTTAATTTTTTTTTTTTTTTAAAGGTTAAAAGAGAATTTAAAGCAAAACAAAGAAGATCAACAAACCGTGTTTGAGGACATACAAGATCTGAAAGTAGAACAATCTTTAAATTCCAGTGTCTGGATTAACCAGTTCACATCCACGGGTGCTCGTATTGCTGATACCATAGAAGATATAAACCCGGAATCTGCCAACCAGTTAGAGAACACTCAGACGGAAAAATTAAGAAGCCCTTTCCGTTGGGACTTTTCCAAAATCCTCTTTCCCAGTTGTGCCCCGGACCATTCCTGCAACTTGCTGCCCCCGCCTGAACATGAACTTCTGCCAGAAAATGTAGCCGGGCGAGAGTTGGACATATCACTATGGAGACTTAGGCTGAATCAGAAAATGGACAAAATGTCCCGAAGGGAACAAGAGCAGTATGATTGGGAGCAACGGTTCAAGACCAGCATAAACGCAGACCCCATGGTACAGAAATGTACGAGTTGGAAGGAATACAAGAAACTCCTGCAGGATAGGGGACATTCTAGCCAGAAAGAAAGGCCTCATCATCTCTGGGCCGGTAACATAACTCCACTGGTGACACCTCAACATGGGATGAGCACAGGTGAAATAGGAAATTAATAGTGTCAATGAGAAATTATTATACTTTATTTGAAACACATCTTATCGCAGTCACTTATTTTTGTTTTTGCTCTATATTTTATATTGTCTTTTTAGGGTTTGTCATTTTTTTTTATTTTGCGTAATATTGCTAAATTTGCATTTATACTGTCCAGCGGTATGTTCTGACTCTTTTTGTTTTGCATGTACGTTGTTTTCTTTCGTTTTATTTTGTAAGGGTTTTTTTAAGTCTAAAGACAGGTCAACTATGTTCCACAAATATGCAGTTTGGTGTTGTGCAATTACTGTCGACAAAAAAGTATACACTTTGTGCATAGTGACCATTGATGTACATAGGCAGTCACAAGTGCTGCTATACTATTGACTCCTCACTAGTGAGGCAATCCAGCAATAGCAACCGGGTAGCTTCACGAGGCACCTGCTCACTTTGGCAGCATTCCACATCTTGTGAAGCCATAGGACAATATGGGAACATCTTGCACCTGCAGCTCATGGCATGTAATGGCTATTGCTAGATATCTCAAGTATGAGACACCCAACAACTCCCTGTACAGAGGCTGCCCTGGTCAAGCCTGTCAGACAATGCTCCCGGGCTACACATAGTCTCTGTAGAGGGCATATGCTGTATTTAACATGCATTGGGCTATTGTCTTTTACTCACAAAAGAAGCAATCCAGAACTATGGATTCATCTGCTTTTAGGCTGTCTGCCCCGAGAGACATTCGTGGAGATGGCATTCCATGTTGACAACTAAAGCAGCGTGAACTCTGTGATTGGCTCTTACAGCTGTCACTCAACATGGGGCACAGTCAGCTTAAGGGATTACTCCAACCACCATGGTAACTTCAGTGATTTGAAGTGGTCATAGTGGTAGGGTTTTATGGATGTTCAATGTTTCAGCTTGAAACAGTGCATATCCTGAGTAAACTGCACTTTTGGTTGCAAATGGCCCCTGCCACATGTGACTTATGCCCGGAGCCTATTGTAAATTCTTTGCACATTTTATGTCTGGTGACAGATGTAAAGATCTTCTCCCTTGCTCTCCCCTCCCTCCCACTGTTTGCTCTCTTCCGCTGTTGAAGAAATTGAAATAATAGTTTTTTAAACCCTCCCTTTCTCCTCCTCCCTCCTTCCCCTCGTCATCATCACACAGGCTGTTGTATATGTCCAATCAGAGGCTTCTCTATGAAAAGCACATGATTGGACCTGGCACAGCAGCCCTGGCATCACAAAGACGCGTAGAAAACGTCACCGGAAGCTTCACTTTGTGCTGGGTTCCAGGTAAGTAATAACCTGATTTAATGCTTATTTTTTAGTTACGGGGCATTATACTTTAAAACATAAACTTAAAATAAGGGGGGGGGGGTGGAGAATCCCTTTAAGAATGATTGGTTAAGTTGGTTAGGGTTAGGTACATTTTGGAAAGAATTTAAAAACTTGACTCTGGTCCGTTTGGTAACACAAAAATTGTCTTGGAACAAAAGAAAAGACATATCAGAATTTTGGCATCTTTGTAACTTAACCCTATAAGTTCCCCAAATATTTTGCAAAGATATTCCTGTCGGTATTTTAGAGATTTGGTGTATTTCGAGTAACACGCTATACAAGGCCAGCGTAATTCACTATTTAAGAGCACTCCAAACATCTCAAGAACTTCAGTTTCCTGATGTATTTAAGGTGTTAATTGCCTATCGCTGCAGAGTTATTTTATAAAAGTGCAGATTTCATAAGAAACCAAGACATTTATACACTGATCAGCCACAGCATTAAAACCACTGACCGATGAAGTGAATAGCATTGATTGTATCGTTACATAGCACCTGTCAGCAAGTGAACAGTTGGTTCTTGATTTTCATGAGTCGGAGGCAGGAAAAATATGGGCTAGCAAAAAGATCTACGTGACTTTGACCAGGGCCGATTAGTGATGGCTAGATGACTGGGTCAAAGCATCTCCAAATGGCAAGTCTTGTGAGGTGTTCCCAGTATGCAGTGGTTCGTACCTACCAAAAAGTGGTGCAACTGAGGACAACCAGTAGACCAGCATCGAGGTCCTGATTCACGTGGGGAGTGAAGGCTAGTCCATCTGCTCTGACCAAATTGCTGGAAAACTTACTGCTGACCATAAACACTTGCACAGTGACACATTTAAGTCACAGTGACGCTTAGGGTTAAACGTGTTTCCCTGGGTGAAATAGCACAGTCACCAACCTTGTTGGCTTCTAGGGATATGTATAAAATGATTACTGTCGGAAAACAGGTAGCTGTGTGCCAATTCATTTCCAAATGTCTTCGAATTGAATAAAAAGAAAACTGTACCTTTTTATATGTGGAGTTTATCTGCACTATATGAAATAGTTGTAATATACAGTTAAAATGTTATAAAAGTGGAAAAAGTCAAAATTGTCGCCTCTGTTTCAATTTAATGTATTTATACATTTACTGCATGTGCAAAGGCATCCCTATGATTGCATATTGTTTCAGTATTTACACTGTTTATATTTTATCTTTGTAAACAGCTTCTGTCTTGGAACAGATCACAGTGATGCATCAATCCCACCTTCTGGATGACAGTAATAGGTGAGACTGTACTTTGTGTATGTGCAGGAAGAACCAATCAATGTTTAAAGGATGGTATATCATGTAATAATCACATTTTGTCTCCCAGGTTGCAGAACTATGCACCAGATATGCCTCAGATTCTATTTGATGTGCATCAGTCTGATGGAACCTCAGAGTTCAAAAAATCCAGACCAGGGAAGCCATATGCTCGAATTTGTGTGTGCAGGTATGGGACTATATCGAACATTAGAAACCGATTCACTTTCAGTGTTCCAAATCCTACACATTGTTGTTTAGCACATTTAGAAGCACAGTTAAATTTGGTTTTAAGTGAAATATGAATTAACCAGATGTTATTTGGGATAAAAAGTTCAATGGAGGGATTTTTTTTCTTCCAAATGGCAGCTTCGTATCTCAGCTAGCAGAAGAACCATTTAGAGAAGGTGCCTGTCTGGATTAAGTATTAGCTAATAATGTGGATCTTTTATATAACACTTTAAGTACTAGAGATCCTTGGGGATTGTAAAGCAACATGTGTGTTCCAAGCAACATAAAGCTCACTATAGTGGTTAAAGTGCCACGAGTACCCTGGTGCCGTATCACAGTATGGCATTAAATCGTTTTAGCACAGATTGACAACTTACCTGTGTCCCGCAAAGCACCCGTGTAACACAAGTCAGATGTCTCTGTAGAGCAAAGCACAGCCAAGGATCATTGGCTCAGAGTACTCAGCTGACGCTCTCAGCCAATCATCACGGTCCAACCTGGCCATGCTTTGCTCTGTACAGCAATCAAGATTATTCTGCTGCACAAGACTAAATGAAATGGACGTAGCACAAGTGCCTAACTGGAACCAGGTAAGTTGTAAAACCATACTAAAATGATTTGACATCTTACCATCACATGGCGCCTGTGGACTCCTGGCACCATAACCACTACAGTGGGCTACAAACAGATAATATAAAATGGTAAGAGCACACAATAACAAATACATATTACCACATGTAAATCAATCAAACGGTATTCCTGTAATAAAAGACAGGGAAAAACATTGGGTAGTATAGTAAAACAAAGGTAATATACAGTGGATGATAAGTCTCACTCACATGATTTTGAGCCACTTAAAATAAGCTGGCTCTTCTAAGGGCCTTGAAAGGACTGGTATAGGAGATCTCTAGATAAATAATTGCAGCTTTCTCGTTCTTTTCTTTTCAAATAGAATCCAGGAACGTTTTGCCTGGTGTCCTTCAGACGCTGCTACCCTCCTCATTGGCTGAGATTCTCACCTGATCACTCTCAGCAAATGAGCTAAGCGCCGCACTAATGGGCTTACCTCAGACAGAGCTTCTTTTACTTACATTACTTACCCTGGAGGGGGAGCACTAAGGCTTTTAGACACCATAACCACCATCACTCGCTTCAGTGGTTATGGTTTCTTACGTGTTTCTTTAAGCAGTTTGACTGCTAACGTTGGGGAGCGGGTGCTATAGCACTCCTGGCACCATAACTACTGCATACTCTAGTAGTTGGGATGCTTTGCATATTCCTTTATGGTTTTTATTAAGTTATCCATTTTAACAAACTTTAGTACTCTTAACATCTCAGCTTTTCAATCTTCTGTCTCCGTAAACGCTGTCTTGTTTTACTTGTAGCTTCGATGAGCCAATCCCCTCCCTGCATACAGTGAAGTGCCTGGCGTTACGAAGCGGAGATGTACCTGTAGTGTTTGCCTTAGTGAACTGTGGAGAAGTTGCCTTTTACACATTTAAGGATTTCCAGCTTCCAGTGGATGTCTATCCCTAGGGATACATGGCGAGAAGATCACGATTACCTAACTGATTCATTGGACTAATGGTTTTAGTACTGTGGACAATTCTGCAAGACCCAGAATTGTTTTTTGCCTTTCATTTTTATCGAAAATAAAAACAAAACCTGTCTGATACGCACTTTTTTATGATATTACAAAGCGTGAAAGAGTATAATCCTTTAATATGCATTTCATTTTTTTGTATTTGGAAAACTAGATCTTTAGATGAAAAAAACTTAGTCTAAATTTTCCAAACTCCTTCAAAATGTATTGGAAAGACATCCTATAAATAGGTTAAGAGTTGAAGGCTAGATCATATGCTGTGGTCTAAACAGGAAGAAAAAAACGATGGACACACATTAAGGTCTGAGGATACCTTGAGATATAGGAGAAATGTTCTCAGAAATGAATTGGGGCAGATTGGCACATTGTTAGACATGGTGAGATTGAGGACATGGGGTTATTCAATAACGTTTGAATTTGACATTTTACGCCACAATAATTTAGTACGTTGGTTTTTGACAAAATTCCAGGATCAATTTCCCTTAATTCCCGGTTTAGTGGTTATTGCTATTAACATTTATATAGCGCCAATATATTCTGCAGTGTGTTACAATTATAGAAAGGAGATATTTAGAGATGAAGACCCTGCTCAAATGAGCTTAAGGATTTTTAAGGCCAAAGTAGCTGAGCTGGGAAAAATTCTCTAAATCTGCCATGCTCCCAGTTCTGTTATTTTGGCCTTAAATGAACCCTCCATTAGCACTTGCACTTAAAGCACTCTGATCCTAAATCTTGCTTGATTGGCATGCAGCCGGGTGTGCATATACGCATTGCTTACCTGACAGTAATTTGAACTGACTTTGCCCCCTTTTGGGCAGAGTCAGTGATACACGTCTTTTACACCCTCCCACCAGTGCTCCGCTTCTTAAGAGGAGGGCATATGTTTGCTCACTCAGTGAGGTTATTATTAACACCATTACCACTGCTAGTGTAGAGGCCACAAGGCGAAGGGTTGAGGCTATTTTATCGCGCCAAAGCAGATTCTACACCACACACACACCAACCAGATTCTATACGCACGCACGCACGCACGCCCCTAGACACACTGTCATGCCAAAGGATAAGTTGGCATTTGGTATCTGATAGGACATGTTGGGATAAAATTTATTGTAGACTTTGATCTAACACCAGGCCTAAGCCATATAATGTCATTACTAGATAACCATCACCAGAGCTGGACATAGGGCGTCATAAAAAGTAATGGTGCATTTGCTCTGACCCTGGGTTATTCAAAGGAGAACATCATCATTATTGTTGTTATTATTTATATAGTGCCAACAAATTCCGCAGCGGTTTACAATGGGTGGACAAACAGACATGTAGTTGTAACCAGACAAGTTGGACACACAGGAACAGAGGGGTTGAGGGCCCTGCTCAATGAGCTTACATGCTAGAGGGAGTGGGGTAAAATGACACAAAAAGGTAAGGGATAGTATTATACTAGTGACAGTTGCAGAAGAGGAATCAGTCGGAAGCTATTAACAGTTTGATACGCTTTTATGAAGAAGTGGGTTTTTACTGATTTTTTTTTTTTGTGGAGGAGTAGTGGAGACTGGGTGAGCATCTAACGGAGGAGGGAAGCGAGTTCCACAGGAACGGTGCAGCCCTCGAGAAATCTTGAAGGCGAGCATCAGAGGTGGGAGCACGGACAGAAGATCAGCAGAGCATAAGGGCCTAGATGGGACATACTTCTGTATTAGGGAGGATAGAGCGGTGGGAGCAGCACTATGTAGAGATTTGAAAGCAAGAACCAGAATTTTAAATTGAGCCCTATATCTTACAGGAAGCCAATGTAGGGACTGACAGAAGGGTGAGGTCTGAGAGGCGCGGGCGAACAGAAAGATGAGCCTCGCCGCCGCATACATTATGGACTGGAACAGCATATGTTGAGAGCACGTAAGACCACTGAGAGGCGGATTACAATAGTCAAGACGAGAAAGGACATGTAAACATCATGTAAGGAAATAGGGAGAACATGTTTATATAATCAGAAGACCCAATATGAATATATATTCAGATTGCCCAGGTTATATCCATTTGTTTGGTACCAAACGTGCCCAGTGGAAGGTGTGCCGGTCATGGGAAGCCAGAATGGACCCTTTCCAAGGAGTTAAAGTTAGCATGTTTGCGCATTTTGTAAAGCCTCTTGTGTTTTCAAGTAAATCCACATTAGTGCCCTGGACAGGTTTGATGGAGTAGGCAATAAACTGCCAGGCCAAACCTTTCTGATTCACCCAGGGGTCTGGCCACTTAGAAACAACCAGGTTGAGTAATATAATGAGAATGCTAAATTATCCAGAGATATTTCTGTTTAACAACTGCTTGGAGAACTTTAACATCTGAACCTCCCACAAGAATTCTATACGATCTGTAAATATATGTACGGATTTCTTGTGTTTTCTCCTATTTTATGGACTGTTTTGCAACTTATCTCTGTTTTGGTATGTAATTTATTTCTGTATTTTTGTACAGGGCACTGTGAATCCTTTTTGTCATATTAAATGTTTACTTAATCAGCTTGTGTCTTTGTTCTCTATGAGCGTACTCTCCTGAGGAAAGCTGGTAAACACGTTACTAAAGGGTTAAATATGTCTGTTCAGTAAAGTAAGTTTGTGATACTATAATTCAATACATATAAAAAAAATACATACTGCCACACAGAGAGATACGCACTGCCACATCGTACACACACTTACACAGTGATAGACATTTCCAGACACACACGCACACACACAAATATATGTATTGTCAGATACACACTATTACACACATCCAAACATATCCATACAGATACACCCAGACACCCACTGATGGCAGCCCTGGAGATGTCTAATTAAAATATTAAATAGAGGGTCTTATCTCTAATGGTGTTGGGAGAAAGGAAAGGTGATGTCTAATGGTGATCGGAGAGGGTGGCGGTAATGCCAAATGGTGATAATTTTCAATATATGCATAAACCTCTCTCACCACCGTTAGACATCGCCATCTCTCATCGTCATTAGCTATCACCACCCTCCCTCTTAAATCACTACAGCTCATCACCAACTTCCTCTCCCACCGTCCTTAATGGGTCAATCTAAGCACAATCACAACTTTGCATCATAGCAATATTGATGGTGCATAGAGTACAGCTCTGTTAGTGGCTTTTATCTGCTATAAGCCAGACCCAGAGATCTGTCAACTGCTGCAGTTGGAATTCTCAATACCTTACCCGCCTGGGTGGGTTGGACCAAGCTCTCACTACAGTGTTTGGAGGTGAGAAGAAAGATGTTCTAACATGCACTCTGTACTTTTAATTTAATTATGTAATTTAATTTTTCTTCATTATTTTTTAAAGAGTCACTCTAAGCACCAAATCAATTTTATCTTGATGAAGTAGTTCTGGCGCAGTGACTTTTCAGATCTTGTAATCTTTTGAGATTTGGAGCATGAAGCTCCACCTTCCTCTGCCTGTCTGACTGACATCCTGATAAGGAAGATCGGTTCTGTCCAACTTGTTTCTGCGGCATCCATACCCCACACACAACTTGAACGGGGCTCTTTTTCCTCTGCCAAGCTGTGCACACAGCTCAATTCATTAAACAGTGAACTGGACTGTGTATAAACTGATAGCAATTGCAGTATGGCTGCTATCGGTATACATAGATGTTCTGTTCATCATTTGTAGTGATTGGAACTGCTCCTGGGGGATAAAATTCTTATCCCATAAACACAGCCTGGATCTAGTCCAAAATGAGATGCTCCTGAACCTCTTCTAGCTCAGAGAGGGGCTGGCTGCCTGTAACTGCAGTCAGTCTCACTAAACCGAGCCTCTGCTGGGATCATTCATGGTAACTATTGTTTTTAATGTATTAAAAGTGGGAGTCATTTTGAATATTTATCCTTTTACCGCATTATCTATATCAGGGGTATCAAACCCAAATTTACCAATTGGGTGCAGCTTACACACACATAGGTCTGTACTCTCAGACATACACATCGACTGACGGACACTCACGGACACTCTCATACACACAGATCCCAGGGCACCACTCTGCAATGCCGGTCAGTGGGTAAGCAGGCAGCGGCTCAATTAAAAGATGGTCAGCTCCCAGGTGTCCGGTGTTTAACCACACAGTCTGGAAATTGAGGTGCCAGCAGTTTCCCTCCTACACCCCAAACTGCAAGAAGTTGCTTAGGGGGGAAAAAGTGGCCCATCGGTCAGTGGTTTGAGACCCCCTATTCTATATAATGCAGTAAAAGGAGGGACATTTTCCACCTATGGTTTCTCTTTAAGCAGCCATCACCCATTTCTCTCCACTCACACTCTGGCTCTTCTCCTATACGTTGGTGATGGGCGTAGGAGAGAGTTTCATAGAGCCTAACGTTAGTGATGGGAGAGGGAGGACTTGATGCTTAATGATGCTGGGGGAAGGAGTGGGTGATGTTTAATTATGATGGATTAGAGAGGGTTGATGCCTAATTGTGATGGGAGGGAGAGTGCTGAATAGTGGTGATGGGAGAAAGATGGGAGGCTTATTAATGAATGGGAGAGGAAATGAGGTGTGTTTAATGATGATGGGAGAGGGAGGACGATACCACCCCCCTTTCATCACCATTTAGCACCACTTCCTTCCTGTCCCATATCCATTATGTATCACCCTCCACCTCTCTTGTATCACCATCAGTTGTTGCCACTCCTGTCACCACTAGGTATCCACAATTTCTTCCCTCCTCCATCACCATTAGGCTCACCCCTCTATCTTCCATCTACCATGTGTGTAAGAGAAATACTAAGGGAAGTACAGTGCCTACTATTGGCAGTGGAAGATAAAGGGGGTTGCCTTATAGTGATGGGAGAGTGATGTCAGGCCTTATAACCATGAGAGAGGGAGGGGGTTAGTACCTTATGGTGATGAGAGAGAGAAGAGGTTTATTCCTAATGGTGATAGAAGAGGGAGAAGTGTTATGCCTAATAGTGATGATACCTAGTTACTATGGGCGAGGGCCCTTCTTAAGGGATCATCCTACTCTTCCTTTACCATTAGTTATCACCCCCTCTCTCTACCAGCAACATTAGGCATCATCCCTTCCTTTCGCACCATTATTTAGCAGCCAATACTCCTTTCCATTGCCACCACAACTCGGTATCTCCCCCTTCCATCTACAAGCGGAGGAGAGACAGCAAGGATCTGGGAGAATGCTGTAGGTAGTAATGGAAAAGGGTTTATATTAGTGGTTTTAAAGGGTGATGGATGATACCTAATGATGGTGGGAGTGGGAGGGAGTATAATTCCTAATAGTGAGGGTAGAGGGAGGCGAGATGCACTATGGTATTGGGAAAGAGGTGATTCCTAATGGTGGTGGAGGTGATGCCTAGTTATGAAGTGAGAAAGAGGTGGGGTAATGTCTAAAGGTGGGGTTGATACCTAGTGGTGATGGAGGAGGGTGATTTCTCATGGTGGTGTTCACATCATTACAAGGCATCACCTATTCCCTCTCTCTTCACTGTGAGGCATTACCCCGCTATCTCCCATCGCCATCAGGCATCACCAATCCCCATTCTCCATTAGGCATCACAACAATCCCACCGCCATTGGGATTTACCACTTTCCTAACACTAACATTAGGGTAGTGTCTCTCTGTCATACAGTTACCAGCATTAGCAGCCATTCCCACCTCCTATTACCATCTACGTAACCATATAGCAGTCAACGACAGAGTCATGGCTGGCGTCTTCTAAGTTCAAGCGGGTTTTTATTTGCTCTCCCTGTTGCCTGCTGGATAGCGAGTGCATGGGTGGTTCAGGTGGAGTTAGCTGTTGCACCATGCGAACCTGCAGCCTGTCCTGCGAGCTGTCTCCAGTGGTGGATCCAAGGGGGAGCACCAGGACAAATGGCCCCCCACCCGAGAAGCCAGCGTGCATTTATTGGCTAGGAAGACCATGACAGGTGTCAGGGACATTTATTGTCTGTCAATTAGCAGGGGCTGACCTTGGAACATCCTCACTGAGTGGGGGACATCCCTTTAGTCAGCCCCTGCTAACAGCCAGGCAGTGCCTGGCACCTTGGGACTACCTGCTGCCAGTGACATTTATTGTCTGACCGCCAGCAGAAGCTAACCTTGGAACATCCTTCAGTCAGCTCCTGCTGACAGCCAGACATTCAATGGCATCTTTGGAAACACCTGCCAAGGTCCTCCGTACCCAACGCCACAGATTTCCCAAAGTTAGGAGTTCAACCCTCTAGATTAATTTGATGTATTTAAATCAAGTAAATGGACAGTGAATATGATTGCACAACTGAGTCATTTACCTATCGATCCATACTGTCCCAATGACTATTCACTATAGAGTCTGCAGTCTTACGAGCTTCACTGTTGTAAGAGTTCAACCCCATGGTACATAAAATACTAAATGCTACTATTAATACTCTTATGTTTCATGTAGTAGTGTGATCCCTACCTGCGTACTTCAACTGAAATGATAATGTCCCAGTGTGTAATAATAATGTGTCAGTGTCTGTTACATATTTTTTACTTTCTCGCTTTACCTGGTAACTTTCTGGGCCGATCCAGAAATCATTTGTAGAAAGCCTCAGTAATTGTTATTCTCATTACCTGCTTGGTTATATTGCCTTCTGGTCATAATGTATCGACCTGTTACTTGCACCATGTGATGAAAACTTAAATCCCAATAAAAATGTTTTTGCAAGAACATCCAAGTCCCCAAACCTCAAACATAGGCTATGGACTCCTCTACTCCCACCCAACACCTTCCACCATAGGTTTTGTTTGGATGGTAAAAAGGTACTAGTTTTATAGGCAGGCTGTTGCTGATTGTAATGATTTCTTACTTGTTTGTGAGAAGTCCGGGTACTGTAACTCTGCTCCCCTGATGCTGACAGTCAATGAGAGCTCAAGGAGAGAAGGCAATGTGCATGCCTTTCTCCTAGGGTGTCCAAGATCAGATGTCCCTATGAAAAGTAAATAGGTGACATCAGAAAGCCCTTCTAGGAACAGATAGGGCACATCAGAGGTGTAGAATCATAAGGGGCAATTTTTGAAATTGATCTTGACATGCCCAGATGTTCTCTACAGTTTGTCCGAATTGTCATCAACCAGTGGGAAGGGAAGCTAAAGAATAGTTATCATTCCAGAGTCAGATATAATACAGTTTTTTTCCTAACTCATATTTTTTTTTATTCGTAAGTTTATGAGTTTTAAGACAAACCCTCAGAAAAACCCACCTTCTTCAACACCCGCTCTTGATAGACTGTCTACGTATTCCTAACTCTTCTTTTTTTTTGTAAATATGTTTTTTTATCATTTGCGGAATTTATATAAGTATAACAATGAGACTCGCAGGTCTCCACAATTATAACATGTACAGTTGCAAGAAAAAGTATGTGAACCCTTTGGAATGATATGGATTTCTGCACAAATTAGTCATAAAATGTGATCTGATCATCATCTAAGTCACAACAATAGACAATCACAGTCTGCTTAAACTAATAACACACAAAGAATGAAATGTTACCATGTTTTTATTGAACACACCATGTAAACATTCACAGTGCAGGTGGAAAAAGTATGTGAACCCTAGACTAATGACATCTCCAAGAGCTAATTGGAGTGAGATGTCAGCCAACTGGAGTCCAATCAATGAGATGAGATTGGAGGTGTTGGTTACAGCTGCCCTGCCCTATAAAAAACACACACCAGTTCTGGGTTTGCTTTTCACAAGAAGCATTGCCTGATGTGAAAGATGCCTCGCACAAAAGAGCTCTCAGAAGACCTACGATTAAGAATTGTTGACTTGCATAAAGCTGGAAAGGGTTATAAAAGTATCTCCAAAAGCCTTGCTGTTCATCAGTCCACGGTAAGACAAATTGTCTATAAATGGAGAAAGTTCAGCACTGCTGCTACTCTCCCTAGGAGTGGCCGTCCTGTAAAGATGACTGCAAGAGCACAGCGCAGACTGCTCAATGAGGTGAAGAAGAATCCTAGAGTGTCAGCTAAAGACTTACAAAAGTCACTGGCAAATGCTAACATCCCTGTTAGCGAATCTACAATACGTAAAACACTAAACAAGAATGGATTTCATGGGAGGATACCACAGAGGAAGCCACTGCTGTCCAAACAAAACATTGCTGCACATTTACAGTTTTCACAAGAGCACCTGGATGTTCCACAGCAGTACTGGCAAAATATTCTGTGGACAGATGAAACCAAAGTTGAGTTGTTTGGAAGAAACACACAACACTATGTGTGGCGAGAAAAAGGCACTGCACACCAATATCAAAACCTCATCCCAACTGTGAAGTATGGTGGTAGGGGCATCATGGTTTGGGGCTGCTTTGCTGCGTCAGGGCCTGGACGGATTGCTATCATCGAGGGAAAAATGAATTCCCAAGTTTATCAAGACATTTTGCAGGAGAACTTAAGGCCATCTGTCTACCAGCTGAAGCTCAACAGAAGATGGGTGTTGCAACAGGATAATGACCCAAAGCATAGAAGTAAATCAACAACAGAATGGCTTAAACAGAAGAAAACACGCCTTCTGAAGTGGCCCAGTCAGAGTCCTGACCTCAACCCGATTGAGATGCTGTGGCATGACCTCAAGAAAGCGATTCACACCAGACATCCCAAGAATATTGCTGAACTGAAACAGTTCTGTAAAGAGGAATGGTCAAGAATTACTCCTGACCGTTGTGCACGTCTGATCTGCAACTACAGGAAACGTTTGGTTGAAGTTATTACTGCCAAAGGAGGTTCAACCAGTTATTAAATCCAAGGGTTCACATACTTTTTCCACCTGCACTTTGAATGTTTACATGGTGTGTTCAATAAAAACATGGCAACATTTCATTCTTTATGTGTTATTAGTTTAAGCAGACTGTGATTGTCTATTGTTGTGACTTAGATGATCAGATCACATTTTATGACCAATTTGTGCAGAAATCCATATCATTCCAAAGGGTTCACATACTTTTTCTTGCAACTGTATTTGATTCAATAACATTCGTCGTGTACAGACAGAAAGCATATATTAATATAGGCAAGTAAGGTGGCTCGCAGGCCCGTGTATATTTTGGACTCACAGGTCCGCAATGGTATTGCTAGACAGGCATTTCCATGCGGATGTGATGAAGTTTACTGAGTCATATTTCGTTACTAATATTGTATCAAATCCGTTGGCTAGCTGATTGTGTGGGAGCTGCCCTAGTCGCTTCCTTGCTTATTCGCTTGGCCCCAGGCTATATCGCTAATCCTTATGGCAGAGCCTGCATTTCGTGTGATTCCCTTGTCATGCCCTTCATGTTGCTGTTGCTGGTGTTATCGATTCTTGCGTTTATGTCTCTATACTGTGTTATAGGTGTGTGCAACATGAATCCTGAGGAAAGTATGGTGTGAGTCTAATTAAGGTTCAGTTGTATGTTCTGTATATATGTTTTTTCCCTCAATAATTTCTCTGGTGATGGTGTGTGTAGCTAGGTATGTCCCGTGGTCTCCACGGGTCGGATATCAACCCAAGTCGTCTTTGAGCTGGGCGCGTATCCTTTTTCGGAGGTTAGTATGTCATATGTCGAATGGTGTGTCTCTCCGTCCCCACTCCCCATTCCCCCAGAATTAGATATAGGGAGAGGGGGCAGATATTGATCTGTATTAAGTGGGGCTCGTGTCTGCTGTTGCCCCATTTGCGGCTCTGGGATCGCCCCCATCCTGCCTATATCGAGTTACGTATAGGATCCAGGGTAGCCACATCTCTGCGTGTCTTGTTCCGCATCCTGTCAAGGAGGCATGTAGTTCTTCTGCTCCCAGGATATCCTCCACTCTGCGGATCCATTCTTTTTTAGTAGGTGTTTCACTTTTTTTCCAGTGTGCCGGTATGTTAGCTTTGGCCGCGTTTAACTGGTGACACAGTATCGATTTGTTTGTACTGCTGGATAGATTGCATCGAGATGTGCAACAGGGCCAGTTCTGCGTTCCAGTCCGGTATGTCCCCCAAGATAGTGGTCACAGTTTCCTTAATCATTTCCCAGTATGGGGCGATGTCTCTGCATTCCCACCATATATGTATCAATGTGTCACGTTCTGCCTGGCATCTCCAGCACAGCGGGGTAATCGATGGGAAGATCCGGTGTAACAGAGATGGTGTTCTGTACCATAGGGAGAGCAATTTGTAGTTCACCTCCTGATAATATGAGCTCATAGAGCTCTTCTGTTGCCATAGCAATGCTGTATCCCATTGCGAGGTCGTGAGTGTCTTCCCTAGCTGTTCCTCCCACTGGCGTCGAAAGGTGGAGGCCTCAGTTGTATCGCCCGTGACTAAGTGTTGAAAGAGTGCCGAGATTGCGTGGTCTAATGGGACGCCTCTATCACAGAGATCCTCAAACCAGGTAAGGTTCCTATACAGGCGGTCTTTGTGTGGCATCGTTTCGTAATAATGTTTCAGTTGTAAGTATCTGAGTACTGTGAGGGGAGTTCTTGGCCTCTCTCCCAACATTGAGGTTAGGTCTCGCAGCCGTCCCCCTCCCAGAGCTCTATGAATGGGGATATATTTCCTTGTATTCAGGATGGGCCAAACCCCAGGAGGCAATCCCCTCCTATGGCTCCGTTATGTGTGAGCGGAATCATTGGACTTGGTTTGGGTGAAACGTGGGTCCGATCTCTCGACCGTCCAGACCCCCTTGGACGGCATAGAATGTCGTGTCAGATCCTGGATCGTTCGCCACGCCATACAAATTTGATTATCGCTGTTTTTAAGGAGGAGAAGAAGATCTCTGTTATAGCGAGTGGAATGGTCTGCATGAGGTATAGAGTTCTCGGTAGTATATTAATTTTGAGCACCGCTACTCTTCCGTTCCAGGTTATGTGTGGGTACGACCATCTAGTCAGGTCAGCGAGGATAGTCTTTAGAAGAGGGGTGAAATTGAATCAATATATATCGTCCTGGTCCGTGGTCACCCATATGCCTTCTGGGATTCCGTATGAAAAACAGGAGGTCGTCTGTGTATGTTTCTTGCCAATTGTAGCCTTGAATATTAGGGTTTAAGCGGATTGCCTGTAGCAGCGGTTCCAGGGACATTGCAAACAGCAGAGGTGAGAGTGGGCATCCCTGTCGGGTGCCATTACTGATCGCAAAATCAGCCGTCATAGCCCCATTGACTCTCACAGTCGCGCGCGCTTTGCTATATAAAGCAGATATCCATGCGAGGAGTCTCTGTCCACATCCCATCTGTTTCAGGTTTGCCATTATGTACGTCCAGTCGACTCTGTCAAATGCTTTTTCCAAATCTGTGGATTGCAGTAATAGCCGGGTCTTTGTCTTCCTCACATGATGTTGAATTGAGAAGAGTCGTAATGTGCTGTCCCTGGCCTCTCTACCTGGGATGAATCCCGTCTGGTCCACATGTATCAGGTCCGGGAGGAGGTGTTTGAGTCTAGTCGCTATAACTTTTGTGAATAACTTGGCATCTACGTTTAGCAACGAGATGGGGCGGTAGCTGCCGCATAACAATGGATCCTTTCCCGGTTTAAGCAAGACTGTAATGGTCGCAGCCAGGGATTCCGGGCCTGGGCTTTCTCCCTCACCGACACCGTTACTTGCTTTAGTTAGCCATGGCAGCAGGAGGCTTAAGAAGTTCTTATAATATCCATTCGAGAAGCCATCTGGGCCTTGTGCCTTGCCCGATTTGGACACTTTGAGTGCCGCTGCCAGTTCTTCTATGCCGATCGGTGCATCGGTGCATCCAGTGCCGACGCCGATTCACAGTTAATCTTGTTGGTAATCGTGTCGGACAAGTATTCCTGTATCCGCGTAGTGTTGCTTATGTCTCGGGCTGTCCCCCTAGGCAGGTGTAGATTGTAAAGGGTCTGGTAAAAGATCCGAAACTCTTCGGCTATCTTCTGTGGGAAGGGAGTCACTTCCCCCGAGGCGAGGCGCAGTTTGCGTATTTGCCTGTGGGGCATGGGACCTTTTAATAGCCTTGCTAAGTATTTTCCCCCCTTATTAGCGTGGGCATAGTAAAAGCCCTTTGTGCGCTGTAGATTTCGGAGGTGCTTTTTTGTGATGAGGTCTTTAAGTTTTCTTCTGTGTTCCATCTGTTCCCCGTAAACCGCATTTAATTGGGACCGTTTGTGTTGGCTTTCCAGTGTTGATATCTTTTGGTACAGGTCAGTCATCTCAAGTATATTCGCTTTTCGCGATGCGATGCGAATAAGTATGCCGCGGATAACGCTCTTGTGAGCTTCCCACACGGTTATCGGGGATGCCTCCGGTAGTTTTCTAGCTCTTGGTTTATTTGTTCCTTAGTGCCGTGGTCCAACAGAAGTGCCTCGTTAAGTCTCCAGGTCCAGGCCGATGGGTGGAACATGGGGGATTCCAGCTCCATCCCGACTGAGCTATGGTCCGACCATGTAGCTGGGTCCATATCGGCTCTAACTTGTGCAATGAAGAGGTAATCTATGCATGAATAGCGGTTGTGTAGAGCAGAATAGTAGGTATAATCTTTTACTGAGGGATTGAGCATTCTCCAACCGTCAATCAAGCTCAGGTCCTCCAATGCTCGCCTGATAGACCTTATGCTACCCTGTGGAAGACAGCTATGTCCCGATGATGAGTCTAGCACTGGGTCTAGGGGTACATTGAAGTCTCCCCCCACAAGCAATATTCCATCCGTGAAGTCCTCCAGGCTGTGCAGTGCGTTTCGGATGAAGGGAACTTGCCTTCGGTTGAGGACATAGATATTCGCCAGAGTGTATATCTTGTCTGCTATGACTCCTTTTAAGAAGCGATACCGCCCTTGTGAGTCTTGTGCGCGTTCTATTTCTTTGAACTCAAGCTCAGCCGCTAGTAGTATGGCAACCCTAGATTTATGAGCCGTCGGGTGGTTGGAGAAATAGTTATTTGGGTAATGCCAGTTTTGTAATTTAGGTGCCACGTCTTCCTTGAAATGGGTTTCCTGAATCATGGCCACCGCTGTATATGTTTTTTCTTCAATTCCCTCAGCAGATGTGGGTCCTGCGTTCAGGTATGTTGAGGCCCCTGCAGTTCTGGGTAAGGACCATCAGGGGCGTGTTTCAGTAGGCCATTCCTATAGCGGGTTCGGGATACTTTCTTAGGTCCGTGTTGTACCCGGGATCCTTTTAGTCCCTTTAGGGGTACCGGCAGTGCACTCGCCCCCCGACATATGTCGGGTGCGTTCCAAATCTAGCCCCCTCTTTAGGAAGATGGGGGGTGTCTCGTGCAGGTGGTAGGGTATGTTTTGGGAAGCGCAGTTCAGGCTCCGCCCAAGGATATGATCAGCATCAAGAGTGGAACTGTGCGCACTGCCTGACCCCCCCCCGCGTGAGTGTTTATGTGGAGCTTTGAGGGACGGGGCTTGAGTACGGGAGGCGGGGCCTGCATGCGGAGGCGGAGTATAGAGGCACCAAATTGCTGGGGATTCGGAAGGGAACCTCACAGTGCTCCATCTGTTTCCCTGGCAACCGAAATGCAGCTCCCAGCACCTCCCTCCAGCACCTCCCCCCTTCTTTCCCTCGGACTGAGCTGTCACAGTCCAAGGGAAAATTGCCTGTGAGGAGGGGGCATGTTGATAATCCGGGGAGAGAGGGGGGCAGGTGCCCTCTCTTGCGGACACACATGTAACCACTACAGACTGCTGGTGTTTGGAGGATTCCTTTAAGGGAATGTGTACTATACAGCTACAGAGAAACCAAGGGATGAAGCCTTAGCATGGTATAAGTGAGATATAGTATGGACAGAATCTATAGGTGTATTTAAAACCTAGCAACAGCCACAGCAATAAAACACTACAAAGAACAAACTGACATCAGTATAACAGGGTAAATTTGAAGAATATACTTTATTGTTGTAAAAAAATTAACAATATACAAAATAGATGTGTCTAGAAAACAACAGTGGTTCTGACAAGTGTGGATCTTGCAGATTCAGGCCAGTGAACCATGCATGTTGTTAATGTGAGTTTCACTGTGTATTTTATTTGGCAATGATGAAACTACCAAGTGCAATTTTAAATCATGTTTTTATGCCACCATTAATGTGTTTGTTTCATAACACGGGCGTGCCTTTTTTCTGAATAAATATTTTGTTTGCTCAATTGTTAAAGCTGCCGATAAGCAGTGTATGACTGGATGTGTTTGTCTTTGCATGATTGTCTGAATCTGTCTTTGAATGAATGTTTGTGCATGTGCATATGTGTTTCTTTTTGCATAAAAGTTGGGGTCACTGATTTTTAATGTATTTATGTGAATGAATCTGTAGGCTTGTCCCTGTGCGTATGTTGTGTATATCCATGTGTCCTTGCAATTAGACATGTGCAATTCGGTTCGGTCCGAATGAAAATTTGGATGAATTTCGGACATTCGGATGCTTTACCTCTACCCCTAACTCTAACTTACCCCTAACCCTACTCCTAACCCTACTCATAATCTAACCCTACTCTTAACCCTAACTCTAACCCTACCCTAACACAATCCCTACTCCTAACCTAACTCTACTCTTAACCCTAACCCTACTCCTAACCCTACCTCTACTTCTAATCCTACGCTAAGCCTACTCCTAACCCAACCCTAACCCTACTCCTAACCCAACCCTACTCCTAACCCAACCCTACTCCTAACCCAACCTAACCCTACTCCTAACCCTACCCCTAACCCAACCCCTGCTCCTAACCTTAGCCCTACCCCTAACCCTACACTTAAGCAAAGGGCCAAAGCTCCGAAGTCCAGAATTTCGGAAGTGCCGAATTGCCGAAGTTCGGAAGTGCCAAACCGAAGTCCAGAATTGACGAATTTTGGAATGCCGAACCGAACTGAATTTCTTGCCCATGCGCATCCCTACTTGCAATGAGTAGTGAGGGGATTTTTCGCTGTACATTGCACTTTTCTTCTAGATACCAGTTCTACCTCTTTGTGGATCTGATCTATTGTTTTTGGTCCCTGGGGTTTATATCGAGGTACCCAGTTATTTATTCTCAAATCCAGTACATCCTGCACCAAAAATCGAATCTGCAAAGATGTTTTCCGGTTTTTAATAAAGATGTCAATCTTGCTGATATACTTGTCCAAGCGACACTGTCCATTTTCCAAGGATTTGGAATGTCCAAATTTCCGAAGTGCCGAACCAAACCGAATTGCCGAATTACAGAAGTGCCAAAGTGCTTCGGACTTCTGAAAAGTGGCAAAACGGGTAGGGGTAGGATTGGGGTTGGGGTAAAGTTAGGGATAGGGGTTGGGGTAGGGTTAGAGGTAGAGTTAGTAGTAGTGATAGGGGTAGGGTTAGAGTTAGGAGTAGGGTTAGGGTAGTGAGTAGGGTTAGGGTTAGGAGTAGGGATAGAGATAGGGTAGGGGTACCTCTACCCCTAACCTACCTCTACCCCTAACTCTAACTTACCCCTAACCCTACTTCTATCCCTAATCTAACCCTAACCCTACTCTTAACCGTAACTCTAACCCTACTCCTAAATCTACCCCTAACCCTACTCCTAATCCTACACTAACCCTACTCCTAACCCTAACCCTACTCTTACCTCTACTCCTAACCCAACCCTAACCCTACTCCTAACTCAACCCTAACCCTATTCCTAACCTAACCCTACTCTTAACCCTAACCCTACTGCTAACCCTACCCCTAACCCTACTCCTAACCCAACTCTAACCCTACTCCTAACCAAACCCTAACCCTAACCCTACTCCTAACCTAACCCTAACCCTACTCCTAACCCAACCCTAACCCAATCTTAACCCTACTTCAATCTCTAACCCTACGCCTAACATAACCCTACTACTAACCCTACTCCTAAACCTAACCCTACCCCTAACCCTACTCCTAACCCAACCCGTAACCCTATTCCTAACCCAACCCTAACCCTACCCCTAACCCTACACTTAACCGAAGTGCCAAAATGCCGAAGCTCAGAAGTCCAGAATTCCGGAAGTGCTGAATTGCTGAAGTTCGGAAGTGCCAAACCGAATTGCCGAAGTCCCGAATTTCGGAATGCCGAACTGAACTGAATTTCTTTCCCATGCACATCCCTACTTGCAATGAGTAGTGTGTTTTTTTTTTAGTGTACACTACACTTTTCGTCTAGATTCCAGTTCTACCTCTTTGTGGATCTGAACTATTGTTTTTGGTCCCTGGGGTTTATGTCGCTGTACCCAGTTATTTCTTCTCAAATCCAGCACATCCTGCACCAAAAATAGAATCCGCAGAGATGTTTTCCGGTTTTTAATAAAGATGTCAATCTTGCTGATATAGTTGTCCAAGCGACACTGTCCATTTTCCAAGGATTTTCCAATTGTAGTGAGTACCTGTCACAGAAGGTAGGCTTGAGCCCATGACAGTGATTGATTTTGTGTGTGTGTGTGTGTGTGTGTATGTGTGTGTGTCTGATAGTGAATGAGCTTGCATGTGTGTGTGTGTGTGTGTGTCAGTGAGTTTGCAGTAAGCATGTGTGTGTCAGTGAGCTTGTCTGAAGTGAGCATGTGTGTCAGTTAGCTTGTCTGTAGTGAGCATGTCTGTGTCAGTAAGCTTGTAGTGAGCATATGTGTGTCAGTGAGTTTGTCTGTAGTGAACTTGTATGTGTGTGAGTTTGTAGTGAGCATGTGTGTGAGTTTGTAGTGAGCATGTGTGTGTCAGTGAGCTTGTAGTGAGCATGTGAGTGTGTCAGTGAGCTTGTCTGTAGTGAGCATGTGTGTGTGTGTCAGTGAGCTTGTAGTGAGTATGTGTGTGTCAGTGAGCATGTGTGTGTGTCAGTGAGCTTGTAGTGACCATGTGTGTGTCAGTGAGCGTGTCTGTAGTGAGCATGTGTATATGTGTCACTGAGCTTGTGTGTGTCAATGAGCTTGATTGTAGTGAGCATTTGTGTGTCAGTGAGGTTGTCTGTAGGGAGCATGTGTGTGTCAGTGAGATTGTCTGTAGTGAGCATGTGCATGTGTGTCAATTAGCATGTGTGTGTGTGTGTCAGTGAGCTTGTTTGTAGTGAGCTTGTGTTTGTCGGTGAGTTTATCTGTAATGAGCATGTGTGTCAGTGAGCTTTTCTGCAGTGAGCATGTGTGTATGTCAGTGAGTTTGTAGTGGCCATGTATGTATCAGTGAGCTTTTCTATAGTGAGCATGTGTATGTGTGTCAGTAAGCTTGTCTGTAGGGAGCATGTGTGTGTCAGTGAACTTGTGTTTTTATGTCAATGAGTTTGTGCATCAATGAGATTGTCTGTCTGCTTGTGTGCTTGTGTCAGTGAGATTGTCTGTGTCTACATGTGAGTATGTTTGCAGTATAATTACATTTTCTACACTGTCAGAACCAATATTTTGAATTAGAAAAAGAAACATACCAATAATATATATATAAATAACAACTGCCTGACTATCAGTGCTTTTTAGTGGAACTTGGAGATGAACACCACATTGCTTTGATGTAAGGGTTCCTAGAGGAGAAATTTTTTTTTGTTTGTTTAATGAACAGTGTAACACTATGGTAGATCCAGGGCCGTCGTGTCCTATAGACGACTTAAGCGCCCGGAGGGCGCAAGCTTGGAGTGACCCTGTGTATCTAGGCTTGTGTTTCATCATCCCCCATCATCATCCTTTTATCCTCATCTGGTGGTAAGTCGGCAATCCAGTATATTATTAGTGGCACTAATCTCTAATTTACCTCACATTAAATGGATACTATAGTCCCCAGAACCACTACAGCTTAATGTAGTGGTTCTAGTGTCTATAGCCTGTCCCTGAGGCTTTTTAATGTAAACACACACTGCCTTTTCAGAGAAAAGACACTGTGTGCAGCACTGGCGTTAGCGTATATGGTAGATATGTGGGGCATTGTGATATCACATGGTGGGCAGAACATATGGGGGGACGGCAAATTTTTGTTTGCCACGGCGGCAAAAATCCTTGCACCGGCTCTGAATAGATCTCTTTGTATCTTTTAAGGCATTGGGATATTACTACTTCTATTGAATCAAAAGATACACTGTGGCACTGGACTTAGACTGTAGAATATTACAGAACACCTTTTCCATAAAACCCAAGACTCGCATTTAAGCTATCACTGAAGTTAAGATTTAAATCTCCTTGACTGTATATATATGTTTGCTGGACATCACTGATCATCTATATCAGTGAATGATTCACTAAGTGCTTGCACTTTTTTTGGTGATCTTTTCACTTTTGGAACTTGTGAAAAAGCTTTTCATGTGTTGAGCTACTCTTTAACTACAACAATTTTGACAGTTTTTTCTTGCAGTTTGATATCATTTTTGGTTTATTGCCTTGAGCGCTCTGTTACTGGTTTTGTGTTTGTTAATGATACATATATCGCCTGATCTATAGGTTTGATCAGAAAAACAATATTTTCAAAGAGCTCCCTCGGAGCTTAAAGGACCACTCTAGGCACCCAGACCACTTCAGCTTAATGCTATGTTTATTAATGGGTTAAGCCTTCCCCCTATTCCCTCTAGTTGCTGTCTCATTGACAGCCACTAGAGGCGCTTGCGTGCTTCTCACTGTGATTTTCACAGTGAGAGCACGCCAGCGTCCATAGGAAAGCATTGTAAATGCTTTCCTATGAGACCGGCTGAATGCGCGCGCAGCTCTTGCCGCGCATGCGCATTCAGCTGGCGGGGCGTAACGGAGGAGGAGAGGAGGCAGAGAGCTCTCCGCCCAGCACTGGAAAAAGATAAGTTTAACCCCTTTTCCCCTTTCCAGAGCCGGGCAGGAGGGGGACCCTGAGGGTGGGGGCACCCTCAGGGCACTATAGTGCCAGGAAAACGAGTATGTTTTCCTGGCACTATAGTGGTCCTTTAAAGTGTAAAAAGATATATCCAAATGTTAAAGGGACACTCCAGGCACCCAGACCACTTCTGCCCATTGGAGTGGTCTGGGTGCCAACTCCCACTACCCTTTTCATAAACTGCAATATTTACCTTGCAGGGTTAAGTAGACACCCACTAGAGGACACTTCCGTGTTCATAGAACACGAAAAGTGATTTAAAACGACGCTGCACGTCCTCACGCTATGTGAGGACCTCCAGTGTCGCTGAAATCCCCATAGGAAAGCATTGAATGCCTTATCAAATGCTTTCCTATGGGGAGGTCTAATGCGCGTGTGCGGCATTGCCGCGCAAGCGCATTAGGTCTCTCCTGCCGCCTGCCGCGCATGCGCAATAGGTCTCCCCCGCCAGCAAAGTGGCCTTATGGGAACTGTGCAGAGAACGAATCCATTAGCAAGTTCATATTGGGAAGCCAGGATTTAAGAAACAACATTTCTACTAAAGTAGAAACTACTTATTAACCAAACAATGAATTTGTGATAAGTTGAAAACAAACTAGTATTATTTAGGCCAAAGTAGCCCAGTTTGAAAATTTTCCTCTGTTTTGATTTAAAGCTTAACCCCTTAATGACACATGACGTGTGACATGTCATGATTCCCTTTTATTCCAGAAGTTTGGTCCTTAAGGGGTTAAAAAAGGGTTATATGTCATTCTGTAATTATATTTAGCAGGTTAGAAATATAGTACCATTCATTCACATTATGTTAAGCAGACATACACACAGAGCCTAGTCATCGCATGCATTGTGATTAGACTGTGTATGTTTAACAGAATGAGAAAAAAAGTTACAATAACCATAGCGATAAGACGCCTTATCACTATGTCTGCCAGGCCAGAATGAGGAGGAGTCAAATTAAATGGGTGGAGTCTAATCCCCACCATCTTAAAGGACCACTCTAGGCACCCAGACCACTTCAGCTTAATGAAGTGGTCTGGGTGCCAGGTCCCTCTAGGATTAACCCTTTTTTTTAAATAAACATAGCAGTTTCAAAGAAACTGCTATGTTTATAAATGGGTTTTTCCAGCCTCTAAAGCCTCTAGTGGCTGTGTCATTGACAGCCGCTAGAGGCGTTTGCGTGCTTCTCACTGTGAAAATCACAGTGAGAAGACGCCAGCGTCCATAGGAAAGCATTATGAATGCTTTCCTATGAGACTGGCTGAATGCGCGCGCAGCTCCTGCCGCGCATGCGCATTCAGCCGAAGAGGAGGATCGGAGGCGGAGAGAAGGAGGAGAGCTCCCCGCCCGGCGCTGGAGAAAAGGTAAGATTTAACCCTTTCCTCTCCCCAAAGCCGGGCAGGAGGGGGTCCCTGAGGGTGGGGGAACCCTCAGGGCACTATAGTGCCAGGAAAACAAGTATGTTTTCCTGGCACTATAGTGGTCCTTTAAAACTTCGCCAGCTGCCTCTGACTTTCACATTTAATAAATACAGCTACAGTAAGAAAGTTAAAGTGTGAATTTACTAAGTGTACAGAACAACTGCAAAATAATACCAAACTAATTCAGGTGGAATATGTTCTAATACAGCCATGTTTGCCTCAGCTGTGCACTTCAAGTTAGATGCAATTTATTGGGCTTGATTGCTTTATTGCTCAAACCATTTTATTTTATCAAAGTATAATTTCTAATGAAATGACAAAGCATTTGGCTTGTTTTGTCTGCTCTTTTATGAAGTAAACATTTTGCCGTTTTATGTCACTATTCATGTGCATTTTAAAATAATTTATTTATTTATGACCTGTGGTGTAAAATCTGCATCACCAAAAAAGATTATATTGTAGGGAAGGGGTTTTCATTGAATACAATAACTCAACAATCAATTAATATATTAGATTTCACTGAGCTGTATTCTGTAAGCACTAAAGTGAATTGAATACTGAATTGCAAAAATTTAGACAAAAATAGCCAGTCATTTTTCAAAATCAGCTATTTTTTGCCAGCATATTCCAATTCAGTTTGTTACACTTTTGTGTTTAGTGTAATAATTTGCATTGTCCACAGGGGGGAAGTGCATGGGAAATGTCAAAATTGTCTTTCATTGACAAGTAAAATATGGTCAGGGCCTTTCTATAGTCACCAGAATAACAACTTAATATATTTCTCCTGGTGAGTATAATCATTCCCTTCAGGCTTTTTCATGTAAACACTGTTTTTTCAGAGAAAAGGCAGTGTTTACATTGCCCCCCCTAGGGACACCTCCAGTGGCCACTCCTCAGATGGCCACTGAGGGTGCTTCCTGCGGCAGTGCTTCACAGTGTGCAGCACTTCAGTTCAGCAGATGCTAAATTTTCCTCATAGAGATGCATTGATACAATGCATCTCTATGAGGAGATGCTGATTGGCCAAAATGGTGTTTGGCCCTGCCCCCATCCTGCCTTCTTGCCTATATGAAAGCATTGGATTGTCCAAAAAAATCATTAATTTTGATGATGTCAGCAAGGAGGCGGGGCCAGCACCGTGGACCTGTGCGGCACTGGAAATAAGGTAAGTTTTATTGTCTTTTAAGGGGGACAAGGGGGGACAAGCCACCTAAATGGTGGTTTTAACACTATAGGGGCAGGAATACATGTTTGTGATCCTTTAAGTATTCCAAATCGATCTGGAGTTTGAAAAAGTTTAATCTCACAAACACAGAGGTAGTAAACCGCGATCCCTAGGGAATTCAGAAACACTGGTACTCCATTGCTTTGATTCCAATCTCTGTTTGTCAAAAAGAATCATGGCAGTACAGTTACCAACATCTGATGGTGTAACCCATGGATGCAAAATAAGAAACCAACATTTCAACTGAAAAAAAAAGTTAAAACTAATGCTATAGCTTTTAATGCTCATCCACAAATAGCTTTGGAGAACGGGTTCTAGAATTATCCTGATATCTGGAAACCACATGAACACTTCATTCTTTTCCTTGAGATATAGGTAGCTTATTGGGAATTTGAAAAAGGTTTTAGTGCCATTCCTTGGTTGGTGAAAAGACCGAATACATATATTATATTTTGCACATTAGCATGTAAATCTGCCATGTTGAAATTAGTGTAGGACCCACTGATATTGGGGAACTCTGACGTGGTGGGCTTAACACAATATGGCCATATGGTGGAACTGAATCCCCATATTTGTTTTCTGAGATAGGTTTAAGTAGCCATGTAAAATGTTAATTATTTTGCATAGATTGTGGTCTTTACGGCAGCACCACTACTGAGAAATTAATGTTTTGGGTGTCTGCGCATTTGCCAGGGTGATTGAGAGGCGGCATTTTTACATCGGTAAATACACCGCTGTGTATGTGTCTGTCGGTGAATGTGAGTGAGTGTAACTGTGAATGTGTATGTTTGAGTGAAAGTGTGTGTTGGTTAAACAGTGTGTGTGACAATGACTGTGTAACTGCATGCATCAGTGAGGGCGTGTGTCTGACAGGAAGAGAAATTTGGAAGGGGGGGTGCCTGAGTTTTGTGCCGCCTAGTGCAGCACAAAACCAGAATACACCACTAGGTATCTGTCATAAATCTCTGAATCATACCTTACATGTACATATTTTTTTAAAGCAGACAACCCAGGGTATTCAATATGGTGGCAGATTCACGGATTCTGTTAGAGCGATCACATGGCTGCGAGCACTGGCGAACATACCAGGGTCGCAGGGGTCGCGACTGCGACCGGGCCCGGCCCACCAGGGGGCCCGGCCGCCCCTGCGACCCGGTATGTAGCCACAGGGCCAGCCTCTTCCCCTGGGGGGCCCAGGATCCGACCACCCCAGGGCCCCCCTGAGGCTGGCCCTGCAGACCCCGGGTGGCCGGTCAGGCAGGCAGGCGGGCGCGCGAGGGAGCACTCAGGGCTTCCTCTTCAGCTCCCTCGCGCACCGCAATGATACCGGAGCCGGAAGATGACGTCATCTTCCGGCGCCGGCATCCCTACGCGGCGCGCGAGGAAGCTGAAGAGGAAGCCCTGAGTGCCTGCCTGACCGGCCACCCGCCCAGGAGCCCAGCAGCACCACTGGACCCCAGGGAATCCCCCCAGCACTCCAAAAGGTAAGGAGACTGGGGGGATTATATTAAAAAAAAAAAAAATCATGTGTGAGTGTTAGTGTGTGTGTGTGTGTTAGTGTGTGTGTGAGTGTTAGAGTGAGTGTTAGAGTGAGTGTTAGAGTGAGTGTTAGTGTGTGTGTGTTAGTGTGTGTGAGTGTTAGTGTGAGTGTTAGTGTGTGTGAGTGTTAGTGTGAGTGTTAGTGTGAGTGTTAGTGTGAGTGTTAGTGTTAGTGTGTGTCTGCTAGTGAGTGTTAGTGTGTTAGTGTGTGTGTCTGCTAGTGAGTGTTAGTGTGTTAGTGTGTGTGTCTGCTAGTGAGTAGTGTGTGTGTGAGTGAGTGTCTGAGTGTGTTACTGTGTGTGTCTTAGTGAGTGTGTGTGTGTGTTAGTGAGTCTGTTTGATGTCTGTTAGTGAGTGTGTGTTTGTCAATGAGAGTGTATGTTTTGTAAGTGAGTGTGTATGTATGTCTGTCGCTGACTGTATCTCTGTCAGTAAATGTGTGTGTCTGTTAGCTAGTGTGTATGCGTCTGTAAGTTAGAGTGTGTGTGTCTTCAGCACTTACATTTCTCCAGCGCCGGACTCCCTTGGCGCTGAGGATCCCTCAGCCTCTCAGCTCCGAATGCGACCGCGCACGCATTCAAACCGCCCATAGGAAAGCATTACTCAATGCTTTCCTATGGACGTTCAGTGTGTTCCTCTAGCGGCTGTCCGTGAGACAGCCACTAGAGGCTGGATTAACCCTCAGTGAAACATAGCAGTTTCTCTGAAACTGCTATGTTTTCAGCTGCAGGGTTAAAACTAGAGGGACCTGACACCCAGACAACTTCATTGAGCTGATGTGATCTGGGTGTCGTAGTGGTCCTTTAAAGGACTGACATAGTGCCAGGAAAACATACTCGTTTTCCTGGCACTATAGTGCCCTGAGGGTGCCCCCACCCTCAGGGACCCCCTCCCGCCGGCTCTGGAAGGGGGAAAGGGGTTAAAACTTACCTTTTTCCAGCGCTGGGCGGAGAGCTCTCCTCCTCCGATCCTCCTCCTCTCCTCCCCGTCCGACAGCCCCATGTACGTAGCGGCTAAAGAGCTGTGCATTCCAGCCGGTCACACTCAGGAAGCATTCATAATGCTTTCCTATGGACGCTGGCGTGCTCTCACTGTGAAAATCACAGTGAGAAGCACGCAAGCGCCTCTAGCGGCTATCAATGGGACAGCCACTAGAGGAAATAGGGGAAGGCTTAACCCATTCATAAACACAGCAGTTTCTCTGAAACTGCTATGTTTATGAAAAAATGGGTTAACCCTAGCTCGACCTGGCACCCAGACCACTTCATTAAGCTGAAGTGGTCTGGGTGCCTAGAGTGGTCCTTTAAGTGTGTGTGCATCTGCATGCACTGAAACTACAGAGTGCTTGAGAATTGCAGCCTGTAACCCCTGCGACCAGAGTCTCGCCATGTGTTCGCGGCCGACTGCCTTGAAGCGGATGGTGTACGGGGCCCCATGGGTCATGTGTACGCCACTGGCTGCGAGGGCCTAATTCACAGAGGGGGAACTGCCTGGGCTGTCAGGCAGTCCTCGGGTAAGTAAATATTATCATTATGACGGTTCAGGACTGTCATCGGTCCTCGAGGGGATTTTTCCTATGACTGTCCTGAACCGTCAGCGGTCCTTAAGGGGTTAATAAAATGACTTATTATGTAAAAATATTATATATAACAAAAAGTGTTATTGCTATTGTAGAAAAAATGATGTTAGCTTTTCTGAATAATCTACTAATCATCTATGGGGAAGCACAAAAGATGTATACACATATATAATCAGTGAAGATGAATATAAAATAAGATCAAATCACTTTAGCAAAATCAAAAATATACGTTACAATTCATGTTCCTCCAAAATATATCTACTATAATGTCCAAGAGTCCTAAGAATGGTTGGTGTGGGGATGACAATGCCACACAGGACTGGATCCAGAATTTTTGTATGTGTTACCTGCAACAGTATACACCGTACCTTAAAAAAGGATCTACCATGTATGCTCCTCTAAAAGCAAAACTGACCCATGCACAGATTGTTACAGTCATAGAAGCCCCCGTGACGCAGCCTACTGAAGAGGCTTGAAGGCTAGCCTCCTTCCCACAGCCTATGGGCTCTGTCCCAGAGATACATTTTCCAGTTGATTT
>OW240917.1:228859970-228883152 GCA_933207985.1 Pelobates cultripes | reverse complement strand
TACAAGACTAGAGATTCGGCATACGAAATAGTCATAAGATGACTGAGTGTAAATGCATTGTTCAATTTAATTAATAAAACATATTTAACGAATTGCCCAACAAACTTTGACCAGCATAAGATATCTTATAATCATAACTGAAAATATCATTTACTTGTACCAGCTGCCATAACTTTAATAACCACCAGGGGTCGTGGAATGTATTTTGAGAGAGAAATCAGTGACAATGAACCAGCCACCAGAGGTCGCCCTAGGGCATACAACAAGTTGTAACATAAAAGTGAAGCAGCTTTCGGCAAACGAACGGGCATAATATGAATGTAGCGAATTGCCCTATACGAATTAAAATGTAACATGCTATGCGTATACAAGCAGAAAACCGAACGCCGGTATTCGTATAAATATTTACCGAAGAGTTTCCACGTGTGCGACTGTGCAATTAGGATGACGTAAAACGGCCGCGCCGAAATTGCGACGGCCGTAAACTTACGATTTTGCTGTAACGAAAGCGCAGCGAAACGCCCGGCCAGGAAATGAAGCCAGACGGGCGGAACAGGATGGGACAGCACTTGTTGGGACCCAGGAAGCTACCCACGGTGAAACAGGTAAGTAGAATGGCGCCAGAACAACCGGAAGTGACGATCTCTCTACCCACAATTCGCCAGACCCAACAGGTAATGAGGGAAGGGTTGATGCTCCTTAAGAAGGGGAACCAAGCCCCTCCCACAACTTCAGGCCACGCCTTCCATATATATACAGTTGCAAGAAAAAGTATGTGAACCCTTTGGAACAATATGGATTTCTGCACAAATTGGTCATAAAATGTGATCTGATCATCATCTAAGTCACAACAATAGACAATCACAGTCTGCTTAAACTAATAACGCACAAAGAATGTTGCCATGTTTTTATTGAACACATCATGTAAACATTCACAGTGCAGGTGGAAAAAGTATGTGAACCCTTGGATTTAATAACTGGTTGAACCTCCTTTGGCAGCAATAACTTCAACCAAACGTTTCCTATAGTTGCAGATCAGATGTGCACAACTGTCAGGAGTAATTCTTGACCATTCCTCTTTACAGAACTGTTTCAGTTCAGCAATATTCTTGGGATGTCTGGTGTGAATCGCTTTCTTGAGGTCATGCCACAGCATCTCAATCGGGTTGCGGTCAGGACTCTGACTGGACCACTTCAGAAGTCGTGTTTTCTTCTGTTTAAGCCATTCTGTTGTTGATTTACTTCTATGCTTTGAGTCATTGTCCTGTTGCAACACCCATCTTCTGTTAAGCTTCAGCTGGTAGACAGATGGCCTTAAGTTCTCCTGCAAAATGTCTTGATAAACTTGGGAATTCATTTTTCCTTCGATGATAGCAATCCATCCAGGCCCTGACGCAGCAAAGCAGTCCCAAACCATGATGCCCCCACCACCATACTTCACAGTTGGTATGAGGTTTTGATGTTGGTGTGCTGTACCTTTCCTTTTTTTCGCCATACATAGTGTTGTGTGTTTCTTCCAAACAACTCAACTTTGGTTTCATCTGTCCACATAATATTTTGCCAGTACTGCTGTGGAACATCCAGGTGCTCTTATGCAAACTGTAAACGTGCAGCAATGTTTTGTTTGGACAGCAGTGGCTTCCTCTGTGGTATCCTCCCATGAAATCCATTCTTGTTTAGTGTTTTACGTATTGTAGATTCGCTAACAGGGATGTTCGCATTTGCCAGTGACTTTTGTAAGTCTTTAGCTGACACTCTAGGATTCTACTTCACCTCATTGAGCAGTCTGCGCTGTGCTCTTGCAGTCATCTTTACAGGATGGCCACTCCTAGGGAGAGTAGCAGCATTGCTGAACTTTCTCCATTTATAGACAATTTGTCTTACTGTGGACTGATGAACAGCAAGACTTTTGGAGATACTTTTATAACCCTTTGCAGCTTTATGCAAGTCAACAATTCTTAATCGTAGGTCTTCTGAGAGCTCTTTTCTGTGAGGCCTCATTCACATCAGGCAATTCTTCTTGTGAAAAGCAAACCCAGAACTGGTGTGTGTTTTTTATAGGGCAGGGTATGTGTAACCAACATCTCCAATCTCATCTCATTGAGTGGACTCCAGTTGGCTGACATCTCACTCCAATTAGCTCTTGGAAATATCATTAGTCTAGGGGTTCACATACTTTTTCCTCCTGCACTGTGAATGTTCACACGGTGTGTTCAATAAAAACATGGCAACATTTCATTCTTTGTGTGTTATTAGTTTAAGCAGACTGTGATTGTCTATTGTTGTGACTTAGATGATGATCAGATCACATTTTATGACCAATTTGTGCAGAAATCCATATCATTCCAAAGGGTTCACATACTTTTTCTTGCAACTGTATATATATAAATGTTCACTGAGCAAAAGTACTTTATTATTACTTCTAAAAGCCACTAGAAATTCATACTCCTTTAGATTGTAAATTATGGATATTAAGATGTAACAAGGAGTTTTCTGCAGGTCCAGATTAAGAGCCCAGTGGGCCTGGTGCTGACAATTATGATGGGCCTAAGTACAGAACCTTATTGACTAAAAACACTTAAACAGTCATACCTCTCAAGCGCTATGTACCTGGTGGAGATGTTGCCAGAGGGAAACTCATAGGATGCAGCTACAAGAAAAACCTCAGATTATCTTAAAATATGCTAATCTCTCTCTAATTCATGCTTTCATCTTTCAAGTAAATCCATACCCCTAACAGCAGTGTCCGATGAAGCAGGAAGTCAATGGGCTGTGTAAAAGGGTGGGCCACTGACGCAAATCATGTAACCAGAACTCCCGAAAGGGACGAACATGCCCAAAAAGGAGGAGTGTCTTCCCAAAGAATTGAAGGACTAGCCTGGCATGAAAGCATGTCAGGCTGCCTGCCAATCATGAGTGAAAAATAAAAGAAAAGGTTGCGCCAAATAAAATATATTGTAAAATATGGTAGAAATCCAAATTAAAAAAGTCTTAGCTGAACAGATCTTCCTTAGATCAGATGGTCTGTATAATGTTTGATCAGGAACAGTGTCCACGGTGTTCTTACCCAGGGGGATCCAGTATTATGAAAAGAAATAGAAAACAAAATAGTGAGGTATGTCTGATAGGGTACAACAAATGATATAAGAAGATGGTAGTGCACTCACATGTGTTAGAGCTATGACTAGCTCTAGTGTGGAAAGCGTACAGCGGTATGATCCCTGTTTATGGGATATAGTGCAGGCTTCTTCCTTCAGGAGGTATGTTCACCACTCAAAGAAAATAAAAAGAGACGACCAATAGTGCTCTCTGCAACAAAGGGCAGAGACTTGAAACACTGCTGCAGGTCCAGACTGAAACAAAAGGAAAATGGAAAACATAGGTAAGGATACCGTGGACACTGTTCCTGATCAAACATTATACAGACCATCTGATCTAAGGAAGATCTGTTCAGCTAAGACTTTTTTAATTTGGATTTCTCCCATATTTTACTATATATTTTATTTGGCACAACCTTTTCTTTTATTTTTCACTCTTGTTGTACCTGAAGGGTTTTTGAGGGATTCCCTTTAAGGGTTGCTGCCTTGTGTGTTATCTAGCGCTTACTCTCTCTCCCGATTTTATTACTTTTTCTGCCTGCCAATCATGCATGCTGGCCAACAGCATCCTGAGCTTGGGATAAATGCGTCTAATGATGCGCTCGTTCCATGCTTTCTAAGGACTGTCCTCTAGCACTCACATGTCCACTTGTCTCCTTACCTTCTTACTAGCAGGCAGAAGCTCCTGGTATACAGTCTGAGACAGAGAAAAGAGTGTAGAAGAAAGAGAACATGCCACGGTGTTAGAGAGACCAAAGTCAGCATTACCTTTAACTAATTTCATTTCAGCTTGTCCAGACGGGTTTTGTTTCCCTATATCCCTCTTAGGTTTCCATACTTAAGCAAGAGTATGTGAAGAGTAGTTAGGGTTGCCACCTTTCTTGGAGAAAAAAAATACAGGCCTTACTAATTTGCATAACTAATTATGTATGCGTGACATCACATGATGTAAATCACAAGAAGTGACATAAGAGAAAATTCTGTAAAATCACCAAAAAACTAGTTACAGTTTGATTCTGCTGTATAGATGGATTGCTCCCAGTGTCTCCCAGTGTCCCCATGTATCTGTGTCCCCATGTTGCCCAGTGTCCCTTAGTGTATGTGTCCCCATGTCTTCCAGTGTCTCCATGTCACTAGGGGACACTGAGAGACATTGGGACACTGAGACACTTGGAGACACTGAGAGATAGGGACACAGACACTGGGAGACATGTGGACACTGGGAGACATGAGGATACTGAGATACTGAGGGACACTGGGAGACATGGGAACACTGAGACACTAGGGATACTGGGAGACATAGGGGCACTGAGACACCAGGGACACTGGCTGGGAGACGTGGGGACACTGAGACACTTGGGGACATTGTGTCTCTAGTGTCTGTGTCCCCATGTCTCCCAGTGTCCCTAAGTGTCTCAGTGTCCCCATGTGTCTATGTCCCCAAGTGTCTGTATCACCATGTCTCCCAGCATCCCCTAGTATCTCAGTGTTCCCTGATCTCAGTGTCCCATAGTGTCTGTGTCTCCATGTCTCAGTGTCCCCAGGTTTTCCAATGTGTGTCTGTGTCCCCATGTCTGTGTCCCCAGGTTTTCCAATGTGTGTCTGTGTCCCCATGTCTCAGTGCCCCCATGTGTGTCTGTGCCTCCATGTCTCAGTGTCCCATGTGTGTCTGTGTCCCCTTTACCGGCTGGTGCTGGTATTGCAGAGTAATCTCTGTTTATTCTGAGAAAAATACAGGCATTTGTATTGCCGGTATAACAGCAATATCGGCACCGGCCAGACAGCCTCAAATAAATACCGGCCAGGTGGCAACCCTAAGAGTAGTGTGTAAAAAGAAAAATAATAATAATAATTTGTTACTTTTTTATAAATCAGTGGGTCTATTCTATGAGTATGGGCCTAGAGCTGCAGCTCCATCAGCCACTATGTTAATCCGGCCCTGGTTTTCTGGAGCTCTGGGAATTCATTTTCCTATTAACCTTTCTAACCTGTAAAAGGCCTTTGCCCATAACTCCTCCACCATTTCATATTCCCACCATATATGTAAAAAGGAGCCATAATATTTGTCTCCAGCACATCGGGGAGCTTGAGTTGTACATTTTAGCCATCCTAGATGGTACCTAATACCACCTGTTCAGTACCTTAAATACCACTTCTATAATATTCAAACAGTATATGTTTTTAGTTGTTTGAGGTCGAAATTTTAATTTTAAGATCTTTCTCCCATTTTTGGATGATCAGATTAGTAATAGGAGCTTCTATTTTTAACAAACCTCTTCTGGCTTTTGAAGCTACTTGATGTACCATCTCATTATTAAGATATCAGTGCGTTATGAGGGATTATAAAGAGTGTTAATCCTTAAGAGTGTTAATAAAGTTTTTAATCCTAAAATAATTATACCACTCTTTAGGTGATAATTGAAACTCTTGAGTAATTGTTGCAAATGATTTAATATTATCATTAAACATTAAATGATTAATCTGCATTATGCCTTTTTGAGTTCACCCCTCAACACACAAATCCCTAACAAATAATGGAATGTCTGTTACTTTGAGACTTCTCAGTACTTTGTTTTCTAGACCATACATGCGTTTCATCTTTCCCCATTCATATAACAGTCCAAACAAACGCTGGAGATACTGGCCAATTTAATCCAAGCATCCTTTTTCCCCAACCACACCAGGTAACTCAGATTCGGCAGTAAAATTAATTGTAGCTTGGAATAGCACACTTTATACTAGATAATTTTTAAACACAAGTCTTTTACCAATTAAGGATGGAAGCTTTAATATCCATGTCACAGGGTCCAAATTTAAAAACACAGGATATACGTGATCACTGGCTGAAAGAAATAGAGATTGACGGAATTAAAACCTGAACACAATTGCAGCATCAATTATGTTTTGGGCTATCAAGAGTTAATGGAAGGAGGCTTCCCCAATAATCCCCATCGGTGTTGTTTCAAGTAATGTAAATGTAATGTATGTCGTATGATATATCTTTATTTATGTTATTTTGCGCAGCGCTTGTGCCCTGGATATATGTTTTTTGTTTGGAAAATCAAATAAAGAAGTTTAAAATAAATAAATAAAAGTCTCTAGAAATTCAAATATAGTGAAGCACACAAAATATCCCTACCTAAATCAGAAAAAAAGAAAATAATCAAAAATGAAAGTTAGATGTGTCACAAGAGTGAGTGCAATTACTAGGATTCAGGGGACTCTGATAGATACATTACAGAATATAAATTCAAAATATAAGTTTGACTTTATGTATTGCAGATCACCTAGAATTTCAATGTTCTACTGCCTCCTGAGGGTCATTAAAGATCTTTAGAACTTAGAATTTGGCAGGCCAATTATATGGAGGAGTGAGAACTTAACTCAGAATACCAGCTTGTGGAGAACATTTTATGGGATCTAATAACAGAGCTACCTTTATATCTACTAAATACAAAGCAAATGCTATATGGACTGAATACAAAGGGGGCTATTTAGGGCAATATGGATACTGCATCTGTGTATAGTTCAATCAATGATGCAAGCATTGAACAAAACACCCCCCCACCAGGGCCAGATTAAGAGCCCAGTGGACCTGGTGCTGACAATTATGACGGGCCTAATTACAGAATCATATCGACCAAAAACAGTAAAACACTCCCAAGCGTCATGTATTTGATGGAGATGGTGCTGGAGAGATAGAAAACAGCAGCTATAAGAAAACACCCTAGGCTAATCTCTCACTAATTTATGTTTTCATCTTTCAAGTAAATCCATAACCCCTAACAGCAGTGTCCAGTCAAGCAGGAAGTCAATGTGCGGGGTAAAAGGGTGTGCCACTGACACAAATCACGTAACCTGCCAAAAGGGGCGAACATGCCCAAAAAGAGGATATGTCTGCCCAAAGAATTAGGCCAGCCTGGTATGAATGCATGTCAGGCTGCCTGCCAATCATGCAGCTAGCCAACTAAGGGCATACTATGCAGACAGCACCCTGAGCTTGGCATAAATTTATCTAATGATGCGCTCGCTCAACGCTTTCTAAGGAGTGTCCCCTAGCATTTGCTGGTCCACTTGTCTCCTTACCTTCTTACTAGCAGGCAGAATCTCCTGGTATATAGTCTGGGACAGAGAAAAGTTGTATGTAGTGAGTGTAGAAGCACATTGTTAGAGAGACCAAAGTCAGCATTACCTTAAAGGATCACTATAGGGTCAGGAACACAAACATGAATTCATGACCCTATAGTGTTAACACCACCATCTAGCCCCCCTGGGCCCCTCATGCCTCCATAAATATAGCAAAATCCATATGTATTCAAGCCTGAAGCTGTAACTCTGCATGCTGTTAGACTCAGAAAAACAAGCAGTCTGCTGACATCATTAGAAGTGGTGGCCTAATCCAATCACAGTGCTTACCCATAGGATTGGCTGAGTACACTAGGCTGTAATGTAAAGACTGCATTTTCTCCGAAAAGACAGTGTTTACAGCAAAAAGCCTGACGGTAATGATTCTACTCACCAGAACAAATTCAATAAGCTGTAGTTGTTCTGGTGACCCTAGTGTCCCTTTAACTATATTCATTGTCAGCCAGTCCACACAAGTTTTGTTCCAATATATCCCTCTTAAGTTTCCATACTTAAGTAAGGGTATGTGAAAAGTAGTTAGAGTTGCCACCTTTCTTGGAAAAACATACCGGCCTTGCTAATTTGCATAATTAAATATGTATGGGTGACATCACATGATGTAAATCACAAGGAGTGACATAAGAGAAAATGCTGTAAAATCACAAAAAAACTACTTAGTTTGATTCTGCTGTATAGATAGATTCCTCCCAGTGGCCCCATGTCTCCCAGTGCCCCCATGTGTCGATTATTCCAGGTCTCAGTGTTCCTATGTATCAGTGTCTCAGTACCCCATGTCTCCCAGTGTCCCCTAGTGTCGTGTCCCCAGGTCTCCCAGTGATCCCATGTATCCCAGAGCCCCATGCCACTAGGAAGACGGGAAGACCTGGGGACACGGGGAGACCTAGGGACACGGAGACACCAGTGACACTGGGAGACTAGGGGACTCTGGCTGGGACGCATGGGGACACTGGGAAAATAGGGGACACTTGAAGACATGGGGACACAGACACTAGAGACACTGGCTGGGGGACATGGGGACATTGAGACATGGGGGCACTGGGAAACATGGGGACAAGGAGACACCAGGGCCACAGACACTAGGGACACTAGCTTGGAGACATGGGGACATTGAGACACTTGAGGCACTGGGAGACATGGAGGCACTAGGAGACATGGGGACAGTGAGACACTGGCAGACTGGGGGCACTGAGACACCAGGGACACTGGCTGGGAGACATAGGGGACACTGGAAGACTGTGTCTGTGTCATAATGTCTCCCAATGTCCCTTAGTGTCTCAGTGTCTGCCATAATGTCTCCCAATGTCCCTTAGTGTCTCAGTATATCTCCTTGCAGCCTTTCCCCCCATCCCTCACTTCCCTGAGCTGTAGGCTGTCTCTGCAGGGTGGAAGTTGCTGTCTGGACTCTCTGTAGCTGCACCCCTGCAGATCAGTGAGTATAGATAGGCAGGGAGGGATATGCTGGAACTTCCTATCTCTGCCTGTCTCCACACACAGTGACCCCTACTGGCCAGTGCTGGTATTGCATAGTAATCTCCATTTATACTGAGAAAAATACCAGCATTTGTATTGCCAGTATCACTGTAATATTGGCACCAGCCAGGCAGCCTCAAATACTGTGCCAATAAAATAAAAGCCAGGTGGAATCCCTAAGAGTAGTGTGTGAAAAAAAAAAATGTAAAAAAAAAAAAATTCTTTTTTTATAAATCAATGGGCCTATTCCATGGGCCTGGGCCTGGAGCTGCAGCTCCATCAGCCCCTATGTTAATCCGGCCCTGCCCCCCACACTTCTGTAACAGCTGACTTGCACTAAGCTACTGAGACTTTGAACATTGCCATTTCCCCTGTTATATCAGGAGCACAGAGGGGGGGCCAAGAGAAAGAGGCCATGTGCTCTGTGTTCCCAGGAAAAATGTGTCCTTACCTGTTTTACTTACACACTCCTGCTGGGAAATTGAAATAAAAGCAAATGTCTAGGGCACTACAGCTACAAGTGGTTTGCTTGTGTTCATTACCCGCACATTGTGGAACTTTCTGCTGTTGTGAGAATAATACAATCTGTGATTGTATGTGTACTTGTGTGGGTCTGTGATTGTGCTTGTGTATGTCTGTAATTGTGTGTATGCCTGAGTGTATATCTGTGATTGTGTGTATTTCTGTGTGTATGTATATGATTGTGTGTATAGGTCTGTGATTGTATGTGTGTGTGGGTCTGCGATTGTATGTGTACATATGTGGGTTTGTGGTTGTGTGGGTCTGTGATAATGTGTATGTCTGTGATTATATGTATGTGTGTGTATGTCTGTGATTGTGTGTATGTATGTGATTGAGTATGTAAATAAGTCTGATTGTGTGTGTGTGTGTGTGTGTATAGGCCTGTGATTATATGTGTGTATATCTATGATTGTGTGTATGTGTACATCATTGATTATGTGTATATGTGTATGTGTTTAACAGATAGCTCCCTAATTCGGTATCCATAAATATGTCAATCCTACATAAGGATAACAAGTAAGAGTTATCTACTAAACAAATTAACCCCTTAAGACCGGAGGGCGTACTATTACGTCCTCTAATAGGCGGCTCTAAACGCCGCCGGGCGTAATAGTACGCCCTCCGGTCTTTCTGTACTTACCCGGTCGCCGGCGGTCCCACGCCGGCGATCGCGGTGGGGGGGACTCCCAGGGACCCCCCCGCGGCACGACCGTCCTCCAGGAAGCCCCCCGGCCGTGTGAGAGTGGGGTCCTAGCGAGGACCCCACAATCACATGGCCGGGTATAGCTGGCTTCTGTATTGCCAGCAGGGGGGCTGCCTGTAATTACACGGGGTCCCCCTGCTGGCTGAAAATAAAAGTAAAATAAGTTAAAAGTGTAAAAAAATAAAATTATATATACTTAGATCATATATATATATTATATATATATGATCAAAGTATATATATACACATATACATACACACATGTACAGCATCTAGGTGTATTTTACTATTAATATATATATAATTATATATATATATTAATATCAAATTACACGTAGACTGATACTGATTAAATATATATATAATTATTGTTATATATATATTTATATATATTATAAAAAAAATTAAAATGTAAATAAGTTAAAAAATAAAATTACAAAAATAATTAAAAATAAATAATTAAAAAATATATAGATGTGTGTTATTTCGTTCTAACTGTATTGTGAAATTAATATATATATATATATATATATATATCAAAATACACAGAACGAAATAATATATATATTTATACACATAAATATATACGTATATATCACTATATATATACCTATATATAAATAAAAATATTTTAAAAAAATTATATAGATATATACATATATATACACATACGTATATATATACATATAGTGATTCTACATATATATTTATGTAATATTTTTACATAATTAGGTATCTTAATTAATTACAATTAGCAGGACCTGCATGACAACCCATGCCGAAAGTAAAGGGAATTTAATTTGCTAGCACTATATTTAACCCTATAACTTTCCAAGACACCATAAAACCTGTACATGGGGGGTACTGTTCTACTCGGGGAGACTTCGCTGAACACAAATATTAGTGTTTCAAAACAGTAAAATGTATTACAACGATGATATCGCCAGTAAAAGTGAAGTTTTTTGCATTTTTCACGCACAAACAGCATTAAACGGACAATATTATTGCTATGATACTTTTTACTGTTTTGAAACACAAATATTTGTGTTCAGTGAAGTCTCCCGAGTACAACAGTACCCCTCATGTACAGGTTTTATGGTGTTTTCAAAAGTTACAGCGTCAAATGTAAGGCTTGCGTTTCATTTTTTTCACATTAAAATTCGCCAGATTGGTTACGTTGCCTTTGAGACCCTATGGTAGCCCAAGAATGAAAATTACCCCTATGATGGCATACCATTTGCAATAGTAGACAACCCAAGGTATTGCAAACAGGGTATGTCCAGTCCTTTTTAGTAGCCACTTAGTCACAAACGCTGGCCAAAATTGGAATTTTACATTTTTCACACAAACAAATACTAACGCTAACTTTGGCCAGTGTTTGTGACCAAATGGCTACTAAAAAAGACTGGACATACCCCATTTGCAATACCTTGGGTTGTCTACTATTGCAAATGGTATGCCATTATGGGTATAAATTTCATTCCCGGGCTACTATACAGTCTCAAAGGCAACGTAACCAATCTGGCGAATTTCAATTTCAAATGTAACGTGCTATATTTGACCCTGTAGCTTCCCAAAACGCCATAAAACCTGTACATAGGGGGTACTGTTTTACACGTGAGACTTTGCTGAATACAAATATGTGTATTTTATTGCAGTAAAAGCAAACAGTATTATGACACTGACCGTTAAAATGTCATGTAGAACTAAAAAAATCAAAAAAAATCGTATTTTCTCCCATTTTTTCATATTAAATTATGTTTCATAGCTAAATATTTGATATTAAATGAAAGCCCTGTTTCCCCTGAATAAAATGATATATAATAAGGGTGGGTGCATTTACTATGAAAGAGGTGTATTACGGTTGGACAGACATGTAGCGGAAATGCCAGGTTTTGTTTACATTTTGTTTTGTTCACAACGTGTACATTTGGCTCCGTCCTTAAGGGGTTAAATATCAAAATTTAAAAAAATAAGTTTTATTTTATCAATTTATTATATTATATATTTTATGTTCGGTCCAAGACAATTTCTCTTCACTCATTGTGGCTCGGGAAAGCCAAAAGGTTGGACACCCTTGGGTTAGCACAGAATAGTGTACTATGCAAAATTCAGTACAACATAAATGCTGTGGGAGAGTACATGCTTGTCCTAAAAAGGAGTAAACAAGAGGCATAAAGATGAGAAAACTAAAACTAAACTAGCATAAAGAGAAAAATAAAAACACAGGCAGATCAAAAGTATTGGAAAGGAGAAAGCAGTTAATAAAGAGAGTGAGTACAGCAAGGCAATATTCTCTCCTGTCCCTTTCTACCTTAACTGGACTATTTATGTTATATTTCGTTTTGATTTTATTATGTTCCGAGACATGTGTCATGTAACACACAACTCAGCGCCATCTTGGAATACCTTTCTAGGCATTTCTTAATTGGTTATACGTGTTTTAACATAGTTATCAACTATAAATACTTTTAGTTACGTTTTTAATAGTCAAATTTTAACTTTATAAGACTCAAATGTTTTTTTCGTTGTCACATGACCATGTTGTCACAAATTTGAATTTACTGTTTGTTGTAAAATTAATGTTTGTCCAGGCCACTGTAACACACTGAGAAAGCCTTTTGTTTTGTAAAATGTGTAAGTGTTACTATTACTAGTTATTTTTATAGTTTTTATATTAAACAAGAATAAATATAGATTAAATCATCAAGATTCCTGGACCCTCCTCTATGTAGTTACCTTTTATATTTCGCTTCCCTTAGTGGGGAATATACCACCCATGCTGTATGGATTGAGTAAAACCTATATTGCTCTACACCTGTAAGTAGAATTTCATTTATTTGCACTCTTTCATGCCATGGGGACTTTTGTCAACAAATCCTAGATTGGGGATTGTATCACGCTATCAAATAGAAGCCATTCCAAGGCTGCATGTGAGTGCATTATAACTTAACTCGCACTATCCAAATATTCTACACTATATGGTCATTTTTTTGTTTTTATGACATACTTTGTGGGTTCTATCAGGACCAAGAGACATAATAAGCCTCCTAAAGTGGGAATTGTCCCTCCCATGTGCATAGATATAGAGCTATATAATAGCTCCAATATACTGTAAGGTAATATATTTCTTTATTTTCCATATCATAAGACATTCTACACCATATACTTCTCCATTGTCCTATTTTTATTTTGTTCCATATATCATCTGAGAACATTTCGTGTTGCAAGTATCTTCTATCTGGTCGGAACAAAGAGAATGTTGAGCTGCACAAAAGTGCAGATTTCAGTAGAAATTCAAACTGTTATAAATTAAACCTCCCTTGGCTGTCATTCAGAAAACTAGTCATGTTACCTCCTAGTTTGTTTAGTTTAGTGGAGAAAAACGCAAGAGGCAAGCAATTGCCCAGATCACCTGCTTTGTAAATATTTCTCATTAAGATGCACTTGGAAGTCTGTCTTTATTGGACAGCCATAAAAGTATTGGCTCTAGCATTACGGGAGGGCTTGCAAATACTGCATACATGAGATCTGCAGCTTTTGCAAGCTTTTTTCATATATGTACTGAATGAAAAAAATGCATAAATGTTTTAATTGGAGTATATATACTAAATAATGAATTTTTTTTTAAATGTGTTTATTTAGAACTTTGGATATTGCAGTGTCCATTTAAGCTCACGGATCTGTAGACTCTGGGTTGAGCTTTTGAACCTTTTTTTTTTTTAAATATAGGCACCACATCTGCTCTTCTGCAATCCTCTGATACAATTCCTGAAAGAAAAGAATGTTGATTCCAAACAGAGGTATGGACATTTCTACACTAAGCTCCCTAAGCATGCATGGATGAATACCATCTGGTACTGGGGCTTTCTTTGCATTAACTTTTTGTAGACCTAGAGTGACACATCTGAACAGCCACCTTTGGCTGTTTGTAAAGACAAACCAGCGCTTAAAGAAAAGTGTTTTAAACTAAAAGGTAGAGAACAAAGAGGAGGTCGTAATGGCTCACACAGCCAAATAGTAGTAAACAGCAGCACATAACCTAGCCTAAAGCGCAAAGTGTAAGTGAATAACAAAACAGAGAGCCAAGTACTCATACACTCTGCACATACAGCACTTTATGGAGGGCATAGTGAAAGTATCTTAAACAGAGTATGTAACATTACAGCCCAAAATTTAGTTAGACATGTTCCCAACAGGGGAGAGAGTCACCATAGTTTCCATGATGCTAGCCAAATTGTCCACGATATGGGCTTAGGCAATGGTGACGAATCCAAAGAATATTGGACAAAGATAATCAGAGTGAGCCCAGTGGGAGAGGAGCACAACTGTCTAAACAGACCTGTGTAAAAGCTACCCAATGGGAGAGGAGAACACAGTTCATAAATAGACCTGGCTAAAAACTACTCAGTGGGAGAGGACAACTCAGCTTATAAATAGGACTGGCTAAAACATGACAAACCGACTTGTGGAAATTGGATATTCTAAACCAATCCGCCAATAGTGGATTTGTCCAAACCAGGCCAGGAACAGTCCAGGCCAAGCAATACATACAGGGAATGGGATGTGCATTGATAAGAGAGCAAGCACTGACTGGCCTAATACAACAGCAGACTAAATAAATGGACCAACAAACAGGGCAGGAGTCCTATTTATAAGCTGAGGACAACTCAGCTTATAAATAGGACTGGCTAAAACATGACAAACTGACTTGTGGAAATTGGATATTCTAAACCAATCCGCCAATAGTGGATTTGTCCAAACCAGGCCAGGAACAGTCCAGGCCAAGCAATACATACAGGGAGGGGGTGTGCATTGATAAGAGAGCAAGCACTGGCTAGCCTAATACAACAGCAGACCAAATAAATGGACCAACAAACAGGGCAGGAGAAAATGCCACATTCGCCAGCCATACAGGAGGAGACAAAATGGTGACGGTGTTCTGTCAGATTTCCCTACTCCAAAGTAGTTGTAGTGGAAATGTGGAACTGCACTCTGTCCCAAGTGGTATGTAGCTGGATGCAACTAGGACAGTCCCAGTACCAGGGACCAAATACTGCAAATAGAAGAGAGGTCCAGGCACTTCAAGGTACAAAACAGGCAAATTTATTGAACCCACTCTATCACAACGTTTCGACTTATACAGTCTTTGTCAAGCTTCTAAATGCACGTGTACATTCATTTTTATAGGAATACAAGTGATTAACAAATCAATAACAGGGTTACATCAATTAAACAATCAATTAATTAAATTACAATCATAAGTTCAATTACATCCATATACAGCCCTCAGTGTAGTTACCTTGATAGTAAAGGCTAACAGCTATGCCACAAGTTAGAGTTCAATTCAATTTAATTCAACACAATCATTAGATATAGAAATTCAATTTAAGCAATTAGATTTGAATAATTAGATTTAAGGGATTAGATAATATAACAATTATCAAAGATTTACCAGGTGCTCTGGAGGGGTCCCATTGGAACAACTACTTCCTCTTCCGGTATAACGTATGCGTAATGACGTTTGTACCACAGCATTGCTAGACCATACGTGATGATGCACGGCGTTACTCTGAGCATCCAAAAGAACACATTTAATCGTCAATGGCAACAAATACCCATTGCCAAGGAGATAAATATATAAATAAGATTGGCAGCATTAAGTGAAAGAGACCACCCATATGCATCAATAACTCAATACATAATAATAGTTAAATCAATATCATACAATAATATATCAGAAGATGTCTATAGCAATGTTTAATTACATATAAGATTTAATTGTTAGATATCCATAGCGAAGTGTATTTATATAAAAATGATGAACTCTTTGATCGATGAATTTTACAAGTTTGCTATTTTGATGTAACAATGACTCAACTAATGGCAGCCAAAAGCCTTCACATCAAGCACTATCTCTGGGATATGGAAAAAAGTTTGAACAAAAATTAATAAAAATAAAATTAATCATCTAATTATTCAAATCTAATTGCTTAAATTGAATTTCTATATCTAATGATTGTGTTGAGTTAAATTGAATTGAACTCTAACTCGTGGCATAGCTGTTAGCCTTTACTATCAAGGTAATTACACTGAGGGCTGTATATGGATGTAATTGAACTTATGATTGTAATTTAATTAATTCATTGTTTAATTGATGTAACCCTGTTATTTATTTGTTAATCACTTGTATTCCTATAAAAATGAATGTACACATGCATTTAGTAGCTTGACAAAGAGGATGAGGACTGGAGCAGAGCAGAAACCTCTTCCGCTGTAGCGGGTGCAAATGAGCATTGAACAGCAGAGGGAGTGAGGTTAGGGGTTTTATTGTAAGGGGAAGAAGAAATATGAGAGATCTCTTCCCTGATTGTAGAGATCTTGTCAGTGAAGTGAGTTGCAAAGTCTGAGGCAGTCAAGTTAGTAGGTGGAGGAGGAACAATTGGGCAAAGAAGAGAGTTAAATGTGTGAAATAGTCATTTGGATTGCATGAGGCCAAAGGAGGAGATTACAGAGAGCAGACGAGAGGCATCAGTGCAGTTGGGGTTATTGATTGGGATATTGAAATCCCCAAGTATAAGGGAAGGAGTGCTAGATGAGAGGAAGTGGGGAAGCCAGGAAGAAAAGTGCTCAATGAATAGCCTAGGATGACCATGTGGGTGGTAGTGGTAGCAATTCTCAAAGGAGTGGGTTTAAATAGGCAGACAGTGTGAACTTCGAAAGAAGAAAAGGATAGGGCAGGTGCAGTTATGATTGGTTGAAAGGTACATTAAGGGGAGAGAAGGATGCCTATACCCCCTCCTCTACAGTTGAGTCTGGGAGTGTGAGAGAATTGTAGCCCACCAAAACATAAAGAGGCAGGAGTAGCGCTATCAGAGGGGGACAGCCAGGTCTCTGTAAGTGCAAGTAGTGTGAGTGAGTTTGAGATGAAAAAGTCATGTATGGCTGTTCATTTTCAATACAAGATCCAGGGCAGTGCAGTCACTTAGTTACTAAACAGAAATTTTAATTGGGGGGTTAATTACAGTATATGGTCATACATTGCATAAGGCTGCCACAACTTCAATGTACTCTATTCTTGGCAGCAGGGCAGGATTAACATAGGGGCTGATGGAGCTGCATCTCCAGGCCCAGGCCCATGGAATAGGCCCATTTACACACTACTCTAAGGTTTGCCACCTGACTGGTATTTTACTGGCACACCCGGTAGTTGAGACTACCTGGCCGTGCCGGTATTGCAGTAATACCGGCAATATAAATGCAGATATTTTTTTCAGTATAAACAGAGATTACTCTGCAATACCAGCACCAGCCAGTAGGTGTCACTGTGTGTGGAGAGAGGCAGGGATAGGAAGTTACAGCATCTCCCTTCCTGCTTCTCTCTACTCACTGATCCGTGGGGGAGCAGCTACACAGCACAGAGAGTCCAGACAGCAGCTCACAGCCTGCAGAGACAGCCTACAGCTCAGGGAAGTGAGATATGAGGGGAAAGGCAGCAGGGAGACATGTGGACACTGAGGAACACTGAGACACTGGGAGACTTGGGGACACTGAGACACTTGGGGATACTGTGATAAATGGGGACACTGTCAGACATAGGGACATTGGGACACAGTGTCTCCATGTCTCCCCGTTCCCCATGTCTCCCAGCCAGTGTCCCTAGTGTCTGTGTCCCCAGGGCTCCCAGTGTCTCCCAGTGTCTCCTAGTCTCCCAGTGCCTGTCCCCATGTCTATTAGTGCCCCTAGTGTTCCCATGTCTCCCAGTGTCCCCATGTCTCCCAGTGGTGGGGACATTAAAGGACACTAAACATTAAAGGACACTCCCAGTGGGGGGGGGGACATTAAAGGACACTATAGTGATCCTTTAATATCCCCATGTCTCCCAGTGTCCCCAAATGTCTGTGTCCCCATGTCTCCCAGTGCCCCCATGTCTATGTCCACAAGTCCCTCCATGTCTCCCAGTGTCCCCATGTCTCTCTATGTCCCCTAGTATCCTAGCGACACAGGACACACTAAGGAATGGGGACATTGGGAGAAATGGGGACATGGAGATACTGGGAGACTAGGGGACTGGGCGACATGGGGACATCGACACTGTGATACATAGAGACACTGATGCCAGGCTGGGCTTCCCATTCTTTGGACAGACATGCCCCCTTTTTGGGCATGTTCGCCCCTTTTGGCAGTTCTGGTCACGTGATTCATGTCAGTGGCCCACCCTTTTACCCCACCCATTGGCTTTCTGCTTCACTGGGCACTGCTGTTAGGGGGTATGGATTTACTTGAAAGATGAAAGCATAAATTAGAGAGCGATTAGCATAGAGTATGTGTTTTCTTATAGCTTCATCCTTTGAGTTTCCTTCCAACACCATCTCCATCAGATACATGACGCTTGAGAGGTATGACTGTGTTAGTGTTTTTGGTCGATAAGATTATATAATTAGGCCCCATCATAATTGTCAGCACCAGGCTCACTGGGCTCTTAATCTGGCCCTGCTTGGCAGGTCCTACTCTAGCAGCCTAAAGCCTTCTCTTATGAGATTAATCCGTTTACTTGGGAAATGCTTCCTCTACCAAATAACACCATATATTTAACACAAAAAAAAAAATACTTATGGAAAATGATTCAGTGTCTTGTGTGGGAAATGTCTTCTAAATAGGTTTACAAAATAAACACAAATATAACAAAATATAGTGTAGTAAAACAAAAGTGTAAATGCAATAAAAAATTTCATAAAAAACAAACCAGGCTCTCAGTGGTCATGCCTGGCTACTCCTCTGTCAATATGAAGTCTTCCCTCACTAGGAATTTTCCTTTAGATTTATTCATCAAGACACAGGAAGAGAAAAAAATAATAATAATAGTGCAGACTGTTTCTGAAAAGCACATACACAGGGGAAAAAATGCTGTATAACTGTAAGTTATACTCATTTAATTCGAACGCACCTCTGTACTTCTCGTTAAACCACACGTTCGTTTAAACATTCTGTTCGGCTGTAACTCTCATTCAAAAAAACTTTGTTAATTACCACGGCACTTCATGTAATCTGGTATTTGTTTAAACTTCCTTATCTTTCCTCGTATAGTTCCATTACGTAAAATATCTGTTAAATCCGTTCGATTAAAAATGCCATGCATAACCGTTCGTTCATACATTGCTGCCTTTCATGTAAAACCTGCATTTCGCACAAACTTTCGTGTATATTACCACGCTTACAATTCACTCGTACTAATCAATTGTAGTTCCATTCGTTCAAATCAGCTGGTCAAAGCATCACATTCATGATTACTGTATTTCGTGTCAAAATTCGTCTTGTTCCCCAAGTCTTTCGTGTAAACTTCCAATTTTACATTATAATTCACGTTGAACTAAACAAACGGCACAATATCCCTAAACAGACTGCATATAAGCTAATGGCTGTTACGTTCATACAAATCTCTGAAGTACTTTATTATACCCGTATGGCTAAACCCTGCAGACTCTTTTTCCTTAAAGCCATAGCTAATGTATTTACTTAGTAATTTAAGTATGTTAAATAGGATAATGGGAGACTATTTTACGCTCCAGATCTGTCTTATACGTCTCTACTATTTTACGGTCATGCTCCCCTAATGCATTTATGTTATACAAGTTTCATTTGTTCCTTACAATGTCTTGCATATAAATAATATATCAATTAGGATATTTTGTTTTTTCTTCCTGTTTAAGATTATTCAATTACTGACATTGGTTGCAGCGATGCCTTCTTGGTTAAATACAACTGCATTATTTAAAGAGGTAGGCCTCTAAATTACCTACCTACTAGTATTTTCCATGTATTAATTTTTGGTAACCAGAACTATAAATTAAATAAGTCACGTTTTTCCCAACATTAGTTCAAGTTATCGCCCTACCAGGACAAGCCAAAATCTTCCTAATATTTCAATTTATATACGGTTAGCATCTACTCTTATGCCTAGCTGTGTCATTTCAATGGTCATTCCCTGGGGGTTAGGTTATAACTCAATTATTATGACATATTTTAGGATCAAGTAGGGGTCATTCTTACCATTACGAATACATCATACAAGACAACAGCAGTTATGTTTAAATAAATAAAACCCAGTTAGGTTGTTCGTAAGGTTATAATAAACCCTCGCCAATTAGGTATAATCCCATAGGCCTATTTGCCTATAGTTAAGTGGTCCCACAAGGCCAACAATCATTCCTTCCATCAGAGGTTCAAGCCCAATCGGCCCAACGCATAGTTATAACCTTGCATCAAGTCATAGTTAGGGCCTCACTCGTCACGGCCAATCGATAGTTCAATCTTATACGTGTCACCAAGAGGCCAACACCCCGCCACCCACCTCAGTGGCACAAAGACCCCACGAGCCAAATCATAGGTAGAGCCTCTCAAAGCCACTTGGCAAGTAGTTAGGGCATCACCTGTCACCTAAGATAGTAAGTTAATACAATTTCACCTTAGGACACTAATCTAGTAATTCTGGGTTAATGCAGATCTACACGAATACCATACTAACCAAGCTATCTGCCTCACACCCTTAGTGTCAAGATACAACTGAGATCCAACACGCAGAATGAAGAGACAAGGTAATGTATACCTGACCTTAGAATGGCCAGACTAACATATAAGTACAAGGGTAGTCAAAGTCAAGCCGGGGTCAAGGAGTACAGAAAACAGGACAAGCGAGAAGCCAAAGCTGGGTCAAGGAGTACAGAAAACAGATTAGTCAAACAAAGCCAAGGTCAAAAGCCAGAATATAAATCACTGAATACAGAAAGCACTATTGGGACCAAAAATGAACCACAACAGGGCAAGGAACCTAACTCATGAAATCCTTTTTATACTGTGGCTGTAGCTTGTTAGGACGATAGCCACGCCCCCAAAAAGCCATAATTAGGATGTTTTGGTGATCTGTGATGTCATTTGCGTCATGATGTCAACGCCCCTTTTTATGTCATAAAAATGGGCGGAGCTATCGCGGCCGGCGCGAAAACGTCTGGAGTAGACAGGGAAGAGCTGAAGAGGACCTGCAGCAACATGTGAAAGGTGAGTAACCTGGGGAACAAGCCTGGGTAACAGAGAAGGGATCCTGACAGTACCCCCTCCCCCAGAACCGCCCACAGGGCGGAAGGACCCAGGGCGAGATGGGAAACAGGAATGGAAAGAACGGAGAAGACGAGGTGCAGAGATATCAGAACGGTCAATCCAAGACCTGTCTTCAGGACCGTAACCCTTCCAGTCAACCAAATATTGCAACTTGCCACAAGAATAACGAGAATCGTATTCCTCATTACCATCAACCAGCACAGAGGAAGGGACAACAACAGGACGAGTAAACCTATTACAGATCAAAGGCTTCAGCAAAGAGACATGAAAAACCCTGGGAATACGAAAGGTGGAGGGCAATTCAAATTGATAAGCAACTGGGTTAACCTGGGCCACCACCTTATAAGGACCGATGAAAATAGGTGCCAATTTCATAGTGAGTACTTTAAGGCGGATATGTTTTGTGCTTAACCAGACCTTATCCCCTGGTTGAAATACAGGGGCAACACGTCAATACATATCTGCATATTTCTTGTCCAGCGTGGACTTAGTAGACAGGAGAAGTTCAGCTTGCTCCCAAGTCTTCTTTAGGTTCTCCAGATGTTCATCAACCATCGGCATAACAACCAGATGAAAACCGTAGTTCAAGAAGAAGGGACTCTGTTAAGTAGCATCAGACACTAGACTGTTGTGTGCAAACTCAGCCCAAGGGAGCAAACCAACCCAGTCATTCTGATGGGCAGATACAAAGCATCGTAGGTATTGTTCAACCCTTTGATTAGTGCGTTCTGCTGCCCCATTAGTTTGGGGATGATAGGCCAATGAAAAGTTGAGGGTTATATACAATTGTTTGCAAAAAGCCCTCCAAAACTTAGAGATAAACTGTGAGCCTCTGTCAGATACAATATCACCTGGTAACCCATGGATCCGAAATATCTCCCTGGCAAATATCTTTGCCAATTCAGGGGATGTAGGCTGTCTAACCAGAGGTATGAAATGCACCATTTTTGTGAACTAGACATGTGCAATTCGTTTTGGTATATGAATTCGGTATATGAATTCGGACGAATTTCGGGAAATTCGGACATTCGGGTAATTGCCGAGGTCCCGAAGTTCCCGAAATTACGAAGTTCTAAAATTACCGAATTTCCGAAGTGTCAAAGTGCCGAAGTTCCGAAGCACAGTATTGCCTAAGTACTAATATACTTACCCAGTGAAAGAAGAAGAATGTTACATTGTATACAATTTTAAATAAAAAGTATACAAACATAGCCAGGATTCAGCTGTAAGTATTTGCAACACTTACAACAATCAAGAAACATACATTCATATAAAATGTAGCCAGTCATGACTGTAATGACAGGAATGAATAAGTAGATAACTCACTAATTCCCACGGTATTAGGGAGCTATCTACTAAAAAAAGAAAGGAAGGCAGCGCCACTATAAACCACATAAATTAAAAGAGCACAGAATAGGCAGACTAGAATACAATATATATGATAGATACTAAGCAAAATAGAAGTCCAGAATAAATAGTCTGACTGGTAGATGAATCAAACAACGAGGTATATCCTTGTAGAGGTGAATACAGTCTTTTGTAGTGGGGGATTCTTCAGAGTGGTGTAGATGCGTCTTTGTACATCATATGAAATGAGAAAATAACAACTGATGGTATAGTATGTCCCGAAAGGGGTAGAAGCAATAAAAGAGTATATGGTCCTACTCACGTTTTCAAGAGCTATGGACTTAGCTCTAGTGTTGATAACGTACAGTGGTATAATCCCCACTTATGGGATACGTGAGGTCTTAGTATTCTTTCTTGATTAGGGAACCATATGTGGAAATAAAAGCAGGAACAACAATGGTGCTCAAAGTATAAAATGCCAGAGGTGAGAAGATAAAAACCAAGTGGTTACTCACATTTAGTTGAACAGACTGACTGTTCAATGAATACAGCTTGAGTGGTATAATCCCCACCTAGGATTCTTGGGAGTAATATCCTCACTGGAAAGTAAAAACACTTCTGTGCCGGATAAAAGGATGGTAGTAATAAAAAAGTAAAATAATAATAGTAATAAAAAGTAAGATGGCTAACTCACAGTAAGAAAGTGGCCAAAATACCTTTATTTAAAACAATATAGTTTTAAAAAAACACAATGCGTTTCGCCCTTAGGCTTTATCAAGTG
>OW240917.1:228753076-228859870 GCA_933207985.1 Pelobates cultripes | reverse complement strand
GAGATCAGGCTCTGGATCCGCCACTGTCTCACAGTAGGTCTCCCTTCTCTCACACTAGGTCTCCCCCCTCACACACTAGGTCTCCCTCCCCCTCACACACTAGGTCTCCCCCTCTCACATGGTCACACCCCTCTCAAATTATGCCACCCCTTCACACTGTCACCCCCCTACATTATGTCACCCTCCCTCAAACACTAGGTCACAGCCTGTCACCCTCCTCTCACCCTGTCACCCCCCAAACTGTCACCCACCCGTACTCTGCCACCTCACTCTGTCGCTCCCTACACACTAGGTCACCCCACCTCACACTTTCACCCCCTCACACTATGTCACCCCTCTTATTCTGCCACACTCTGTCACCCTCCCTCTCACTATGTCACCCTCCCTCTTACTTTGACCTGTCACCCCCCTCTTACTCTGTTACCCACCTTCACTATGTCACGCTTCCTCTCACTCTGTCACCCCCCTTACACTAATGTAACCCTCTCTCACTATGTCACCGCCTCTCACACTAGGTCTCACCCTCTCACACGGTCACACCCCTTCTCACCCTGTCACCCCCTCTTACTCTGTCACTCACCCTGTGAGCCCCCACACTGTCACCCACCCGTACTCTGTCACCTCACTCTGTCGCTCCCCACACACTAGGTCACCCCACCTCACACTTTCACCCCCTCACACTATGTCACCCCCTCTTATTCTGTCACCCTCCCTCTCACTCTGTCACCCCATCACACTATGTCACCCAACCTCTTACTCTGACACTCCCCTCTTACTCTGTTACCCACCTTCACTATGTCACCCTTCCTCTCACTCTATCACACCCCTTACACTAATGTAACCCTCACACTCTGTCACCACCCCTCAAACTCTGTCACCCCCTCACACTATGTCATTTTCCCCACACACTGACACCCCACTCGGTGCACATTGTCACCCCCCCTCCATACACACTGTCTTTCCCTCCAAACACACAGGCACCACTCTCCGCACACACAGGCACCTCCCTTCATTCTCATTGTCAACCCTCAACACTCTGGCACCCACCTCCATACACTTTGGTACCCTCCTGCTCTTTTACACTCACCCTGCCCCAGTTACCCCTTTACTTACCCTGTCATCCCCTGAAGGCAATAATTATACACACTGTTATAAAACATAGCTTCGCCATAAACTCAGTGCCAAAGGCCACAGGCAGTACACAAACATACACATGAGAGAAACATACATACATACACAAGGATTCTCACTGCCAGACACACACACAGGTAGACAATGCAACGATGTATACAAAGACTAGCTCACTATATCCAGTGCTACACACACAAATCAACTGCTATTTTTTTCAATAATGGTGTTAGTGGGGGCCTCATGTATGAGTTTCGCCTCAGGCCTCGCCAAGTCTAGAGCCGCCACTGGTCCACAACATCTGGAGTGCGGAAGGTTGCCTACCCCTGACCTATACTAAAGACCTTTGGGACTAAAACATCAGCTCTACGGATAAGGAATTTACTATTAAAGAAATTGTTGTGTCTCCGTTCCAAATGACCGTGATTATACTTTTTTCTCTCCTGTGTATGAATCCTATTCTCATATTGATTTTTATTTTTGTTTACTACTTTTTGATTATAAAATTCTATTGATTCGGAGATTAGTTCAATAACCTGGAAAGATCATGACCCTTGAAGTTTTCTTGAAGTTTACAATATAAGTGAACTTGATGGAGATTTAATGAAAGTATTCTGAACTCTACTATTCTGGATTACCTAAATACTGAAGTTCTATTGCTTATTATGGATAATGCGGCTCCTTCTTGGTAAGGAATTTGCTAATTTATTTCTCTCAATCGATATCTGATAATCTCAGTATTAGACTGGGAGATATCACTAATCTGGTAACGGATGATTTACTGCATGAAGAAATAATTCTTAGTAGTGATTTTGTACATATTTGTTTTAATTTAGTTACAAAATTTTTAGAATTTATTCAAATCTAATTTGATATTTCCAACGTAAATCCTGAAATTAAAAAACCTGTGTGCTTGAAGGGAAAAGTAGCACATCCTCTTTCTAAAATTTCTAAACTTCTAATGTTATCGGAGTGTTTGGAATTACCTTATTTTTTTTTAGATTACAGAAAATGGATTCAGGAATGGCCCTGAAACCTCGGAAGTGGAATAAATGTTTTAAATTATTAGAAAGCATTAAACTAGGCTCTCAATTGAAGAACAATAAACAGGAATCACTCTCAGATTTGCACATTATATTAGCCAGAGTTGAAAGGCTATATAAGATTCAAATAAATGTGTAACTTATTAAGGATATATAAAAACGAGATAAATGTGATAACTCTACACAATGTTAATAAGGCTATAAAACATCTTGAACAAAAATGATACCATAATAATAATAAAGTGAGCAAATTATTATCAAATAAATTTAAATACAATAGGAAACAAATGGCAATATATCAAAATAATAGGAAGGATGGTAATGTATCATACCCTAATTTATATCTGTTACATGGAGCGGTCATGTTCTCGAATTTCACTGGTTCCCATGAATCTGCCTAATTTTAATTTGAGAGAATGGACATTTTCCTTATATCCTGTTGCAAATTATTTCATCCAATGTATGGATTGCTAAAAACCAACATTACTACAAATCCTATAATTCAGAATCTAATAACTCTGTTAATAAGTACCAATTAAGGTACTCTATTATGATATAGAGGGCTTGAATTTGGCTCATTGGAAACACAGGGGGATATCACAAATCTCAGACATTATTGATAATAGAGTAATCTTGTCCTTCTCTCAACTTCAAAGGAAATTTGATTTTCCCAACAAAGATATATTTTTGTACCTACATAGGAAAAAATATGGTGAAATAATTTTCTTGATGATTTCTTTTTGACTTGTACTATCAAGAAAAAAAAGATGCTGTCTAAATTAATAAATCCATTAAAACTGGAGTAAAAAAAACAGTTGAAAATAAAGTAGTTCTAATTATGAGGTGGGAAGCTGAATCGGACAAGAAGTTCCCATATGAAGAATGGCTATTTGGTATATTAAATTAGTTATGCAAAAATAATCTTCCATCTAAGAACTGCACTATAAATAAATACAGGTGTTATTTGGGTTTCTATCTTAAACAGTGCTAGGCATGGATGTCCTTTCGTACCCCTACTTTATATTCTTTCAATCGAACTTTTAGCAATTTCTATTAGACATAACAACAAGACTCAAATTGGAAATCAGGTCTATAAAAGAAAGCGGATGATGCTCTCCTTTTGGTATCAGATCAAGTTAAATCAATTCCTGCTTTATTATACTTAATTAATACTTTTGGGACATATTTGAATTAGATAGATACTTGGGATTCATTGATATTAACCCTCTAACGATGATCTTGAGATATTGACATTACTTTGAATGGCAACAAAGATTATGACCAGTAACTGAGAATTAACTGGTTAACATTATGTAATTAACTAACATATCAGTATAAGATGGAATTAGGTTTTTATACATCAAGAGGTTGTGTTGAAAAAGTTGAAGATATTTTAGCTCCCCTGGACAAATTATGTGAACTCTAGGATTTATCTATAATCCCTTATTGATCTATATCTGTTCATTTATCTTCTTATATTTTTGTGTTCCCAAAAAGACGCTTGCTCTCTCCCAGTGACTTCCAAATCTGTGTTGGTATGAATGTGATTCAAATGGAGTTTGGTGTTTGAATGAGTATTTATAATAAGCTTTGAATATATAGATGGTAGATAATTTCTTTTTTCTTGTCTAACATTGTATGTATTAACCATTTCGCCTTGGTTTACTGTACCATTTGCAGTATATTTATTATATAATAATTATTTAAACCCAATAAAAATATAAATGAGAAAAAAGAAAAAGAAAAAAAAAAAGGAAATTTCTTACAATATATTTATTGTTGCACACACCAAGAGTACAGCACGAACGTGGGCTTCTGGCAGGAGGAGTTCAAGGGCCTGAAGAAGATCCAAAAGATGGTCACGGCAGCAGCTACAAGTCACAGTTTCAGGTAAATAAAACGTACATTCCCCTACACCATCGGCGTATATGCAAAGACTTCAGATGGTGACATAGTCGCTTTAAGCCAATATCATAAAAGACCAAAAAGTCACAATACACAAAACCCTTCTGAGGCATGAAATATTAACATTGGTTTTGTAATTTAGAGGCCACAACGTCACACTCTCATAAGAGCAAGCATTAGGCTGCTAGAGTAGGACCTACCAAGAATGGGGTACATTGATGTTGTGGCAGGCTTATGTAATGTATGATCATATAGTGTAACTAAACCCCCATTATCTTTTGCCTAGGTGAGGTGTTTTTAAATAAAACGATTACAATCTGTAGGATCTGAAATCATTGTTTAGTGAATAAGCGAGTGCGCTGTATTCTGTATATGTTGGCCCCAGCAGCACCCTATAATGTATGCATGTTCAGGTGAGTGCAGCCCTCTTGGTTTATTTTATATATTTATTTGGGAGTCCCAGGTCAACTCCTTAGTTTTGCACCCCTCCCTGTCACAGGTGCCAGGTGAGGGGGTAGAAATCGATTTGATGTATATTAAATGGAATTTGTTAATTAATTTGTACTAGCTGAATAGCATTTGTGCAGAAGTCTAGCAAAATCATAAGGAGAGAGAAAAAAATAAAAAATAAAAATAAAAACAACAGGTATATTCTACGAAATCCAAGAATGGTATGGACGCTTCTCCCATGAAATTATCCATTCTCTCCCGCTTTACTACGGTTGATTACAAGACTTTACTGAAAGTTAAAGGGACACTCCAAACCACTAAAGCACTTTTGCTGAAATGCTTTATTTGTTAAGAGTGTGTCTTCTTCAGCCCGACCTTTTTTTTTTTATTTTTTTTTTATTTATTTTTTTTACAAGAAGTGCAGAGTTCAAGAGAAATTGGCACTTCTATAAACTTTGTTACCCCACACCCCCACCCCAGGTGGGTCCTGTTACTTTCTGGTTGTTTAGCTCAGCGGAGTTAAACTTAAGAGGCGGGCAATTGCCATGAACCCCTGCTTAAAGGGGAGAGTGGGGGGGGGGAGGTCTGCAATCATTTAACGGTGTTGGCCATTCTGTGAAAAAGCTATTTCTGTAAGGGTGTGTAAATATTTTTAGCTCGGCTATGCATGTGTGCAATGCATTTGCATGCTGGGATGAACTGTTCCTGTGATCGTTGTGATGGGTATTTCTAACACAAGAAAAGATCAGCTGTTCTTCAAAAGAAGAAGAGTTGCCGCTTATCTCTGAACTTTTGTATTAGATATATTATTTTGCACATTGATGACAGTGTTATTATATGGGTAATCCATTTCCACATGTAGTGTTAAAATGATCGGAGAATGATAAAGACAAGATACTGTAAACAAATGTAAACAAGGCTTCTCTTTAAAATGCTTTGCCCTGAAGCAACAAAAAGGTTAATGAGTAACAGGAGACCGAATAAAGGTGCAGTGTCATTTACAGGCTAAACGCAATTAAATTGCATTAGATTGTTAAATCCACCTTTGGACACAGCCACACCTACCAACAGGTTTCTCTTGAACTCCTTTCTTGCCATGTTTTAATTATTGTTCAATACATTAAAAAAAAAAACATTATATAGATAGCACAGCTATCCTTGATTTGAAAAGGTAAATCACGGATCTGTAAATTATAGTTACATAATGAAAGAGACTTGCATCCATCAAGTTCAGCTTCTCACATCGGTTTTTGAATTTTTTTTTTTTTTTTTTTTAACATTCCAAAAATTCCTTCTTGAATTCAGAATTGCAGATCTGGATCAAAAAGCCATTACCATACAAATTAAAAAGGATATTCCTGAATAATGTTTTTGCAATTATTCATCCAGTTGCAGTATAAAATGTGTACAGACTGTAAATCTCTTCAGGTACAGAATTCCACTTTTTTCAGTAAACAAAAAGCAACCCTTTCCTTAGATTAAATCTCCATTCTCCCAGTGTAAATGCGCGACCTTGTGTCCGATGTCTAGTCCTGTTTACAAATAGTTTGTATTGGCCCAAATATATATTTGTATAATAGATCAGATTTGTTCTTCTCTGTAATTCACTACCATTCAGGGTTTAAATTGCTTGTGGATTCTTTACCCCATGTGAATAATGTTGCATTTATCTAAATTAAATTTAATCTGTAATTTGAGTGCCCAGTCCCCCAATATATCTAAATACCTCCGCAGCAAAGTAATAACCTGCTCATATGGACTTTCCTTAGCTAGTTTTGTGTCATCTGCAAACACTGATCTTGAATACACATTGAAAGTCATGTTTCATTTATATTTAAAAAAAAAAACAAAAAAAAAAACAAAAAACCACACAACACTTTAAAACTAGAAGCGGTCCCATAACAGATCCCTGAGCAACACCACTTTTGTCCAGCTTGAGAAATTGAAGATTTACCATTAACAACAACGCTGTGTACTCTGCCTTTAAGTCAATGTTCTACCCAAGAACAAGAATTCATATATAGACCAATTTTCTTTTAGTTTGAACACTAACCTGTTGTGTGGAACCATATCAAATGCCTTGGAAAAAAAAAAATCAAAGCAAATTGCATTCACTGCAACATCCTGATCTATACTAGATCTATACTAGACAAACATGTTTCAGAAAACCATGCTGATTTTTTGCTAATGTTCTTCCCAATGAATTCCTGAAAATCATCCCTTAATAACAAAAATACTTTCCCAGAAGTTAAGCTCACAGGTCTATACCATTGAAAGTCACCAATGACTTTCATTAACTCACCCTGCATGAAGATCAGTTCTCTTTAACGTATTATAGATTTAGCAAATGACATTACGATGCAGGTTAGCCCTGGTACAGTGTATTGAAGAACACACAGTCAATTGATTTCTACTCCCACCTCTCTCCATTAATTGGCAAGTGCAAAAGACAAAGCTTATAACAACTGAATTGGCTGTATCCCCATAGATTTTCAATAATCAATGAGACACAAAAGATTTGATAGTGTAGTACTATCTGGCACCAATATGTGGGGAAGAGTTTATATTTTAAAGGACCATTATAGGCACCCAGAACATTTCAGCTCAATGAAGTGGTCTGGGTGCCAGGTCCAGCTAGGTTTAACCCTATTTGCTGTAAACATAGCAAATCCGCGCTTCTCACTGTGATTTTCACAGTGAGAAGACGCCAGCATCCATAGGAAAGCATTGACAATGCTTTCCTATGAGACTGGCTGAATGCGCGCGTGCAGCCAGTGACTTCAGAAGAGGGAGTAGAGTCCCGGCGCTGGGAAAAAAAGGTAAGGTATTAACCCCTTCAGCGCCACAGGAGTGGGGCCCTGAGGGTGGGGGCACGATTGCAATCAGATTTAATACAACATTTCTAGATGTTCTTTTTCAACTCTTTTCATGAGCATTGCATACAGGGTTATGCTCTAAAGTGTGAATTTCACATTTTTTGGCTACGCTGGAAGCACAGCCTACTTGGAGGTTTCCAGTTTGGCTTAAAAAGGTTACTCCAAGCACCATGATCATTTCATTGATTTGAAGTGGTTATGGTGCCTGGAGTCTGTATGTGTAGATTTTTGCTTTGAAACTCTCCACATACAGAGATTAACCGCTCTGCTTCGGTGTAACTCCACCTCCGGCAGCATCAGCCAGCCTGGAACTAGCACGGCTAATGCCAGCTGTGTGTAAAATTGGCATCTGATGCTGGCCTTTTCCATGCTGCCCCTAGTCTCCCATCAGCCAGCTCTCCATGACCTCATTCCCCCTCCAGTGAGGAGGAGTGACTGCAGCGGAGGAAGTAATTGGCTGAGGGAGGACTTGGTCTCCACAATGTTTTGCTTGTTAAAAAGGTTGGGAGGGGAGGACCAGGCCAGCAAAGTTACTTTAAGCAAAAAAAAATTAAAATATATATATATATATATATATATATATATATATATATATATATTAACCCTTTTAATTTGAAAATCAGTTTGAATTCCTGCTTTAGTTAATAACCCAGACAGAACGTCTCCTTGCTGCAATCTTTATGACCAGAGCATACATTACTTGCACAAAATAGAACACAAGTCATAAGTGAAGGTTAAGTCAACGTATTATGAAGTTTTGCAACAGTGAATTTACCAAATCCAATAGACCGCCATAAGCTCATTAAGGCAAGTGTTCATATTTATTGGCCACATACACTTACATAACAACCAAATTGTTACATTCTACAAAAATAGACTGTAAGGCAGCCCAGTCACAGAATGGGTTCCTGGTATTTTGTCATGAAAGCACACCCTGCCTTATACAACGTATAAAACAATTGATGCTAAAAATACTCCAATAAAATGCAAAATATCTTATTTTTATACCACAGTGGACAATTTAAAAAAAAAAAAAAAAAATTAAAATAATAAATTTTTTAAAATTACAATAAAATAAAACTCATTTTCTACGGTGGGTACTCTGCACAGACAGTAAGGCAATACGATTTATAACTTAAAAACAATTTTCTCCAAAAAAACAGCAATAAAAAGGTGTGTGCAGATATATGGCCAAAGGAAGAGTCCGAAGAAGTAAAGGAAACGTCTTGCAGCATGCCCGGCTCCAGGTATTGTAGTGTAATGGCACTGGGTTTGGAAACCCAAAAAGTCAGCATGGTATTGGCAGGTCCTGTCAGGCATTTCATTCTGCTTCACAAGGGATAAAGGAGGAAATGGAATTAGAATATTATAAGCTGTGCCTGATTCCAGCCAGTTTAAGAGCTTTTCTGGGAAGTTCCCACCCTATCAGTGTAGAATGCTCTCCCCAGCTGTTCCCACCTCCTAAAACCTCTGATCCAATACAAGCACTTTATTTAGCATACCGTAATACAAAAATAAAGCAGCTTGATCCTCATTTTCCTACAGAGCACCGCAATTATGGAATAACCTCCCGGACAAATTTAAATCTTCTCCCAGTCTAAAATCTTTTAAGAGATCTGTCAACATCTCTCAATACAGAATGCACCTGTAATCATGGTTGACTAGATTTCTTACCCATTTTGTGTGAAAAAAAGAAAAAAAAAAAAAAATATATATATATATATATATATATATATACACAAAAAAAAAAATTATATATATATATATATATATATATATATATATTTTTTTTTTTAAATATAGTATCCTATTGTAACAATGCAGTGTTTTTTGGCCCATAACTTGAGCATGAGAAATCTGAATGTATCCTTATATGTACCCTGGTAAAATGAGAACATATTTTATAAATAAATTGGGGATTGTTTGCCACTCCCAATTAAACTTTTTTTTCTTCCAACTATTGTTGTAGCTCTTCAAAAGAATTAAGAAGACATACATTCATAATTCAAATGACTATTTAGCTAAATAAAAGATACATAATGTAGCCAGTCAGCTACAGCATTTTATAAAAAGGCAAAGGGAACCAATCACTGGCAGTGAAGACATTAGTTGCCATGTCCAGAATGGTGTTTCTGTTGGGCCGCGTACAACGCTAGACCAACAGATTAAACTACCCATTATTCTGCATGCGCAAGAGAAACAATAAGGTAGAAAGACTTAGGTTTTGGTTTAAATTTTTCCCAAAAGTTTTGCATGTACTCAACACTTTAAAGAGTGCATAGGGGACAAAAAAAAAAAAAAAAAAAGTCCATACCTGCTCCATTGCTTAGTCTGCTTCCAACTCGGATCTGTCTGGAATTTCTTTCGTCGTAGCTCCTGAAAAAACAAGAGACATATCCCGCTGAATGCTCATGATCGCTTGTTTCATATTACAAGCAGACTGGCTATGTCACACCAGAAAGGGCAGTTTGAAATTTATCCAAGGATTGACAGTAGTCAGCTTTAAATGCTAAAAGACAGATCTGCTGATAGTTCTAAAGAGGGATTCACGAGCCTTGCAAAGCATTATGGACAAGTGACAAAGTATACAAACATCAGCAGTCAAGTTAAAAATCAAGCACTTTGGTTTTGTCATATTTAAGAATTTCTTATTTTGAGTCCAAAAAAATAAAATAATTTATTGTGGATTTTCTTTGATTCTTAGCAATTAACTTATCATTTAGTTATATAAAATGTTGGCAACTGACATTTCAATGGCACTTTATTCCAAAACATATATCTTTATAAAAATAGCCAAACTGGAAAATCTTCAAACTCGGTCAGGTTCTCAGTTTGGCTGTTTTGTCTGTGCCAGTATGAAGACACACTGTAGCTCACAATACATCTTAGCAGCGGAGAGGGATTATATAGAGGAACCTATGGCTTCCACACGCACTGGGATAAGATCAGCACTGTTGGAGTCATACTGAGCCTGGGAATCATCTGTTGTGAAATGCGCTGCCTTAGATGCATGAAACTAACTGGGAATACTCAGTTGTGAAAGACATCGCCTCCTCCACATGACACTATCCTGATCATGCAGGGCATTAGTCCTCCTGGCCTCAAAAATGCCCAAGCCCAATAGAAAGTCTCCTCAATATGATAGTTGTCACATCCAACAGTGGCTTGGATAGTGCCAAATAGATAGTCTGGAAGCACAAACCTGGCTTGGGGAACCCAGAATCGGCAGCTGTCTTAACTAATGCCAACAACATTAGTTACTGAATAAAGTTTATTATTTTTCTCCCAATGCACACCTGCAGCTACTTACTAGATCTGCAGAGACCGATGAATCTGATTAACGTCCAGATTCTCAGCAGTTGCTGCTTCCCCTGCCCAGCAGGACAAAGTAAGAGCACATCTGTTTCTTTTTTTGGGAAGGTTTCATTTATTGTGAAAATAAAGCGGAGAACAAATTTTACTATTTTTTACCTATTCAGCAGCGTTTAATAATGCCTGTTTCCAACAATGGAAGGATAGACCATGGTCTAAGGAATTTATTTTAAAGAGTACCTGTTATGCCCAAAACCAATATTGCGCTTTCTAAAGTTCAGCAAATTTCAGCTATATAAATTTGTGCTAGTAGGTGTATATATTCGGAGAAAAACCCAATATAATACAATAATAATCAATTAATTCTTCAGTACAGACTCCATGCTGAAGAATTGATTGATGGCAACCCCAAACAGGACAAATCCGTGAAGAGACTGGAAAGAGAGCAGGAGGACCAGAATGAGGCGTTCCAGAATGAGATCACAACGGGTGTTCATAATAAATCTATGACAGACTTACATTCTTGATCCTTCCAGAGTGCTCTGAATCTCCTTCAAGGTATCTGAAAAAAGGAGAAAGATAAATTATACAAGTGCATGATGCCAATTCACCAACTTAAAGTATAATAAAGCAACCAAAAACAATGAACCTATAAATACGGGATGTTTCGAATATAGACAGTTTAATTCTGTGATATAGATCTCCATCAGAAGCCAGAATAGATGTGGATCAGATCGTTTTTGGGAAAATAAAAAGAAAGGGATGGTCATCCTTGTGACTTGGCACACTTTTGGATTCAGACTTTGAATAGTTACGGTAAGGAAGAAATAATAAAGACAGGCATTCGGAGAGAGTAAAACCAGCCGTCATTAAGCAAGCCATTCCAAGAGGAGGAGGAGAGAAGACAATGTTTGGGGGAATTACTAGCTTTCCTTAAAGAGGACTAAAAATAAGGCCCTATAATAAAACGCGAGAAAAAAAAAAATGGCACTTCTCAAACCTTATATTAGAGGTTTTTAAACAGGATGTAGTGGGATCACGTACAAATACGCAAGCACAATATTTGCTATCAGACCATCTATGGAAAGGGTGATCAAGAGTGATCACACTGAATTAACAAAAACATTTGCAGCAGCGTACATACAAACATCATGGTATTTTCAGGAGAAGGGAGCAGATGGGAAGCTGACCCAACAGTAGTTAACCCAATATTCAACCGATTAAAACTACCATTTATTCCGCACCTTGAAAATCCACCAGCAGAATACTTACGTTCATCGTTTAGTAACGCGTGTTCCATCAGCAGCCCTCGGTTCCTGTGTGCTGGCAGAGAAGGAAAATGTCACCGCAAGCCCATGGTTATACCAAAGATGGATTAAAAACAACATTCTAGCTTTTCACATGACTTCATTAATGAAATGTTCCATATTCTCTTTTTGCATATAACTCCTGGAAGGGTCATTCCCAAAAGGACTTCAATAAAAAGCAGGAGGAACAGGGAAGGGTTTAAAGGGGTTTCACACCATTGGTTACATAGAAATATGTACAGTGTCAGAATCCACTGACATTTGCAAAACCGTGTAGGTCTCAGCAGATAATCTTTTGGGAAGTTAAAATAAGCAGCAGTGTTTAAGTCTTGATCGCTAGATAAATGGATTGTACTTAAAACACGGAACATGCTCCGCTGAATAGCTTCAGTGTTCCGAAATTCTGACGGAGACATCGTAAACACGAGAGATAGTTGGTTTTGTTCCCAACTTTAAGATTTCGGTTTCCTTCTTAGGCCTATTCTTTGTGCCCGTGCCAACCTGCAGTGTTTCCTTTTTTCCCACACCACCTTGTAAATTATAGATTTAACTACAACTCCCAGAAACTTTAGTAGTGGCCATAAGCACTGCGTGGGACATTAAAAGCAAAAACCGTACTATCAAACGTTAAACAAGCAGCAGTCAGTCACTTCCTCTTTTGGCAACAACGCACTTTAGATGCTGCACAGCATGATTAGTTGTGGCTAATGCAGAAACATCAAAAAGTATTTATATTATTTTCAAGGTATTTGATTCTGATATTTGTATCCATTGTTATGCACATTATGCATTACAAATAGAATTGGTCACATCCTTCCTGTAAACACAAATGTCCATCTCACAACTAATGTCCTGCCAACAGTGCTTCTCTTTTACCAATTTTTTATTACATAAAAAATAAGAATTTTTTTTTTTTTTTTTTTTAAATCTCTTACCAGCGCTCCCCATGCAACCTGAAGTACTCCACTATATTATGTACTTAACCCCTTAGTGACCAGACTGTTCCATTTTCTTACCGTTAAGGACTAGGGCTGTTTTTACACTTCTGCTGTGTTTGTGTTTAGCTGTAATTTGCCTCTTCCTCATTTACTGTACCCATATATTTATATACAATTTCTCACCATTATATGGTCTTTCTAAAAGAAAAAAAAAACACAAACAACCACACACCCAGATGTTACGCATCTACAACCGCCCAAAAAACACCCATGCTAAATAGTTTCTAAATTTAGAAATACCCAAGGTTAACATGTTCTTCGCTTATTTTGGAAAGCAATAGGGCCATAAGTACAAACACTTTGCTATATTCAAACCATTTCCCCCTCCCCCCCCCCAAATGAACTCAAATTACATTGTAACACTGATATCTGTCTGGAATCCCTGAATAACCAGCCATTTTACCACCAATCTATGCCAAAAAAAAAAAAATTATATATATATATTTTTTTTTATTTTTTTTATTTTTTTTTGACACACATATCAATTTAAGAAGACATGTACTGAGAATTTTAAGTGTTACTACTAAAGAACACCCCAATATGTGTTCAGCATCATCTCCTGAGTACAGAGATACCACCCATGTATAGGTGTGTCAGGTTCTCTGGGGGATAAAAGACCTTATTTGGAGGGTGCACATTCTAGTTTTCCAACTTGGAATTTTCAAAGCTGGTCTTCATGTCTTATTTGGGACATTTTTGAAGTTGGCCAATGTAATTATATTAATAAAAAACACACACTTAGTATGACAAAAGAGATCGGCAAGTACGGGAGAGGGATTCATTTTTATTTATTTACCCCTTAAGGACACATGACGTGTGACATGTCATGATTCCCTTTTATTCCAGAAATTTGGTCCTTAAAGGGTTAATTTTTATTTTACCCCTCGATGCACTCAGTAGAGGCAGAGCATCAGAAGCCTGCCTGATGGCTTCAGAAGCCCTACACTACACTGCCAGGCACCACGTGGTGCAACTCGGAAGAGATCGCTCCTGGGGAGCGATTACTCTGGGTCCCAGCAGTTAATGGGGGGTATTGCGCGATGCCTCAACATTGATCACTGCAATACCATTAGAACTGCTGGAAGCAATCAAGATTGCTTCCAGCGCTCTAATTCCTCACGGACGTATCAGGTACGCACCCCGTCCTTAAGGACCGTTTTTTCCCGGACGTACCAGATACGTCCACGATGGAGTTAAACAACCCGACCCCGGATAAGCACCCAACTCTATTGCCCCACTGATTGGACGACACTTGTCAAAACTACCATTGTGGGCAGTAGCTCCACTAAGCAGTTAACCCTAACGCCACATTTCGGTGATAATGGCAAAAATGAACCAGTTATCCAACGTCCCACGAGTGCCTTACAGCATGGGCAAGAAGGCTAAAAAAATATATAAAGCCGATCCTGGCTCGGGATCCAGAGACATAGGAGTTTTTATGCGCATGGCCATGAGGCCTGATCTTGGCAAGACTGTTTCCGGCAGAGGCCTCCACCTCACCATCGTCAGACAACAAGAGCCCGACAGCATAGTTCCCGCCACCAAATGTAATTGCCAAGCCCGGGGCACCTTCGGAGCCAGGAGACGCCGCTCCCGCCATGAAAACCGATATCAAGGAGTTAGCCAAAGAAATACATATAACTCCTGCCGACATGGCGCATGTCAGGGAGGTGTTCTCAACGCTCACAAGCCGGTCTTAAGGGTGCAGGGGTCGCCCAAACTGCCACTGATGCAGCCTTGGGAGCACTGCAAAAGCAATACAGTGCCCTAACTACGCAACTAGCACATATGGAGGACAGGGCGAAGGCACGAAATGTGAGGATCCGAGGGGTGCCGGAAACAGTCACCGACACAGAACTACCACACTACTGCCGAAGGCTGTTGGCTACACTACTCCTGCCCAAGCAAATAAAGCAGATAGGCATGGATTCAAGTTTTCAGCTCCCAAAGCACCACAGGAGGCTCCCAGGGACGTACTTCTTAAATTTAACCGGGACTCTGACCGGGGGCACTCATGGGTGCCACCAAAAGACTCTCAAACGGTCCCCTTTGAGGGAGCACACCTTACCTTTTTCAGGGACATATCCAGATACACTGACATGGAGGAGGTCACTGGGACAGATAACACAATTATTACGGGAGAAATCCATAACATACAAATGGGGGCAGCACCGACTGATGGCGGAGTGAGACGGCAAGCAACACGTCTTAACGCACACGTCTGAAGCGCCGGCTTTCCTTCGACCCCGGCAGACACCTGCCCCTCATGGACTGTAGCAAACATCAGCCCATTCGTGCCTAGAGGAACAAGAAAGGGAGCAGACGCTCTCCCTACCTGAACCCAGCAACGCCTGCTGTTAATGCTGCCACGCAAGGCTCTGTTTTCTGTTGCATTTGTTTTATGTTGTATTATTTGGTAAGGTTAACCTAGGTCCCTTCATTTCCCTCGGTTCGAATATACATATGCTCCATGTACCTGGCTCTGCAAGCCATTAACCAGCCACTTACTTATGAGGGCACATAACAGCCAACCTAGCTGGCGCGACTTCCTATGAGCAAACCACCTAGAAAAGACTAGGTTCTTGCCCTGCAGGTGACAACAGTCCACTGCTCAATACCCACATGCCGCCAACCCCAGACATAGCCATACTGGATAACATGAAGGGTGCACATGCTAATTCCCGGCAACCTCTGATCCATAATGGAGCTAACCAACTGTTTAGACAGGAGGAATCCACGCTAGAAAAATACTTTCTCTATAAAATTTTGGGTGTATACCTTGCATGTGATGCGGTTTTCTACGACAAATTGTAACCTCTGCTGACTGCCTTTAATGCACACAATGTAACACGATGTTCACAAGTACCCGCAAAAATAAAAATAAATAAATAAAAATAGCATGGTGTAAGTGAAACATATTGTAATGGAGCTCCGCCCAGGACTGATTCCTAGCTGGAACAGGGGACAAACCACAATAATTATGCCCACAGTCGCCGTGGCTTGACTGGAGTCCTGGAACTGCTCTCTCCTGGAGCCGAATGGGGAACTCTCTCTAGCAATCCCCAGTCCTGGGAGCTCTAGTCCTTACAAAGACTTTCCCCGTTGAATACTCCACACTGGAACAGTGATAAAAAAAAAAAAAAAAAAGAAGAAGAGTAGCTCTTTACCCTCCCAGTAACCAGACGACACATAGTTCTACGAGTACAAGCTGGAATACCTTTAATCTGGCCAGATGGCCTGCTTTTATACATTTCGGAACACCGACAAGCACGTCCATGACACTCCCACATAAAACAGGATAACCCCTACCCTATGCCAGGGAGATAATGGAGTCAGGAACTGTACTTAACACAATTATCTCCAGGCACAAAAAGCACAAATTTCACAAACACATCAAAAGTACCTTAAATATACACAAAAACCCCACAAAAAAAGTTATATCCCCCGATCTGGGTGACCAACTTATCCAAAAATCACCCATATCGGTTCAGGAATTTCCTAGAATTTCTAGAGTGGTCTCTGGTTCGTGAAGCTGTTCGGTTCCAGAACCATATAGTCCAAATACACAAATTGGACTTTTACAGTGTATATTACAGGGCCCTTATAGTCTGTGGGCAGGAGGCTGGCAAGCAGGCTCCTCCAGGAGCTTGTGGCAAACTCACGTGGAAAGGTGAGTTTGTCACACATGTTTTCTTGACATTATCAATACTGCTTGCAACAAACTGTATGAATGTGGGGATAATAGCCAACCTTACCAGTAGTACATTTGTTGAATGTGGCTTTCTTTGCACATTCAAATGACCATTCTTTTGTACAACACAGCAAGCTCTTATGTGTTCCCATTGAAAGACCTCAATGAAGACCTTGCCAATGTCAGTTTTGTGCATATTGGAAGCATGCCATCAGCAAAAACAGTATAGCAGTAACAGGCATCCAATAGTGACAGGATCCCCACCTCTGGCCTCCCTGACAGCACTACCCCTGCAGTGAGGAGGCGTGATGCCAGTGGAAGACATGTACTTGGCGCTGGAGAGGAGGCAAGCTTTAGTTTAGTCGGGTGGAGGGAGGGTGTTACCCAGAGACAAGGGAGGTGTGGCTATTATTTTGGTACTTAGAGTATCCCTTTAGGTGAGTGAGAATTTAATTATTTTTTTTTGCCTTCAAAAAGTTCATGCTATGTTTCTTACCATCTGCATCTCCATCACTGCGGCTATTCATCCTGCATACAAAGAAACAGGTAATTATGTCAACAAAAGTGCCAACATTTTGGCGCTATAATATATACACACTCAATTTTTTTTTTAGCTCCTGAACTGTACCTTTCACTTTTCCGTTCAGTACTGTTTTCTCTCTGTGACAAACGACTCAGTGGACGTTCTGGAGGGTCCACACGACAACGTGGTGCAACCAACCAGCATGTAGACAGTGAAAATCGCTCCATTTCAGAGGGGGAGATAAGATAGAAACCTGAAAAGTGTCAGTATAAAAGCCTGGTCAAGAAATGATTATGACACCAAAACGCAAGAGTCCAATTTCATATTCCCCCCCCAATATAGATTATAGGTCAATACTATAAGCACACTCACTCAAAGCCAGAGGTAGCAGGATAAACAACAAAAAAACAAAAAAATTAAAAAAAAAAACCCACACAAACACACCTTACTGTATAGATTTAATAAAATAGCAAAACATAATGCACCAAAAATCCACCCTTCCCCTCTCCTGAAGCAATGCCTCTTCTCGCTTGAGCAAACTTTATTCATTAATTTCAAGCCAATAAAGAACTTGCAATGGCTTCTCTTCACATGACAGAGCTTCTACAGCGATATGCATGTACGGAATCACACGCACTCCTGCTCACTAATCCTCCCAAGAAAATGAATGGGAGGCCACGGATTCCCAGCTATAGTTCAGCCATGAAAATAGACCATTATTCAAATTGTGAAATTAACCAGAATTACTTAAGAACTTAATCCTCTCCAAACTGATCAGATTTAATGCTAGAACTAGACTGAATTAGAGCCATACAACTTAGGAATTGTACAAACAACACCCCAAAATGAATGATGGGCAAAATAGTTAAAGTAAACCAAGCAAGGATTTTCTGGACTACCTAGTCCTCTCACTGAATGGATGAATGTGTGATGGTTACGATTCCAAGTGTTTGGGCATGAAACTGCTCACTTGCACATTTGTTTATCTTATATTGTAGAAGACACCCCACATATAAGCAGAGCTTGAGGAGGATATAGGGGTGTATTTTACAAAACTTGCTTTGCCAGAAGAACAATGCATTTCATGCTCACACTCCCAGAGGTTGAAACACCTAGTGCTGTGGTGACACGGCATCCGGCTACTAGAGACCAACAGATGTAGAGAATGAAGGGATAGGCATAAAATTACACTGTATAATAGCCCAGGTATGGTAGGGTGTGATTAGTAGAGACAAGTCACTCTGCAGTAACAATTCTTAAGTTAAAGGACACAAAACAAATCAAATATGGGCAATTGCAGTTTATTCAGGGTCCCATGGATTCTCACCTTGTCCATGCTTTGTGAAGACACAAGATGCTATACCACTTACATCCTCCTTGCGGATGCAGTCATATCGCACCTGAGGCTTCAGATGAGGCAGAGACACCACCTGTATATCTCCTAGATTGGTAAGTAGACTCAGGTGATTCTCAGAGTGATCCTCTGCACGAGAGCTGCTAAACGTGCAGACAGCAGCCTTACGCACCCGGCACCCTTCTGTGGCCGTCAGTTTCAGCTTCAATTTGCTGCTGACTTTGGGGAGAGTAAAAATCTGTGGACAATAAGAAAGACGTGCGTGATTTCATTGTTCACTAAGCTGTGAACAGACTGTTAAAAACAAAAAACCATTCCCGATCTACCTTAAACTGTTCTTCAGACAAGACCAGCAACTGGTGGCTTCCCTGCATGTCTGGGCTCTTTGATAGATCATGTGCAGCTTCAAGAGGCTCTGGAAGAGGAACGCCGTGGCCATCCAGAATTAGGATGCCAACCACAGGTGCACGGTGTTGAAGCTGAATCTCTTTAGCTGGTAGAAATAAAACAGAATATATCACTTGCACTGCAAGGCTGGAGAGTCCATGGCATATTCATCGGGGATGACTTTGTAAATTCCGGGACTAATGGAAATCTTAAGCCTAGATAGATTAGATAGAGGGATACATGACAAACACACACAAAAGTGTTGTGTGGGCAACCCTCACAATTTATACAATTGTATCAATCTACTATAAAGTTGATTGTCTTACCCTGTGCTGCAGTTACAGCTTCTTCCAGCCGTCGCTCTGTAGGGGGTACCCGTAGAGAAAGTGCATACACTGTACCACCATTAGTGCCAGCCCATAAAGAAGGACAATGTCTAGAGCCTGATTTAAAAAAAAATAAAAAAAGTAAATACTACACACAGATCTAGACATAGCATGACATTCCATGTCTAGCATGGATCAAAAGTGATGATTTTAACTAAAGGTTGTGACTGCTCACTATTCAGGTTCATCTACTTTAAAAACAGTAGAGAGGGGACAATGGTAGAGACGGAGGTGGATCAGGTTTTAAGGATACCTCTAAAACACAGAACAAATAAGTTCTCCACTGCTTTTGTTCTGCTGTACAGATTTCTGGCTAGAAGCGGGAGTTCTGTCATTCCTCGCCAGTGTAACTTACTATCCCTAAGGAAGGTGTCCCCAAAGTACAAAGTGCGCACAAATCCAGTGAAGGAATCCTCTGCTGACCGAGCCTCGATCCTTCGCTGTACAGGGGCTAGCTCCATCTCCCGCAGAGCCTCCTGTTCAAATCGGGCATTGGCCTCCTGCACCTGACATGAACAAGAGACATCATGTCTGTAGCAAATTCGGAACTTAAAGACTTCACAAGACACACATGGTGGTGAACAGTGAAGGTCTACATGAAGACATTCATAAACAAAAGTTTAGGCCACTGTTTGGCAAAAAAATAAAAAATAATTATATTAAAAAAGCAAATAGAGGATATAGATAAAAAGAGATTATATCACTTGAATGTCAATGTCAAAGAGGCATACAGAGAACACTGTAGTACATATACATAACTCACATCCATCTCTCCCACACAGTCACTCCCAAAGCTTTAAAATTTCACATTACTAAAAACCATTCAGAATACACAGGGAAGTGCTTACTCTGCTGTCAGTTCCTGCTCTGCGCTTGTTAACCTGACTCCTCCGGATGCGGCGGAATGACTGACGCAGAGACTTCTTTAGAGACTTTACTCGAGACAGAGGTCCTTCCAAAGCCAGCTGATCACTAGCATGTAACGTACACCTGCAAGACAGACACAGCAACAGTGCATATTAGAATGTGGGTTGGCAAATCAATCACTAATTCTTTGCAGTTGCATGGAAATCCACTGTTAACCTTTACATTTAAGCTAAGACAGCTGTGCCAATGGCATAGAGTCAAAGACAAAGGAATTAAAATGTATATATATATATATATATATATTTTTTTTTTTTTTCATCGCAGCTATGTCACAGACTTTCAATGTGTAGAGAAAAGTGATTACCTATATAGAAACAACTTACATTTAGTAAAACAAGTGTGCTCCATCCCCCCCCCCAAATTAATAAATAAAATTAAATAAAAAAAAAAAAAAAGAGAAGAGCCCTGAGTGTTTCACTTTAATAAAATCTCCAAGAATCAGGACAAGACAACATTGTGCCACCATGATCTATGGCATTCAAAACATTAGAAAACAAAATAGGCTGCCTATATTTTTACTTTAGGGTCTCCCAAGTTGCCTTCCATACCATTCTCCCGCCCTCCACATTTTATTTTTGATTTTTTTTTTAGAAAATTTGAAAACAAAGTGTTAACGGTAGGTGTATTTGTGATACAAAGAACACACACTATGGAAACTCCTTAAACATCAAGCCCTCCAGTGCGTTTGACTCCAATGTTCAGCTATCACTACAGTGTAAAAGGATAAAACATTGCCATCATCAAGGAGCAAAGTATATAAGCCTATATGAATATTTTTATATACATAAACACCCTATCAAACTTTTGTTTTAGCTTTTGAAAATACCTTCTAGAGACACTTACTTGACCATCACTTGACGCTTTTGCTGATAATCATAAAGGCCAAAGCCATGACTGGTGCCAAAAGCTAGTAGTTTCCACTCGGAGTGCAATGCCATTGCAGTGACCACAGCAGGAGGTTGGCACTGCACTAAAGAGAATGGCTGGAATCCCGGAGGAAAACGGACAGCGTCTGTCCGGACACGTAGCTGTTCGTGACCTTTCCAGCGATAGCCTTCCTGTTCCTGCAGAAGATCCACCACAGTTTCTTCTACCACCTGCTCTGCACTCTCATCATTCAACTCCAGAACTAAAACCTGCAATGCGTTAAGGGAGAAAAATAAATAAATAATTAAAAAACCCACACCCCTCATCTAGCAAATTAGATATTTTTGTCCTCTCAGGACACAATCGGTCCCTTACAATCCAAAAAAGCCAAGACCCACTGGATGTATTACCAAACACAATGACCAGTTTAGAACACTGAAAAAGTGGTCAAAGTGCTTGTATTAACATTAACTCCTAAAGAGAGTTGATACTGCAGGGGGGCTACCAAAACTACTTCATTAGGCTGAATTACATACACACAGTGATTACACTCATCTTAAGCCAAACTAATTCATACAATCAATGGTTGCCAGGGAGTATCAGATGACCCCCTCCCCTCCACTCCCCACGAACACTATAGAACGCCTTTAAGGATGAACCTTGTGGATTATAATTTACTTTATAGTTACAGTTTGGCTAGTCTTGGTTAAAGCAACCACTAATGTAATTTTCCCACATTGTGATTAGAACAAGAAGAATCAACTGGTAAATTGGTAGAAAGAATCAATTCAATCTCTCGGTATCCATTACTCACCTGACCAGCAGTTCCAGCAACAGACAGGTAACCACTGTACTTGCAAAGATAAATCTTCTGTATTCCGAGTCTTGGGTCATCACTGTATGGGTCAAATGAGCCAACCTAAAACCAGGCAAGTGGAGTTAGACAGGGGAGGTCAACGCCTTGGGGACAGTGAGCAAAACACACAAAATGATAACGACTTACTGAATAGGAAGATATTAGAACCTGCAGACTTAAAACCACAAATTGTTATTATTAATAAAGCTCCAACACATACGACAGTACGATTCAAAACATGGACTAACATGCTTGTAGTGACACTCCCAAAACCGCTACCTTGAACAGAAACAAACCAAAAAAAAAAAAAATTAAATAGATTAAAAAGTAGACTTCACAAAAGTTCAGTGTTTCGCTCCAGCTTTTTTAATGCGGATTGAGAAAGCCGATCAAATGAAACGTGTCTTGGCAGAACTACAATACTGAACTTTTGAATCAATTTAAAAAAATAAATAAGAATTATGTTCACTAATAAATACTTGTTTATTAATTTTCATGGCCCAACTTGTGTTAAGATTGTCACTCCACAAACTGACAGCCAGGGATTTATGGGGCTCTGAACAAGGTGAGTTTACTTGCACTCTCGCCTAGATTTTTGGCTCTACATACTGCATAAAATTGATTTCCCTTTTTTCCCCCCCATTTGAGATTTAAAAAAAAAAAAAACTCAAAGAAGCAAGGTGTGGTGCTGCCTCAAGCGCGCAATTGGGCAAAAAGTGAGCCATATACCCAGGCTCTAAACCCACGTGAGTAATTTTTGTAACCATTATTTTGTACTCATCGCTTTAAAAAACCATCTGCATTTTGTTTTTCTGTTTTGTTGTGTTTAAGATGGCATTTTATTGAAACCTCTACTCATCTCTATACTGTAAGGGGTACGAGAAGCCTTTGTTTTTAGTGTGTCACTTTTTTTTTTTATTAGTTTTCACTTATAATATTTTCTGGTTACCAAATGGTTGTTGAGGGAAGAAAGGGATCCCTACACAAGTGTTGTTGAGCTGCTAATTGTTTTAAACATAGTTTACACTTGTTTTGAAGTGCTGTATCAATATTCCTTTCTTGATGAATATTCTTTTTGCAAGAAGTCAGTTCCTGTAATTTCATTCCTGCAAAATTTTTCATGGTCAGCTGTAAGTGGTGAATTTAGAAAGTGGAAGTGTTTAGGAACAACAGCAACTCAACCACAGAGTGGACGACCACCTAAAGTCACAGAGTAGGGTCACTGAGTGCAGAGTCTTTGCTGATTCCATAGTTGAAGAGGTTCCAACTTCCACTGGCATCAAAATCAACACACAAACTGCTGTGTGAGCTTCATGGAATGGGTTTCCATGGCCAAGCAGCTGCATGCAACCTCATACCACTAAGTACAGTACCAAGTGTTGGATCGAGTGGCATAAAGCACAGTGCCACTGGAAATGTGTCCTGTGGAGTGACAAATCATGCCTCTGTTTGGCAGAGACATTACATGCCTGACTGCACTTTGCCAATTGTAAAGTTTGGTAGTGGAGGGATAAATGGTATGGGGCTTTTTTTCAGGAATTGGTCCAGGCCCCTTACTTCCAGTGATAGGAAATCTTAATATCTCAGCATACCAAGTGTCAGGATTTCCACATGTTGTTTCCAGTCCAATCGGCATTACCCATATGACTTCCGTGTTTCGCCGATCCAACTCCTCCCATGCATCTGATGTCAAACGCTTCCCTTTCTAAAGGAAGCCGCGACCGCATCCAAATTGCTCAATCAGTTTGTGCCTCTCGGATACTTGCTACATTGTTGCTGATTGTCGTCAGAGCTCTTCTATTTGATTACCTGTGTACCGAACCTCTCTTGCTGGATCCGGACTACGCCGACTTCTCCACTCACAGACTAGGAACAGACTTCACCATAATCCACCCTATTCTGGAAAGGACTTCCATGCTCATCATCCAAGGAAAGCAAGATAAGTTCTCCAGATCCTGTGAGTTTTATCCTATCTGGGTTTATTTGATGTACACATAGTTTGCACTGTTTTTAGATTTTTGTTTTTTAGATTGATCCTACTATTGACTGGTGCAGTATTTGTTTTATTGTTTCAATTATCTATTCTCAAGGGTTGTGGGATACCCTTTTCACTAAACCAGTCATTTTATATTTGTATTTTGGTAGCGCCCATACTCCTTTATAAAAAAAAAATTTTTTTATAGTGGTTGTATGAACATTAACTCATAAATAGAGTTAATACTGCAGGGGATTACTAAAACTACTTCATTAAGCTGAATTACATACACACAGTGATTAGTTATATGTGAGTAACATACGAGGTTAATACACAGCAAACACCAAAACCGATTCAGCTTAATGAGGGAGTTTTGATACACCGGCCCGGGGGAAGGATCAATTTTCTACATGTCCTATAGAAGATTAGAATGACAGGTTACACACCATAATTTGCACTTGATATAATGAGAAGATTAAAAACCACTAGTCTTGGAAGTTGTACTGAACAAACAAGTGACTAGATTCCGATGACAAAACAATTACTCACTTTTCTGAGTGGGGGCCAGTCGTCCTCTCCATGAGCGTTGAGATTGTCATTGTGGTCAGAATCTGTCTGAAAGACGCCCACGGTGCTCAACTTGTACATCAGCTGCAGGCACACCCCCGATGCATCCCAGAAGCGCACAGTGCCATCCTCATGCCTGCCCAAAAAATGTACAGTGTCAAGGTTGATATATTAGGGGTAGTTACAGAAATATATAAAGTTTATTTTCATAATCTTTGCATCAATAGTATAGATTACAAATAGTTTCTGTCTCACTGTGATAAGGGATTACCATATATAAATGTATCAAAGGTCACTCCACATGAAAGGTCCACTTCCTACAAAGAACTTAAGGGTTACTTTTTGTGCCCCCCTGCCCCACCAAAAACCAAAAACAAATACCTTCCCTTTTCCAGAACGTGAGGGATGTCAGGAAGAAGAGGCGCAATCAAATTAAGGAAGTGTGAAGATGGATAGGAGCACCTTACAGGTACCCATGAGATAGGCGATTGGAGGTTCTCTCATGCAATAAGTGTCCAATAAAGTACTCACCCTGTAAGTAGTAAGTCTCTCTGTGGTGGTGCAGGAGCTAAATTCACACCTCCATCAACTGGCCAGGGCTGTATTTAGAAATTGTAGAGCGCATTCAGAAAGCAGCAAAAAAATTTGAATAAAACCACAAAGTCAAGCCCTGCACACATACAGATTAAACTCACGTGGCAGAATGTGAAAGGATTGTCAAAAAGTATGTAGGCACCTTGTAATGTTTACACCTGCTCAAGCAACGCATTCAAAGATCAGGTTATGAATATGGACGTGATCCAACTGTGCTGCCCTTTGAGAGTTCCCCCAAACCTTGAAAGCTTTCTACTAGATGAAGGAACATTGCTACAGAGGTTGTTTTGGTAATCAGTGTGATTTTACACACACCTGTTTCAGGCGGTTTGCTCTAGATGAAAATATCTAAATACAAGTCCATCAAGTTCAACCATCCACACATATGTTTGGCCATGTAATGCAGCAATGACCTTAAAGGGACCCTAAGTGGTTTTGGTGTATAGATCATGCCTCTGCAGTGTCTAATCAAGGATGTTCTATTTAAAAAAGTTAAATCCCTGTTTATGCAGCCCTAGTCCCACCTACCCTGGCTGTAATTATGACAGACAGCTTTCACAGAAAAGACAGCACTGGCGTGACAAAAGAACAGGCATATAACCCAAATACAATGTCTTGCAATCTAAGCTGCACTCAAAACAAAGACACTGACAATGTAACCTCTACATTATTTTAATTCTATAAAAAAAGGACAGATCTGTGGATTTCTGTGGACGGTGTGACAAGCCATTTAATTAATAAATCTTAACTCGATGAACCACAGGGTACGATTTGCGTGTAAGCAATGTAATTTCAGAAGAATGTTCTACTCTAAAAAGTATGAATTTTAAATTGTAGTATCACTTCTGGGAAAAAAAAAATTCAGATGGTGCAGCCAGTTTTATTGGTGTCAATATCTAAGCAGTAATTTCTCATAGAAATTCAAATTCTTCTTAGATTAAGTATTAAAATATCCCAAAACATGTCAGTGCTCACATATCCAATGGGCAGGAAGTTACAAATGTGGGAAAAGAAACTCAATACAACAAAGAGGACAACTTACCAAACTAGAGTAGTGAGTGTTCTGCTTCCGGCCGACGGCGATTATCCTCTCCCACAGCTTCAGAGGGATGGAGGATATATGGTACGAGCAGGTAATAGCAGAGCAGTGTAGAGATACAAGGTAAGGACACTGTATCACTGGCCAGCCAGGTGTCTGCAGGTCAATTGCCACCAATTCTTCTTCTGCAAGTACCAGCAGAGCACGCGGGTCATCGTACTCTGTATAGAACATTCAGGACAGTGGTGGTAAAGTGCATTTAGGAAGTAATCTCAAGGACCGACAGACAAAAATCGGGTCAGCTGCAAGTTGATAAACCACACAAAAAAAACAAAAAAAACAAAAAACACACCCCCACACCATACAGACAAGATTTTAAACATAGTTGGATTAGTGATGCTTACGTTTTGTTTTTTTCTTAATGGGCAATGGCAGTCATTATACTACTACTAGTGAATTAGTGAGTCTAGACCAAAATATTGGCTATATTTTCAGACCTTTCAGATTTTTGGAGACCCAAGCAGGGACGAACCATAGGGCAAACTATTGAGGTTTTTCTAAGCTTTTGCCTGTTCTCAGCACTCATATTGGTTTAAAATGTTCAGGTTGGCCTTCAATTTAGAAAATGTGCTTTAGTGAATACTGAATGATAAGAATTAAACAAAAAAAAATTTAAAATAAAATTTCATAAATCCACAAACACCAAACCGAAGACGACCCTCAAAATGTTTTTTGAGTTATGCAAATGTTAAACTGGAATATTTTGTTTAACATTTTAGTTAACTTATCTTCACTATCCACAATATATTCAGCATTTCTAAAGCTCATAACAGTAATTGCCAATATCAAACAGTCTAGCAGGAAGCCTGGGATAGGATACAAATTGCCAACCCTACACTCACCTGCTGAGGGATCAGAGCTGCCAATCACTATATGGTCAATGATGCGGGAAGTGAAATCGAATGCAGTCTGCTGGTTGCCATGGACAACAGAGATACTGTGTCGGTCTCCATAACTTGCCATGGGCATCCCACCTTGGAACACAATATATGGTGACCTGTTGGGGTTTAGAGGCATCACATGGGTTGAAGACAGACCAAATATTTTAAAGTTTTCATATAGAATGGTTGTCCATCAGGCTAATGTAATTCCTTGTCTTGCAAAAATATAAATATCACAAATCACCCACAATCCCCTCCCAAAAATGGTAACTGGACTCCTATTTCACACCAAACATTAACACCCGTACATCACAAGCTTTGAATGCCTGGAAAATACAGTATATAAGCAAGTATATCAGAATTTTAGGACTTTGCACATCACACCAGAAAATGCAAGAGATGTATAGAATTCTTAAAAAGGAACAGGTTTCCAGGACCCCCCCCCCCAAAATAACTTTACATGACTTTCCTTACTGTAACCAATTACAACACCGTTTGCAATGACACTCACCCTCTGCGTGACGAATGCCAAGTTATTTTGCAGATTGCTTTACAGCGGAATGGACCTGAAAAAAACAAAACAAAACACCTGTACATTAAAAACATGAATGCACTATGGAATCTTCAGGGCTTCCCCCACCCCACACCCAACCTTACCATATGGTACTTTCTTCTCCATGGGAGATTCCTGTACCCCATCGCCACTTCCAGGCCATTGGTTGTAGCCACCATCATTGTGACAACTAATTATTTGTTTCCCATCACGACACCAGAAAACATTCTCCAAGTGCTGTAAGCAAGGAAAGCATGATCTAAACGTGTTTTTTTTGTGTGTTTTTAAACAAAGTGGAAAGTTTAGTTATGTACATGGCACAAACAACTCCAATTGGAGAATTTACCAAACTCTAGAAAAATAAATAACTACAAGTTGAAAGGACAGTGCTTGCCTACTGAATTACCTGTGTGCCCATACACTGGCGTACAGCACACTCCATAGTAATATCCCACACCATCATCAACCCTCGGCTGTAACCAATCAGCAGCTGGTCTGGGTTCCTAGGATTCTCTTGTAAAGCTTCTACTGACTCAAAAGGTCGCCTGTTTGTGTATTCATCTGGAAGACTGTGTTAAAAATAAATAAAAATATATATGTTTACATACTCTTTAGTGCTATAGGTACAGGATGTCAGAGTGACAGGCAAAGTACTATTTTAACAGACCAGAGATTTAAAAAATAAATAAATTAGGACAGTCTAACACAAATAAGTTTACCCTTGTAGTGCTGTCTCGTGTCCCACGGTTTTCGCTTCCACCAGCTTCATGGATGGTAATGCCAAGGTGAAGACTGTGCCTCCCTCTGTACCTAGGTATAACCGCTCCCCAGAGGAATGTGCCAGCAGCACTTTAATTTGTGTCACGCTGGGGGGTGAACTGTGAGAAACAATACAAAAAATAAAATTAAAATATACCAACATCAACTATTTTATGAGGTCATCAAAGCCAACAACCTAACCCGTTTTACAGATTATTAATAACCTATCTAAAAATAAATAGACAGCAACTATATGAGACAATTCAGAAACCTATGTATCCAAGGCCACCCCAAAAATGGTGTTTTAAAAAGATATACTGTAAATGCTCTTCTATAGAGAGAAACAAAACCATAAAAACCACCATCATAATTAAGACATTAAATATATACGTTTTTAGTTAATACAGGATTAAATTTTTCTTATCTAGTGCTCACCCAGCAGGGCCACGTAGGGTGAATTTATTTTCCTCCTGCAGTTCGGACACACCATCATGATGTTTGAATGACCACAAATGGAGACTGTTGTCATCCAGTAGGGTCACAAGTTGGCACTTAAAAGAAAAAAAAATGAACAGGATCAAAATGAGTAGGTTATAGGATTAACACCGTTGAATTTGATCAAAATAAAGCAATCTTAATCTTTTAGCCAATAATTTCCCTAGCCCTTTGTTATGGATACTAATATTATAGAAGATATATGACCAACAAAGCTTGTTTCTCGGATGTACACCCCAAGATTAATTTTTACCCATTGGGGGGGGGTCTCTCTCTCTCTCGTTGCAATGCCATCAGCAGACCACAGCAAATTTGTAGTTCATGTATAAATAGTGGTCACATTGCTGCAACACAGGACAAGCTGCTGTAACATTTAGGACAACTGCGACTCACCTGGTTTGGGATGAAGGTTATTTTGATCACTGCATTATTTTCATCATGGAGGCCCATGAATTCAACTCCTGGGCAACCATATCTTGGTGGTAAAGAGAGTTAAGAGAAATGTCTAACAATAGAATACATCGAGAAAAAAAAAACAAAAAAAAAACAGTTTTTCTTCTTTTAAGCAACAACTATACACATAGGGTTATAGAATGTGTTGTAAGCTGTGGAATGTGAAGGAGGTTTTTACAGTGCAAGTTAAGGAATTCCATTGGATAGAAGCAGAAAATTAGAAGTCATGCAGATGTCAGAGGAGTGTACACAAAACAGTATGATGGAGTGCACTATTGATATTTATTTTAAATATGGTACTATCATAAGAAAAAACCATAAGCCACAACTTATTATGAAAGATATTTACTCAATGCTCTAATTTTAAAGTGGCCAAGGGACCTTCCAATCTTCTATGCCATGTGAAGGGAAGAGATAAATGGTAGGAAGGCAACACTGGATAGGGGCTAGGTGATCGGCTCCATCTCTTGCGCAGTGGAGTGGATGGCAATAAGGAATGTAGATACAAAAGGTCTACAGACATGTCTGCAGTAGGGTAACACAATCCTTCGTGGTTGCTGTATGTCTCATGCAGAGGGAACTTGCCAGCATTTTGGATCTGGACTGCCCTTCTTGGCGGGATCAGTCTAATATGCAAATGGTATATGTACTTTCTGTAATGGGACAAGCCAGATTATTCATATACTCTTGGGCTTTCCCCAAGTTAAAGAGTAATTAAACATGGACCCTGTGCGCACTGTGCCTTGAGGGATATAAACTACACCTCGCTGACTAGGCCCGAAGCCTAGAGAGAGAGAACTTGCCGGCATTTCGGATCAGGACTAGCCTTGAGGGCGGGATCAGTCTGCTATGAAAGGGTATAGGTTCACTCCGTGACGAGAAGAGACCAGCGTTAACCAAAGGACAGGCTACTGAGGTTTCTCTGCTCTTTTGCCTGTTCTTAGAGTTCTCATATCTCAAAAAAGTCAGCCTAAACTTCCAGTGATAAATTTTATAAACAGGCATATTTACAGACAGCTGTGCCCTAACCCCCAAACAAAAGGAGAAGTGAATACTAAATCATTCAATTGTATGACAAATTTACACCACGTTTACAGTATTGACCCAACAGTGCCTTATCTAAAGATACATTATACATAGTGTAAGCACAGAGAGACCTTGAGTGAAAACTAAATTGCTGAGGAACGATGACGACACTCCACACCTACAACAAAAAACAAAAAAAACAAAAAACCCACAAACCACCACAATTGCTCCTGAATAACCACAGACATTTCAGAAAAAAATAAAAAATAAAATATGGATACATTTTGATTGCTCCAGATCGAGTACCAATCGCCATAAGACGTAGAACGCAGCTGAAACCAAGGGCACTGGGCTGATGGGGAAATCCATGTTCTACCGTCTGCAGAGAGGTAACAATTAGAAAATGTTATTGAGGTTTTTCTTCATTTTGCATCATCTTTTGCTGGGCCCCCAAGAGTAGTTTTAATAAATTTGTGTGTAACTCACTACTAAAAACAGTAACATAATGTTAAGTGTCGAACCATTCAAAGGGCAGAAATTATGGAGCTTAGACAGGAGAAAAACCCCATAGCCATCCAATGCTTTTCACAGCATCTAAGAATAAGTAGTTTACGCTCCCACACTATCAATATCTATCCTACCTGGACAAAAGCAACACATACAATAAAGACTATGCAATGTTACATTAAACCCATTGAAAAAAAAAAAAAAAAACATATCACATGTGCTGCAGGTGAGAATAGTAGCAATATAACAGGAAATAACACTGCCTACTTATAAGAAGAAAGTAACATTATGGAAGTCCAAAATAGATCAAATTTAAAAAACACAAAATACACACAACCACCCACACAAAATGTAACTTAAAAAAAAAAAAAAAGTTAGACTTTTTGACAGATTTGTCAGCCCACTAATACTGAGTTTTAAGGCTGAAATAGGAATCTTTCCATTTAGTTCTGTAACTTCACCTGGGAAACCTATTTTGCTTACAACAGACCTTTAGTTGAACAATTAGCAGGGTATATCACCAGGCATCTTCATACGGGTACATAGCTGTGACTAAATGCCTTTTGTCACTGGAGTTTTAGGTGACAAGCTGCCCTTTGCCCCTGGCTGTTGGAGGAGCCTGATTGCCAGTCTCCTTCCTCATGACTATGGCCTCTGGGAGATTTTGCCCTTTAAAAAAAAAAACATTTGGCCATATCGGATTTTATTTCACTACTTCTGGCCCTTTAAATAGTATGGGAAAGGATTGGTACTTCTTATATGGCACTTCGGATGCAGCCGAAGTAGCCACCATTCGACAAACGAACACGTGGTGGCAGCCATTTTAATTTAGTCGAACGTGGTCAGCAGTGTGTGCAAGCAAATCCATGGAACTAAAAATTGGTTACACAATTGCACGAACACCTAAAGTCGAAGGGCGTTCGACAATTCGAACGCCATGTTACGCTGTGCTATTTGCACGAACGGGGCCCGTTCATGCATTCGAATGGGACTTAGTCTTTTTTTTATGTCAACTGACTTTACCATTGGAAATACCATCTGTGGAGCTGTTTGGGCAGGAAAACCTGCGTGCGGTCGGTCAAAAGATGCTTCCACAAAAACTTTAACCTCATGGCAAATTTCTTTGTTAATGGGATCTGAGCGCTGATCACCTATATTGGGTGCTCAGATCCAAGCTATCTGGGGATAGGTTAAATGTGGGGGTTCTGTGTAATATAAGAATTATGTATTTTTATGTACTTTTACGTATTTTTGCGGTTAGTGTAAAATGTAGATATTTTCTGTACCTGGAGATAATGGAGTTTACTGCAGTGCCTTAAGTCAATTATCTCCAGGATGGAGAGGAGGGATTTCATTGTGTATGTGGGAGTGTCATGTTGGTTTGTGTCCCTTTTGTCACAGTTTACAACCAGGTCCAAGGGGTGTGCCTCTGGCCTGAAAACTTGTATATAAGGAGTAATAAATGCTCATTGGAGTGAGATCATCTTGTACCTTCACGAAGTTTTGGCTCATGTTTGGGGGATTGGATAATTACACTCTGGGGATTGCTATAATCACTATACTCCCCAGGGTATAATCACTAAGCTCTGCTAAGAGCTTGTTCCTGCTCTCTGGAATTCGGAGAGGTCGACCTACTGGAAGCTGGACCCAAGCTGCGGCGGTTCGTGGGGTCTGCAGTGGTTATGGTGTCCGGTGGAGTGCATGGAGACCTCGGAAAGCACTAGGAGCATCAGTCAGCGGTCCCGTTACAATAGCCTTCTGGAGCAATTTTTCTGTGATGTTCAATCCCAGTGTGGAGTTTGTATTTTAGAATACTGTAGTGGGTGCTTGCCACCACTAGCCATTGGGGAGTTTAAATGGTTAGGGTGCCAAGGATCCATCAACGGCAAGTAAGTTTTAGGCATTTCTGCTAGGGTAGGACTTGAAAATCTGAACGTTTGTGTGTACACACCCCACATACAAAAACACAAATTTACACCCAGATTTAAAAACCACACACACGCATAAATGAATAAACACCCAGGGAAATTTAATCTTCAAAAATATATGCTTTACTGCAGATATTTTAATATTTGAATGGAGGAAGAGAAATAACCAATTGTCTCTGTTGCAAAGTGTTAGAGATTTGTCATAATCCTCAAACAGCTCTGACATAAAACAAAAGGGACTATAGCCAAAGACTCCTGTCTGTATTCTAATAAAGTGGACTGTAACAAGCTGTTGTTGAGATCAGCTACCTAAAATTCCAGTCTGGCCCTATAGCCTCCATTCTGCATCTTATGGTCAGTTTTGGATGTTCCTCATGCAGTGCACTCCATTCAGCCCCCACCCTCACATCTCATTCTGCCAAATGTTTGATATCCCCACCCTTTCCATTCACTATTACTTCAACAAACCACAGATCAAAAACTAGACGAGCTGGTTTGAGTGCCAGCATGGACCTGCCCACGGCTGGCAAAGACAAACGTGCCTCTGTGATTAGAGCTATAACCAAGAGATAAAAGGCAAAAATAGGCCACAAATAACAGGTGGCCACAGACAACAGGGATGGGCAGTTTCAGCCTTGGGACTAAACTATGGTAGCAAACTAATCGTGTATTCAGAATTAGCTGGATTCAATGAGGAATAAAAGGTCCCTTTGCAACCGGATCTAAGTGGAAGTAATTACTAGCACTCTGATTCTACAATTAAAAAAATGAAAATGCCTGGGTGAGGAGGGGTTACGACCAATTAGAGTTACCTCCTGCTGTTCCAGGATGTTAATTCTTAGTTTACAGTAAAAACAGACGGGGATGTGGTGCACTTCCACTAAGCCAGGAACGAGAAAGAATGGAATCTAAAAATAATTGATTCAGGTCATCGTTCCCTAAAGACGTGTTCTAAAATTGCACACAAAAAAAAAAAAAAAAAGAAAACACACACACTCCATTAATGTTTTTGGAACTAGTCATTATCTTACCTTGTTAAACTGGAACAAGTCTCGTTTGAGCCGCTCTCGCACAGAATCGTGACCGGAGCGTAGAAATCTCCTCATCTTGGCAGCTGTAGAAATACAGGCGTAAGAGCATTTAAGCATAAAGTTGAACAAATCGAATGCCAATTCAAACCTCGCTGCATGGTACAAATCCTATGTAACTTCAAAAAGCACACAAACACTGCCCCCTAGCATGCTCGGTCAATCCACCTTTACACCTACCTATACTGATTATTTCATTTAAAAGGCCTATGGGTGTAAAAAAAACAGAAAAGGGAGGAAAAGTTAATTATTAACTTGCCGACAGCAGCAGACATCGGACTTTTGACCAAGCAAAAATAAATTGTTACATCGATGACTAAGACTGTAAACGGTTTAGTGTGCAGCTGTTGGAGTGTTTTGCATGAGCCCCGTTCATCCGTCAGTAACAAACGGATGGAAGAAAAAGGAACATGTATTAATTCATCCCTCAATGTAGCCGCAGAATGTAATAAATGGGGCAGTAGGAAGCGCAAGTATCAGTAATATATGCCAGATTAAAAGAGAACTTTCTTTTTTAAGTATATTTTACCTTATATCACATCCCATCAATTAAATTTGATATGGTGAAGCTATAGTATTCACAGAGTAAGTAGTCAGATAGTTCAACAAACAGTGCAAAAATGGTTTAATCATGTACCTGGTTGACCCAGACGCTTGCTGATGAAAGCAACTTTTGAGAAAAATAAAATGTACAGGTGATACTCGCAAAAATTAGATGATGAGCTGTAAGCCATAATCATCGCATTTATGACAAATCGCGGCTTGAACTACCTTGCTTTGCATGTAATGCATATCTCATATATTAGTTTCCCCTTTTAAGTTGAATTACTAAAATAAATGAACTTTTGCATGACATTCTAATTTTTTGAGTATCACCTGTATACATAACCACTTGAGTCCACTATTGAGCACATCAATCAAATCCAATGACAAATGTACTGGCAGATTTTGTGTCTGGACAGGACACATAATTGGGGTAGAAGGAAGAAATTAGGTTCTTCATTACAGAAGACATTAGATTTGTACTAGGAGGGTTACAGTGACAACATAAATAAAATCACCTCAATGTTCCTAATGTAAAGCAATTTTATAGGATCTGAAATGCTGTAGCACATTCTCAGTGGTTAACTGTCTCAGATAACTAAAGCTATATTCTAGTGAAATTCCAAAAAAAAAAAAAAAAAAGCCAGAAATATATAGGTTGTGACTGGCAGGCCTATTTACTAAACTAAGAATTCAGAGTAAATTTCAAGTTTAAGGCCAAAGTAGCCAAACTTGAAGCATAAATGGATTAGACCATTTTTCAGTCCAGCATTTATGGCCTTCTATTGGAAATCCCCTTTGAATTCTCACATGTGTGGATAACCCGGTTAGTTTTCTATTTATATAGTGTGACCTTGCAAGGCAAGCGCATGCTTTAAAGAGGCACTTTAGTCACCAAAACAACTTTAGCTTAATGAAGCAGTTTTGGTGTATGGGTCAGACCCCTGCAGTCTTACTGCTCAATTCTCTACCATTAGGAGTTAAATCCCTTTGTTTATACAGCCCTAGTCACACCTCCCTGCATGTCACTTGCACAGTCTAATGTTTACACCTTTATTGCAAATTCTGTTTAATATAAATTTGATTATCTCCTTGTAGCGGAGTAGAAGTGTAACCTGCAATATATCCGCTGGTAGACGTAGTCAGCCTATAAAATTAAGAGTAGCGTAGTAATTCCAATCCCATTCCCCCAACAACTGGACGACACACAGTTTTTGGAGTCAACTGAACTTTTATTGAACCACAGCCGGTTTTATACAAATCCCCATGCAAGGGGGTTTCCTTAGTGACATTCCAGAGGTTTTCCCCTGGTGGACCTTGTGGAAAATTGAGCGTACAATAACGTTTCCCATAACCCTTTTCTGTACTGGAGAGATAATTGCGTAAGAGTACACCTTTAATTACATTCTCTCTCTCCGTACAGAAAATCCCACAATATTAGTTAAAAATAGCATAATATGCATCTGAACTCCACAAAATAGCTGGGATCTGAGCGCACAATCTGTCGAAATACCGCTCAGATCCGTTCATTAGAAAAGCCATATGAGTCAAGTTATGGACCGGTCAGCCACGAGGGGAGAGCCCCCCCCAAAAGTGTATTAAGGAAACTAGAGCTAACAGAGGCAGTTGTCAAATGGGTGAATACAATATAAACTACAGTGAATAGTCAAAAAAGAACGACATTTAGTGTTCTAAAGACTCAGGGTGTCAAATTAACACATGCTGTTGTAGTTATTGTGTCAGCAGCGCTCTGGTGGCCTCTAACACTTGGTAAGTCATTAAATTGTTTCAGAACAGAAGCTCTGAGCTTATTTCACTGGTTGTAAACAGGTCAGCTGACTTAGCTCAAGAGTACCAATGGAATGTAATGCCAAGGATCTTCCGGCTCCCAAAACAGATGTAGTGGAGACAGTGGACCCAAGGTAAGACGTTAAACTGTCCCAAAACCATTTGACGACTTACAATAGGAATGAAGGGAGAATTCGATCACAATAAACAATATAGCATGTGACCGGAGTGTTCCTTTGAATTGCAGCCTCACAATTAAAATATACCGGTTATGTCAATAATAAAAAAAAAAAAAAAAAAGAAAAGGGTACTCTCTACAGACTGTGTTGGTGATTAAAATAAAGTTTCACGTGCTCTCATTCCTTTAATCTCTAGAACTATGCTGTTGGCATGGCAGTAAAGACTACAAAATTATATATATATATTTCATGAGCAGCAGCCAAAACCCTGAGGTGGCATACCACAATTTCTATCACGTGGGGGGCATTTATCAAATGCAAAATACATTTCCTAGGGTGGGTGCATTCCAAGCAGTCACCTTGGAGGAAGTCATGATTGGCAGGTAATTATATCTTAATCTTTCTGAAAAATGCTACCAGCATGAATTACAGATAAAATCTATATCATCCTTCAAAAAGAATATTTGTGGATGAGATGTTCACACTAAAACATCAATGGAGGCTAAAGATGGCCTCTCACTTAAGATATCACCCACGTGCAATACATTTTTTTGGAGAGGGAGAGAAAGATTTGAGGCGAATAAAATTCACAGCAATCTGTTCTTGAACTACACGAGGTTTAAAAGATTTATGTATTGGTGTAGAGAATGTTTTATATTGGTTTTGCATTATACAAACGGCCATCAGTAGATTGTGACATGGATTCCTCAGCATTTGTTTGCTGTATACAACCAAAAATGAAAATAAAAATGGTATCTACAAAACATTTTTCTATTAGAAAAAAAAAATAAAAATAAAAAGCAGCTTTGGAAATTCCCTCCAATCTTATGGATACATTTGTATTAGGTGGCTGGACTGTGTCTTTAAGGTGATACAGATATTTACACACATTGGTCTGGGTTTCTCCCCCTCCATATCAAAGGTGTTCACAGGCAGCCACACTGAGCCAGATAACATCTCATTGATCTGATGGCAGCCAGCCAGCAATTCACAGGTTTCTGGGTGTGTTTGTACTGCGAGAGTGGGTGGACAATCTGGGAGAGGCTGAGACTTTGTGACCTGCAGACTGTGTGGCTTTTTGTAGTGATACTTTCTACAAAGAAGGTTACTTCTCTGACCTGATTCATCCCACATGATTAAAGTCTTTTCCTTACAATGCCGTGTGTGCTACTACATTCTACAAAAATTTGTCAACTCAAATCTTGATTATATAAATATATATATATATATATATATATTTTTTTTTTTTTTTAATTTTAAACACAAATTTTTTAAAAAAATAAATAAAACCAGCATACACAAGTGCAAAACAAACACATCAAAGCGGATATAGGTCTTTATAGAAAACCTGCTTCCTCACAGCTGCTTAGGTTAAATTCATGTGCTCTTCAACATTAGCAGTCCGAGAACGCTGATAGGAAGTCATTTTCTCTTACCACTACCACAAGAGAAAAAAAAAAGTTTTTAGATCAAATTTGTACAAAGGGATGCAGTTAAAACCCCCTTACGTTTATCCAGCACCGGGCTCCCTCGGCGCTAGTAACCTCTCCTCCCCCTCCGAGCCGCGCGCACATTTAAAAAAAAAAAAAAACCACACCTGTAGGAAAGCATTTCTCGATTTTCGCATTGAGCATTGCAGAAGCGCTTCTAGCAGCTGCTAGAGGCTGGATTAAGCCTGCAATGTAAACATTGCAGTTTTTCTAATACTGCTATGTTTACAGGATTAAAACCTGGGGGACCTGGCACCCAGACCACTTCATTGAGCTGAAGTGGTCTGGGTGACTATAGTTGTCCTTTAAAAATAAAAATAAAAAAAAAAAAAAAAAAATGCAGTTTTTAGGCTTCTACAGAAGCTAGAAGCACATTACCAGGGATAAAGTAGTCACAGAGCCTTATATGGACCCAGATAAGAGTGCAAACCGCTGCTCAATGGTTTGCGCCATTACCAGTAAACTTGGGCAAAGGTACTCCTGGCGTAACCACTCCAATGGGCTGCAATTTGTTATACCTGGAATGTAGGACACTAGGTTGTATGTAACTACTGGCCTCATATGTGAAGCAGTCAGGACATAAACACGATGGTTATCATGCTTGGAGTAACCCATCATCAATTCAGCGCCACTCTATCCCACCTACCCGCACAAAAATGAGAATAGTGAGACTACAGGTATCCTCAAATATTGTTAAACTAATTGACAATGGTCTTGGAAAAGCCAGAGTCTCTTGCACCATAGCTACTACAAGAGGTTGTAGTGGTTATAGTACTTTAAGTATCCATTTAATTGTATAAAACTGTAAATTCCAACAAGAGATTTAAAAACGTTTTTATTGTTGACAAAAAGGTTCGATTTAAAATGTACTTAAAGGGACACTCCCTGTCCAAATTTAAATAAATAAAATTCACTGTTTAGAAGATATATCTCAAATGAAAACATGCATGCAATTATGTTTTGTTTTTTTAAAGCTGCAGATCTCGTCTGTAGCCTTTGCAAACCATCCCTTTATAACCCAGCCCAGACTTCGGTGACTGTCCAATCACAGACGTCCGAATGCAGCACACTTTACACATAAAGCACTTGATTAAAACTAAAGCGCTTCATGCATCTGAAGTGTCGCTTTAAATAAATACAAATAACACTAATACCTTTCCTCTCTGGCTGCCTCAGTTTGTCACAGGTCAAAAGCTTCCACGGTGACACACTATTTTCCACCAAAACAGTGATATATAGTTAAAGCATCATAACCACTACAGCTTATTGTAACGATTATAATTTTATTACTTTGTTCCTTTTTTTGTGTGTTAATTTTCCCACCATGAACAAAAATGAAAATCCATTGATAGAACACAGGAGGAGTTAAATAAATAAATAAAAAAAGCACAAAACACCCACACAAACATTAAAGCTGTGGGCAAATTATTTTTTCCCTTTAAACGGTTACTCCAACCACCATGACAACTTCAGGGATTTGAAGTGGTCATGGTGGTAGGAGTATGGATGTGCAGTGTTGCTGCTTGAAACAGTGCACATGCAAAGAAGTTGTCAGTTGTGTGCCAGGGGCTAGCTGCACCCCCAGCACACGTGACATCGACAGCCCAGAAATGTGTTCCAGGCTGCTGAATGTTAATTCTGTGCATAATTAAGGTCTGTCATCAGTGCACGTTGATGACAGACGTTAAAATCTCCCCCTTGCATGCAGCAGCTCTCTGTCCCACCCTCCCTCCATTGCAAGCTGTATTAAAAAAAAACACATTTTATTTAGGTTTTGCAATCGGAGCAGAGTGCGGAATGAGGCATTTTACACAAAAGAGGTCCACCCGCTCCAAAGGGTTAAAGAAACCCTTTATATATGAATATTTGGAATTACTCACCTAAGTTTAGTGCTTTGTTGGTCTATCAGGCATACAAAGAAATGCCAGATACCCCCCCAACTTTTTAATAGACGAAACAATGAGCACTGTAGCAGTTATTTTGAATTGGTAATTGTGTAGCATTTACAAGAAGAAGAAAAAAAAAAAAAATTATAATAATACATTTAGGTCAACATATTTGGAAAAGAAGCAAAACCAAGTATTTTTCCCCCTAAATTCAGCCTTAACTGTGAGGTCCCTTCTCGGTTCTACACAATAGATGGTTAAGAATATATATATCCCAAAGCATCGTTTTTAACCACTAAACAGCCCTACACTGAATACAGTGTCTTCAAGCAACAAGCTGTCACTACTATATACATACACACACAATGTGGTTTCCTTTTGCGTTCGTATTTTCATTTTTTTTACTCCTATACTACTTTGTAACTATTACAGAATCAGTAACATTATATCCCAGAGCTCTGAATGTCCTGCTGAGGACCACCATTTGCACAGTAGTTCAGAATAACTTGGTGATAGAAGTGGGCCTTACACAATTTAGCTATATTGATTAGCTACCAAACATGTGAATTAAATACAGATTCTGCTACTGTTTCAAAGTGACATGAAGCGCCAAAACCACATCTTAATGAAACACTTCGGTCACCATAACAACTTTGTATACATTAAGTTGTTATAGTGCCTGGAAACCCCTAACTTAAGTGGCTATATTGTTCTCAAATGGTTTAACCCTAAAGACTGGCTCCAGCGCCAATCTCCAGGTCCACCAGACATCATCCGGCTTCTGAAAAACTGAGTTACATGAAGCGCAGAGTGCGACCAGGCAAGTAAGCTGCTGATTGGCTAGAGCAACTCTGATGCACTAAGCCAATCAGTGGCTCCCACATTCATACAAAAGGTATATTTTCCTTTTTTCGATAAACAGCAACATTTACATTTGTAAAATAGAACCCTCTGTGTGACAGCTAGAAGCACTTAATTCCAGATTCCTTGCTGGAGCCACTGCAGTAACGTTATCAGACTTTTGCGCAAACCAATGTTTTTCCCAGAAGCACTGGGGACACAGGTATCACATGCAGCCATGCTCTGCCAAACATTTACTGTTGTCTATCACTTACATATCTCAAATTGGAATTTGAGAAGTCCCCCTTGGGCACAGAAACTCAAGAAATGAGCACAGACAGGAATCGTGTTATAGACTTCACCCTGCATTTCTGGAGAGAACATTAGCAATGGACACGGTTTGAAATAGTTGGGTTTTTTTTGTTTTTTTAAATAAAACAAAGCATGGGTTGGGATCCAAAAAGCAATGTACAGTTTTGACCTTGTTGTTCTTGTCAGCATGGTCTGGTCAGGAAGGTGAAAGGTATGCCAATATATATATGTACAAACACCTTAACATTTTAAGTCTTATGCTACTACCTGGCCTTGAAAGTTACTTAAGGCTTACCTGAAGGCTACATGGGACACTCAACACACAGGGAAATATTCACATCCCACTTTTATATAATAAAAAACAAAAAAAAATGAATACTCATACTATCTAGCCACCACAAGATGCTCCAGAATGTATTACTGCTTCCACAAAATAGATACATGTATACATAAATAACTTCCACTTTTTACTAGCAACTGGCAAGTGGAAATTCAGCCCTGGCAAACAGGAATTCACCCCCATTAGTGTGCCTCCAAGTTTTCAGAGGCTAGTAAGTTTTAGACCTGGCTAGCACTGTAGAACTTGAAGGTTTTAAGTCCTTATAGATACAAACACTTTCTTCGTTGCACACAAAATCCACAGTGTTTAATGTTCATTTAGTAATGCAGATTAACAAAAAAAATAAAATAAAAAATATAAAAAATAAATAACAAAAACAAAACCCAAGTACACAACAAAATAGCCATCCAATACACCAAGCAGATTTTCATGCTGATTATATTTAACAGAGATGTCTGCATGCTTTATGGAAAGGGTTGAATTCTATAGGATTTATATAGACACAACATGCTACTGATTCCTAGATTAAATGGCACACTGCACTGAATACTCGGGACATTGCATTACAGACATGCACATACAACATTGACTCAAGAGCTGGGAAGCCATCAGAGAAAACCTTCTGGAATTTGTAGCGGCCCTTCCCAAAATCCACCCAAACCCCCACGCTAGCATCCTACCTTCCAACATTCACCTGTCTTATTAAACGTGGTTATAGAGCAGTTTCCTAATGAGAATGTCAGCAGCCATGTGTTACAACAGAGTACAGTTCAAAGCTATTGCAGTTTAACTTCAAAAAAATTCTTTTGATGCCACAGTAACCATCAAATGTCATCAACAGAACCTATGGCACCACAAACAGTCCTTTGATTGCAGTGTGTACATATAGTTAACTTTACTATGTCGGAAAAACCTCCCCCCACATCTCCTGGACAATAATGTCCTCTTCACAACATTGTCTGTGGATTACTTGCTGTTGTATATCCCCACTGTTTAATCTTAAAGCACTAGCTGTTGCTGCTATAAAATGCTAATAAATAACAATAATGTCAAGGACAGAGTGCTCGTAATGCATTTATAAAAGAGCACCGAATTCAGAACATGGCGATTCAACTTTAATAACCCCTAAAAAATAAAAAAAATAAAAAAAAACACACAACCTTAATTTCAAAACTACAAATGCAAACTGTATGGCACTTGATTGGATGCCAGTCTCAGACCTACATAACATTAAAAGGTGATCATCCACTTACATGGATTTTAATATTATGCCTACTTAAAACTACAAATAGCACATTTGTGAAAAATAACAGTAAATGAAGAAATCCGCATCTCTTTAACCTGCAACTAGGAGCATCTTAGCTCTCTGACAATCTTTGTGTGAGCTCTGACCTTCACATCTGACCGTTGGCATAAAGAGAAGACGAAAACAAAACAATGTTTCTATCTCCTTATCTGCAATGTTTGCCCCGGCTTTGCCTTTTTGAACAGAACAATGATAGAATTTGCAGAATCTTTAGAGTGGCTTTGTCATTGTCTGGGATGTTTACATAATTTGCAGAGACCCCCAATGGCATCGCCCCTGGATGCAACAGGGCCCGTACGTGGAGGGGGAAGACTTTTTTTGTTGTTTAAAAATAAACAAAAGCATGGGTTGTGATCCACTTTCCTGAACCGGTCCTTTACAGATGCCACCAAGCTCTTCCATCCAGCCCCCTTCAGCGTCTAGTGTACCAGGAGCCAAAGTAAAAGCTGTACTCCCGCGCATGCACAAGAAGAAAACACTGGCTAGATTGTGGTATCATCCATAGACAGAGCCTTATCCTCTCAACCATCACTAGGCTGGAGGTTTGACGAGCTTTACTCTGCCTTTTTGTCAAGCGTGGAAAAAAAAATACCAAGACAGAGTGGTCCCTGCTTGGTCTCATCATATATTTTGAGTATTCTGGGTTAGAATTTCTGTCAAGTCCCATGTAGCCAAATTCATAAAAACCCAATGAGTGCGACTATGCAAACCAATGGAAACCTGCAACACGGCTTCTATTGATTTGCTCTCCATTCATGTTTAATAAGTGGAACCTCTAACATCTGCACCTCAGGCAGATCCGGAGAAAGTTATTAGGAAACGTGTACAGTAGGTGTGCCCAATGCACAGACAGGAGGATGCATAGTGTAGTATAATGTTGCATACTTTGGTGCTTCTCATAAAATGACTGACGAAATAGCACATTACAATACACATAGCATCCTCTGGATTGTAACCAAGTGGGTGGGATTAAAATTGTAACAGATTTGCAAATCACTGCACCTCTATAAGAGTCACCTGCAATGTGATAGCGGCAACCTGGACGCAAGAATCATTACAGTGCTGGGAGCAGACCATTCTTTTGCAGATCTCTTTTCAAAAACCACCAACAAACTGTTCCTTAAAATAAATCATTGTCACAAATATTCTGGAAAATATGTAAATCAAACTATCTTCAAAATCAACCTAACAGATGTCCCAGTCAGCATTTTAACACATAGAAACAACAATCCTACATGTAGCATTTAGTGCATCTCCAGATGGCAAGAAATCCATTTTTTCCATGCAAGCGTCTGTGGTGAGATAAAGGAAAAATGTACAGGTGCACACTATACTTGCTGGATGATCGATTTGCAAGTCACACATTCATTTCCAAAAGAAGGAAAGAAAATGAATGTCCTGTTCTAGCCTTCTAGTACATGTACAACCTTTCCTGATAAAAAATAAATAAATAAAACAATATGCACCTGCCATAATCTCGGAACTACAGCTTAAGCATTTTGCCAAATCGAATACCCACCAACATTCTGAATAACTGCCCCACATGACATTCAATGACTCCCCTACAAGGGGGGGGGGGTTATTATAACACACACACACACACAGTGCGCAGGTTATTATAACACACACACACACACACAGTGTGCAGGTTATTATAACACACACACAGTGTGCAGGTTATTATAACACACACACAGTGTGCAGGTTATTATAACACACACACAGTGTGCAGGTTATTATAACACACACACAGTGTGCAGGTTATTATAACACACACACAGTGTGCAGGTTATTATAACACACACACAGTGTGCAGGTTATTATAACACACACACAGTGTGCAGGTTATTATAACACACACACAGTGTGCAAGTTATTATAACACACACACACACAGTGTGCAGGTTATTATAACACACACACAGTGTGCAGGTTATTATAACACACACACAGTGTGCAGGTTATTATAACACACACACACAGTGTGCAGGTTATTATAACACACACACAGTGTGCAGGTTATTATAAAACACACACACACAGTGTGCAGGTTATTATAACACACACACAGTGTGCAGGTTATTATAATACACACAGTGTGCAGGTTATTATAATACACACAGTGTGCAGGTTATTATAATACACACAGTGTGCAGGTTATTATAATACACACACAGTGTGCAGGTTATTATAATACACACACACAGTGTGCAAGTTATTATAATACACACACACAGTGTGCAAGTTATTATAACACACACACAGTGTGCAGGTTATTATAACACACACACAGTGCGCAGGTTATTATAATACACACACAGTGCGCAGGTTATTATAATACACACACAGTGCAGGTTATTATAATACACACACAGTGTGCAGGTTATTATAATACACACAGTGTGCAGGTTATTATAATACACACACAGTGTGCAGGTTATTATAATACACACACAGTGTGCAGGTTATTATAATACACACACAGTGCAGGTTATTATAATACACACACAGTGTGCAGGTTATTATAACACACACACAGTGCAGGTTATTATAATACACACACAGTGTGCAGGTTATTATAATACACACACAGTGTGCAGGTTATTATAATACACACACACAGTGCAGGCAGCACATGCACAGACAGCCCAGGTATAATAACTCCTATGGGGCCCTCAGTCAGACACAGAGCCCCATTCCACATCACAGGAGCCGGCCTCTCCCCCAGCTCCCACCCCCTCTCACCTTCCGTGCGTCCGCCAGAGCCCGCAGTCCGTGTCCCACGGGAGGCGCCTGGGCCACGGCCGCTTCCTGGTTCCCTCAACCTGGGGGGGCCGGCTAATTACTTATTCATGACGCCCTGGCCGCTTGTAGCCAATCAGATGCCGGGAGCGGGGTCCTCGGGACACACCCACCAAGCCACTCGACGTAACGGCGGCTTGCACTGCTCCCGTCTGCTCATGAATAATGTATCAGGGCAGACGCAGCCGCCGAGCTACCCTGTGCCTTTCCCTCCGCACACCTGGCTTACCTGGGCCGCATCACTGGCCGGACCCGCCCGTAACATTCCGCGAGGCAAAAAAAGTAGTACCTCACAAAAGTTTCCCCAATGCACCCAGTTTCAGTGACTATTACACCAATGGCATTATTATTATTATTATTATTATTATTATTATTATTATTACAGTACAATTCACTGAAGGGTTTATTCACTAAACAGTCAATTGAAGGAGACCTTTTAGGCCTGAATTCTAGTTTTGTCTAAATTTTGCAATATTGTATTAATGTGGCTGAAATTTACTGTTTTGGTGAAATTCCATAAAAATAATAAATTATTCTTATTATCGGGTGTTCTTCACTAAAATGAGATTAAAAGTGATTTTCAAGTTTAAATCAAAGTTACCGAACTGGAAACTTAAATCTTAGAAATCTCTGAATTATCTCTGCTTCGATTTCTGCCAATACGCCCTTAAATTCACTTCGCTGAAAGTGTCTGTAATTTAATTTTACTTCAATGTCATTTATTCGCCACAGGATCTTGTATGTGCTTTGTGAATTGCTCTCAAATATAACATTGCCTAAAATCAAATTTTTTTATTTTTTTTTAAATGATGTGATATGGGTATGAAAATTCTAATTCTAAATCAGACTTCCCAACTGTCCCAAATACAGGGGAACAAACCCAATTTCAGGATATTGTCCCATCATCCAGGGTCTGGGGTCAGTCAGCTGAGATGGCAATCAGCATGACGTGCGTCTCTGCCATTTTAGGCCTGCCCCCCTCATATATACACACTGAACCCTTCACACATACACTGCACCCCTCATACATTGCACCCCTCAGACACACACTGCCCCCTCATACATACACTGAACCCCTCACACACACACTCCCCTCTTATACATACACTGAACCCCTCACACATACACTGCACCCCACACATTGCACCCCTCAGACACACACTGCCCCCTCATACATACACTGAACCCCTCACACATACACTGCACCCCTCAGACACACACTGCCCCCTCATACATACACTGAACCCCTCACTTACAAACACACTGCCCACTCATACATACACTGAACCCCTCGCACACACACTGCACCCCTCATACAGTTGCAAGAAAAAGTATGTGAACCCTTTGGAATGATATGGATTTCTGCACAAATTGGCCATAAAATGTGATCTGATCATCATCTAAGTCACAACAATAGACAACCACAGTCTGCTTAAACTAATAACACACAAAGAATGAAATATTGCCATGTTTTTATTGAACACACCATGTAAACATTCACAGTGCAGGTGGAAAAAGTATGTGAACCACTAGACCAGGGGTAGGCAACCTTTTAGCAGCACTGGGCCGATATGGGATTGTGATGTCCCGTAGCGTGTCGGTCCTATTTTTTTAAATTGAGGTGTGTATGCTTCCGTATTCTGCTTGTGTTATTTTTACTGCAGTTGCTTTGTATCGTTGTATTTGTGCGTATATAAGCTATTATATTGTATATGTTCATTAGTAGTTTATGGTATCGCGTATGATACATATGAATGTGGGCTGTGTATGAGGGCTGCTTGTGGAATTGTGTGTGGATGGATATGTCACATTGTGTGTTTGGTAGTGTGTGGGGGCTGTTTGGAGTATTGCATGTGGAGTTGTGTGCATGTATGTGAATTGTTAGCGGGTTACTTTTGTGCGTATTGTGGGTATGTTTGTGTGTGGGCTGTTCGTATTATTTGTATGAGGGAAGGGTTATTCTGCATTTCTGTGTATATCTAGCAGTGTGGGTGGCTTCCCTGGGTTCCAGTGGGGACCAGGCTAGCCAGGTACAGGTCAAGGACAGGAGCTGCAACAGCGGCTGCAGGCTGCTCTACTACAGTATGGATTACTAATTAAGGATATCGATATTAGTTTTTAACCATTACCTAACCAGGGATATCGATATTAGTTTTTTTTTTTTTTTTATCATTCTTTATTTATTGGTTTTGTGTTGGTATCAGTAATCAAGGGAAGGGGTACAGAAAATAAAAAGGGGGGGGGGGGTACAACAGTTCCATTCAGACAGGTTTGTACCAACGCAGGGTACGTTTAAAAACATGGTAGTACAATGGTGAAAAGTGTGCGTTAGACTATAATGGCTACCAGTTATCGAACTTGTGTTGATGTGTAATCTAGTACCCTCTCGAAGCGGTGGGGTCACCGAGGAAGGGGTAGAGAGTCCGTGCGGGTCGAGAGTGCGGCTGGCGTTGGGGTGTGTTTTCTTGTCTGCTTAGCCGGTAAGTCCCGGTCTATTTTGTCAGTCCGAGTCGGCCGTTGTATTTTTGCTTACAGGTCGATCATTCTCCTGTCAAGTTTTGAGGGGCCCTAGTTGGTGTTTGTTGTGTTCCAGCTTTTTAACTGCCTCTTCGGGTTCCGCCTGTCAGGTTCGTCTCTGCGCCCGTTAGTAGGGTGGTTGTCTTAATGTTTCCCCTGTTCCCAGGTGAATGGTACTTCTGGTTGTGTCTTGAGTGGTTGGGTTGGTGGGGTGAGGCCTTGAGGTTGGTGGTGTCATGGGTGGCCTGGTTATAGTGGGTCGGGTTGGAGATAGGAGTCGCGGCCCGCGGGCCGCCCGGAGCGCGGCGTCCCCAAGAGTGGGGCCGGGGGGGGGGGCTGGGGCTCAGTGATGGCAGGCATAAGGGCCATGGTATCATGTGTTCAGTGAGGGGTAGCGTGTTAGCTACCTTGTCTTTTGTTGTATTGTTGGCAGGTGCTCAGTTTGTGCATACGGCTACCAGGGGATGGATGTGTCTCCCTCTAGCCACGGGTCCCAAACTTTGTGAAAATGTTTGGGGGTGTCTCGGAGTTGTGCTGTCAGTTTATCCATTTGTGAACTCTCTGTTATTTTTCTTGTTATCATTTCTTGTGTTGGGATGCGGGTCGTAGACCAGAGTTCGGCTATGGCTCTGCGGATGGCAAGCGCAATCCGGGCTATCAGTTTGTTTTCTGATCTCGTGAAAGGATCTATGGGCTTGGATAGCAACAGGGCCCAAGGGTCTGCCGGGCATGGTTTGTGTAGTATTTTGGCGATTAAGTGGGTGGCGCTTTGCCATAGAGGTCGGAGTTTTGGGCACGTCCACCAGCAGTGGAGGAACGTTCCCGTCTCTCCACATAGCTTCCAGCATGCGTTGGATGGTGTCTGGTGCATGGAAGCCAAGCGTTGTGGTGTGAGGTACCACCGAAATAGCATTTTATATGCCTGCTCGGTGTGTGTAACGCATATGGAGACGGAGGCTGTTGCCTCCCAGATATCCGCCCAGTCTGTCGTGTCGGTCGGTGGACCCAGGTCTGTCTCCCACGCTGATATGTATGGGAGGGAGCGTTGTGTGGGGTGATTAGCTATGGTTGTGTACAGGTCTGAGATTTGACCTTTTCTGCTGGGGTGGGTCACGCATCCGCGTTCAAATTTGGTGAGTGGTGCTGTCCCCGCTTGTTTAATGCTTGGAATCGCTGCAAAGCTACGTAGTTGTATATACCGAAAGTGGTCAAATGTTGTGAGGGACGCGGAGTCTGGGATGTCTGAGAACTGGATAATGTCGTTGTCCCGATAGAGGTGTCCTATTCTAGCAATGTCTCTTTGTTCGAACTTGGCGAAGTGTTTGGGTGTGAGGCCCGGGGGGAACAGTTTGTTCCGCCAGATCGGGGTCATCGGGGAAAGGAAAGATGAGAGGTCATACTTATCTTTCGCTTTGTCCCACTGGTCAAGTGCGTGCGTGATCGCGGGTGCTGTCGGCGGTGGTAGGGGTCTGTGTGGCCTGGGTGTCCACATGTATAGGGACGGGTGGTCCCAGCCAAAGATCAGGTGTTCCAAATCCACCCATCTCTTCTCGCCCGGCTGTACGTGCCAGTGCTGTATCTGTGCTAAGTGTGCTGCTGTGTGGTAGTGTAAGAAGTTCGGTAGGCCTAGGCCTCCGGATTTCTTGGGGACATATAGCGTGCTCCTGCGTACCCTTGGTTTGCGTCCGTTCCATACGAACCTATCTATAGCCGTTTGAAGGGCCTTGAAATCTGGTTTGTGTAGAGGGATTGGGAGGGTTTGGAAAAGGTAGAGGAACCTAGGTAGAAGGTTCATCTTGATGGAGGTCACGCGTCCCATCCATGATATGCCCAGGGGTTTCCATGTGACCAAGTCCTCGTATGCTTTGAGTATTATGGGGGTGTAGTTCTTGGAGTATAGGGACGCGACGTTAGCTGTTAGTTGGATCCCGAGATAGGAGATAGCCGAGTGGCAGACCCGGAGAGGGAAGGTGAGGCGGATCCTATCTAGCGTTGTGGTGTCCATTTGGACAGGAAGCAGTTCCGATTTATTCAAGTTGAGCTTATATCCCGAAATTTCCGAGTATTCCTCCACAATGGCGAGGAAGGGCCCTAGGGAGCGTTCAGGGTTGGTCAGGGTCAGGAGGATGTCATCGGCGTATGCCGAAATTTTGAATATTTCCCCCCTGACCGTGATCCCCTCCACCCCCGCATTGGCGCGTACCGTCTGGAGAAGGGGCTCCAGGGAGAGGGCAAACAGCAGGGGTGACAGAGGGCACCCCTGTCGCGTGCCGTTAGTGATAGGGAAGCATGGGGGTGGGATATTAGGCAACAGGAGTGCCCCCTGGGGGTCGTGGTATACCGCTGTCAGGAACGAGGTGAATTCTGGTGGTAGTCCTATGTGTGTCAGAGTTTGGTGTAAGAACTGCCATGTAAGGCGATCGAAGGCCTTTTCGGCGTCGAGCGATATGACTGCTGTTGGGATACGTCTATGGTTGGCGAGCCAAATGAGGTCAATGGCCCTCCGGGTGTTGTCCGCTGCCTGTCTCTGGGGTATAAAGCCCACCTGATCGGGGTGTATGAGTGATCCCAGGTGTGGATTTAGTCTGTTTGCCATGACCTTGGTCATGAGTTTGAGATCAACATTAAGCAGTGAGATCGGCCTATAGTGGGCAGGTTCAAGCTGGTCCTTTCCGGGTTTGGGGAGGAGGCAAATGTGAGCCCTTGTCATGTCTGGCGGGAGGGTTTCCCCCCTCAATGTGGCGTTGAATACTCTGCATAAGTGGGGTAGTAGGATAGGGCTAAATTCTTTGTAGTATATGGCCGAGTAGCCATCAGGGCCCGGGCTCTTGTTTGGCTTGAGAGGTCCGAGTGCCTGTGCCATCTCCTCCACCGTGACCTCCTGCCCTATCGCGGCCCTGGCCTCCTGGGTCATGGAGGGCAGGGTCGCTTTCTGCAGGAATGTGTCTATGCGAGTGCGTAGGGGCTCTGAATCGGTTTGGGAGTGTCGGGTATGGTTATATAGGTTGGTGTAGTAGTCCTGGAAAATGCTACCTATGTGAGTTGGGTCATTGCTAACGTCGCCTCCTGTGGTGCGTATGGCCGAGATCCGTTTGGACTCTATTCGGTGTTTGAGTCGGCGGGCCAGCATAGTGTCCGCCTTGTGTACGTCCGTTTTAGCCACATCAGGGCCTTGGAGGTGTCTTGTTGTGTGAGGGTTTTGAGGAGGTCCCGGGTCGCTGTCAGTTTAGTTAGCGTGGTGGGGTTAGGGTTCTTTTTGTGTAGGGTTTCTAGGCGGCGGAGTTCCGTCATGGCGTCAGTGATTTGCTGTTGTGTGTGTCTTTTTTTATGGGTGGCCAGGCTAATGAGAGTGCCCCTGATGACCGCTTTATGGGCGGCCCATATCGTGGCGGGCGCAGTGTCCGCCTGTGTGTTTAGGTCAAAGTACTCTTTCAGCTCGTTAGCTATTTTGTCGGTGATTGATTTGTCATGCAGGAGAAGAGGGTTCAGTCTCCATGACCATTGTCGATAAATCGACGGTAGAGCGAGGGTGATAGCTATTTCCGCATGATCGGACCATGATATAGAGCCGATTTCGGATTTAGTGATTTGTGGTACTAAGTTAGGGGTCACCAGGAAGTGGTCTATGCGTGAATACGTGCCATGCGGGTGGGAGTAGAACGTGTAATCTCTGGTTGACGGGTGTTGTGCCCTCCATATGTCTATCAGTTTTTGTGAGGCGAGAAATTGGTGGAATAGGGAATCATTCTGCGACGGGCGAGAACGTGCCGTGGCAGTAGAGGTCCTGTCGGCGGCTGGGGTGTGGACTGCGTTGCAATCCCCCCCGACCACGAGTCGCGCAGTCGAGTAAGTGTTGAGGTGTGTAGTCAGTTGTTGCCAGAATGAGGCGTCTGGTGTCGTAGGTGCGTAGATCGAGGAGAAGGCGTAGGTTGTAGTGCCCACTTTCCCCTGTATGGTTACGTAGCGTCCCTGCGGGTCCCTGTTGCATACCACGTCTGAGAGGGGGCAGTTGGCTCTCAGAATAATGGCTACTCCCTTCGTTTTGGAGTCTGGGGAAGGGGCCATATAGCTCTTCGGGTAATGTCTGTTGGTGAGGGGGAAAGCGCGTTGGGCCGTGAAGTGGGTTTCTTGTATAAGTAGGATGTCTATGTTTTGTTTGTGAGCCCATCTTAGTATGCCATGTCTCTTGGCGGGGGAGTTCAGCCCTTTTGCGTTAATGGATACGCACCGTAGGTTTACAGGCATGGTGTTTTGGTCTATCGCTAGGGCTCTGGGGTGGGGAGTGTGAAGAGGTTGGGGGCCGCGCTCCCGGGCGGTCCGAGGCCTCGGGGATGGGGAGAGAGTGAGTGGGTGTTGGGGTTCTTATCTATGTGAAGGGCGGGGTTCGTGGGGGTTTTGGGGGTGAGGGTTGAATGTTAGTAGGGGTGATCCGCTGGGCTTATATTGTTGCCAGCGGTATGCGGGGTGAGCGTCTGTCCGCTCGGTGGGTGTTCGTACCCTAGTGGTGTCGTGTCGTCAGGGGTTGGCAATCTCTCTAGCAGAGTTGCCGGCAGGCAATGTGAGTATTGAATCGTATACGTTGGTAGGTGGTGGTCGGTCCGAGTAGTGATTGTGACAGTCATGTCTATCGTTCCTCACCTCGTATGAAGGTGTGGCGTGTATGGTCAGTGCGTCCGTGCCGCCAGGGTCTGGTGATGTGTTTCTAGCGTCTGCTTAGCGTTCGCTAGCTCCCTTGTCTGTGTCGCGTCCGGTGCGTCAGTGGGTGCCTTTCGTGGTGTGGTCGTGATCGGGTCCAGAGGAGAGATGATGTTACAACAAAAGAAAATGAGACATTTAGAAAAAATATACATAACATGCAGAACAGTGACAGACATTGCTGCAACAATATGAGTGTACCATAATATGAATTGTCTTTGTGCTCTGGAAGTTAGAGTGCCTCCAGTGATCTGTTGAGGCAGGGGGAAAGGTGCCCGGGGGCGTCCAGTACAGGGTGCCCCGTGTTCGTGCGTTGAGTGGCTTAGTTACGTGGTCCCCCCCCAGGGGTCACCCCCCTACATTATTTTGGCTCGATGTTTGTCTGGAGATAGGCTTGCCCGTCAGTCCAGGATCAGTGGTCTGCGTTGAATGTATGGGCTCGAGTGCAGTAGCATATCTGTGTCTGCATGTGTTTTTTTTTTTGTTGTTTATCCCATTTTTAGTGTGTTTTTTTTTTTTCTATTTTCCCTTTTTTTTTTTTTTTTATTAGTCCCATTTTGAGGACTTTTTGTTTTGTTTTGGTTTTGGGTTTTTTTTTTTTTCCCTCCCCTATAGTCCCCTATAGGGCCCGATTCCGTCTGTGTGCTAGGTTGTCTGGGGGACTATGCTTGTATGGGTTCCCTGGGTGCCTGCCTACAGGCAGGTGTCAGGTGCCGGGGTCAGCTGGGCGTGTTTCCCACTCCCTGCCTAGTGTCCCCTTCCCTCTTTAATGTCCAGAAACGGGGTTGGCAGCCTGTGTCCCCTGTGGGGGCAGTGGTTTGTGTTTGGCTCCTTTGGGGAGTGTAAGATTAGCGGGGTCCCATGGGTTCTGTGGTCAGCTGAAGTGGGTTCATCTGGGGGTCTAGTAGTGGGCTCGCTAGCGGCTGGGCCCGGGGGTCCTGGTGGTGCGTGTGTGGTGTGGTTTTTTTTTCCCCTCCCCCCCCCGTGTTTTCTTTGTGTTGTCCCTCCCTCCCCCACCCCCCTGTTTTGTACCCCCCTACGTGATTTCCCATGCCGTATTTGGCTGTAAATGTAGGGTTAAAGCTTAGAGTTAAAGCATGCAACATAGTGTTGCCACATAATTAGTCCTGTTTAGGGTAAAGTCATAGCTTATCTGGTTCCGGGCGACCTGTGGTCAGACAGTTCGTGTTCTCCTGGCGTGCGATGCCGTGGGTCCGGTGGTCTGTGAGGTGTGTTTTCGGTTGTCCTGGCAGCGTGGAATCGGTGAGGGTCGTGTGGCAGGTGACGGTCCATGTCGTAGAGGTGCGGTCATCTGTACGTCTTTAGGTGGCCGGTTGAGGGTGAGGACTGCTGGGAGGTGGAGCCCTTGTCGGGTGCAGTGTCGGGCCCCTTGGAGAAAGTATTCCTGCTGGGCGTCTGTCAGGCAGTTCGGTGGTGAGGTCGATGGCCGGAAGGCCCAGGCGTTCCGCGAATGCTGTGGCTTCGGAGATATGGTACAGAGTGTGTACCCGGTTGTTTTGTCTCACTTGCAGCTTGAAGGGGTGGCCCCATGTGTATCTTATGTGTCTCCTGGCCAGCTCCAAGGTTAGGGGTCTGAGTTCCCTTCTCTTGCGTAGCGTGCTTGGAGCTAAGTCTTGGTAAAAGCAGACTTGATGCCCCTCTATTTGGAGTGGGTTATCTCTCGCCGCTCTCATCAGCGCTTCTTTTATATGGAAATAGTGCATGCGGATGATGATGTCCCTGGGCTGGGTTGCGTTCGGGAGGGGTGCTTTAAGGGCCCTGTGGGCTCTGTCTAGTAGGAGCTCGGCCGGTGAGGCCTCTGGGAGTAGGCTGCAGAAAAGCTCTCTCAAAGTGGGGGCCAGCATGTCTATTCCAACCGTCTCTGGCACCCCGCGAATTCGTATATTGTTGCGGCGGGAACGGGTGTTGAGGTCCTCTTGGGCCTCCTCCAGCAGGCGTACCTGGTCTTGTAGTGCTGAGATGGCGGTTTCGTTTGTCTGTGCCTGCATGGAGGTGCGGTCCAGCTGGTCTTCAATGGCAGTAGTTCTGCGTGTGAGGTCATTTAGGCTTTCAGTGATGGGAGTCAGGTGTCTGGAAAACTCTGCAGCCATGTTGGTTTTGATCTCCTGCAGCAGGTGCCTGAGGTCAGCTTTTGTAAGTGGTGCTGCGGCTGCCGTGCGGCTGGTGTCACTTGCCGCCGAATCTGAGTCCTCCTCGCGGCCATCTTCCCCACATGAGCTCTCCTCCCTGCGGGCGCGAAAGATTGGCGCTACCTCCGCGCCATGCTTAGTCTTGCGCCCCCCTCCCATGTCGGGTCGGTGGAGTGCCGTGGCCGGGATGCTGGGGACCGGGTGTGCTGCCCGTTCGTCGGGTATACGTGCCGGTAAATGCTAATGTTGTGCCTGCCGGTACGGAGCTCTAGCAGAGAGCAGCCATCCGCACCGGAAGTCAGGCGCCGCCCCAGATTCCCTGTTTTTAATGTACAAACTAATATAAACTCACTTCTAATGCTTCTCTATGAGAAGGGCACACTACTGCTTTGAATACTTGTTCGGTGAAGGAGTGGGAATCCCCCAGCAAACTGACTGACAGCTGGAAAAGTGTTATGAATGCCATTTATAAAATTGCATTTTTCTTTTAAAATCTGCATTTTCATAAAATAAAAAAATCAACATTGTTATAAAACAATTAACATACTGATGTGCTTTAGGGAACTGAAGTGTTCCTGTAAAGGTACACAATACTGCCTAAATAACACAAATAAATAAAACTCACTGTTTAGTATATATAACCCCAATGCAAACATATATGCATTTAATTATGTTTTTTGTCAATGGGGTATATTTAAAAAAGCTTGCAAAAGCTTCAGATCTCTTTTCTGAAGTCTTTGCCAGCCCCCCCATTCTAACCCCTCCCCCCCGCAAGTTTTGGCAATAATAATGTGTGCATAATATGTCCATCTTAGAAAAAGTAATTTAAAATCAATTCGTGTATGTGTCTTAATTTACAGAGAACATAATATGTGTAGGATTTCAGTTTATTTTGAAAGTTACAGGTCACAAACTACAAGGTCTAAAATAAAATTTCAATGTAAAACAATTTTAGAAGTTGATATGTTTGACTTGGAAATTTAATACCCATCACAGAAAACAAAATTGCCACACAAAAGTATATATTTATATAAAGTAGACATCACAGGCTATTTACCTAATGTTATTTTGACATGGCCAATCTCTGCTAAATATTGGAGTAAAATTGTGTTTTTTCTCTATTTTGGCATACAAACATCCAACAAGGTTTTTGTAATGTGTATTTCGTAAAGCTGGTGTGTGCTATTCCTGTACAGAACCCCATATTGTATTCAGCTACATCTGCTGAGTACAACAATACCCTGATTGTATGCCTTTGTCACTATTCTGTGAAGCTACAATGCCATATAGGAGACCATGCTATTTCAGTTTCTATAGTTGGAATTTTCATGGATGGTCCTATGTCTGAATTTGTGGCATTATAGCAGTTTGACTATTCAAATAACCCCACAAAGGCCTTCCATTTGAGAAAGCAGACACTCCAGGGTATCTTATTAGACATATATTATACCCTAACTTGTCACTTATATTTTTGCAAATGTATTTCAAATTTTGTGGTGAGAAAAAGAAAATATGAAAGTTTTTTCATACATTTGATAAGTGCCACTGTCATAAATTCCCCCTAAGTATGCTCAGTTACCTCTTCTGAGTAAAACAATATGCCCAATGTATGACTTAGATACTATTTTGATTCTATTGTATTTTGAAATATTTTAGCAGGCTGCTTATTCCAACCACCCCCAACAAGTCATACTATTGCTTAACGAAGACACCCGAGAGTATTTCAGAAGGCATATTTTGTACCTTAGCGTGGGATCATTTTTCTGCTAGCTTGTATCATGTGTAGTGGTAATAAACCTGCCTTTTTGACACACACAGTGAGTTTGTACTGTATATTTTACAAACCTTATGTGTGCTATGGCTCTATAATACTTCCTATCTTGCTTAGCTATGTTGTCTGAGCAGAGCAATACCCCACTAGGTACCTTTACCAGGTATAGGTGGATGTTGAAGGGGCACATTTGAGGCACAGCCATTTAAGTTTGAATTTTTACGCTGGGTCCATGCCCCACTTTTTTTTTTTTTTTTTAGCAGGTTGTGTTTTCCAAGTACTTCACAAAGGCGTACCATTTCCTAAGGAAAACAACCCAGGGTGTTTCAAGTCTAGAGGTAATATGCATTTTTTCCCTTTTTAAACATTTTTTTTTTTACTTTTCTAAAAAATTCTTTTACGGTTAATCCCTAACTAGCCTAACAGTAAATCCCCAATTTCCCCACTAACTTCTACCCACACTATCTAAATAAATAAATATTTTAGTAACTAACTAAAAAAAATAAAAGTTAACCCTCAGGGGTTAAAAGAAAACAAATCAGATCACAGTGAAATACTGTGATCTGTATTTTGAGCACTGCAGACAGTGATCAAAGGGCAGGGAATGGGTTAAATTTTATTTGAAAGAGGTGAGGAGTGGGTGGGATTTTACAACTAACTTTTTTTCTTCACAGCAGAGACAGATAAGCACTGATCTGTCTCTCTCCACTTCACAGCTCACATGGAGGTGCAGGGAGGCAGATCGGGTTTCACTGCAGCATGTGTGATCGCTCAGACTTCCGGTCTGAGTGATCACATAGGATGTGAAAGTGAAACTGCTTGCTGTAGTGTGCCTCAGACACGGAGGCACACTACCGGAACATTAACCCCACGATTGTGGCAATCTGGGGTTAATTTTAGCATTGGACGGACATTTTCTGTCCAGCGTCCTTAAGGGGAGGACTGTAATGACGGAAAATTTCCGTTCAGTGTCCTTAAGGAGTTAAAGGGATTCTATAGTGTAAGGAATACAAATTTGTATTTCCTACAATATAACATTATAGCACACTCTGGTCCCTTGTTCCCTCGCACCCCCCCACAACCTTCGGCTCGTAAAAAAAACCCAAAACCTTTAGTCATTTACTCGCTTCCAGCGCCGATGTCAATGCTTTTCTATATAGATTTTACTGATGCTGGAAGTCCTGATGTAGAGCATGAGGACATCCAGCATCAGTTAGGCGACCAACTGTTAGTTAGTCACCAGAAAGTGCCACTAGAGGCAGTCTTAGTCCTGCAATTTAATTATTGCAGTTTCTCAAAAAAACTAAACAAAACAAAACAAAATTTACATTGCAGAACTAAGTTGGACTGAGATGAAGTGGTCTGGGTGACTATAGGGTCCCTTTAACCCCTTAAGGACACATGACATGTCATTATTCCCTTTTATTCCAGAAGTTTGGTCCTTAAAAAGTTTCCAGAAGTTTGGTCCTTAAAGGGTTAAAGTGCCAATTTCTACTAGAATCTTTATTTTTTTTTATAAAATGAAAAAGAAAACAAAAACAAAAAAACAGGACCCACTCTTCACACATAAAAGCATTTTAGTAAGCTGAAGTGCTTAGTAAATGGTTGTGTTATTTACCTTCAATACTAATCTTTCAGTGCAACAAAAGCACAAAAAACAGTCTATAAGGTGAATTGAAAGTGAACTTCACATTTTGTGACAAGTAGCTGATCTTGAAGGGTATCTGACAAAGAACTTTTCCAACTTTTCCAAATTCTAAATTTCTCATTTTAGTAAATAACCTTATGAGACCTTGTATCTGGCAGTGGAAATTACACCACTGAGTAAAACCCTGTGTACATCTTTTTATGTGATGCTGTAATTTCTTTCTAATTTATATTAGAGAGTTAATAAATTACACCACAGCCTATTTAAGTCCTGCAAAGACAGGGCACACACTGCACATCACTTCTTCAGCAAAGAATATCAACTGAACTGTGAATAGCTTAGCCCACGTACCCGGATTCCTCTCCTACAACTGTCATATAGGGAATACTACTCTAGCAACCTACTTTTCTAACCTACCCTTATGTTTTGTGTGACTTTACCCAATTCCCTCTGCTCTTTGAGCATGGTCCTCAACCCCTCTGTTCCTGTGCAACAAATTCTTCTGGTTACAATTGTTTGTTCGTCCGTCCACCCATTGTACAGCGCTGCGGAATTTGTTGGCTTTATAGATAATAATGAGGAACTAGAAAAGCTACAATTTCTGGGGAAATTGTGTGAAGTGTTCTTGCCTCCACCAGTAGTCTACAACTGGAGTGGGCGGAGTAACTGTTATCATTTATATAGCACATTTAATTGCAACGTTGTTGCACAGTTACATTAAACCATACATTTATAAAAACATTAGCAGGTGTTCAAAAGGCCCTGTCTATGACATCACTTGCTGCTGCAGCCTGGCACAGGTCAGAGTATTTTGGCGGTTGCCATCTTCAAACGGTCGTATTTTAAAAACTATAAATCCTACAGCGAAGAGGTTTATATTGTGAGAATCACAAGACCCAGACCTAGATTTTGATGCATAGTATGTCTCTGAAGTATTAAAAATGTAGGCACAGTCGCAGTTTAGAAATTGCACTTCAAATTTGAGCCTTGTAGAGTATAGTTTCAATGAATGTCAATGGACGGTGTTAGTTGCAAACAAATGATTATATTGTGAAAACTATCAGGACTATGGCTTAGCCGTTGACATGTTTAGGCAGCAGGGGTCTGGCAGCAGGGATAGCTGAACGTTTTGATATAAGATTTGTGTAGGTGGGCCTGAAAATAAGGGAGTGGTGGCAGTTTAGAAATCATGTCCTGATTTTTCAGCTTTTGCCATCTCCCACTCTAGCTTTGACATTCATTCCTATGGGACAAATTTCGCCACAAGAATGACGATATTCAGCGAAACGTTCCACAAAGTAATAGCAATCCGATCGGGTACAATCTGCACGTTTTGGTACATTTTTGTCTATGTAGTGTAAAAACTGTGGGAGGAGTTAGGGTGGCAAATTTGGCTATAATAAGAATAATAATATATATGTGAGATAACAATAAGTGGTCTTGCTATGCAAGAACACTTAATAACAGAAACATTGCTTTATTTCTCCTCTTCATTGTGTGTAATGCTTTGGGCTATAAGCCCATAAGCAACTTATGCAGTGCAGCTGGGTCCAGGTAGTGTAACGGGTTAATTGAAACTGTTTCTGGACTGGGCGGTTTGAATTTTGCAGTTGGTAAGTATAATATTTGTGATTTTATTGGCTGGCTCTATTTTGCAATTTTATTGGCTGGCTCTATTTTGCTCATGCATTGGAATGTATTGAAGGGACTTAGGTGATTGGCTAATAGCAGGGCAAGGCTCAAAATTGGCACAAAGTGTAAAAATATATATATATATATATATATAGAGAGAGAGAGAGAGAGAGAGAGAGAGGGAGCTGTTTTTAGTCCTTTACTTGCCTGTGCCAGAGGCTGTCCGAGTAGTGCCTGTGGGAGCTATATCACAAATGGCCCCACTCACCCAACCCTATAAATTGTGCAAAAGCTAAATGTGTATGTATTGGTTATTTATTTATATGTAAATTAAATCTTCTTTTATTATTTATTTATTGCCACGGTGTATTATTAGGGTAAGGTTGCTCTTCTTTAAATGGGGGAACAGACTGTTATGGGAATTTTGTTTGTTAAGGCAGTCAGTTCATATAGTGAGGGCAAAAAGTATTTGATCCCCTGCTGATTTTGAACGTTTGTCCACTGACAAAGAAATGATCAGTCTATAATTTTAATGGTAGGTGTATTTTATCAGTGAGAAACCGAATAACAAACAAAAAATCCAGAAAAAAAAAAAGTTTTAAATTGATTTGCATGTCAATGAGTGAAATAAGTATTTGATTCCCTATCAATAAGCAAGATTTCTGGCTCCCAGGTGTCTTCTATTCAGGTAACAAGCAGAGATAAGGAGCACTCTCTTAGGAGTGCTCCTAATCTCAACTTGTTACCTGTATAAACAATACCTGTCTACAGAAGCAATTAATCAGTCAGATTCCAAACTCTCCATTATGGCCAAGACCAAAGAGCGTCCAAGGATGTCAGGGACAAGATTGTAGACCTACACAAGGCTGGAATGGGCTACAAGACCATCGCCAAGCAGCTTGGTGAGAAGGTGACAATAGTTGGTGCGATTATTCGCAAATGGAGGAAACACAAAATAACTGTCAGTCTCCCTCGGTCTGGTGCTCTATGCAAGATCTCACCTTGTGGAGTTTCAATGATCATGAGAACGGTGAGGAACCAGCCCAGAACTATATGGGAAGATCTTGCTAATGATCTCAAGGCAGCTGGGACAATAGTCACCAAGAAAACAATTGGTAACACACTATGCCGTGAAGAACTGAAATCCTGCAGCGCCTGCAAGATCCCCGTGCTCAAGAAAGCACAGGTACAGACCTGTCTGAAGCTTGCCAATGAACATCTGAATGATTCAGAGGAGAACTGTGTGAAAGTGTTGTGGTCAGATGATACCAAAATTGAGCTCTTTGGCATCAACTCAACTCGCCGTGTTTGGAGGAGGAGGAATGCTGCCTATGAACCCAAGAAGACGATCCCCACTGTCAAACATGGGGGTGTTTTTCTGCTAAGGGGACAGGACAACTGCACCGCATCAAAGGGATGATGAACTGGGGCCACGTATCGTCAAATCTTGGATAAGAACCTCCTTCCCTCAGCCAGGTCATTGAAAATGGGTCGTGGATGGGTATTCGAGCATGACAATGACCCAAAACACACAGCCATGGCAACAAAGGCTTGTGGCTCAAGAAGAAGCACATTAAGGTCCTGGAGTGGCCTAGCCAGTCTACAGACCTTAATCCCATAGAAAATCTGTGGAGGGAGCTGAAGGTTCGAGTTGCCCAACGTTAGCCTTGAAACCTTAATGACTTGGAGAAGATCTGCAAAGAGGAGTGGGACAAAATCCCTCCTGAGAACCTGGTGGCCAACTACAAGAAATGTCTGAACTCTGTGATTGCCAACAAGGGTTTGCCACCAAGTACTAAGTCGAAGGGGTCAAATACTTATTTCACTCATTGACATGAAAATCAATTTATTACCTTTTTGACATGTGTTTTTCTGGATTTGTTTGTTTTGTTATTCTATCGCTCATTGTTAAAATACACCTACCATTAAAATTATAAACTGATAATGTCTTTGTCAGTGGGCGAAGCTTCAAAATCAGATATGTTTTCCCTCACTGCATACAGTACGGTCCAGAAATATTTGGACACTGACACAAGTTTTGTTATTTCGGCTGTTAACCAAAAACAAATTCAAGTTGTAGTTAAATAATGAATATGGGCTAAAAGTGCAGTTTCTCAGCTTTAATGTGAGGGTATGGACATCCAGATTGGAGAAAGGGTTTAGGATTACAGCTTTTTAATATGTAGCCTCCTCTTTTTCAAGTGACCATAAGTAATTGGCCAATTAACTCAAAAGCGTTTTCATGGATAGACGTGAGCTATTCCTTCATTATTTCTTTATCAATTAAGCAGGTGAAAGGACTGGAGTTGATTCCAAGTGTGGCATTTGCATTTGCAAGCTGTTGCTGTGAACCCACAACATGCAGTCAAAGGAGCTCTCAGTGCAAGTGAAACAGGCCATCCTTACGCTGCAAAAAAAATGTAAAAATCCATCAGAGAAATAGCAGAAACATTAGGAGTGGCCAAATCAACAGTTTGGTACATTCTGAGGAAAAAAAGTACTGGTGGGTACTGGTAAGCTCTGCTACATAAAAAGGACAGGACGTCCACAGAAAACAACAGTGGTAGATGATTGTAGGATCCTTTCCATGGTAAAAAAAAAAAGAATGAGGTAGGCATATCATTATTAAAGTCTACCATAAAAAGAATATTTCACAAGAGCATTTACAGAGGGTTCACCACAAGGTACAAACCATTCATAAGCTTCAAGAATAGAAAGAGCATATTAGACTTTAGCAAAAAAACAAAAGCCAAATGATGATTGGAAGAAAAAGTATGGAGAAGGCTTCGAACGGCTAATGATCCGAACCAAACCACATCATCTGTAAAACATGATGCATGGCATGGGCATGCATGGCTTCTAATTGCACGGTGTCACTAGTGTTTATGTCCTGTCCTACTGTGTTTTACACCCCACCTCCTATAGAATGTAAGCTCGATTGAGCAGGGTCCTCTTCAACCTATTGTTCCTGTAAGTTTATTTGTAATTGTCCTATTTATAGTTAAATCCCCTCTCATAATATTGTAAAGCGCTACGGAATCTGTTGGCGCTATATAAATGGCAATAATAATAATAATAATTTATTGATGATTTGGCAGAAGACAGAAACAGCTGGATGAATTCTGAGGTGTATAGGGATATATTGTCTGCTCAGATTCAGCAAAGTTGATTGGACTGCGCTTCACTTTACAAATGGACAATGACTCAAAACATACTATGAAGCAACCCAGAAGTTTTTTAAGGCCAATAAGTGGAAGATTTAGCAATGAGTCCATCACCTGAACGCAACTAGATTGAGCATGCATTTCACTTGCTGAAGACAAAACTTAAGGCAGAAAGACCCATGAACAAACAACAACTGAAGACAGCTGTAGAAAAGGCAAGGCATCACAATCAGGAAACCTAGCGTTTGGTGATGTCCATGTGTTCCAGACTTCAAGCAGACATTACCTACAAAGAATTCTCAACAAAGTATTAAAAATGTACATTTTATTTATGATTGTGTTAATTTGTCCAATTACATTTGAGCACATCAAATAATAGGACTGTGTAGAAAAAAGGTTGCAATTTCTAAAAGTTTCACACAATATTTTGTTCAAGCCCTTGAATTAAAGAGGAAAGTCTGCACTTTAATTGCATCTCAGTTGTTTCATTTCAAATTCATCGTGGTGGCATACAGAGCCAAAATTATCAAAATTGTGTCAGTGTTCAAATAATTCCGGATCTATCCGTATGGATAATGTGTTATAAATATAAATGCTAAAGCTAAAATATGGTAAACGTATTTCATTGTTGTTTATGATCTGTGCAATACAAATCTTTATGTGCCGAGCTAGGTGGATAACAAGATCACACTGTAACAGCTTCTGTAACATGTCAATATCACAGTTCCATATTCTGTATTATCAACTCTAATTGTGACGCCGAGTGAAAACGTGTTTAAAACATCCCTTATCTATAAAGATAGCATTGGTGAAATATGATAAAGCTTTTAAGCCTTTCCTGCCTAATAGCAAGTTTATAAGAAATTGAAGTCCTGGAATACTTATGAATAGGGGCCTAAAATTTGGGTACTCACTCTTGCATGAAAGGAAAAAACAAACAAAACCAAGGATCTAAGGAAGATCCCACAAGGCCATGGTATCTTCCCTGGATCTTCTAAAATATGCACAACAGACCTCTGTTACACCATTCCCAAATTTGTTCCCTGGTGCCCCACTTTTGGAGTACTTCAGGTGTCCTCAAAAAGAACAGAGTGAGTGCTATACTCAGGGCACTAGAAATAGTGCTGTGTGCATGGTCTGTATTTAATGGGTGGCCTGCTTGACTGGCAGGAAGCCTCTTGAGGATTCACATCAGGCTAACCTGCTAATTCTTTGGATGGATCCACCCCTGTCTGGGCGGATCTGCACTTTTGGGCACACCGGTTACTCCTATTGCATCACAGACCCACCCTATTTTACCTCACCCACCAACATCCTGCTTCATAGGACATGGGGGGTATGCAAAAAAGTGATCTGCCTTACGCCACATTTTGACTAAATTCTATGACTCTTTGAGACAAAGTACTTTCTACCTCAAGCAAGGTCCTCATTAGCCTAGCGTTCCTGTTTAAATTTGAAATAATTTGTGTCACTTGTCGTTAAATCTCCCCTTTATAACATTGTAAAGAGCAGCAGAACTAGTTAATTTGGGCTGGGCCCTTTTTACCTACCGTTTCAGGATGTTACTCATGTTTAGTAAGAATTTAGTGTTTGTCTTGTTTACCGATTGTACAGCACAGCAGAATATTTTGCTGCTATATAAATAATTGTAATATGAATGCCAATAATAATACTTTGTCTCATGTGCATGTATTGCTTTGAGATTTTAAAATAAAATATAGTCACATAGGCTTAAATAAGAGTTAATCACGAGGGTATGAAAATAAAGAAACAGTATTAAATGAAATTGTATCATAACAAAATCACTCTAGCTCATTTTATTGGTTAATGTGCTGTAGATTTATGGATACCAGGCAGTTTTCTGTTAAACCATTTTTGAGTATTTTTGCAAAAAAGCAGGGCTCTCTTTGGCAACTGCAGCTGCACCCTCCTTAGCCACACTGATAATTTAGAAACTACACTTCCTTATTATTAAGTGCTATTCCACCAAGCCTGAATGACAATGAGAGGCCAAGCACATGAGGTGGTACGCTCTGCTCTCTATAACTGCTGTTTAGGTTTGATGGAATCACACTTAAAAATGTCTTCGTGTAGTTTCACTACTATATTTACTATGTAGTTTCACTATTATGTGCACTACTATTATTATTATATTATTTATATAGCGCCATCAGATTCCATAGCACTGTACAACGGGTGGACTAACATACATGTAATTGTAACCAGACAACTGGACGTACAGGAACTGAGGGGTGGAGAGCCCTGCTCCATGAGCTTACATTCTAGAGGGAGTGGGGAATAGTGACACAGGGGGTAAAAGTAGGGGTACAAAGTAGGTTGTTAGAAAAGTATTGAAGGCTTAGTAGGTAATTTTTGACAATTGCAGGAGAACATTACTATGTTCACTATGATCAATGTGGCTGAAGAGGGGACCAGCTACTGGTGCCAGGAAGGGAACCATCTTTTTGTCATTTTGCTCCAAAATCCAAAAGATCACATGCACTGGAACACCCCTATATTTCTACTAACTTTTGTGTATAATGCAATTAAGCACATCTGCTTTTCTCCAATGCTCTGGGACAGTGCCTGAAAGAAAAGAATCCTGAAAGAGTAAGCACAGTGGTATGGATTTATCTACACTAAGCTCCCTAAGAACAGGATGACTGACCCTTTTACTAAGCCACATTGATTGTAATTTGCTTATATATGTTTCCCAATAATATGTATAACTATGATCCCCATTTGTCTGATCAGGTCAATATTAGTAAATATTGACTCTGATCATTATGGATCTCCCTACCTCTCTTCACTTGTATTTTAGTGAGAGAGGGAGAGAGATCTGTGTTTGGGGTAGAGAGATTTAGGTAGTTTTAGCTTGGGATTTGTAAATTGGGAGACCTAAAAGGCTCTTTTCAGAGCCATTAACCCCTATCTTGCCACTGATCAATATACCGTATTTATCGGCGTATAACACGCACTTTTTCTCCCTGAAAATAGGGGAGAAATCGTGGGTGCGTGTTATACGCCGGCCCTTTAAATTCTGCAGCCGCCTGAGCGCTCTGCCAAGAGCGCTCAGGCGGCTGCAGTTGGTAATTATTTTCAGGCCGGGCCGGTTCATAGGGGAAGGCACGCCAGTGTGCACTTCCTGCCGTCCGACCGGTACAGTGAAAAATCTGTTGGGCTGCTGAACAGGAGTTTGTTTTCCTGTACCCGTCAGACTGACAGGAAGGTGCACACTGAGCGCCACCTCTATCACCGCCGCCAATCACTGACTGCAGAGCCGCCCGCCACTGGCCAGGGAGTGGGGCAGAGGGGAGGAGAGGGGAAGGGGAGCAAGAAAGGGGGGAGGGGCCAAGAAGAGGGGAGGGGGGGCAAGAAGAGGGGAGGGAGGGTAACAAGAGGAGGGGGGCAAGAGGGAGAGGGGGCAACAAGAGGGGGGCAAGAAGAGGGGGGAGTAAGAAAGAGGTAAGAGGGGGAGGAGGAAGTAAGAGGGGGGAGGGGGGAGTAAGAAAGGGGGTAAGAGGAGGGGGGAGAAGAAGAGGGGAGGGGGGGAGTAAGAAAGGGAGGCGAAGGGGGGAGGGGGGGGGAGTAAGAAAGGGGGGTAAGAAGAGGGGGAGAGGGAGTAAGAAGGGGGTAAGAGGGGGAGGGAGAAGTAAGAAGAGGGGGAGGGAGGAGTAAGAAAGGGGGGTAAGAAGTTCTTTATTTGAAATTTAAAGGACCACTCTAGGCACCCAGACCACTTCAGCTTAATGAAGTGGTCTGGGTGCCAGGTCCCTCTAGGATTAACCCTTTTTAAAATAAACATAGCAGTTTCAGAGAAACTGCTATGTTTATACTGAGGGTTAATCCAGCCTCCAGAGCCTCTAGTGGCTGTCTCATTGACAGCCGCTAGAGGCGCTTGCGTGCTTCTCACTGTGAAAATCACAGTGAGAGCACGCAAGCGTCCATAGGAAAGCATTGTAAATGCTTTCCTATGCGACCGGCTGAATGCGCGCGCGGCTCCTGCCGCGCGTGTGCATTCAGCCGATGACGTCGCGAGCAAGGAGGAGAGGAGGAGTACAGCTCCCCGCCCGGCGCTGGAGAAAGGTAAGTGTTTAACCCCTTCCTCTCTCCAGAGCCCGGCGGGAGGGGGTCCCTGAGGGTGTATAACACGCACCTCATTTTAAGAAGGAAATTTCAGGGGAAAAAAACTTAAAGGACCACTATAGTGCCAGGAAAACATACTCGTTTTCCTGGCACTATAGTGGTCCTTTAAGTTTTTTTTCCCTGAAATTTCCTTCTTAAAATGAGGTGCGTGTTATACGCCGGTGCGTGTTATACGCCGATAAATACGGTAATTACTGGCTTTTGCACAGCAGCACTTTTTTGCTGTCTGTGCATTTTTTTAGGGGTTCATTTTTTTACTGATTTATTTTTTTGATAGATACAAAAGCTCTTTTCCGAGCTATTAATCCCTATCCTTCCAGTGATCACTGAATAGATCATTGGCTCTTGCACAGCAGCACTTATTTTGCGGTCTGTGCATTTTTTAGGGGTTAATTTTTTTTTATGATTTTTTTTTTTTTTAATGACAGTTCACTAAATAAAGTGCTTGTGATCATGTCACAGAGGTCGTATCGCGCTGAGGAGGCGTATGCCATCCTTGCGTTAGAGTCTGACTCCAACCCTGATTTTGACCCTGCCAGGTGCTCAGATACATCACTAGATACAGTGTCTGCTGCTAGTGATGTATCTCGTTATGATGTATCTGTGGCTGCTAGTCCCCTTGCCAGAAGGAGACGTGTTGGATCAGTAGCCCCATCTGCTCTACCCCCATTTACTCCCAGTGTATGTCGAGGAAGAGGTATGAAATGATTATACATTTCATGCACTTCAGCAACAACAGCCTGTGCCCCCCTAGGGAGCATCCGCAGTTTGACAGGCTGTATAAAATCCGCCCCCTGATTACTCACTTTGCTGCCATGTAGTGACCATATGTGTGTCAGTAAGCTTGTCTGTAGTGAATCTGTGTGTTAGTGAGCTCTTCTGTAGGGAGCATGTGTGTGTCAATGGGTTTGTCTGTAGTGAGCGTGTGTGTGCGCATCAGTGAGCTTGTCTGTAGTGAGCGTGTGTGTGACAGTGAGCTTGTCTGTAGTAAGCTTGTGTGTGTATCAGATTTTGTCTGTCAATGAGCCTATTTTTGTGCATCAGTAAGATTGTCTGTGTCTGTGCATGAGTATGCTTTACTGTATAATTTAATTACCCTGAGAGAAGAAATGTATCAATAATATATACATATATACATATATACACACACACACACACATATATATATATATATATATATATATTTATATATATATATAGCTGTTGTACCTTGCACTCAGGCTTCAAAGTTGTGTGACCGGGTGCATCACCAGGGCTCCAATATCCAGGTAAATGAAATAGTTTGCTGCACTCTCAGATTTCCTTAAAACATAACTTTTATTGAAATATTTAAGAGAAGATCAATGTTTCAGTCCCTCTTGTGGACTTTCATCATGATCCTGATGAAAGTCCACAAGAGGGACTGAAACGTTGATCTTCTCTTAAATATTTCAATAAAAGTTACGTTTTAAGGAAATCCGAGAGTGCAGCCAACTAGTTCAATTGTTTGTGTATATTTTATATATATATATATATATATATATATAAACACCCTACATAGCACAATGACTTATGGGGCTGGCATAGATTTTTTTTCCAGGACTGCTTCGTATCCCCAGTCCGGCCCCAAGGAAGCCAGTGTACATCAAGGCCTATAAGCGGCATATGGGTACGGCTGATCTGGCAGATCAGCTGCAGCAGCCCTACCTAATTATACGGAAGACAAGGTGTGGCGGAACCAGCCTCGCCACTGGGCATTGGATTAGACTGATTGCCAGCCTCCTGCCCTGTGACTATGGCCCCATGTTGAAAGGATGGATTTTCCCCTGCAAAGACCCAAAAGCTGGGTCTTTCGGTACTTTCCCTATGTGAGCAGTGTTACCCAGATAGCTATGCACGGAGCCCATTTGTATAATGAAAGACTATGGGAAAGACTTTGGCTCCATGGCAATTGAACTGTATGTGTGTGCTCTGAGCGCCATTCAGTCATAATGTGCGCTCAGATCTGAGCTATCTGGGGATATGTTGAATGTACCTGTTTTGTGCAATGGCTGCACAGTTATATGTTTTTATGTGTTTTATTGTCTTTTGCTGCCATGTGGCTAATGGAGTTTTGCCTCTGTCCTGGAGATAATTGGATTACTTCACCAATTATCTCCAAGATAGAAGACTCTGTGGAACTGGTTTTGGGCAGAAAAGCCATGCTGCATTTGGTCAAATAGGACTTTTCCTTAACTTTTGAACCACTGGACCAATATGTATGATTTTGACATATGTTTGTATTTGGAGAATGCTGATTCTGAAAATGTAATGTAATGTGAATGTGATGCATACTTTTCAAGTTATGAATAATGTGGAAAAACTGTATTTCTCTGGCTGTGATAATTAGATTAACCATTATGTTCAGTAATCATATCACAGCCAGAGGGGAGGATTTTGTGTGGGAGTGTCTTTCTGTAATGTACGTGTGTTATTGGTTGTTATGTAAAACCCTGTGGGCAGTACTAAGTTTGTGGATTGGGAATAAAAGAGGCTGTATGTGCCAGTCCAGACAGTTCCTGCTTAACCCTCAAAGTGAAGTGTCGTCTCATTATTGGGGGAGGATTTACTGTATGCTGTTAGAGACTGATTGCCAGGAGTGTAAGCCGCTTGGGGGCTTTTCCTGTTAGTCTGCTAGCAGCTATCCGTATGTCTCCAGTTCGGGAGTTTCGAGTATTCCCTTGGTTGCAGTTCGGGAGTTGGTGAATTCGTGGGTTTGCAGTTCAGGAGATTGGTGCTTGCAGTAGCTGTCGGTGCAGCTGAAAAAGGGGAATATCGCCTAAACGTTTTTTAACCTCTTTTGGGCAAAACGGTCCGTTACACAAGGGCCTGGTACAAAAAGGTTGCAATCAACTTCATGCAGATTGCAACCCACAACGCTTTTTTTTTTTTGTGTGCAAAAATGCAAACCCTGGAATGTAACTGACTTTTTTACAGTTTCAGCTCCAGATCATTTCAGGAATTTTGTTCCAAGATGCACCTGCTCCCCGGGCGGTGATGGGAGAGAGCAGAGTTGGGGCTACACATTTTATTTATAAAATCCCCCCTACTGTGGCAAAGCAGAATCTCCCAAAAAGATGCAGAGTCTGTTTTAAGAGGAGGCAGAGAAAAGATACTGATTGCCCTGGACAGCCTGGACTCTGCATTGGGGACTGCTTGAAACAATATCACAAACTGGTCCATTTTTAATAATTTTTTAACATTTGCCATTCAGTTTTTTTTTTTTTGGTTACATTTACCCTATGTATGGAGGGCATGGGTGTACTCAGGAGGCCTTGCAGAAAAAAACCTGGAGTGTTTTCTTGCAATAACCAACAATGGGCTTTCCTAAATCACAGTCAAAAAGCAATGTGTGTGTAAAAATTTAAATGTAAAAATTACCACCACACACTTTCTCCAATTTTTTGGGCTAAAACGGTTGCATCAAAGCACTCCATATACTATACCTCGGGGTGTTTACGTTTCAAATATATACACTTTCATAGCAATAAATAAAACTGGGGTTCGTGATAAACCCCAAACTAAAAAGAGGTCTATCAGAAGAAATACTCTCAATTTCAACTCAAATTACAGGTCATACATTTGTAACTGAACTTTCCCAAAATCCTGGCAAACCTATGTATAGGGGGCATGGGTGTTCTCAGGAGTGTTTACTTTCAATAACCAACAACAGGCTCTCGTAAATCACAGTCAACAAGCAATACCTTAGGTTGTGAAGGGTTATTCATGGACTCCTGACAGATATCAGTGTTACAATGTAACTTGTGTTCATTTTGAAAATAGCAAAGTGCTACTTGTACTTATAGCCCTATAATTTTCAAAAAAAAAAAAAAAAAAGCTAAGAACACATTAACATTGAGTATTTCTAAACCCAGGACAAAATTTTGAAGCTATTTCTCACGGGTGTTTTTTGGCGGTTGTAGATGCATAACAAATGGGGGTCATAGTTCGAAAAAGTGTGTTTTTTTTAAAAAAAAATTTCAGCATAATTTGTTTTTATAGTAAAATATATGATACAAGGAAATTAATGGTATCTTTAGAAAGACCATTTAATGGTGAGAAAAACAGTATATAATATGTGTGGGTACAGTAAATGAGTAATAGGAAAATTACAGCTAAACACAAACACAGCAGAAATGTAAAGAAAAGCCCTAGTCCTTAATGGTAAGAAAATTGAAAAAAGTGAAAAAACGGTCTGGTCACTAAAGGGTTAAAATCATCTTAATTCCTTCAAAAATTAAATCAACTTGTGAGCGTTGCATTTCTCCAAATTGTTCTAAAAATACATGTTGAGTATTAGTATACAGGCTGCATACATCACAAGTAGCCATTATACACCCCTCCTCCCAATTAAATTATTCTAAAAGCCGTAATAAACTCATCACATCTTTTGAATACCCCGGACACCTTTTTACTAAACTTTGTAAAAATACATCTATATATCGGGACAGAAGTGATAAAAGGGAGCCAATTCCTGGTATTTCCAGGGGGTATTCATATCTTTGTGAATCTTTAGTAAAGCACAAATTACAGGTATTCTGGGAGATTTGACATCTAAAAATGAATACTCCTTATTTAAAATCCCTTCTAAAAGTATCTAAAAATGCTTTGTATTTCATCTTAATATCACGTATGGGGTTCTTATTAAGTTCCAAATAAGTATCCCTGCTATTTAATTGTGTATATATCTCTTTCAGGTAATCTGCTAATGCCAAATAATTATATCCCCCTCCGTTTATCCACTAGTTTAACAACAATCATCTTATCCCATCTTAAATCCTTCAAGGCTTATTTTTTCTTTAATAGTTAAATTACTTTGGTAACTAATGGTATAATCTTTTTTTAAATCTTTCAAACATAACTTTTCTAAACCTTCAAAGCCTCAGATTTGAGATTATATGGATAAAAAGAGGACTTTTTAAAATGAGTGTGTTTAAAAAAATTTCTCTATTAAGATTCGCTCTTTTAAAGTTTGTTAAAAAAAATATATATACTATTTCCTTAAAAACGATTTATATCTAAACAGATTTCAACTTTATTAATATCACAGCTTGGAGCAATCTTAAAACCCTTATTTAAAACAGATTTATGTGCCTGTGTTAAAATTTGATCTGAAAGGTTAAAAATTTAAATTACAGCTTCCTGTTTTGTATCAATTAGTCCTTTCCCTCCTTTTCTTTTGCCTACCTTCCTCTATTTCCCTCTCTTCTAATTTCTGATCCTTTTTCTTTTGGGGGGGAGGGTATAAATACCTCCCCTTTTAAATAATTTTTATTCTGTCCTGCCCTGTCCTAAGAAAACTTCCTCTTCATTAGAGTCTCTTAGTTTCTCAAATATATTGGACAGTGGCGTTTCTGGTTTTCTGGGGATATGTTTATATGGTTCATTAATCTTATCCTATTCTCCTATTTATAGCTCAATATCTTTTTGGTTTAATTTATACTAAATCACTCTCCTTCCTAACAGAACTCCAGGAGCGATGAGTACTAGTGGTGTTGTCTACATGCTGGTATTCCCTTGTGGATACCAGTATGTAGGGTAACCATCACGACTTTTAAAAATACGAGTCAGGGAACAAATAATTAATTTAAAGAATATGTACTTTCACCACTTTTTAGAAGTACATAATGGTAATCCTATAGCGGACTGAAATTAATATGAGTTATACATGTTAGAATCCACTGAAGAGGGGTTAATAAAGATAGTAAGATCAGTAAAAAATAAAGTAAATGGATATTCGACTGAGGAACCCTCATACCATATGGCTTAAATGCGGATTTTGAAATCTCAACATATATTTAATTTCATTATTAAAGATACACTGTAGGCACCCAGACCACTTCACCTCATTGAAGTGGTCTGGGTGCTGGTTCCTTTTGCACACAGTGCTACAATGTTAAACATGATACACATGAGTGTGTATCTGACAGTGAGTGTGATTGTGTCTTTCAGTGAGTGTGTGTGTGTGTCTGTCAGTGAGTTTGTGTCTATAAGTGAGTGTGTGCCTCTGTCTTTCAATATGTGTGTGTGTGTGTCTGTTTAGGTGACCAGCCCCCCTCCGATCACATTTTCCCGTGCTGTGCACGTTTCGCCATAGCTGGCTCCACCTTCATGGTTGAGATCATGCTGGCCAATCAACCAGACATCATGGTGCTAGACAAGGAACGAAAGACTGCAGTCGTGGTGGATGTGGCAGTACCCAGTGGAAATCAGGAAGAAGGAACATGAGAAGGTGGACAAATACCAAAGACTGAAAGAAGAACTAGAAAGGATGTGGAAAGGGAAGGCAGTAGTAGTCCCTATTGTGTTAGGAGCACTCGGGGTTGTGACTCCAACAGATTCCAGGTGGGACACCTGAGATCGCTATCCAGAAGAGTGCAGTTCTAGGAACAGCTAAGATAGAGGTCCTGAGAATGAGGAATATACATAGCACCCAGGAGGGGTAATAAAAGCAATTTTAATATCAAAATACAGTTAGAATTAAATTACATGATTAAATGATATATATATATCATTTAAAACATGTTTTTATTATTTTTACTTTTTTTATTTATTTTTTTTACTTATTATTTATATTTTATAATATATATATATACACACAAAATATATAGTTATTATATATGATATATATATATATATATATATACATACACACACGTGTGTAATTTAATTCTAAGTTTGTTTTATAATATGTATATATTAATATAAAAATACACTTGGTACGACATTGTATATAAATTAATATATATACATGTTATATATAGATATATCAATATGTGTGTGTGTGTATATATATATATTTCTTCTATCTCTTCTATATATATTTTTTTATTTGCGAACATATTTTATTTTAACAGAAGCAGGGAGACTGCCTGTCAGATCAGGCAGTCCCCATGCAGGCATCATTATGGACGCCTATTGCGGCCATGTGACTGCTCTTTCAGAGCGATCACATGGCCTGTGGGGGCCTAGTCTGCAGAGTGGGGACTGTCTGGACTGTCAGGCAGTCCCCCCAGACTGGGAGCAACACAAATTGCCGGTGGGGGAACGGCTCGTTTTATGTTATGACGGTTCAGGACTGTCATCAGTTAGCTGCAACTGCGAGTTGCTCTACTCCAGTAGGGGGTGGTTTCATTCAACAGTGCTGAGATATAGTGATCGAACCACCACATGGTTTGCACTAAGTACTCGTGGCAGGCCATACCTGTTTGGCGCTGGTAGCCTTAAGTGCCGTACAAATGCACCCCAAGTGCAATGCACGGCACACGTGCCTTCGGTTGCTAACCCCTGCACAAGAGCATGGAATCCTGCAAATCTTTGTTCAGGGAAACTTTCTTGAACATAGATTAGCTTACTTGCTAATAGAATACTGCAAATCTATGTTTGGAGAAACTTCCCTGTACATAGATTAGTTCACTTGCGAATGGAATCTTGCGTATCTATGTTTGGGGAAAATTTCCCTGAACATAGATAACCTTACTCACGAATTGAATTTTGCGAATCTATGTTCGGGGAAAATTCTCTGAACATAGATTTGCGAACGACTAGGGCTTATTTTCAGGGTAGGGCTTATATTAGGCTCATTCCCCGAAAATAAGCTAGGGCTTATTTTCAGGGGATGTCTTATTTTCGGTTACTGCGGTTTGGTTTAGTTTTCAGGCTAAACCGATTTATCATCCAATTTGTGTTAATATGGTATTTATTCTTTTAGAGTGCTCTCACTCATTTTATTCTGTTTATTTACATTGTTTGTGTTGTGGAGTGACCTACACAGGGTGATGGTAGCAACTATTTCATTGGTAACAACAATAGCCTATTCACCACTATATACTTGGACATTTAAAATTTGTTTCTTTAACTTTATTTGAAAAACAAATATAATACCTCCTTGCTCATTCTGCTAATCTTACCACACCCACCATTTTCACCCTCCTGGACTTCAGCTAAATTCCATGTTCTTAGTGAGATATACAAATAAGCCAATAAAATATGACTTTTATATATAACTATTTTTAAACGACAAATACATTTTTAAAAAAAAGAGTACATATATAAATTACATTCTCAGAACATTTTTATTTAGCTATAACCAAGCCAGACTATTTGATAACAAAAAGTATATTACAGTAAATACCCCCCTCCACAAAAAAAAAAAAGAAAAGAAAAAGCAAAACAGTGTACTGTTAAATTAAGAGACACAAAAGAACATTTACACTCTGCATACTTGCCTGTGGGGTTCAGAAAAACATTATTTTGTCCTACTCTCCAATGTTTAGTATATAAATTATTAGCTTGATGAGCAATTGGTCTCATTGTGCCAAAAAAGAATTTCATGAACAGTCAACATTAATTTTGTAGAAGAAAAATGCATGTTCTAACAGATTTCCACACGTCCGGAGGCAATTAAAGAGAGTAACCGTATTAAGCAGATTTGATTTATTTTGTACAATAAACATAAAATTAACTGTCCTATCTAGAAAGCAATCGGTATCTGTCAAATAAGGGATAATTTTGAAAAGAGAATCAACAAACTGATGTTTAATACTTAATGAAATAGAAAAAACCCAAAACACATGGTAAATGTCTTTAATTTTGTGCAACGGCCATGCAACTAAGTACCAGGAAAGTTAAAAAAAACTAAAACACAGAAATCCTGCTGGCGATTAAACTACAGTGCCAGGAAAAACAAATAAAGCTGTTAAAGAGACATTCTAGATTCCTACAGCACTTTAGCTTGCTGAATTGCTTTATGTGTCTCTCTTTCATTTTAGTAAAATGAAGATTTCAATAGAAATTGAACCAATATATGAGCACTGGAAAAAGCTGCCGGGTATGTATAAAGGAATCCCTTAACATATTAAAATATATCACTGGACATAAAAATTCTTGTCAAAAGGTACATGGTTTTATCTTGGTTCTTTTCTCTCCACATATCCATGGACCATCTACAAGGCACTGCTTCCCCATTTCCATACCAAACTGTACTTTTTACCAGAAGGAGGAGACTCTGGTTTTGGTTGTTTCAGTTGCCTACTAATACTCTCATTAGTGCTAGAAATCCATTATTTGTTTTATTGTTCTTACAAAGTAACAAGTAATAAAGAAATAAAACTGCTCATAACGACTAATACAACTGCCTATTAATACAAAAGCCTGCCATTAGGGTAATGGTAGACCAAGTCTGTAATGTACACAGTGGAGGCACTGCGCTCCCCTCCAGCTGCTTACTACTTGTAGCATGGCCTACAGCTTTCCACCCGCGGAGCCCAGCCTCTTCCCGCCCAGCCCAGCCTCGTACACTGGTGTCTGCCCTAGGCTGTGTGGCGGGGATATAAATTACATCATATCCCTGCTCCCGGTGTACCACACAGCGCGGCTGGTGCCCAGTGATGGTACTGGGATGCAAGACAAGATTGCACAGAGCGGGACAGCATGCACCCCAGGGACCATATTATACAAATGTAAGTATGTAATTGTGAATGGCTTTGTATGTATGTGTATGTCTCTTTATGCATGTAGGTATGTATGGCTCTGTATGTATATCTATGTATGTATTATGTATGTCTCTGTATGCATGTAGGTATGTATGGCTCTGTATGTATATCTATGTATGTATTATGTATGTCTCTGTATGCATGTATATATGTATGTCTCTGTATGCCTGTATAGATGTCCCTGTATGCATGTATGTAATGCCTTTATCTCTCTGTATGTACGTATGAATGTGTCTGTATGCATGTTTCTGAATGCCTGGGCTGGGATAAGAAAGAGACACAGAAAGGGGCTGGGGTAAGAAAGAGACACAGATAAGGGCTGGAGGGATGAGGCACACAAAGAGGCTATGGGGAAGTAACATACGTACAAAGGGGGTTGTAAGACACACTAAAGGGGGAATAAAATACACTGGACCACAAAAGGGGTAAGGGGTTATAACAAGACATACAGATGAAGATGCATTTATTTTTTTTAAGAGGGGGCAGCAAAATGCATCTTTGCCTGTGTTGCTAAAAATCCTGCACCGGCCCTGACAACAGGAACACAGAGTTGCTGCCTATGCTGACGACGTGCTCTTTTTCTAAAATGAACATGTAAGGAATAAATATGTACTTTTTTAATGTTAGCACACAGGGGAGAGATTTGGAGACAGAAACGCAGCTCCAATCTTATAATGACAGAGAGGCTGACATGTTGACATGTTCAGGAGGGTATGTTATGCTATTTTATTGATATTGCAAGCATATACTTTAATTTTATAAACTCCGCTATAAATTATTGTAATGGATTTTATGTTTATTTTTATTTTATTTAAAGGACCACTATAGTGACAGGAAAACATACTCGTTTTCCTGGCACTATAGTGCCCTGAGGATGCCCCCACACTCAGGGTCCCCCTCCTGCCGGGCTCTAGGGGGAGGAAGGGGTTAAACTTACCTCTTTCTCCATGGAGAGCAAAAAATGGGTCGCAAGAGTATTCTGAAAACGGACAGCAGCTAAAATAGCTCAGAACTCAAGCTGGTTTTAGCTCATCTTGTGCCATTACAGAGAGAACATATCTGAAACATATCAGATTGGTCCCACCCATACGGGCAGTCCAGATCCGAAATGCCAGCAAGTTCTCTCTGCACGAGAGACACAGCAACCCCAGACGATCGTTTCAGCCTTGTTAGGCATCATCAGTGAGGCATAGCTGATATCTCTCTAGGCACCGTGAGCAAGGGGTCCACGTCTGGATTACCCTTTAAACTAATGGAGAGCAGAAAATAGGTCGCAAAAGTATTCTGAGAACGGACAGCAGCTAAAATAGCCTGCACTTCGGTGGGTCCCCGCTGAGAACTCAAGCTGGTTTTAGCTCATCTTGTGCCATTACAGAGAGAACATATGTGAAACATATTAGACTGGTCCCACCCCTTCAGTTACTTACCTGAGACCACCGCCGATGTCCCTCAGCGGTGGTTTAGGGTCTAATGCGCATGTGCGGCAATTCCGTGCACGCGCATTAGACCTCCCCATAGGAAAGCATTGAAAATGCTTTCAATGCTTTCCTATGGGGATTTTAGCGACGCTGGAGGTCCTCACATAGCGTGAGGACATCCAGCGACGCTATAGCACAAAACCTGTGCTATAGACCAGGAAGTGCCCTCAAGTGGCTGTCTAGACCGCCACTAGAGGAGGAGTTAACCCTGCAATGTAAATATTGCAGTTTATGAAAACTGCAATATTTACAGTTGCAGGGTTAAGGGTAGTGGGAGTTGGCACCCAGACCACTCCAATGGACAGAAGTGGCCTGGGTGCCTGGAGTGTCCCTTTAATGGAATTTCCAATGACCTGTGCACCCTTACGTTTTAGTTATGACCTTGTATCTTCGCCAAGTTAAGGGAGGTCCTAAAATGAACATCTAAGGTACAAATATGTACCTTTGTAATGTTAGCACACAGGGTAGAGATTTGAAGACAGAAACGCTGCTCCATTTTATAATAACTGAGAGAGGCTGACATGTTGACATGTTCAGAAGGGTATGTTATTCTTTTTTAATGATATTGCAAGCATATACTTTAATCTAATAAACTCTGCTATAAATTATTATAATGGATTTTATATGTCTATATTTATATTTTTATTTAATAAAATATATAAATAGACAAAACTTTATTTTGCTTCCAAGACAATCCTTATTTTATATTGTATTCTTAATTATTTATATGGATTTTAGATAGAGGATCTCTTACTATCTATATAATATTATGGCTAAGATAACTGTACCGTTAGCCCTGCTAAGTTCTATGCTTTAAGACATTATAGTGGTGGATAGGGGAACCGGCTGTGGTTACAGCTTGATGGATTGGCACATCTGAGAAAAGCTGGGTGGGCCACGAGATGGAGCAGAACAGGGGGGGATTTTGCCAGCGCAGATGAAAAACAACCCACCACTGATTGACGCAACCATCAGAGTCTGCTGCACCGTTGTGTTTTCATCCTGACTGACCACCAACGCCAACTCACTGACACCAGTACTATACAAACTGAATCTCGCTGGAGGCCTTAAACCGCCAGACCTGGAGGGCTTCCTATTCGCAGACAGTACCTGCATACAAACCTGGTGCTCTGACGGAAAACTCAAGCCCTTGCCCGACATACAAGCAGGGGGAACACCCAGTGGCTTGCATTGCTTCCGATATGGTCAACTGAAAAACTTCTACTAATCCATCAGGACTAAATCTCTCATATACAGACAACAAATGTAATTTAAGACGTTCTGCTTGAACAGGGGGCACCTCCCTTGAGGAGTGTCAATGTTTTACACAATGCTACTATTGGAAGAGGACAGGGCCCCACCTGGATTCATGTCTAGATGGGAAAAGGAGACTGGGACAAACCTCACAGAGCAGGAGTGGGACAATAATATATATATATATATATATATATATATATATATTCTGACCCACAAAAGCTCGATTAGCACAAAAGAGACTAGCTATAAACATTTGACCCGATGGTATAGGACTCCCAATGTCCTACACCACATAAAGGGCGACATATTGGCGACATGCTGGAGATGTGGGTCAGACAAAGGTACCAGATAGCACATATGGTGGCCTGGTTAGGGAAAATGGTACACTTGATCATATGCAAGATTACAGGTTCTGATCTCCCTTTTCAGCCACTTTCTGTGCTGCCTTTTACAGCACAAAAGAATCATCATAGCGGCCTATAATAAATCCCTCACTAAACACCTTCTCAATGAGGCTAAGACCCTGATCCCAATCCTTTGGAAACAGACGGGGGCAAACACCTTCCAGCAATGGGCCATGAAAGCAGAGGAAATTTACAATGCAGAAATGATGATCACAGTCCTGAGGGGCCACTCACACAGATGTGCCATGACCTGGAACCCATGGATGGACTACATTTCAAAGAACAGTGTAGCACACTAGATGACAGACTGCTCTCACCCCACAATGACAGGACAGAACATACACGCAGTCCCATACTCCCATTTTTATTCCCTCTCTCCCGGCCTCCCCCCCCCCACCTCTACCTTATCCCTCCCACACACACCCATGGGAGTTTAATATAACCACATATATATGGCAGCCAGGCACCACCAGCCTCCACCATTAAAAATTACCGGGTCATGGGCAATACCCATACACTATATAGCATGAGTCACCTGAAATTACCTAACAGTGTTATGATACGACCATATGGCTGTGAATACTAACCTAGCACGTGATGTGATGCTTTGTAAGCAAACTGCTAAAATATCTGTTGTGACCCGTTAACTAATCACTTTCACTCTTTGTAGTATCTGTAATACTGTACATTTCTCTTTTATTCTGTGGAATACATAAGAAACAAATACAAATTGTGAAAATGGTAAATCACAAAAGAAATATAGAGCATCCTTCTCTTCCTTCACAACTAACAAGACAGAATACGGAAAGAGAAATAAGTAGAAAAATAGAAAATTAAAGTGAAAAGTGCCTCATGTGCAAAAAAGTGCACAGTTGAAATGCCCGACGCGTGTTTTGGTGCACCTCTGTCAGGGGCAAATTAATGAGAATGTTCCCATATATAAAGGAGAAGCCCCGCGTGGGAGTCATAAATCGGCAGGGGGTATAAAACTCTTCAGCTGCGGCTATCTTAATATTCTACAATAAATTGAACCTGCCTAACACACACTACATGCACTACACACAGACACTGGATTCACTACATGCACACTACACACAGACACTGCATCCACTACATCACTACCCACAGACACTGCATCCATTATGCACACTACATGCACTACAGACACTGCATCCACTACACACAGACACTGCACCCACTACGCATACTACATGCACGACACACAGGCATTGCATCCACTACATGCACTACACACAGACACTGCATCCACTACACACACCAAATGCACTACACACAGATACTGCATCCCCTACACTTTAAACAATACACAAAAACAGACACTTCACACACTACACTGCATCAACTACACATACACTGCTTTAACTACACAACCATAGACAATGCACCCACTGCACAAACACTGCACCGACTACACAAACACTGACACTGCACCCAGTACACATCTACTACAAAGAAACTGCATGCACTACACTGCATTTACACATACACTGCATCCACTATACACACATACACACTTTGTATCCACTATACACATGTATACAATAATACACACACTGCATTTCCTGGATGTGCATATGGTTTGGTGGGTAGGGGAGGCAGCTTTTCATCCCTCGACCCAGGCAGCACAATGTCTTGGGCCGGCCCTGCTTGGACTCTTATGACTTTTACTTGCATAGGAGACATGCAACGGAGGCCCATCATTTAAAACTAAAATGATGTAATACTATATACAAAAACACTACAAATAATTCTATATGAAGTCATAAATATGCTTATACTTACAGATAAATAGGATCATTTATGCCAATGTTGTCTAAAATACAACTTGTTAATAGAATGTAGTTAATCAAACATCAATCATCATAATTACTGTACAGTGGGTGGAGCTGTAACATATGTACATGCTTATTACATAATAAAGTATATGTTTGTCCTGTTACTCAATAACTCTATGATTAAGTATCTCAATTAGACTTTTTTTTGTTTGTTTCTGTTAAGGATTTAAACAATGTGTATTTCATAGTACTGGTAAAATTAATTTACACAAGGATAGCCAACAGCGACCAGTTAAATACACCTATTCCCAGACGAACATTGTGCTGTTTAAATCCAAAACAAAACTACACAAACCAAAAATGAGTTTTGATTTGCAGTTTTTGAAGCTGCTGTAAGTAAACAAGTCAAGTAGAACCAATATGAAACTTGCACTGGTAAATCTGAATAATGGAAACTGTCAGATATGAAAGTTTAATTTTGAAATGCTGCTATCCAGAGATGATTTATGGAATTTGTTACACATAGATGGGCCTGAAAATACCTCAGCAGAATAGGACAGAAAGAACAGACAGGCACCTAATTCATGTCAGAAATGAGCACACAGCAAAATGTGCGTGTGTTATGCTTTAATCAATAAAGGTAAGGAAATTGTATATGATATGGCTCGTAAAAGGCCAAGGCATACATAGTATTGCTATACTAGAAACTGTGGAACATCAATATGCACTTGGGGAAGATATATGGGATGACTATGCTTTTAAGATGTAAACGGGAACGACAAGTAAAATACTTCCCAAGTGTCCATATTTTGGAAATATAAATCCTTATTTTGGGTCCAAATCCCTCTGTCCCTTTTTTTCTATCCTAATGTTACTTTTTTTCTAGGAGCTCCATATTGTTGGCGTCTTTGAGTGTATAACAGCTCCACAGAAACTCACAGTAATGTGTCTTTAAACTATGCTAAATGTGTTCAGAAATCAGTTAGCGCACATTAGATACATTGTCCTTGTTCTAAATTACAATTAATTGTAAGTCATGTAAAATTTGTCACAACAGACATGCTCCTGGACACATCCACAATCACACATAATGTGTCCCTTTTTGTCCATTTGAAATGATAGAAGATATGAAGTAATGAGAAGCTATAACAACAACTTGTTACCTGCAAAACATGCTACCATAAACTGCTACACAGAAAACAACTTTCATATTGGAATTTTTCCAAGCTTAGCATATGGCATATCAGTATTTGGATGCAAAGTTTATGCATACATTTAAAGTGGAAAATGTTTCAAGTTTGAAGTCAGAGATATGCAAAGTATAGTTAGCTATATGTAGTCCAAAACATCTGGAAAGCCGAAGGTTCCCCACCCCTGCTTTAAGCCAACCAGTAGTTGGGGGCTACTGTCTGATCTAAACCAATCAGCTGCGCCTCTTCATGTGGCAGTCCGAGGCTACATTTTGAAGATTTTCAGAAAGCAGATGTTGGAGGCAGAGTAAAATGGCACCGGCAAAAATACTTTGGCTTTAAAATATTTATGAAGCCAGCACCAGGAACTGCTGGCAACATAACAGTATAATTCTGAAGAAGTTATTATGGTGTCTTAATTAACTGGTTCTGGCATATAGATAATGACCCAGCAGTCTCACTGCTCAATTCTTTGAGATTTAAGTGTTAAAACACTTTTCATATAGCCCTAGCCACACCTCCCCTGTCTGTGAGTCACAGCCTCCCTGCACACTTCCTGAAAAAGAAGTCAACACTTTGCGGTTGCACTTATTACACAGTATGTTTAATTTTTTAATTTTGTGTCTCATGCTCGGAACTTGCGAAAGCCTCCTGTGAATGATTAAAGGGATTCTCCAGTGCCAGGAAAACATATTAGTTTTTCGGGCACTGCAGGACCCTGTAGTGCCCCTCTCCCTCCCACCTCCCATCCCAAGTTGCTAAAGGGGTTAAAACCCCTACAGTGACTTACCGGAGTCCAGCGCTGATGTCCCTGAGTCAGGCTCCGCCTACTCTCCTCCCCCGCCGTCAGGGGAGACGTAATGCGCATGAACAATGCTTTCCTATGGGGATTTCGGCAACGCTGGAGGTCCTCACATAGTGTGAGGATGTCCAGCATCGTATAACACACTTTTCGTGTTCTAAGAACACGGATGTCCCTCAAGTGGCTGTCTGACAGACAGCCACTAGAGGAGGACTTAGCCCTGCAAGGTAATTATTGCAGTTTATGAAAACCCAGACCCCTCCAATGGGCAGAAGAGGTCTGGGTGCCTGGAGTATCCCTTTAAAGTTCAATGAACAGAGCAAGAGTCAAAAACTTCAAAAGTTAACACAGTATGCTGTAAAATCTGATTGAAAATTAAAATATTGTGTCATGAAGGCTATGAGAGTCACAGGGGAGGTGTGACTAGGGCACAAAACAAAAGCAAAAGTGACAACTCCTAAATGGCAGAAAACGTGCAGTGATTTTTATTTATTTATTTATGTTTGGTGCGTTTGGGCAGTGGAGTGTCCCTTTGAGCCAAGGAAATTCAGAACACATAGTTTAGGATTCTGCACTGAAGTAATTATGTTATACTAGGTATTCTCATTCTGCAATCGTTACACACCATCCCTGTTTCTGACACTGTATTATTTCTTATTTTTCCTTGACTGACACAGCACAGTGTCATGACAACCATTTGAAGATGAGTAAAGCTCCATTTATATTTGAAGTTTCAAATGGAAAGCAGTGGAAAGGGAAGAGAAAACACAGAAATTGGCATTTCAAACAAAAATGTTGTCAAAATACTTTAAGACAACTTGAATTATGCAAGTGTAGAGAACTAACTTTAAACCATGAAAGACTAATAGTGTTATTTACTAAAATGAGAATTCAAAGTGAATTTCAAATTTCAAGCCAGTAGTAATATGTTGAAATGAAAGCATGTCGGACTTAGAATTTTCCTTTTTGGCTATTTTGAAGTGGCTCATTCACCTCCCCCCGCAGTATTTTTACTATGCCTGACACAACTTGACACTAGGCAAGCTATCACCGTCAAACTTCTCATTTCTAAAGCCATGACTAGTGACGGCTATAGGGAAATTAAGAAATTATTCTTTGGGGGGATCCCACATGTTGCAGGATCCTCCATAGACCGCAATGCTGTACAAGTGCATGTGTGAGAGAACAGCACTGACATTGACTCCTGGCAGCTGAAGTGCCAGGAGCTGAAGAAGAAGAAGAGCACCAGAAATGGATGGTGGTTTCCCACATCAACTGTGTTGGAAATTAAATGAAATATCAGCGCAATACAAAAAGGTATCGGAAGGCAAAGTAGAAACTACTTGACAATGAAGCCCAAAGTTTACAAAACTTGATAAATAGCAGAGCTTCTGCAGTCACATTTTGTCAATTCCCCCAGATGTCGGTAGTGACAGCTTTGGGAATTAAGCTTCTTCTCAACGGTTGCAAGGCTTAGTCTATGGAGCATTGCGCATGTACGAGAGTACAGAACTAACAAGAATCCTGACAGACGAAACACAATAAGATGAAGAAAGGAGATGGTGGAACCCCAGAGGTGACGGAGCCACTTTACATTTTAATAACTTCCTATATTTATATAATCTAATATTTTATCTGTGGTTGTACACTTCATTAGCAACAATTGTATCAATCAAATCCATGAGTTAATAAAAGGAAGTGGTGTAATCAGCTTTGCCATTCTCACATTAAATCATTCAACAAGATTTCTCTCTACTATTGCAAGGAAATTAATAATTAAATGTACTTTCCAGTACCATAATCAATACCATTACTTTAATGCAACGAGAAACAAAATATCAATCATTGCATAGTGATAATGCAATTCTTTCTACTGCTATATATATATATATATATATATATATATAAATAAATAAACACAGAGCTTGGATTTTAATCTTTAAAAAGCATTGTTTACAGGTACATTTTGTAAATACACTTAGTTGTCAGTGCCTGATAAAAGATAAAAACGAAAACTACAGTAATATCCTGTGAGCATATTATTTTTTCTAAGACTACATAGGATTGTGCAAGTATTATTAAAAAAGAAATGTCACTTCCCAGATTTTTAATATTATGTTTATCTATGCCTACAGTGCCCTCAACTAATATTGGCACCCTTGGCAAATATGAGAAAAGAAGGCTGTGAAAAATTGTCTTTATTTCTTAACCTTGTGATCTTTTCTTAAAAAAATAAACAAAAATACTCTGGGTCTCATGCCTATCACACAATTGCAAACACAGTTAAAAAAAAAAGTTAAAGATGTGTGGCACAATTATGAGGACCATTTAATTTAGTCAATATTTTGTGTTACCTCCCTTTGCCAAGATAAGAGCTCTGAGTCTTCTATAATGCCCCATGAGGTTTGATAATACATGGCAAAGGATCTAAGACCATTGCTCCAGATGAATCTCGACAAATCTGCTGGTGGACTCTCTTCTTCAGTTCACCGCACAGGTTTTTATGGGGTTCAAGTCAGGGGACTGGGATGGCCATGGTAGGACCTCAATTTTGTGGCCAGCAAACCATTTTTGTGTTGATTTTCATGTATGTTTTGGATCATTGTTCTGCTGGAAAATCCAAACATGGACGATTTTAAGCTTTCTGGCAGAGGCAGGCAAGTGATCACTTAACATCTGTTAATATTTGATAGAGTCCATGATGCCATGTATCCAAACAAAATATTCAGGCCCTCTGGCATAAAAATAGTCCCAAAACATAAAAAAAACACCACCATAGATAGCGTGGGCATGAGGTACTTTTCCATATGGCTACCTCTTTGTGTGCAGCAAACCCTCCGCTGATGTTTATTGCCAAAAAGCTCTGACCTTAAAAACAAATCTTATTTGAAGGTCAGGAAACATAGAATGTGACAGCAGATAAGAACCATTCGGCCCATCTAGTCTGCGCAATTTTCTGCCCAATACTTTCATTAGTCCCTGGCCTTATCTTATAGCTAGGATAGCCTTGGGCCTATCCCACGCATGCTTAAACTCCTTTACTGTGTTAACCTCTACCACTTCAGCTGGAAGGCTATTCCATGCATCCACTACCCTCTCAGTAAAGTAATACTTCCTGGTATTATTTTTAAACCTTTGCCTCTCTAATGTAAGACTATGTCCTCTTGTTGTGGTAGCTTTTCTTCATTTAAATATAGTTTCCTCCTTTACGGTGTCATTCCTGTTATGTTTTTAAATGTTTCTATCATCCCCCCGTCTCGTCTTTCCTCCAAGCTAAACATGTTCAGATACTTTAACCTTTCCTTGTAAGTTTATCCTGCAATCCATGAACCAGTTTAGTAGCCCTTCTCTGAACTCTCTCTAAAGTATCAATATGCTTCTGGAGATCTCCAGAACTGTGTACAATACTCCAAGTGAGGTCTCAACAGTGTTCTGTACAATGGCATGAGCACTTTGCTCTTTCCTCTTTCTACTGCCAATACCTCCCCCTATACAACCAAGCATTATGCTAGCATTTCCTGCTGCTCTATTACATTGTCTGCCTACCTTTAAGTCATTTGAAATAATTATCCTTAAATCCCTTTCCTAAGATGTTGAGGTTAGGACTCAAATATTCTGTACTCTGCCCTTGGGTTTTTAAATCTTTACTATCTTGCACTTATCCATATTAAATGTCAGCTGCCACAACTCTGACCATTTTCTAGTTTAACTAAATCATTTGCAATTTGGCTTATCCCTCCTGGAACATCAACCCTGTTACATATCTTAGTATCATCAGCAAAAAGACACACCTTACCATCAAGACCTTCGGCAATATCACTAATAAAAATATTAAAGAGAATGGGTCCAAGTACAGATCCCTGAGGTACCCCACTGGTGACAAGACCATGCTTCGAATATACTCCATTGACTACAACCCTCTGTTGCCTGTCACTCAGCCACTGCCTTACCCATTCAACAATATTGGAATCCAAACTTAAAGATTGCAGTTTATTGATAAGACATCTATGTGCAACAGTGTCAAAAGCATTACTGAAATCTAGGTAAGCAATGTCTACTGCACCACCCTGATCTATTATTTTAGTTACTCAATCTAAAAAATCAATAAGATTAGTTTGGCATGATCTCCCTGAAGTAAACCCATGTGATATTAGATGTTCAACAATCCTATATCTTTTAACATGGATTCCATTACTTTCCCCACTACTAAAGTAAGGCTTACTGGCCTATAGTTGCCCGACTCCTCCCTACTACCTTTCTTGTGAACGGGCACAACATTCGCTAACTTGCAATCTTCTGGTACTACTCCTGTTAACAATGATTGGTTAAATAAATCTGGTAATGGTTTTGTTAGTACACCACTAAGCTCTTTCAATATTTTGGGTGTATTCCATCAGGCCCCACTGACTTGTCTTTACTCATGATAGTTGAAATAGAACATCTTCGTCTGTAAACTTTCATGTAACCTCCTCATGTAACAAATGAATCATTTGTCCTTTTTCCTAACAGAGGTCCCTTTCCTTCATTTTCATCTGTAAATACTAAACAAAAATATTAATTGAGGCAGTCAGCTAGACCTTGATCCTCTTCTACATACCTTCCTTCTTTTGTTTTTAATCTAACTAATCCTTGTTTTACTTTCCTTATCTCATTTATGTATCTAAAAAATGTTTTGTCCATTTTTTTTTTTTAATTCACTGTGCTATTTTCTCTTCTGTGTGTGATTTGGACGCTCTTATAACTTGCTTAGCCTCTTTCTGCCTAACCTTACATATCTGTCTATCTTCCTTACTCTGGGTTTTTTTATAATTACTAAATGCTAACATTTAGTTTTTTTTACTATTCTGGACACATCTGCAGAGTACCATAGTGGTTTCTTAAATTTTTTTGCTTTTACGGACAAGCCTAATGCAATTTTCTGTTGCCTTCAGCAGTGCAACTTTTAAATAATCCCATTTCTCTCAGACTCCATTTAAACTGCTCCAGTAGGATAATGACTCCTTTACATATATTCTGCTTTTAGAAAAGTCTGTTTTTCTAAAGTCTAAAACTTTTGTTTTTGTGTGGTGTGACTCAGTCGCTTTTCTTATATTAAACCACACTGACTGGTTATCACTGGATCCTAAACTTTCACCTACAGTAATATCTGATACCAAATCTCGATTTGTTAAAACTAAATCTAGTATGGCCTCTTTACGAGTTGGCTCCTCAATGACTTGTTTTAGAGACAATCCCAGTAGGGAGTTTAGAACAGGGCTTGACAAATTTGTTTGGAATATAGGAGCCAGTCATTTTCAACGAGAAAGTGCAATTCTTAAAAGGTACACTTAAAGGTCACCAGAACCACTACAGCTTGATGTAGTTGTTTTGGTGTCTATAGCCGGTCCCTGCAGGCGTTTCAGTGTAAACACTGCCTTTTCCAGGAAAAGGCAGTGTTTACATTTCTGCTTACTAACACCTTTATTGACAGTCACTCAGATGGCCACTAGAGAGTCCTGGGTTACTGCTGCACCATGTGCAGCACCCAGGTTCAGTGTCTCCAAGTTCTACATGGAGGCGCTGAATGTTCCTCATAGAGATTAATTAATGTAATGCATCTCTATGAGGAGATGCGGATTGGTACATTGGCTGCGCATGCATAAAATCCTCCCAATGCTTTCCTAAGGGAAAGCATTGGCTTAGCTGAGATCATAAAGATTAATCATCGCAGCCATGGTGAAACTGGCACGGCGTGGAAAAATGGGAAGACGGGTGAGTCTCATGTGATCGGAGGGGGCAGGTACCTAAACGCGCACACACTCTTGCTCACACACACACTGACACGCTCTCTCACTCTGACAGCACACACACACACTTTTACACTGACAACGGGCTTGCACGCACACACTCTGACAGACTCGTACACACAAACTCTGACGGGCGCTCACTCACACATACACACACTGACAGGCTCTCTCACAAACACACACACATACTCTGACAGACTCACACAGGCTTACACACACACACAAACATTTTTGTTTTAATTGAAACCCACTCAGCCTCCCTACCTTTGGGAGAGCTGAGTGGGACTTTCCTGGGGTCCAGTGGGGCTGCTCTCTTACTGTGTGCGAGGGAGCAGTAATCTGCCTGTAGCTCCTCTCTGCTCCCTTGCGCTCTATAATGATGCCGGGTAATAACGTTATAAACAAGTGAAACCTTAAATAAAATCAGTCTCACTCACATGTTGAGCCACTTAAAATAATCTGGCTCAGACTAAAGGTGTTCAATAGATAAATGTAGATGGTCTCAGAATAACAACTAGCAGCTTCCTTGTTGTTCTTATAGCACTCCCATAGAGCATCCAGGATATCGGGAATAAAATATTTATTGAACAAAAAAAATCTATATAAAGGCAGCTGATAAAAACAAAAACAAATATAAGAGTCCACTACAGTAATACAAATGTACTTGACGTGTTTCGGCATTAGCCATTCTGTGCTCCCCAGTCCTTAAATATGCCAGTATTGGCATGCTTTTTTTCAGGCGGTAAGCACATTCCACTTCTGTTTTTGGCGCCAGGACTGCATCTTTCGTCCTAGCGTCCATTCTGTTTCTCTTCCTCCAATTCCGCTTTCGTCACTAATGACGTCATGACGCTCCCCTCCGTATTTGCGTCATGATGTAAATGGCCAGAAACAATCACACAGTTCATATAGGCGGATGTGCCCTCACCCAAAATGAAAGATTTTTTATCTTAAATGGGCAAAAACTTTACTATGGTACAAAAAAAAAAAAATCTAAATAATCATAGATGTGAATAAAAATTGAATATATAATATTCCAGACCAAATGTCATAGAATATATCCTACTCCTTAGGAAGACATGCAACTTATATCATAAAATTATAATATATTATACACAATACAATATTACACAATATATTCTATTTAGTAAAAAAATCCTGGAGAAAGTGAAAAAGAGGAAATGCTATTAGAAAACAGGAGGGAACAATATTAGTATTTAACATAAATATGAGAGCATCAAAAACATACACAAGTGTTAAAATTTTTTAATATAGTATATTTTCCATACTATATAAAATCTAAAAACAAGTAAATTCAAGGGAGCATTTAAACCTTGTGGCATGAGGGTTAAAGATCCATTTCATCTCTGTGTTACTAAGGAGATTATTTTTATCTCCACCCCTTTAATGTACCTTTATTTTCTCTATTCCTAGGAATTCTAATCCACTTGGATCCCCATTGTGGAATTCCATAAAATGTTTAGAGTCGCTGTGATTAATAAATGTACGATTAATATTAAAAATATATTCCCTGATCCAAATTTTTCAAGTGCATATCAGCATATAAATAGCGTCCTTGGTATTGCACGTTATAAAAGATTAATATCATAGTCTTTCTTAGTTGCAAATGAAGTGAATTTCAAAATCTTTTTGAAATTATCCTCTCAATTTGCAACCTCTACATTCTCACCAATAATAAAAACCATTTTGTTCTTTTAAAAAATGACTTGTATTTCCTTCATTCTCTTTATCTAATAAACTTTTAGTTAAAATTCTTTGCTCCTCTGAATATGAATCTAGGTTTTTCTTCTTCTAAAAAAAATGGGATAATTCTTCATCGGTCTTAAGGATGTTCCAATTCTTAATTTTCCGCAAAGTTTGATTGTTTGCACAAAAATTAAAAATAAGTGGGACTTTATCTCTGTCTGGATTTCACTTTTGAACTTATATTCTAGAAGTTGTTGTATTTTTGGTTTGTTCTGAAAATGATATATTTTATCCCTTTTCTAAAAATTGTTCTTTTAAAAGCTTGGCTTGTTTGATATATTCTTTATATTGATATAATTCTTTATTTTCAGTACAATTGCGTTTAAGTCTTAAAAACTGCCCTTTCGGGATTTTATTTAACCAAGGTTTAAAATGTCAGCTAGTACAAATCAATAACACTATTAACATCTAATGACTTAAAAAAAAGTTTTACTTTTAATCCGTTTGCCTACTATATAAATAGATAGATCTAAAAAATTAATTTGGGAGGAACTTAAGTATAATGTTCCACTCATTAACATTAAGGGAATCTATAAATAATTTTAAAGACTCTTCACTACCTTTCCAAATAATAAAAATATCATCAATGTAACGTTTATAGAGGGCCAGATTTACCCCAATGTCTTTTCTGGAATAAATAAAAAGTTTTTCCCAGTAAAACATAAAAAGATTTCCATAACTAGGTGCAAATCTGGTCCCCATTGTTGCACTTTTAATCTGGAGATAAAATTTACTGTTAAACCAGAAAAAAAAAAAATTAAATCGAATTTATTCCCTCAATTAAAAAAATCTATTTGAGAACTGGAAAATTTAGTTAAAAAATGTCTGGTGGCCTCGCAACCTTTCTCATCCTGAATGTTGGTGTAGAGGCTACTAACGTCACAAGTGGGCATAATAAATGTATTTTAAATAAAATTAAAAAAAATTGCAACAGTTCCAGCCTGAGTTTGTTTACCGGATAATTTACACATCTCAGACTTCAAAAATACAATCTCCTGCCGCAATATAGAGAGCTGTCTACAGATCAGACAGCATCCAAATCTACAAAAAGTGGAACGTGAAACAAATGCTTAACTATTACACGGAACTAAGTCTGCCATTTTAATGAGGTGAGTAATTAAAACAAAATAATCTTAACTTTTTTTTTTTTTTTTTTATCTCCTTTATACCTCAGATTACTTCAATTTATCTCCAGAATATATCCAACCTAACAAGCTAGCAGCAACCAAGCTATATTAGCCAAGCTAACAACCACAACCCTTATAGAACTCCTAAAATCACCACCCACTAGGAATGTTTAACACCTGGGTAGGCCTATGCTTATTTGCAAACAATAGCTAATTAATCAACAATCAATAGCAAACACCTCACTAATTAAACCAAATGCCTTACCAATTATCAACAGGAAATCAAACCTTGTGCAATCAGTAACCTTTTCCTATAGACAAATCTTACCTGTAACAGTAAAAAGAAAACTCTTAGCAAAATCTTAGACAGTTGAAGTATCAGTAAAACTCTCCAAAATATCTCCAAGCACACACTTTGAAGCAGCACTTAGAAGCAGCAACCAAGCAGTAGTTTCTGGATGAGGGCTTTTGGATGAGAGTGGAGGTTGTTTCTTGAAACCCTTCCAAATACCTTGTGGTGATGTATGTGACGCTGGATTGTAGTTTTGGAGACTTTCTGACCCCAAGACACAACTAACTTTTGCAATTCTCCAGCTGTGGTCCTTGGATATTTTTTTGGCCACTTAAACCATCCTCTTCACAGTGCTTTTAGACAAAACAGACACGTCCTCTCCAAGGTTGATTCATAACATATCCAGTTGACTGGACCTTCTTAATTATTGCCCTGATGGTAAAAATGCATTAGAGAATAGCATGATCCAGGCACTCAAGATCACTTGTGCAGTAGTTTTATTGGAATAACATAACATACAGAAGAAAAAACGTTTCGACCTACACAGAGCTTGACTAGGTTGTATAGGTTAAAACATTGCTTCTTTTGTCAGTTATTCCAATAAAACTGTTGCACAAGTGACCTTAAGTGCCTGGATCATACTGTTCTCTAATGCAAGTATAGGGGCTATCCAGCCCCAGGTCTGGTAGCACTGAGATCATCATTTTATAAGTGTGCGGATACCTCTCTTTATTTAAATAATCTGATGCTTTTTCTGTTTTCTTATAGCCACGTCCAATTTTGTGACACTCAACAACCTTTTGCCGCACATCACAACTATATTCATTGGTCTTACCTATTGTAATGAATGACTAAGGGAAGCTGGCCTACATGCTACATAATATTTATACACGAGTATTTTTGTGTATTTTTTGAACAAAAGATCAATGTTTAACAATAAAGACAAGATTAGTGGAGGACACTATATAGGTAGTCCTCACCTAACGACTTACTTGTTTACCGACTGCTCTGACATATGACCAGCTCTCTACTGCGGGGAATGCCCTGAATCTTAGGAATTTTAGGCATTGTCTGCACTAGAGAGCTGGTCTATGTTCAAGGGAATGTCAACCAAACAGATTTGAAGGATTCCCTGCACTAGTGAACTGGTACATTTTCGTGGGAATTCCTCTCTTTAGCACATGTGAGACTTGCTTGTCGCACTGGTGTGAGGCATCTTTGCGTACCAACCAATTCAAAGAACTGATTTCGGTCAATAAGTAAGGAGTACCTGAATATTTTAAAGATTACTCCAACATACACACTACAAGCACTATGATCACTTCGAACCAGTGAAGCGGTCATGGTGGTTGGTGTAAGCCTTTACAAAATATGTATTTGCAATGTGTTTTACAATAAAATTAAATGTAGAAATCCCCACTTCTTTATCTTGCAACTGGGCTACTCTATCATAGCTCCCATTCAATCATTGTTATAAGCCCAGTCTTTTGCTCCTGGCATTCTGCAGTGAAAGTTTACAGAGAAGAGGGAAATTGAAACTTTTTTATTTTCTCCTCGATATTTGCAATGTTTGCCCTGGCTTTGCCTTATCTGAACTGAATTATGATGTAATTTGCTATACTTTTAATATAAAATTTAAAGGAAAATGGAGCTTCTCATAAAAAAATAAATAAAATAGTAACACAATGTATAGGCGATTCACAATGTTTTAGTTAATTATGTAAATCTCAGAGAACTGACCGTTCCTGTTTAAGTTACAGAAACAAACAATTAATAAATTATCAGCTACGTCCTTATGTAAGTGAGTATAATGATTTTATAAGTCATCAATGTGATTTGTGCACCTAAAGAGTGATTATACCACATTTCGTTTACTAAGGGAAAGCTGAGGAAAACATTTTTTTTTAGAATGATCTCAACATTCATATTTTAGAACTTGCTGTTTTTTTTTTTTTAATTCTTTATTTTGATAGTGCATGAGGTGAACAAAATAGACAGGAGATATTCGTACAGCGATAAGGAAGGTATACATAAGTCATACATATCTTGCGTCGTGCACTTTTTTTTATAACATGGTAACTAAATGTAAAGGGCAAACATAGTGGGGTAAACAAGCGTGTAGGCATTAGTCGATAGAAAGCCCTAATTTTAGAACTTGTTTATGGCAACCCACTCAAGCTTTCACAATAAGTAATATTTATAGGCCTAGAATATTGTGTTCAGTGACCCCCTCCTGCTGGCACACATCCCAGTAAGATATAGCATGCACTGTTAATAGCAGTCACAGAGATCACTCCACAGGACAATACTGCTCCACATCAGACATCTGGGCGGTGGAACCTTCATATCCATAAGAGGATGGATAATCATAAAATATGTTGGGCACTAATAAAGTATGTTGCTTTATAAATATGGTGGCCTTTATTACTAACGGCTATTTGCAGTTTAATTTTAGATTTCTTATTAGTGAATGTGTGTGTTTATGTGTTCTACAAAATATTTGTATAAAGCATTTATGAGATATATTAACCTGTTTAAGCATTTGTGTGAAGTTAATAAACGTTCTATAAAACCATTTATATGATGCTCTACTTTCAGAACTATAAATGGTTTAATCATTAGTTTAAAAGTAATTAGAGTTAAGCAACTATTTAAAATGTATCTGTAAGAGGCTTTGAAATGGTAGAACAAGTTATGCTGCCCTCTGCTGTTAATAAGTAAATAAGCTGCAGTAACTGAAAAAATGGTTAAGCATATTTTAACAGTACAAAACCAATGTTATTGTTTGAGAGTCTAAAGAATGAACAATACCTCTGTTGCATACATTACTAAACTTAAAATAGATGCATTTATTTAACTGAATAAATAACAGTCCAGTTAAAGACGTCTCAAGTTCCACTGGAACCTATTATTTGTCTGCAAACGCTTGACATGATTTTTTTAGGTCTATTTTACTTCTGTGTTAAAAACATACTGGAGTGCATTGAAAAAAAAAAAAAAAGCTGAAATGTTACAGCACATGAATAAAAGTATAAGCATCCTAGCTATGTTAATTTTTTTGTTCAGATGAGGCACTTCAGAACACCTAAGGTTGTATGGACAGAACCTTCAAAATCCTACGAGGGAGGCAACACTGTTTACAAAAAACTAAAAAATTGTTTCTTGATGGGAAAAGTCAGATCCTGGTGTATAACTATAATACAAAGCTTAAGCCTCGTAGGAGACTAAATATTTATACTATTCCTACACTAAGTTAGATGCTCATGATAAACCAGGCGACACAGTAAGACCTTCTGTGACATATTAATCATTATGACTGCAAATTATTACACCACGACAAAAGCCTAGCAGGAGGTGGAGGAGTAGTGCTGTCTTACTTGCCTCTAGGATGGGTGTGTGTGTCACTGATGCAGGGCGGGCTACTGGAGGAAAATGCTGAACATACATCCTTAATTATTTTCACTCTCCTTTAGTAAGATTATACGAGCACATACTCAGATGATTATGAATAATTGCTAAGCTAAGAAGGTAAAAATGTTATACTCTGCCAACAGTAGGTATTTAGAAAGGTTTTTAATGAATACACACATTTATGATTTTACGACTACTAATCTTCTTTGGCTTGGATGTTTCAGGAAAATAGTTATATTACACTGTACTATATAGGTAAGAATAAATCCTCTGATAACTTGAGAAGCATATAGTGAGTCAGTGAACAGTTACTCTGAATCACTTGTAATGCAAATTTGAGATATAAAGGAGCGTAAACTATAGCCACAGATAAATGTAATCTGTGTATGCAATAGTTATATTAACTCCCGAGTGACCAGACCGTTTTTCAATATTCTTACCGTTAAGGACCAGGGCTTTTTTTACATTTCTGGGGTGTTTGTGTTTAGCTGTAATTTTCCTCTTACTCATTTACTGTACCCACACATATTATATACTGTTTTTCTCACCATTAAATGGTCTTTCTAAAGATACCATTAATTTCCTTATTAATTACACCCGTACTAAATAGTTTCTAAATTTTGTCTTGAGTTTAGAAATACCCAGTGTTAACATGTTCTTAGCTTTCTTTTTTTGCAAGTTATAGGGCTATAAGTATAAGTAGGACATTGCTGTTTCAATATATATATTTAAAAAAAATGTATCAATAGTGACATTGTGACACTTATCTGTCAAATCTCTGAATCACACCTCACATTTACATATTTTTTTTTTTTTTTAAAGTTAACAACCCAGTTCAATATGGGGCCACTTAGTCACAAACACTGGCCAATGTTAGCCTCTCCCAGGCTTTTATAGGTTTGGTGGTTAACGTATAATCAATACACTATTTTAGTGTATGGTAATAGTATTTGGACTATATACCATTTTAGCATTTTTTTCTAATAAAGGTTGTTTATCCTCTTCTATGTGACTATTTACATTATGAGGTACTTTTGTTGTAGAATTATTAGGCCTCTATAAGTCTGTAAGGCCCCTTTAAATCCTCTTGCTATACCTCTAAGAGGCCCCCATAGTTTTACAAGAAAGCCTTGTCTATAGAACATAGAATTTGCATGTCAGCAAGAAATAGCTTTGATAAAATGTGTATTTACTAAAAGCCTTGAAACCTAGCCTTGAGAAACTAACAAGTGCCAGTTACGCTCTAAATGGATAGCTGCCAAAAGGCCCCTCCCGTCGAGTGAGCTCCTCATGTTAGCAAAATGGCGCTAAAACCTGGGGGAGGAAAGCATTACGTAGATAGTGACCTAAGAATGGGGAGGGCATTTTACTAACATCTTAGCACCTAAGCCAATTGACAATGTCTATTTGTCTATATCTTGATTTTCTTCAATGATGTAATAATGCCTTTAAAAGGGTCTGCGCACCCATTTTCTGTCAGAAGCCATTAAACTTCTCTGAAGTTCTTTCATTAACCTGAACTTTGTGTCTCAGTGTGAATTTACTTCTGCGTGCACGCAACTTTATTATCTTTAATTTGGACAGGAACAGATAGTCATTCAAACTAATTGGTTTGCAGTAAATTATCTACGACAATTGGCGCTTTCAACGTGGGGCTCTGGGCTATGTCCTGTCTGGGCAGCTGTCCAAGAAGATGCTGGGGGGGTGAATCCTGGGGGAAGGAAATGAGCCTGATCACCTCTGAGTACACGGTAGAGATTGCTGCAGCACCTAGCCGGTATGTTCCTACCCCTGTGATTGACCTGCCCCAGTGTCTGTGACTGCTGCCGAGAGGACATCAAAGTCAGGTAATAACTTGCCCAGAGTCTTTGTATTGTTAATGATACCTAGTTTACCTGCATGTTGACTATCTGTTGCCTGGGTGTGTTTGTATTGGTATGTGTTTAACTTAGTACCCGGGGAGTGTAAGTGCCTGTTTAACTCCTTTTAGGTACCACATGCCTGTGGTAGTAAGGAAAAAGGGGGGTGGACCTGTGGAAGTTTTCCTGGGGGTCCTCTATTGCCTGTTTAACTCTTTTAGGAGCCACATGGCTGTGGCTGTAAGGAAAAAGAGTAGGGGGAATCTGTGGAGGATGATGTAGACTCATTGCTTCCTGGGGGTTCCCCAGAGTGTCATTTTGACCGCTTAGCTAGCCTCATCAGACACTTCTTCTTGGTAAAATTCCAGTCTCAAGCGCTGAGACAGGTAAGATTCCAATTCTTTAGGCTATACAGGATTCGGGTTGGAAGCTGTTGCTGTTTCCTGTGGCTGCTGGTAGTGAGACTTGCGGGTGGGTCCGCAACAGGGACACTACGAGGTTGAGGGAGGTGGCTTTTGGCCACACGAGTAAAGGCAAGGGATAAAACTGTTGAACTTATTTGAACTGTGATGCATGCACTGTATTTACACTGAAATGTTATTGTCTTAATTGTCTGTCACACAGATTCCTGTGTTTACTTCTATCTTACTCACTGTACTATTTACACTTTCCCCTCCTATTTCTCTTTCTCTTTGTTGAGAGAAGTGATTGGTCACACACTTCTCGCCACGCTCCAATCCGCGGCTACCACGGGTAGGCGGAATCAGTGACTAGTCTACGTTTTGGGAAGACGTACTTAAAGAGCTTGCTCTTAAAGTAGCAGTCGAGCACGGTAGACGTTCTGTTCCTTTCTCTCTCTATATCTGGGACGCCTTATATAGGGAGGATGGGACAGAAGTTAGATAAACCCAGTAAGGGTTGGTTAGCATGTGATCTAGTGGAAGACAGAGAAGGAGAAGAGATGGTTAAGAAAGTGAGGAAGATTGCTAAAGTATGTGGAATTACCGTACCTCTGTGCGGCAGATTGTAGCCAGAGAGCTGGCGTAAGTTACTGACAGAGAAGAAAGAGAAGCTGTCGGACCAAGATTTGGTTTGTACAGCAGAAGCCTGATACCGAGTAGCAAGAGCTATTCAGCAAAAGGGATAGGTTGAGGAAGATATTGATCACAAAGGTTTAAGTTTGTTTGTGTATTATAATAATTGTGTTACTGGATGCTGATGGATCCCTATTCCCCCCCCCCCATCAGTCCTACAGATCTCGTCACCCTCATCCTCTCTCTGCAGCTCCCTGCACCTCCAGTCCGTTTCTCCCGTCAAAGATTTCTGGTTTCCAAACGTATAAGTCTCTGTCCTTCTGTCTTGTTACTTTCCAGCACTCACATGGTTAATCTTCATGCCTGCAGCTTCTCTCCCTTTTTTTGCACTGTCTCACATCCCCCCCCCTTTCCTCCCCACTTGCCTCCGAATGGGGGAGGTACATGCCTTCTGCATTTCGGAGCTACTGATAAGAGTTAGGAATGGGATTTTTGCTGGAAAATATTCTAATTCAGAGGTTATGGTGTTATAGTTGTGTAATAATATTATTATTGTTGCCGTTTGCCGTTTGTATATGTATATATATATGTGTGTGTGTATATATATATATATATATGTATGTATATGTATATGTATATATGTATATGTGTGTGTATGTATAGATTGAGTTTTGTGATAAAGTAGTGAGGATTGTGGGGGAGACACAAGAATGTAGCTCAGTGTTGATTTACGGAGGTAAGTGCATCTGATACAAGAATAGTGGAATATTTGGACGTGTTAAGTGTATAGGCAAGCGTGATTTGTTGCAGAACTATGCAATGTGGATAGAGGGAATATGCGGAGTTAAGCTAGTATGTGAAGAGGAAAGTGATTAATGGCTAGAGGATGATAAGGGAAATTGGTTGAATTCCGTGAGTTTATTTTGCATCATTATTTTAAAGTACATGTTTCTAGAAACAGCTGTATGGGCTGTTAAATGCATAATGTTCTCAACTGTCTTATTCAACCTGCCAGGTCTGTTCATAGTTTAGTATTTCATTTTGCAGAACAGAATGTTGCTTCTCTGACTTATTAAGTGTTCTTGCATAGCAAGACCACTTAATGTTATCTCACATATATATTATTATTATTATTATTATAGCAAAATTTGCCACCCTAACTCCTCCCACAGTTTTTACACTACATAGACAAAAATTTACCAAAACGTGCAGATTGTTCCCGATCGGATTGCTATTACTTTGTGGAACATTTCGCCGAATGGTTCCCGGAATATCGTCGTTCTTGTGGCGAAATTTGTCCCATAGGAATGAATGGCAAAGCTAGAGTGGGAGCTGGCAAAAGCTGAAAAATCAGGACATGATTTCTAAACTGCCACCACTCCCTTATTTTCAGGCCCACCTACACAAATCTTATATCAAAACGTTCAGCTATCCCTGCTGCCACTAAACATGTCAACAGCTAAGCCATAGTCCTGATAGTTTTCACAATATAATCATTTGTTTGCAACTAACGCCATCCATTGACTTTCATTGAAACTTCACTCTGCAAAGCTCAAATTTGAAGTGCAATTTCTAAACTGCGACTGTGCCTTCAATTTTAATACTTCAGAGACATACTATGCATCAAAATGTAGGTCTGGGTCTTGTGATTCTCACAATATAAAGCTCTTCACTGTAGGATTTATAGTTTTTAAAATATGACCGTTTGAAGATGGCAACCACCAAAATACTCTGACCTGTCAAGGCTGCAGCAGCAAGTGATGTCATAGACAGGGCCTTTTGAACACCTGCTAATGTTTTTATAAATGTATGGTTTAATGTAACTGTGCAACAACGTTGCAATTGAATGTGCTAGACTACTGGTGGAGGCAAGAACACTTCACACAATTTCCCCAGAAATTGTAGCTTTTCTAGTTTTAATAGTTATAATATAGTGTATTGTTGAAAGTGCGTCAGCCACCACCCTAAAGATGGTGCATAGTACAGAAGGAGGTTGACCCTGCAGATATCCAGATTAATCTTGCAACAAGGGTAATAGCCAAATAATGCAAGTTATTTTAAACATTGTATCTTTACTTAATCGAATCTTGCTAGTTACAGATCGTATGTTTACAGTAACATCCTTTACGTTAAATGATGGTTTAGCATTAGAAGGGTTTGTGACATGTTTTATTAACCCAGCCACTACTGGTTGTTCATTTTAGTTACAGGGTGGTATAATTGTTATAGTCTAATTAATATAAATGATAGTACCGCAATAGTTAATGTTTTATCCAAAGACATTTAGGAACTTTACTTCACTTACTATTAACCATTATTTATAATGATAGACATGTTCAGACTGCAAAAGCTATGGCTAATGACATAGAAAGGGGTTTGAGTCAGTAACACAGCCCATACAGAGGAGAGCAAACCCGCTGATGCTTAATGCCCTTGCCATGGCAGTGTCTACAGGGAACAAGGGGGGCCACTAGCCACTGTAACTTTACCTATTGAAGGTCACCCTACTACTTTCCTGGTTTCCTGGTTAACACAGGTGCATCCCGCAGTGTTCCTAGAGAACAAGACCTGCCTGACTCATCGTTCCTGCCTGACACCGATGTCTCTTGTGTTGGTGCTGATGTCCTATCCTGCCTCCAAGCATCCATCACCCTCACTGCAGACGGCCAGGTTCAATTAAATACACCTTTGTCACGAAAAGACACTACAGTTCTTTGTTCCCTTCCCATTTTACTGTGGAGATGATCTACCCACAACAGAACAATGCTCAATTAATCTTCTTTACTATCTAGCAGAACAAGGATGTGAAGCTTCACGTCTCAAGCTGCAATTCTGCCAACCTACTGTTATCTTCCTTGGCCATTGTCTGTCTCAGGGAACCAGACATCTTACCTGTGACCGAGTTAGAGCAGTACTGGACATTCCACCTCCAAGGACCTCGAAGTCACTACACGCCTTCCTAGGCCTCATTTCCTATTGCCGAGCATGGATCCCAGAAGCCTCGCTCCTTATGCAACCTCTTTATGGTGCTCTCAAGTCAGACCCATTTTGCTTGTCCACAGAAGCCCTTGACAACTCAAACGTGCTATTGCTTCTGCTCCTGCTCTTGGCCTACCAGACTATACCAAACCCTTCAAACTGTTTGTTTCCGAAAGACAAGGCCATGCAACAGGAGTCCATGGTCCTGGAGGCCGCCAAAGGCCTATTGGATTTTTCTCCTGCCAACTGGATATTGTGGCCAGAGGACGTCCCTCTTGCCTTCGGGCCGTCTTTGCTGCCAGAGAGCTCATTGAAAGAACTGGGGATCTTGTCCTTGGCCACCCCCTGGTTGTCTTGGCCCCTCATGATATTTCTGCCATAGTCAACCAGGTCCAACTTAAGCATGTTACTCCTGCTAGGCATCTTCGCCTTCAATGTCACCTTTTGTTGCCTGACAACATTACCCTTCAAAGATGTCAAGTTCTCAATCCGTCCACTCTTCTGCCACTCCCTGAGGGGGGTGTATACTACGGATTCATCATGGACGAAACTTATGTTTTTCTTCTCACTGGCACCATCAAGAAGGAAATGCATCCCAACCTATCCTTTCATGATGGACAAGCACTCCTTCATGACGGAGCAAGACATGCCTTCTGTACCATGTGGTACAAACCAAACATCACTCCTGAACCCTGCTATGAAGATGAACTCTATAAGCTGGTTGAAGTAAAACTCACTGCACAAGACTTCTACTGTGATTCTGAAGGCAACAGTATGGTCTTGATTCATCTACCTCCGGAACTCAAGCATTTGTACCGTCATTGGGACACTGCCATTCCACATGTCCCTGTGACCAAGTTGAAAACAATATCATGGAATGATCTTGGGCCTATGGCAAAAGCATGGGCCACTATGGACGAATCACAGCTACAGGAAAATGGTGTTGTCAAATATCCAACAACTGACCACCTAAAAGCATGGCCGCGTCATTTCCTGGAGAATGAGTTCCAAGATTTAACCATAGTGAATGACTACGACCCAGATACACCTCATGACTGTTTTGAACAGATGAAAATGGAAACAACACATCTACCAACTGTGCATGAAGACCCATTGGTAGATCCCGATCTCACCCTGTTTGTGGACGGCTCAAGATATGCTGATGAAGAAGGAAGATACCATACAGGATATGCCGTAACCACAACAGATGAAATTGTCAAATCATCATCTTTACCATCAACTATGTCTGCACAAGAAGCTGAATTGCAAGCCCTGACTTCAGCATGCAAGATCTCTGAAGGAAAGCGCGCCAATATCTACACGGATTCAAGATATGCACTGGGCGTGGCTCACGACTTCGGATTAATTTGGAAAACAAGAGGATTTCTTACCACCGCCGGTACACCAATCAAGCACGGTTCCGCGATCAAGGAGCTGATGGACGCCCTCCTACTCCCAGAAGAAGTGGCTATTTTGAAGATAAAAGCACATGGGAAGTTGGACTCAGATGAAGCAAGGGGCAACCATCAAGCTGCAAAAGAACCACAGGAAGTGGAAAGAAGAGTGTCCGGAAATGAAGAAACTCCCATATTTACTCTGCAGACTCTTCCAACTGACCTGAAAATCCTGCTGGAACAACAGGCTACAGTTGCCCCTGAAGAAATACAGAAGTGGAAACAGAAAGGGGCAGTTCTGAAGGATGGAGTGTACTCCAACAACCTCAATTTCTGCCTCCCTAAGAATTTGTACCCAGCAGTCGTACAATGGGCACACAGACCTGCACATTTATCAAAAGATCTAATGAATGCTCTTGTACAAAAATACTACCTCATTGTCCCCATATGAGATTCTATTTGGGACTGCACCTAGGCTAGGTTGCTATTTTCCCCAACAACTACAACTTCAAACTGATGTTTTAGTAGATTATGTAACTGAACTCGCAAATGCTTTGAACAAAATCCATGCCCAAGTTTTCTCTTCAATTCCAGATCCTGATTCTGACACAGGCAACCACAGTCTGCTCCCCGGTGACTGGGTTCTGGTCAAGAAATTTGTGCGAAAACACACCCTGGAACCAAGATTTGACGGACCGTTCCAAGTTCTCCTGATCTCCCCTACCTCTGTCAAATTGGCCGGAAGGCCTAACTGGATCCACGCTTCCCATTGCAAGAAGACACCTGCCCCAGAGGAAGCTAACTCTATGCAACCATGTGCCTCTGGTACATTATCTCCTTAGTTGGCCTCCTTAAAGCCCAGCAGGTGGCCATCACCAAAGATGCTAGTGGGTACACTTTCTGGTATAATTCATCATGTACCCATGTGGCTACATTCACTTTTGATTACTGTGATATTGTAGAATGCCCATTCCCTAAGTCACAGATTCAAGCCATTTATAAAGATATACCACAAGCAAAAGACCCTTACGTTTGTGTAGTAGATGAACAATGGGGTTATGACTGTAACTACTGGGGGGCTGCGGGATGGAATACTGGGCCTGCCTGGGGTTATAAACCCAAAAGTGCTTTATCTAAGATAGACAATCAGGGTAGATCCCTCCTTCAAAGAATGACTTTAAGAAAGCCTGGAGGAAGTACCCCTATGAAATTAATGTTAAATATTGAACATCCTGGCCCCGAGGATGCAGACCGATATGTAATGGGAATGTATTGGAAGAAAGGTTCCTACAACAAATTAGGTCATTTCTACCTCAGAGATATGTACCACTCTCCAGAGTGGCAAGGGGCTGATCATATGGTCCCAAATCCGCTAAAACCACATATCCAGTCCTTTAAAGATATGATGGCCATCGCTAACCCCACTTTTGAAGATACCATGGCCGCTGAAACTGGATTCAATGACATTAATTTGTGGTTAGAATGGATGAGGTATAATGCCAACAAACATAATAAAACAGCATGTTATGTATGTGGCGGTGCCCGACCCCACCTTGGCACCGTCCCCCTAACTCTCCCTTTAGAGATAGAAGATTGCTTCTTAAGCCTTTTGCCTACCAATATGACTTTAATAGGTCCCTCTGCATGGCATGGACGGCAGAATACCCTCTCTTAGTTGAAAATGTTAAGCCACCAGATGGAATCACAGTCTATAGAGGTAATTACACTTGTTATGCCATGTATGACGGGATTGGTAAACTCATGGGTAATTTTTCTAAAGGTTATTGCGCCACTTACAGAACTGTTCCTATACGCTTGTTGCAACACCATACCAGGTCATTGGGGGATATTTACTGGTTATGTGGGGATCTACAGTTAAGATCTAGGCTGGAAACTGAGTGGTGGGGTGAGTGTACCCTAGCCAAAGTTATCATGCCCATTCATATTATTTCTGATAATCATCATGACACATACGACCCTCCACATACACCAGCCAGAGTGAGGCGCGAAACCCCAGTAAAAGGCAGTTTTGACCCCCACATTTACATAGATGCCATTGGGGTGCCTAGGGGGGGACCTAATGAATTTAAAGCTAGAGATGAAGTAGCTGCAGGTTTTGAATCACTTTTTACCATAGTCACTGCCAACAAAAACCTTAATTGGATTAATTATATCTATTACAACCAACAGCGCTTCGTGAACTATACCAGGGATGCCCTCCAGGGCTTGGCCGAGCAATTACAGGCCACATCCCAAATGACCTTCCAGAACAGACTGGCCTTAGACATGATCTTAGCCGAAAAAGGGGAGTCTGTAAAATACTTCCCGACACTATGACTTGTTGCACTTACATTCCAGAAAACACAGGTCCTAATGGTAAAGTCACTCTGGCCATAGCTAAATTAAATAGACTCTCAGAAGAGCTAAAGAGAAACTCTGGAGTTACTGATCCCTGGGAAAAATGGTTTGGTTGGATGACTGGTTGGCAGAGAGCTTTAGTTCAGATTGGTATTGCCTTACTAATTTTTCTTTTTATTCTCGCTCTTCTCATTTGTTGTGTCCTCCCATGCCTAAGGAAATTCCTGCAGAAAACTGTAGACCAAGCAACACCAACCTTCACTCATCTGACAATCGATGATCAAGACCTCATCTCACCCTGTATTCCGCTACAAACTCTCCCTTATACTGATGAAGTGCAGAAAGTCTAGGAAGGGACAGTACAGGGACAGCGTCCGCCTTTATGGGTAGACTGCCGTACGGAGAAGTAGTGGATAAGCCACTATGGGTTACCAGCGGAGTGAAGAGTGTTCCTGAACCGTACTGACGGATGTGCTGCAGCCTGCTAGGGTCAAGAGAGGGATAGACTTGCACTTTGCATTAACACTAAGTCAGCGGTCATGGGGTTTCTGTGTCTTTGGGCTAACACATCTTCTGATACTAACAAATAAAGTTTTGTCTTTTAGCAAATAACATTTTAGGGGGGACTGTTGTAGAATTATTAGGCCTCTATAAATCTGTAAGGCCCCTTTAAATCCTCTTGCTATACCTCTAAGAGGCCCCCATAGTTTTACAAGAAAGCCTTGTCTATAGAACATAGAATTTGCATGTCAGCAAGAAATAGTATTGATAAAATGTGTATTTACTAAAAGCCTTGAAACCTAGCCTTGAGAAACTAACAAGTGCCAGTTACGCTCTAAATGGATAGCTGCCAAAAGGCCCCTCCCGTCGAGTGAGCTCCTCATGTTAGCAAAATGGCGCTAAAACCTGGGGGAGGAAAGCATTACGTAGATAGTGACCTAAGAATGGGGAGGGCATTTTACTAACATCTTAGCACCTAAGCCAATTGACAATGTCTATTTGTCTATATCTTGATTTTCTTCAATGATGTAATAATGCCTTTATAAGGGTCTGCGCACCCATTTTCTGTCAGAAGCCATTAAACTTCTCCGGAGTTCTTTCATTAACCTGAACTTTGTGTCTCAGTGTGAATTTAGTTCTGCGTGCACGCAACTTTATTATCTTTAATTTGGACAGGAACAGATAGTCATTCAAACTAATTGGT
>OW240917.1:228738612-228752976 GCA_933207985.1 Pelobates cultripes | reverse complement strand
AATAGAAATATGTTATGGATTAATGCAAGATTAGCTTTCACAATAACTGTATGTCTAACAGATATTAATATTTTGTCCTAATTTATATTTTTGGGTTTGTCTTAAAAATAACTCTACTCAGACTTATCATTGTAATATTGTACCTGTTTGTAAGTATGTGTCTGCAATGTGGTGAAACACAGTAAGCAGGTAAGCACTTTCCTTGTGCTCCTTTAAGGGAAACAATAAAGGTATTAGTGCAGGGTAAAAAAATAAAACAAGGACAGCATAACAAGAGAACACACAAAAACAAAAGATAAATTAAACAAAAAAAAAAGATGCTTGAAATTCACATTGAGCATCACATAAAATGTTCTGCCCTTGGAAACACTTGTCAAACCAGAGGTTACGCTGAGCCTCACTTTTCATGTGAAGAGCAACAGTGTGTATACGCTTTATTAAATATAGGAAATAAGTAAAAATAATAGTAAAACGCCTGGGAGGTGACGGTTCCACTTTGAACTCTCAGGTCAGGGTAACTGAACGGTAGAAATGCATTAATGCACTAGAGCCTTACCTGGCTTTGCTGGTAAAGACGCGTCCAATAGAGGCGCAGTATCTGAACCACAAAACTCTAGAAGATAATTTCCTAGATCCTCTTGTTCAAGTCCCTCCAATCAGCTCTTCCTAAAGTTTAAAAAAAAAATAACGAAAAAATTATAAACCAATGCCGCATAAAAAACATTTTACAAACATGATGCTAGCTATCCATGGAGAATTCTGCATATTCAATATGGAATAGAAATATGTTAAGGATAAATGTAAGATTAGCTTTCACAATAGCTGTATGTCTAACAGATATTAATATTTTGTCTTAATTTATGTTTTTGGGTTTGTTTGCTTTTTGTCTTACAAACAACTCTAGTCAGACATATTACTGTAATATTGTACCTGTTTGTAAGTATGTGTCCGCAATGTGGGGAAACACAGTAAGCAGGTTAGCACTTTCCTTGTGCTCCTTGAAGGGAAACAAGAAAGGCATTAGTGCAGGGTAAGAAATAAAACAAAAAGACAAAACAACAAGAGAACATAAAAGATAAATTAAACTTAAAGGGACATCCAGACCACTTCAGCTAATTGAAGTAGTCTGGGTGTTGTGACCCTTTTGCACTTAGTGATGCAATGTAAAACATTGCAGCTCTAAGTCTGCTCTCAGTGGCAGTCTACCAGACAGCCAGTGGCGGAGATTCTGGAATCCAAACTGACTTTTGGTCCGTTATCTGAAGCTGGGCGTCCTCACGGATCTCCAGTGTCAGATTTTCCCCATAGGAAAGCATTGAATAATGCTTTCCTATGGGGAAGTCTAATGCGCGCATTAGATCTCTCCACCGGCTGATGTCGACAAGGAGGAGCGCGGACAGAGCCTGACCCAGCGCCGAGGAACATCGGCGCTGGATTCAGGTAAGTGGCTGACGTGGGATGGGGGGCACTCCAGAATTCTACAGTGCCAGGAAAACAGCTTTGTTTTCATAGCACTGGAGAATCCCTTGTAAAAAAAAATTTAAAAAAAGCAAGACACTTGAAATTCATGTTGAGCATCACATAAAATGTGCTGTCCTTGGAAAGACTTGTCAAAGTAGAGATAAAGCAGGGCCACACTTTTCATGTTTATTAAATATAGGAAATAAGTAAACATAATAGTAAAATGCCACAGAGGTGAGGGTTCCACTTTAAAGGTGCACTATAGGCACCCAGACCTTTTCAGCTCATTGAAGTGGTCTGGGTGCAATGTCCGTCGGTTTAATAATTGTAATTATTGCAGATATTGATAAACTGCAATAATTACATTGCAGGGATAACTCCATCTCTAGTTGCTATCTAACAGACCTCCACCAGAGATGATTCTGGATCGTTAGATGACTTTTAGTCACCTAACTAACGCTGAATGTCCTCACGCTGTGCATGAGGACATCCAGGGTCCGCTAAAATCCCAGAGGAAAGCATTGATAGCTATAGCGATCGCCGCCAGTGCACTTTAGGTACCCAACGTCGGGGGAGGGGGAAGCGGAGACGGAGCCTGACGCAGCACTGAGTGACATCGGCGCTGGAGTCAGTTAACCCTTTCTGCGCTGCTGAGGGGCAGCATGTGGGATAGGGGCACTACAGGTTACTATAGTGATAGGAATACAACTCTGTATTCCTAGCACTACAGTTTCCCTTTAAGCGCTCGATTCAGGGTCAGCACAGGTTTGTCTGTCTCTGGCTAACTGAGCAGTAGAAATACTACTACCTGTCTTACCTGACTTTGATAGTAAAGATGCCTCAAGAACAATCGAACCACAAAGCTCCACAAGATTCTTTTCTAGATCCTCTTGTTCTAGTCCCTCCAATCAGCTCATCCTAAGGTTATTAACAAAAAAGCAAGAAAAATGGTCACGTATGGCCACATAAAATACATTTTACAATGAAGATGCTAGCTATCCATGGAGAATTCTACATATGCAATATGGAATAGGAACGTATTCTGGATAAACATAAGATTAACTTTTACAATAGCTGAAAGAAATGTCTAACAGATATTAACATTTTGTCTTAATTCATATTTTTGGGGTTGTCTGTAAGACAGAAAGCAGACACATAATTGTAATATTATACCTGTTTATGGTTTTGTGTCAGATTCGGGTGCATCCTGGTGCCACTATAGCCGATCGAGTTCTGCGCAAAGTTGTTGGTAGGTGGACGAGAAGCCAGTGATGATGTTTAATAGATCACTGGAACCGTACAGAACAGTAGGCTGTGGATCAATGGAGTCCTTGCTAGAGTCCCTGATGCCACATAGTCCCTGTCTCCTGATGTCCTTGGGAACTCTTTCGCTGCTCTGATGAAATATTTTAGATGGACGGACTGAATTATACCCAGATTTTTGTGTGCAGTCTTTTTTACTATTAAATTGAGTAACTTGCTTGAGCGTCATCACATGATCCACGGGCCTGCTTGACTGCAATGGCGGCAGCTTTTGCTGATACAGTGCCGAGGGTCCACTACTGCTGGATTTTTGATCTGACAGCTTTGTTGATAGAAGATGGCGAGGCTGAATGTTATCCAAATGTTTGCATGTTACTAAATTGGGCAATCTCTGTCTCTCCACCTCCTTGGAAACTCTTCCACTGCTCATGTAAGACGTTTTAGATGGACTGACTGACTTATTTGTCTGCAGTGATGGCTGCTTTTGCCCACGCAGCACAGAGTGTTGTCCAACACCAACACTGCTGGCTTTTGGATCTGACATCTTTGCTGCATGCAGATGGAGAGGCTGAATCTTATTAAGGGGTTTGCATGTCACTAAAGATTTAACTCCCTGTCTCCTCACATCCTTGGGAGTTGTTCTACTATGAGATGGACTGCCTTGACTGAGTGCCATCTCATGGATGTTTGTCCGCAGTAGCGGCAGCTTTCGCTCATACAGTGCAGAGTGTTGGTCAAGTCCACTACAGCTGGATCCTGGCTTTGACGGTTTCTTTGTAAAAAGATGACAAGCCAGCATGCTATTAAAGGATTTGTATGTCAAGAAATTGCTATATTTCTTCCATGTATCCTTGTGGGGGAAGATTCGAATAAAACCGCCTCTTCTCTCTTCCTCCTCCTTGACCTCACGAATTATCTTCATCCTCTCTTGGAAGATTTCGGTCTGTCCAGCAGCTGTCTGTTGATATCCTGCTTTCACTTTTGCAGCTTTTATGGGCCCTTTGTCTATATTCTGCTGGGTATTTTGACACTGCACACCAATTAATGTCAGCGCGTCTGCAAGCAGATTTGCCTTGATTTTTAATTCAAGGGGTCCATCAGAAACCAGAGACGGCATCAGATTAACTTCCAATAGCCAGGGCTTTAAGGTTTCATCAACTAGGACATCGAAGCCGTACAATTCAAAACACTTTCTTCTGTCAGCGAGAGTTCCTTGAAACACTGAGGCAATAGGGCCTTCTGCCGATATTATGGTCTTAATAACAAGCTCTTCTATTTTAGACATGAGCGTGGCTGTGTCTTTTCCCAATCCCTTTAAGTGACGCAGCAATGCACCCATGCTCCATAAACTGCCGTGATTTTCCACTTCTGGATTTGTGGATCTCACATAGTTTGCATTTGCTTTGTTTATGCTGGTGTTGGTCAAATGCATATATTGATTTTTCATGTTCTCCTCTGTTGGTTTGTATTGATCAGTGGCAAACCTTGTCAGACCCTCTTCATAGAGGTAAATAATTAGTGGATCATATGACGTGACCAGTACAAACAGGCGTAGGTCAAATTTAAAGCCATCAACAAGAAGTGGATTTTTTATGTAACGAGAGACTAGGAGTTTTTCCGTTCTGTTTACTTGAGAGAAGGAATTGATAATCTGAATTCCTCGGCCTTGACAGGCAGAGACAGGCTTTGAGATCCAAGGGCCTTGATCCTTGGAAATAACTTTGCGGAATTCCTGGTTATCATTGGGTAGTACATAACTCTGGGGTAGGAAGTTGTATGTCTGGGCCCCATGTTTCTTCTGCAGGGTTTGAATGTTTTTGCAGAGTAGATCCTTGCGTCCCAACTCCATAGAATTGGGGAAGTGGTTGATTTTCTGATATTTGGAAAGATTTGCCAAGACAGAAGCATTAATGTATGGTCCTGTCCACATCAAATTGAAATTGCTGCTGCTGTCTTCCACTTTCTGAAACCCATGAGCAGATAGCATTGTGCTGACCGGGCGATTCCCGATACGAGCCATCTTGTATGCCAGGTGGTAGCGTTCTCCCACCTCACGCAGGCATACCTTTCCAGTTGCGCCTTCTGCTTGAAATTTCACCACTGGCGTTTTTTCTGAACCCCCAGTCCATATTATGCAGGGGTGGTCGCCTTGGTGTTCTTTCTCCTGGCGCTCAGAGGGTTCACCCTTCTTAGGCTGTTGTCCAGCCATGATTATATATTTAGCTGGTATCAATATCTGTGTAATACCAAATAATGAATTTGCTACTGCTCTCTTAGCCTCCTGTTCAGTTGGCTGCTATGCAGTGCAATGACTAAGTGGAGCAGTAGCAGCACTGTCAGCTGAGAGGAGCATAGTGATGTCAGAGCAGCACTGTGAGGTCAGAGGAGAATTGGGGGGCCAAGCAAAGAGATTTGCAGAGTTTTCCCAACAAGGTTTCAGTTCAAAGTATAGCCCTAATATCAGATTATCATAAAATTGCATTAAAATTGACGTTGCCTCAAAGATATATAGCTTATATGCTTACATTCTTCTTCATCTTCAATAAAAATTAGTTTGTTTGTTTTTTTTGCTTTAAATCACTGAAGTGGTTGTGGTCGCCAGAGTAAACCGTTAATATTGAATTTTTTTTTTATGTATGTTAATTTTTTTTTTCTCCTAAAATAGATTTTGCATTAGAAGTAGGTAGGTAGATAGACTGGTGAACACCATGTAAGCATATATTCACTGTTGTTCTTCACATGAAAAGTGCTGCCCTGCCTAACCTCTGATTTGAGAAGTTTTTCCAAAGGCAGCTCAATGTGAATTTCAAACGTCTTGCTTTCTTTTTTCAGTTTAATTTCTCTTTTGTTTTCCTGTGTTCTCTTGTTGTGTTGTCTTTTTTTGTATTATTTTTTATCCTGCTTTAATGCCTTTCTTGTTACCCTTCAAGAAAAGTGTTAGTCTGCTTACTGTGTTTCACCACACTGCAGGCAGGCACTTTTCCTGTGCTGCCTTTTTAAAGACGGTTTACATTAATTTTGTTTCACTGAACATGTCACTCGGCACATAAAATGTGCTGCCCTGCTTGACTTTAGGTGCAACACGTCTTTTCAAGGGCATTATATTTGATATGCAGGTTCAGTTAGCTTTGCTTGAATCGTTGTTTTATTTTTAGGTTAGCATTGATTTTAAATTGCTGTTTGTGTGTTTTATTTGCTGTGTTGCTTTTTTGTTTCCCTTTATGAAGCCTGCTTATTGTGTTTCACCACATTGAGAGCAGGCTGTTTTCCTGTGTGTCTCCTCGAGTACAAATAAAATCTCTTCTCCGTGTTTTATTTAGTTCTTTTCCAAGTGATACTGTTGCTTTGCACATGAAATGTTCTGCCTTGCCTAACTTCAGCTGCTACTTGTCCGTGGAGGTGCATCATATTTCTCTTTTTTTTTTTGTGTAAAACCAGAACTTTATCTTGCATAACATCAAGTTTTACAACAAGAACCAAAACAAACAGTTCTGCAGACAAACACAATACCACTCTCTGCAGGGAGATTTCTGGGTCCCTTACAATGGGCAGGAGAGCCTTAGCCCCCCATCTCTTGGATGTGGAGGTGCATTGTATTTCATGTGCAGGATCACAGTCCACTCCAGGTTTATGTGGGTTTTTTGGTGTTGATTTTGCATCTAGGAATGTGGATTTTATTTTCTATGCTGCTGCATTGTCTTTCTGGTTCCCCCTCAGGGAATAATCTATACATTGATAATCTATATATTTATGATTAGTAAATGCGGGAGATATCCTACCGAACAGATATTTAGCCTCGTCATGTCAGCAATGGCAAATGTCCATTCATTTAAATATGGGTATCAGAGCCTGAGAGAATAGAACATAAAGTAAGAGAAGGAAAGGAAAGTACATAATATAGAGAAAGAATAGGAAACCAGCGGGGCAGCTTCAGAGAACAATTATGGAGGAAACATAGCTGTAGGATGTAGTAGGAAGAGAGGTAGTAGTAGGGTGAGAGAAGGCGTGACACAAGGCCTGATACCCAGTTATACCTAGTTTGGTCTAATGCACATTTTCTGGATCATTCATTTTTGAGTCTAATACTAGCAGGCTCTATCACGAGAACGATACCAATAGCTTTAGAACCAGACAGTTCAAGGGACCAAGTTTCAGTTCTGTGAGGTGGAAGATGGTTGGCAGATTGCCGTGACTCCATATGATGTTTCCTCACTTAGTGTTGCCACATCAGTGTCTGCGAAAGTAGTGGAGGTGTAGGAGAATTAATTTTTAAATACTAGTCCTGCACATCAGTATCTGACAAACTGAGGACGTTTAAGAAGGAACCAGTGCCCTGTATTTATAGTTGATTATCAGGTCAAATGGAAACCCCCATCAGTATTTAAAATTCAGCATTTTTCTGTATTTGGGACGAGGGCCCTTCGCGCATGCAGCATGCACCATGAGAGATCTGGGACAAGCTGTAGGTACTGGCTTTGATATTGAATAAGTGAAGTAGCTTTACGTGCTGATTGTAAAATTTCTTCCTTAAGGAGGAGATCGTGTACCTTGCAGATAGCATCATAAGAGGAGTCCCTAGGTGCCACTTTGGGTTTCAAGGATCTGTGGGCCCTGTCCACCAGTCAGGTAGTATGATTGTGTTTTCATTTTTGTGGTGAGATGTTTTATCTGAGAAGCCAAGAGGTCCCTGTCATCCTCCAACTTAATGACATGTCTCCTAATACGAGAAATTTCAGAGCTGATGCTATCCAAATTCTGCTGAATGATAATATTTGTGGCAAATGCCAGCTAGGTCCGCCTGCAAAGGTAAGTTTCTCTACAGCTTCTTTTATGTAGATGTTAGTCAAGCCTTCTGAAATTGTGGGGTTCCCCGGCCGAGGTCCTTCGAGTGAGGGCACCATATTATAATAATTGATGTCTGAACCTCTCTTCTCTGACCCTCAAAATAACAAGTAACATCAGCTGATATTTCCACCGATGTCTTCACTGATGAGATCGGAGATGAATGTGGCTTCTTAGGATTGCCCATTTTAGTAAAATAGCTCCTGAGCAGCTATCACTAGATGGCCCTTCACAGTGGTGTATTTTGGATTTGTGCTGCCCTAGGCATGACGGAACTCGGGCACCCCCTAATTTAAAGGCCACACGTCTTCTTGTTAAAGTCTAACAGACGCTTTGACTGACATACACACCAACTCACTGACCGGCACTCACTGGCAGACACACTGACATACTCACTGATTTGACACAATCTGACATACAGACATGCACTGACGTGCACACACACAATCACTGACAGACACACATTAACAAACATATACACACATAGGCACACATTGACAGACATACACACACAATCACTGACAGACACACACACCTTCACTGGCCAAAACACACATTCACTGACAGAAACACACATGTACTGACAGACATACACAAACTCACTCAGAGACACTGACAGATATAAACACACACACACTCACTGACAGACAGACACACACTGACACACACACACCTTCACTGGCCAAAACACACATTCACTGACAGAAACACACATGTACTGACAGACATACACAAACTCACTCAGACACACTGACAGATATAAACACACACAGACTCACTGACAGACAGACACACACTGACATACACACACACAAACTGACAGACACACACACACCTACCTTTGGGAGAGCTGGGTCAATTTTTACCTGTGGTCCAGTGGGGCTGCTGGGCTGGCCAGGCATGTGTGTAGAAATGTAGGAAGGGTGGGAAGGCAAAAGAGGGGGCGAGGGATCTTCCTGCTCAGCTCCCTTGCGCTCTGCTTAGTGATGCCGGGCGCTGGAGTTATGTCAGAGCTTGACAAAGACCTCTGTGAAGGTCGAAACATTGCTGCTCTTTTTGTTCCATTAAATTCTGCCTGCAGCTTTCACACGAGTGCCTGGAGATTTCTTTTTTGGGCGCCGGAGTTATGTCATATTCCAGCTCCTGGCATCACTGCAGGTTGCGCAAGGGAGTTGAGCAGGGAAAGCTCACAGATCAGCACTTCCTCACCACCCACCTGTAATAGAAACTGGCCCGCTATTGGGCCCCCACAAAACACGGCTAACAAGGTATTTGCCAGGGCACTTGCATCCACTCCTGCCTCAAAGCTATTAAGGTTTAGGGAGGTGGGTTTCATAACTTTAAAAACATAATTAACCAAATGGTATATGCCCTTTGCTTAAGGGACCTGCAGATACTCTAGAACTGCAACTTTGATCCTGTTAAGTGCAAGCTAGATGCTAATGCATTGTTTATGTACCTATAGGTCCACCTAAATCTAATTTTTTAAAAATCTTTATTTTTATTAAGTTTTGTCAGAGCTGTTTAATATTTCTTTATTTTATTGGATGAACATTTCAAAGAACAAAAGTTGGGGATTTGAAGAGCATTGACCGAGAAAGCTTGTTTATGTGAGTTTATTTGAGTTCTTTATTGGGAAAAGGGGAGAATACTCCCCACTTAAGTTAACCATGGTTATCTTCATATATTCCAAAATATCCAGGTGTGTAATGAGAAGTTATGATTTATTTTTTTTAAACCATAACTTACAGAAAAGTTATAGATTCCTGTCACTGCAATGTTGGCACAGCCTGCCTTTTATCAGGGAATAAAGAAGGGAGCTTAAGGTGCAAGACATTAATGTCGTACCACTAGGTGGATAACAAGGGCATTAGTCTGAGAAAGAACTGAGACTAAGACTCAAAGTGTCACCACCCCAAGTAATTTGTTTAAGAAAACTTTATTACATATAATGATGTTTCAGTACACCACAAAAAAAATAATAATAAAAGAGCCACCCCTCACCCCAAAAAAACATAAATATACACAAATTAGTAAAATGGGGGTCACAAAACAGTGAACTGAAGTGCTTTAAAAGAGGGAACCAATAAGTCTCAAAATTTAGATGTATCAATATTATGGGTTCCAGAAAGTCCTCAATTATATTATTAGAGTCAGTGAATATCACCCACTTGGGGTATAAATTTTGAGAATACTTAAACTCATATTAGACTATTGAGCAAATTAGAGGTTATTTTGTCATAAGAAATACTTGTAACCACTTATTTATCAGCAAAATGGTTTTAAAACAGTGTAGCACAGTAGATAGTGAATGTGGAATGTCTCCGATTTATAGGTTGGGATCATGTGGATTCTAAACTGTGGTCGAAGTCAGTAAACTGTATTAGAAATAAACTAACATTATGGCTGAAATTTCAACAATCCACAGTTATGGTACCTGTTCACCATTCATACTAGCAACCACACCCGGTAAGTGTTCAGGGTTTGATCTGATATAGTAATAGTTAAATATCTGGACAGGGGTCCAAATGTGGATCACAGTAGAATTGTTTAAACCTAAAAAGGATACTAACATCTCCACTAAAGCTGAACTAGCCATAGACTTGACCTCCAAACCAGAATATCTAAATGATTCCCACAAGTAAAAACAGTGGCGTCCGCTCAACGTACATTTTGGCGCTAGACTTAAGCAAGAGCAAGATCATTGAGCATATAATTAAATACTTTCTGGAATCTATATTTGAAAAACTAAATTTTAAGATTTATTGGTTCTCTCTTTTAAATCACTCCAATTCACTGTTTTGTGACACACAATTCACTAATTTGTGTCTCTTTATGTGGGGGGGGGGGGGGTTTAGCGCTTCTTTTGTTATTTATTTTCTGCCGCACTGAAATGTTATGTTTACGAAAGTTTTATTATTTCATTTCTTGTTAGTAGGGATCAACCGATTATCGGTTTTGCCGATATTATCAGCCAATATTCCGATTTTTTTGTATCGGCCAATAATCACCGGCAATACCAATAATTAATGAGCGGGCCGGCGCATCCATAAGACGGCTCAAGTGGCCACCTTAGGGCGCACCGTCCCGGGGGGCGCTAGATCGGAATGACCGGCATGAGGTGGGTGCACAGCGCTCCCTCCTGCCAGGCATTCTGTGTAGCGTGGCCGAGCAGAGCAGTGTGCACCGCGGTACAGGAACTTATGTTTCCTGTACCCGGCCGGACTGAAAGGAAGTGCACACTGAGAGAACACTTCTTGTCAGTCCCGCCGGGTACAGGAGACTGTATCTTCAGTACTGCGGTGCGCACTGCTCCACTCTGCCACGCTACTAGGAGACACACCGGGGAGCGGGGACCAAGGAGGGGAGTGAGAGAGGGGCACTAAGGGACGGGGGACACACACTATGGGATGAGGGTGGGTGTTAAGGATCCCTATGGGACGGGGGGTGGTAAGGATCCTTATAGGGTACGGGGGGGGTCGAAAGAAACAGTATGGGGGAGGATGGAAAGGAAAACTATGTAAGGGGGGTGGTATGGAACACTATGGGACACGGGAGGGGGGTTAAGAACATTATGGGACAGGGAAGGGGGGTGAAGAGGAACATTAAGGGAAGATACTAAGGTACAGGGGAAATAAGGGAAAAGGAACACTAGGGTATGGGGGACCACTAAAAGAAAAGTGAGAGGAACAGGGGAATGGGGGTGGGGGGCACTAAGAGACAGGTAAAGGGTGGAGAGGAGGGGAGTTCCTACCGCACATATTTACACAGAAACACACTGCATCCACTACACAAATACACACTTAATCCACTACCCACACTGCATCCACTACACAAACACACTGCGTCCACTACCCACACTACATCCACTACACAAACAAGCACACTGAATCCACTACACAAACACACCGACCCTGCATCCACTACCCACACTGCATCCACTACACACACACACTGCATTTACTAATCAAATACTCTCACTGCATCCACTACACACACATATAAAAATTCTTGAAAACCAAAAGAAAAAACTTACTGGCAGGTGTATTTTGTGCATTTACCACTTAATAAAAAAGAGATTTGCAAAAAAAAAAACAAAAAAAAACGTAAATGTACAGAATATCGGTAAACTATCAGCTACCGGCCTGAAACTTCACAGATTATCGGTATCTGTATCGGCTCTAAAAAATGGATATCAGTTGATCCCTACTTGCTAGTCTTGTTAAACAAGTGACTTACATTTTTGGGTGGTGAATAACTTTCACTTTTTCTTGCCTTTTATCTGTGTTATTCCATCACCCTGTCAGGTGGCAATATACAAATATTGGCTCCTGCCAGACGGCAATATACAAGTATCGGCTCCTGTCAGGCTGCAATATACAAGTATCAGGTCCTGTCAGGCTGCAATACACAAGTATTGGTTTCTGTTAGGTGGCAATATACAGGTAGCCGCTCCTGCCAGGCTGCAATATACAAGTATCAGCTCCTGGCAGGCTGCAATATACAAGTCGCCACACCTGTCGGATGTATGTGGATTAGGCTTGAGCCTACCCTGATTTTTACAGTGAGGGAAAAAGGTATTTGATCCCCTGTAAATTTTGAAGGTTTGCCCACTGAGAAAGAAATGATCAGTCTATAATTTTAGTGGTAGGTGTATTTTAACAGTGAGAGACAGAATAAAAAAATTAAAAAATCCAGAAAAACTGTCAAAAATGTATGAATTGATTTGCATGTCAATATGTGAAATAAATATTTGACCCCTTCAACTTAGTACTTGGTGGCAAAACCCATGTTGGCAAACACAGAGGTCAGACGTTTCTTGTAGTTGGCCACCAGGTTTGCACACATCGCAGGAGGGATTTTGTCCCACTCCTCTTTGCAGATCCTCTCCAAGTCATTAAGGTTTTGAGGCTGACATTTGGCAACTCGAATCTTCAGCCCCTTCCACAGATTTTCTATAGGATTAAGGTCTGGAGACTGGCTAGGCCACTCTAGGACCCAGTGGCGGCTCTAGACTTGCCCAGGCCTTAGGCGAAACTCATACATGAGGCCCCCACTAACACCATTATTGAAAAAAATAGCAGTTGATTTGTGTGTGTATAAGAAGCTGTAGATATACTGAAGGGGGAGCTTGCAGCACTGGATATAGTGAGCTAGTCTTTGTATACATCGTTGCATTGTCTACCTGTGTGTGTCTGGCAGTGAGGATCCTTGTATATGTATGTATGTTTCTCTGAGCATGTGTATGTTTGTGTACTGCCTGTGGCCTTTGGCACTGAGTTTATGGCGAAGCTATGTTTTATGACAGTGTGTATAATTATTGCCTTCAGGGGGTGACAGTGTGATTAAAGGGGTAACTGTGGCAGGGTGAGTGTAAAAGAGCAGGAGGGTACCAGAGTGTATGGAGGTGGGTGCCAGAGTGTTGAGGGTTGACAATGAGAATGAAGGGAGGTGCCTGTGTGTGCAGAGAGTGGTGCCTGTGTGTTTGGAGGGGGGTGACAATGTGTATGGAGGGGTGACAGCGTGCGCCGAGTGGGGTGTCAGTGTGAGCCGAGAGGGGTGTCAGTGTGCGCCGAGAGGGGTGACAGAGTGTGTGGGGAAAATGACATAGTGTGAGGGGTGGTGACAGAGTGTGATGGTTACATTAGTGTAAGGCGTGTGATAGAGTGAGAGGAAGGGTGACATAGTGAAGGTGGGTAACAGAGTAAGAGGGGAGTGTCAGAGTAAGAGGGTGGGTGACATAGTGTGATGGGGGTGACAGAGTGAGAGGGAGGGTGACAGAATAAGAGGGGGTGACATAGTGTGAGGGGGTGAAAGTGTGAGGTGGGGTGACCTAGTGTGTGGGGAGCGACAGAGTGAGGTGACAGAGTACGGGTGGGTGACAGTGTGGGGGCTCACAGGGTGAGTGACAGAGTAAGAGGGGGTGACAGGGTGAGAAGGGGTGTGACCGTGTGAGAGGGTGAGACCTAGTGTGAGAGGGGGTGACATAGTGAGAGAGGGTTACATTAGTGTAAGGGGGGTGACAGAGTGAGAGGAAGCATGACATAGTGAAGGTGGGTAACAGAGTAAGAGGGGGGGTGTCAGAGTAAGAGGGGGGTGACATAATGAGAGGGAGGGTGACAGAGTGTGGCAGAATAAGAGGGGTGACATAGTGTGAGGGGGTGAAAGTGTGAGGTGGGGTGACCTAGTGTGTAGGGAGTGACAGAGTGAGGTGGCAGAGTACGGGTGGGTGACAGTTTGGGGGGTCACAGGGTGGGTGAGAGGAAGGTGACAGGGTGTGACCTAGTGTGTGAGGGGGGGAGACCTAGTGTGTGAGGGAGGGTGATATAATGTAGGGGGATGTGTGAAGGGGTGGCATAGTGTGAGAGGGGTGTGACTGTGTGAGAGGGGGAGACCTAGTGTGAGAGGGGGGAGACCTACTGTGAGAGGGAGGGTGACATAATGTGGGGGGTGACATAGTGAGAGGGAGGGTGACAGAGTGTGACAGAATAAGAGGGGTGACATGGTGTGAGGGGGTGAAAGTGTGGGGTGACCTAGTGTGTAGGGAGCGACAGAGTGAGGTGACAGAGTAAGGGGGGGTGATATAGCGTGGGGGGGTCACAGGGTGGGTGACAGAGTAAGAGGTGGGGTGACAGGGTGAGTGGGGTGACAAGGTGAGAAGTGGGGTGACAGGGTGAGAAGTGGGGTGACAGGGTGAGGGGGTGACAGGTGGGGTGACAAGGTGAGAGGGGGTGAGAGGGTGGTGACAGGTGGGGTGGCATGGTGAAAGTGGGTGAGGAGGTATGGCAGGGTGAGAGG